>CP139503.1:194658482-195358499 GCA_021014915.2 Artemisia tridentata subsp. tridentata | reverse complement strand
AGTTCAAAGTGTTGGAATTCTGTTTAGTTATTAGCATAGGGGCAGGTAGGGTGTATATCATTGGTAATACGAGCATCGTATAACCGTCAAAAGTGAGATGTATGGAATATTAGTTATCAGCATCATCATGCTCAGTTAACAATTTTGTACTGAGATAGTATTTACATCATCTCCTTCCAAAGGAAACTGGTTGGCAAACAAGGTTCATCATTCAAAGGGAGGGAATAAAATTTCCTATATCCGTGGTTAATAATCACCAGAATTCTCATAGGAGTAGTAATGGATTTTGCAGGATTAAGTAGTAATAGATGATACACTTCCTATCCGACATGAGTAATGAATTCATAGAATGTGTCAAACACATTATGGTCGAATGGCCTACGATATGGTCGGAAAGGTGTCAAACAGCTTATCAAACAAATCGGAGGTGGAGATCAAAATCTGAAAGTGAAACTTAAATGGTGTAAGGTATCCATGTAGTTTTCCAGAGGTATTTCAAACTTACTTGGTTACTAAGCTTAAGTTGCAAAAATTTCTAGCTTCTGAAACAAATGTTCTTACAAGGCATATCTAAAGGCAAAGGCACGAATCAGAGTGATGCGGAAGCAATGCTACTTACATAGACGTCCTAGTCTACCCATTCCTCACCGGTAATAACTTAAGTTCTTATGGGGAAATCCTAAAGCAAATTTTCAAAGGTTGTCTTATGAGCGCCTACAGTGGAAACGTAACGGTCCAAACTTCACAGGCCAAGGGTAAATGTATTACAAATCGCAGCCTGTAGCTCTGATACCATAATTGTAACACCCCAACCCGATAAGGGTAGAAGTATTACGTTATGGTGACATATCAAAGCAAACACAAGCATATGACTTAATAATACAAATGAATTTCAAAGGTTACAAAGGGAAAATCTGAAGATACAAGGTGACAATGAGGATTACAATAAGTACAAGTCTAAATAATCTCTTCTAGTCATCTCTAATCCGGAATGGCTATCAAGGTATAGTCTTCTAAGTCAAAGATACTCTCCACTCATACCCAGCTTCCTACTAAAACCTGCCGCAGGAAAATAAATGCGGCTGAGCTTAAAAAGCCCAGTGAACAGACATATATAACATAACATAATGGTAAATAAGCATAAGCAAACGAAAGAATAAGAATATGAAACGAAAAGCATAATCATGAAAGTCATACGAATTAAAAGAGGACTAAGAATTCAAGAATGCATGAGAACTGAATACGGATTTAAACAAGAAATGAAATGAAAATAAAGGAAAGGTTCATATAAGGATGTGCCATAAGAACTCCATACAAAATCCGTCAAATCATATCATATCATAATAGTGCACGAAGAGGGGAGACCTCTAAGTACCAAAAGTTGTGAGAAGGAGTGCAAGGCACACACCACCTGGTCACCATAATCATACAAATACATGATGCGCGTGATGTGTCGTTGCGGTTTAGCAGTTTTAATGCCTACTCAAGTTTTAAATTTATATTTAGCCGACTTATCAATAACACACACACTTAACGAGCAGTGTACCCGGTCAGTATGAATATAATGGTAAGTAGAGTGTCGATCACTAAGAGTGGAACGTATTATCTAGTTATTCTAATCAGTATTTTAATATTCTAACGCAAGGGGGTTTCAGCCTGAGAGACTGGCACGATTTGGTTGCAATTAAATAATAAACTAAACCAATAGGCACGAATCAGCAAGTAGCACACACGTACACAGATAAATACTCGAGACAATAAGAAGATCTGTCCTTATGATTAAGTAGTTTGTCACTTGTTTTATTAATAGCTTTATATGAAGTGTATGTAGTTAACCCTTTCTCGTTGGTCCTATTCTTATCGGCGAGTAAACCCTTAATGATTACTTATGTCTAAAAGTTATTCCTAAGTGATCAATTTGGTAACAACCGTGGGAGCCACATTATTTTCCGCAGTCAAATGCGCAAGCCACTAATAAACACAGAGGTTATCAATGCACTAATAAGTAGTAACCAAAGACATCAACATATAAACTTTAATTGATGGGAAAGCAGTTTTAAGGGAGTGCAATCTTTCCGTTGTCACATTACACAAGCCATCAATCCTGATGAATTAAAGTTTGCTAACACAATAAAACAAAACTACTTAATGAATTAAACACATGCAGCACCTTCTTACAGCTCTTGTATCCTTGATTTGAGTGTGTCTTGTGCTGCTGCCTTGACTGAATTCGTCCTAGGGTTTTTGGTCTTCGGTCTCGTATATAATATATGGCACTCTCGAATTCGTCTGGTCTTGGGGTATTTATAGTTTCTGTCTGAGGGTAAGATGCGGCGCATCTAGTAAGTAGATGCGGCGCATGTACTTAACTTCGCGTGGGGTCCAAGATTATAATATTCAGGAATATTCGTACACCGCCAGAAGATGCGGCGTATCTTTATCTTTGGATGCGGCGCATGTCCTCTTGAATCTTGGATCGTATCTGGTGAGATCTTGATAGCGATGCGGCGCATGTCATGAGTGAGATGCGGCGCATCTGGAGCAGATTTGACTTGATCTTGTCCATTTCAGTAGACTCTTCACTTTATGCTTGTTTTGCTCCGTAATTAGTCCAAAATCCCCAAGTTTCACCAAATGCTTGTTTTTACCTGAGAATTACAAAAGTAAACGATTAAGTATCAATCCTCATACATAATATAGTAAAACAAGTCAAATTAATAGGATAAATGATAGTAATAAAATGTACTTATTTGAGTTCATCAAATATCCCCCCACTTGAACTTTACTTGTCCCCAAGTAAACCTTAGAATTAATCTTATGAAAATGTATCCTAAAAATGTTAGGATTTATTTTTATATTTAAGCATGTATTCATTTTTGTCATAATCACACAACTAAACACTTAACGAATTAGAAGTAGAATAGAAATATTTCGATAAAAGCAAATCTAATCGTTTAACTGTCCAGTCGCGACGAATATTCTATCATAAGCTTGGCAAGTTTACACATCTCCACCACTAAAGCTAAGGAATAACAAGTCTAAAGCGGTAAAAAGGGTTTTTAGGCTTAAGGGTTAATTATTCTTAATCACTATCGATCTCAAATTCCAGAAAAGGCGACAAAATCACAAATACATGATCGAATCCACGAACACGATACTTGCAATTGCTCAAATCCTTAACTCGAACAGGCTAAAGATAGGTCCAAACTTCACCAATAATAATATATCAAAAAGGGCGACAAAATCATAAATACATAGCCGAATCCACGACTACGATACTTAAGATTGCTCAAATCCCTAATCTCAATAAATCAAAGGTTTGGTCGGATAAAGAATAGGGTATTGATAATATTTGGGATATAAGTTGGTGTAAAATAAAAAAAATAAACAAAACAAATAAATTAAAATCCTAAGTGTGGTTAATCACTATCCCAACCATCCCATGAATAAGACTCATATCATTGAATAACTCACGCTTTAACACTTGAAACACAAGCTTTAGGTAGACACGAATTATACTCAACAAGATCTTAATCAAAGAATAAACCTTAGTTGACGTTCCCATAACTGCCAACTCCCATTCAATCCATAAATATAATGTACAACAAATAGTGGTGATATCGACCACTTACATAACTTTACATCGTTGGTTAAAACAAACATCCAACTTTCTTCTTTTTTTCTTTTTCTTTTCTCATTTTTACCATTTTTTTTTTTTTTTTTTTTTTTTTTTTTTTTTTTTTTTAAGCATAAACATAGATGTGTAAAATTTCACCACATCACTATAATGATAATTCTGGATAATTTTTCCATACTTTTCATAACTTCAGAAATAACGGTAATAGTGAAAGTAGTAAACACACGAAAAATAAACTCAAAGATATACAATATTTACTTTCACTCCAATTGCATTGTGCAATTTCCCGACCTAACCATAGATAATGAATTACGCACGTGAACACAGGTAATGTAAGGAAACACACTTTGCCTATAGCAATTAACCAACCACGGATTTTAATCTACAGGGTAGGCTAAGGTGTAAGGTGTAACGAAACATTTTAAACATATGTGTAAGAAACGAAAGGAATGGCTCTGAGTGTTTTTCTAGGGGTATCTTACTCTAAAAATGAGAGTAACAAAAGGGTTTATATGGGGGTTAACTAACCAGTGTAGTTAGCTAATAACACATAACATATAAGGCTATTTGGGTGTAATCCTAGAAATTTACCAATTTAGACAAGTCATTCCAATTATATAAATAATACTTATTATGGTGGTCTCGAATAGTATACAAGCCAAGTTCTAAAGTTTACAAGTCACCGGCACACTCATAGATTTGTGAATTTTGAAAAATCATAATTTTTGAAAATAACGTCATGTGTGCAGCTATGCAACTTAGATCTTAAACAAAAACATGCTAAAAATTTTAAATTTTGATATATTAAGCACATTTTAAACATATTTTGAAAAGTTTAGGACAAGTAAGTGTTAAGTGTTCTAATTCTCCAATCCCCCCACTTAAGTTAAACAACGTCCTCGTTGTTCGTATAAAAGGTTAAAAACTGGAAAATAAAAGAATTAGAACAGAAAAACTCCCCTGAGATTTGCTCGGTATGATCCTCCGTTAGTATAAGAGCAAAAATCATCTTTCTTGTGGATTAGAACGTTTAAGTTTCGTATAAGATGTATCCAAAGGAAATGCAGGAATCTATAATACCACCAAGGCTTCAAAACACACCTAAGATAAGAAAGGTTCAAACTTGCATAATACATTAGTAGTTAGGTAAAAATAAAACATAAAAGATAAAAAATGAAAATCATCAGGTCAGTCGATGCGCCGTATCTTATGTAAGAAGATACGCCGTATCGAGCCTGGAATAAATACGGATCAAAATAAAAGATGCGCCGCATCCTTAACCAGGGATGCGCCGCATTAAAAATAAACTGATAAAAAGTTTTAAATTCGAAAATAAAAAATGCAGAAAAACAAAATAAGATATGACCATTTGCAGGAGATGCGTCGCATCTCAGAATTGAGATGCGCCGTATCCTCAGCGGCCTGACTGACTCGACACATAAACAGAATAATAAAAAGATAAATCCGGGTTGTCTCCCGGTAAGCACTTGTCTTTATTCCAGAGTCTTCAAGTTAGACTCACGTTCAGCTCTTCATTTAGTCCTTGTTATGGTCCATCCTTCTTCCTTCATCCGAAAGATTTTCCCGTATATCTCTGCGACGTTTTCTTCCGTTCGACTTAATCTAGTATAACTCTTTGTCTTCGCCGCAGTATACTCTTCATCAGGACCTAAAGAATATTTGATGATTTCAAATTTTTCAAAAATAATCATGGGTGGCTCATTGTAAGGCATCCCAAGTAGTCGACACTTCCTTTTGGTAAACTCTTCATTGTCTTTATCAACAAACTCGAAATAAGGATCCTTAATCAAATAATCATCTAGTTCTTCAATTAATGACTTATTGTCTTGAATCGCCTCCCACTCTCTTTCCAAATCCCATTGTAACCGTCGACTAAGCTTCGTGTAATCATCAAATTGTTCATGCACCCATTCCCAGAAAGTAGTATTTGATGTACCTTTAAGTCCTTTCAAGTATTCAATTCTACCCTTTTCTTGCAAAGCTTCAGTTTTTTGTGGGCAGTCTTCAACATTATCGTACCACTCATAATCTTCAAAGGTTACATCTTTTCCAACCCGTTTCCTCCCAATAATACTTCCCCCATTACAGGTTCCGTCACTCTTATAATCACAGGTCGGCCAAACACTACTCCCGTCCTTAAAAACGAAGGGTGTACAGGTATGATTAATGTGCTCAACATCCCATGGTTTATCCCAAAACCATGGTACTTGGTCATTCCATTCGTAGCACCAGGTGTTTTTAAAATCATCATAAGTCTTAAATCCTGGTAGATCTCCAGTAAGCACATCATCGTCGACTCGAAGAAGGTAGTTAAATTCCTTGAACTGCTTGCACAAGGGTGTCTCATAATCGAACACATCAATGTCAATTTTGAATAATTCTTCAATCCCCTCATTGACTGTAGAATCATGAAGTGACGACCCATAATCGCTTTCTACTTCTTCGTCTTCACCTCTTATCCAATATACCCATAATGCATCCTTAGTAGCTCGATCCATGCTCTTATGGTTATTAAACTTACTAGCCAACCATTCTGAAAAATCAACATCGTTGGGATCGTGGTTAACGTCAAAGCAAGTCTTCTCAATCATTTTCCTCTTTATCTCCATGAACTCGTTAAATTGCTCCCTAAAACTCCGTGTCAACCATGAAGTCATAATCTGCTTGACTTCATCTGCAGGGGCAAATTTAGGACTACCATATTTAAGTTCAAGCCAATCATCGAGGGAGAGGTCCATCAATCTTACCAACTTGCCATGAAATAGTAACTCCGCCACAGCATAAATTCTGTCATCGTCCAGATAGTTCTCATTTAATCCCCAGTACTGTTCGGAATAAGGCATGTAAGAGATTTGGGTATTGCCTCCACCACAGCTTTTGTTGCTTGAGTCCATGTATGAAAGATAGAATTTCCCATCATCTTCTTCGATAGTAGTCCAGTTCAATCCTTTGGATTCAATGATAGGCCATAAGAGCGACAATTCATCTCTAGTATATCTCACAAATACATCATAAGAGAATACCCCTTTGTCAATGTTGCATAAACGCATGAATTCCTTAAAAGCAGCTTCAAGAGGGGTCTCCCAAGAGAATAAATCTGCATCGATCATGAGCACATTGAATGAATCTGAAAGCAAGCATTCCTTAGCAAGATATCCGTTAACTGACACGTCTTCCATAGCAAAATCTGTCATCAAAGGTAAAATCATCAGTAGGATTTGTTCGCTAGAAGAGAAATTAATGAATATAGAAACGGATATAAGAATATAAATAGCTGATATCAGAAGACGATGCGCCGTATCCAAAAAGTTGGATACGCCGTATTTTATAATCGTTAAAATTAAATCAGTCTTTATTCAGAAAATTAGATACGCCGCTTAGAAATTTGAATGCGCCGTATCAATTTTAATAATCAAAAATCGATATTTATTTAAAATTAAATGCGCCGTATTAACAAAAGTTAATGCGCCGTATTTTCGTTACGTTTCAAAATATAATATTTTTGATTCAGAGGATACGCCGTATCGATAAAAATCGATGCGCCGTATCTGTTTAATAATTCGCAAACTGTTTTTAATTAAAATATTAGATACGCCGTATCTGCTAAAGCAGATGCATCGTATCGCGTTAACGTTTAGAAATTTTTTTTATTAAAAACAGATACGCCGTATCTTGGGGAAAAGATGCGTCGTATCGAATTAATTAAACGCGTTGTATTTTATAAAAAAATTGAACGCAATACGCCGTATCTGAGAAATCAGATGCGCCGTATCGTTCGATTTAGCTCAGTACAACGATAGCAGAAAAAAAAAATTACGAAAAACAAATAAAAACACACAAACGAAAATAAACACAAATAAAAGCAAACAAAAAGCACACAAAAAGCACACAAAAACAGAAAATATGCAAAATAGTACAATGAATGCAAATTAAACTAATACACAACAAAATTAGCGGTTAGATAAAAATTAAAAACCTAATTAAAATACTAATCAAATTAACAGATAATAACAATTCACTCCCCGGCAGCGGCGCCAAAAACTTGATGCGCGTGATGTGTCGTTGCGGTTTAGCAGTTTTAATGCCTACTCAAGTTTTAAATTTATATTTAGCCGACTTATCAATAACACACACACTTAACGAGCAGTGTACCCGGTCAGTATGAATATAATGGTAAGTAGAGTGTCGATCACTAAGAGTGGAACGTATTATCTAGTTATTCTAATCAGTATTTTAATATTCTAACGCAAGGGGGTTTCAGCCTGAGAGACTGGCACGATTTGGTTGCAATTAAATAATAAACTAAACCAATAGGCACGAATCAGAAAGTAGCACACACGTACACAGATAAATACTCGAGACAATAAGAAGATCTGTCCTTATGATTAAGTAGTTTGTCACTTGTTTTATTGATAGCTTTATATGAAGTGTATGTAGTTAACCCTTTCTCGTTGGTCCTATTCTTATCGGCGAGTAAACCCTTAATGATTACTTATGTCTAAAAGTTATTCCTAAGTGATCAATTTAGTAACAACCGTGGGAGCCACATTATTTTCCGCAGTCAAATGCGCAGGCCACTAATAAACACAGAGGTTATCAATGCACTAATAAGTAGTAACCAAAGACATCAACATATAAACTTTAATTGATGGGAAAGCAGTTTTAAGGGAGTGCAATCTTTCCGTTGTCACATTACACAAGCCATCAATCCTGATGAATTAAAGTTTGCTAACACAATAAAACAAAACTACTTAATGAATTAAACACATGCAGCACCTTCTTACAGCTCTTGTATCCTTGATTTGAGTGTGTCTTGTGCTGCTGCCTTGACTGAATTCGTCCTAGGGTTTTTGGTCTTCGGTCTCGTATATAATATATGGCACTCTCGAATTCGTCTGGTCTTGGGGTATTTATAGTGTCTGTCTAAGGGTAAGATGCGGCGCATCTAGTAAGTAGATGCGGCGCATGTACTTAACTTCGCGTGGGGTCCAAGATTATAATATTCAGGAATATTCGTACACCGCCAGAAGATGCGGCGTATCTTTATCTTTGGATGCGGCGCATGTCCTCTTGAATCTTGGATCGTATCTGGTGAGATCTTGATAGCGATGCGGCGCATGTCATGAGTGAGATGCGGCGCATCTGGAGCAGATTTGACTTGATCTTGTCCATTTCAGTAGACTCTTCACTTTATGCTTGTTTTGCTCCGTAATTAGTCCAAAATCCCCAAGTTTCACCAAATGCTTGTTTTTACCTGAGAATTACAAAAGTAAACGATTAAGTATCAATCCTCATACATAATATAGTAAAACAAGTCAAATTAATAGGATAAATGATAGTAATAAAATGTACTTATTTGAGTTCATCATCACCATAATCATACAAATACATAAAACCTAGGATGCATCCATACGCTCCCTAACAAAATATGAATGCCAGTACTGGACTGGTCACGCATATATAAAGTTGGCCAATAGTGTACACAAAATCATATCATATCAAAAGGGGGGAATGCCGTAGATCTATCACACCTCTACGGGAGTGTCATGTCTAAGGTGCCATCAAAGACATGGTCCTGGTACCTCCAGAACTAGGTAAGCTCAGGCACGGATCTATCATATCATACAACAAATCATAATCTAGCATGGCAAGAGAAACGAGATAGTAACTCTAATAAGCATGGCAAAGCATAATCATAACATAGCAGAGACATTTAAATAAATGTCAGAATGAATAAGAATGACAATCATACAATGAAAGTCATGAGTCAAATAAGGGAATCATATCAGGGTCAAATGTCAAGTCATCAAAGTATCAAAGGTTCATCGTCAAAGGTTCATAATCGAAGGTTCATAATCAAATGGTTTATTTAAAGAAGTCTTTATCAAATGATTTTCATAAAAATGATCTTTAATAATGGTTTTCATAAAAGATAGCAAAATTCCATATAAAAGTGGTATCGCATCGTTCGTAAACATCATTTTAAAATAGTTTTTTCTCAAAACATTTCCATGATATAATTAAGAAAGGTTTTCATATCTAGTCACCAAAATCAAATGAACCTTCTAAGTGTAAAGTGATTCGAATACTAATATCACAGGGTAATGAACGAATTTATCAAGTATTATATCACAAGGATCATAATGAACGAATGTCAAATGGATCATCATAACAACGAAGCATATCAAATGAATGAATCAAAGTACAGGGAATCATAGCAAAGGCTTAGGGGAATCTTATAACGAATCAAAGATCAAGATCAAGAAGTCATGAGGATGAAGACACCCTTACTGAAAAAGGGTAGAATATCTGTACCTTAGACCGCAAGTGAAACACACAACTAGAAACATAAAGATCGGAAGCAAACTCCATCTTGACCGAATCTACACGAATTCATGATCGTCTTATTAAGAGCTTATTTCAACTCAGATTACTTATTTTAGTCAGCTATCCATTTTAGGTATCTTTCCATATTTAGCATGTTTCCATAATTAGTAACTTTCCATAACTAGTAAGTTACCATATTTAGTAACTTTCTAACAATAGTAAGTTTCCATATTTAGTAGTTTAAGGTTCATAATGCCATTTACATAAGTTTAGGGTTCATAGTGTAACTTTCATAAGTTTTAGGGTTCATTATGCAAATGTGCCAAAGATAAGGTCTAAAGTGTAAATATTACAAGTTATTCATTTTAATCCATAAGTTTCCCATAATTACAATTCTAATCCTTTAATTTTAACAATTTACAAATTAGCCCCTTTACTTAATTAAATTACCATTCAAACCTTATAATTAATCAAATTATAATTTAGTCCTTATAGTATTCATATTTACACATTAAGCCATCAATTGTACAAAATTACACATTATACCCCTTACATAAATATTTGTACGAATTACCCTTCATTTTACACAATTTACAAAACAAGTCCCTCTATTTTAATATTTTCCAAATCGGCTTTATATTTAAATAGTTTACCATTTAAACCTTTTAGTTACAAAATTTACATATAATACCCCCATCTTATATTTTATTCAATTCACCCCTGGTCCAAAGTATCTTACAAAAATAACCCACAAGTTTATAAAATTACAAAACACACCCAAAATATTTTAATCATCAAATCGGTTCCAAATCAAAATCATAAACCCTAACCCTAAAATTATCTAATCATTACTAATCATTCAATAAACCTTAAAAGCACATTAATTATCAAGATTCAATCCCAAAAACCCTAACCCTAATTTTTACGATTTACATATTATATTTTTAAACCCTTTTCTTTTAATCCGGTTTCAAAAAATTTTTACCAACGATTATATAGGCTTCAAAAATTATCAAGATCATTTTTCTAGAGTTATATGACATGTAAAGGATCGAAATAAAATAGGT
The DNA here is from genome assembly GCA_021014915.2 of Artemisia tridentata subsp. tridentata. NCBI lineage: Eukaryota > Viridiplantae > Streptophyta > Magnoliopsida > Asterales > Asteraceae > Artemisia > Artemisia tridentata. Next base: position 195,347,447 of record CP139503.1, on the reverse strand, counting down.
ACAAAGCTCATAAGAATCGTATGACCGAATTAGGTTTTATTATGCGTTTTTGATATATATAATTATCAATATTATTCTAGCGTGCATGGTGATGAATCAATCATGTAAACATGAAGAAAATGATCAAAAGGGATGATACAATTACCCTCTTGCAAGGTTCGAACCAAGGAGAAGCAAGAAACAAATTTGTTTTAGGCGGCTAGAACAATTTGACACAATCAAAACTCCCTCGAGCACACCAGCGATCCTACCGCCTTGAAATGATTTTTCTCACCTTCTTTGACCTAGAAAGAACCCACGAAAAATATTGTAGCAGCCACCAAAAATCGTGAGAGGCGTGTGTGAGTTTTGGGGCGTTTTTAGGGTTTTAGGATTATAAAGTGGGAAAATAAAGAAAACCGTGTGTATTGATTGAGGAGAGGCAAAGATTTTCGGCCTAAATATGAATGAGGAGATTAATTTACTGATTTGTAGCAATTTTCCAAATTTGTAAAGTCTATATCTTATTTTTGTTTAATTTAAATCATTTAACTAAATAATACATATACATATAATATAATAATTCGGTCCATAATTTATAATATAAAGTGACAAATATTTTTAGGACATTAAAATTATTAAAATGTCCATACCAAATTATCATATGTCATATATTGCTTATTTAAAATAATTTGTGATTTATTTGAGGTTTTATTTACTTATTAATTGAATTTTCAAATTATAGGGTATTTTGGTCATTTCACATGTTTTGAAATTTTGGGTTTTACAGAAGAATGGGAAGAAAACCCTAGTCCTTGACTATAGAACCTTCATCAAAGCTACTGGGCTTGACTTCACTGAGACTTTTGTCCCACAACCCTCTGACTCAGAAGTAAAGGCCGAATTGCTTTTACTTGGGCCACATGACAAACAACACCCTGAAGTGGCCCTAGGGACTCTTTTGGCCAAGGCTCCAATAATCAAAAACCGGTTTTTTGCCGTTTGGAGGATACTGATGACCTTTGTCATTCAGGTCCTGGGTGGGAACAAATCCTCCACAGAGCAATTGAACACTGCTCAACAAATGATAGTGTTCAGTCTCCTTGAAGGTAAAAAGATAGATATTGGAGAAATGATCCTCAAGGACCTCATAGTCAAGCTCACAGGCAAAACCAGGCAAAGACACATGTCCTGCCCTAGATTCATCTCCTGTGTACTTCTAAACTTATTGGGATCTGAGTACGTTAGGGAGAATGTACAAGGATACACCCCTGATATCTTACACAAAACCAACTACTCAAGAGACAACACTGACGTCACTAATATCACCCTGAAAACATATATGTTGACAGTTATTCAAGGTGATGATGCAATTTCACCAATCCCTTCTCCTTCCAAGAAGGAGAAGAAGATAAAGGGACAAGGGTCCAAGAAGGTGGTTAAACCCAAACCACTCGCCACTGAGACCTCTGCCTCAAATCCTGAGAAAAGAAGGCATAAGAAAGACCAGCCCAAAAATACACCCAGTATCCTCGGGCAAACCTTCTTCTCAAGACACTACTAACATAAACAAGTTAGTAGAGTCAGGAACTGCACAACTATCACATCCCAATGAGGGCATTAGTACATCACAACCTTTGCCCGAGGGAGAAAAGGGTCCTGAATCCTCAATAGAGCAGTACCACTCTACTAAGAAGAGGACCCATAACCAATTACATCCTGCTCACGACCTTGGTAAATCACAACCATGGTCTCAGGGAGACAAGGTACCTATATCTTCGACAGGGCAGCACTACCCTGTTGGAAACGGGTACCACACCCAATCACATCCTGATGAGGGCACTCGCACAACACAGCGTTTACTGAGGAAGTTAGTTTGGGGCCTATATCTTCAGAAGGGCAGAACAGCCCTAATGGAATGGGGACCCTAAAACAATCATTGGTGACTCAACTCTTCTCTTCAGAAACTGACTCTGTAGACCAGGCAGAGAAAACCCACTCTGTTCCCCTGGAGGGGTCAGGGACTGACCACAACGAAGGCAAGCCCTCTTCTGAGGAGGAGTTGGAAGTAACCTTGGTTCCAACTCTAGCTGACTTAGAAATGTTGATTAATGAAAAGTCAGAGGAGGACCTTGTGGATTTTGAAGATGATGAAGTCTTGGCTGCAGGAGATGATGTGGACACTAGTTATCAACTTCACTCTTACAACTCACCTAAACATACTGAACCACAAGCTTCATCTCCTCCTCCTGAAGAGCAACCACAACATAACTCACCCCATCCTGAAGAACAACCTACCTCACCAACCTCATCACAACAATCAGGATCATCATCCTCTTGCTTCAGAGATCTAGACAATGTTAAGCCGATCACTGAAAGAACCCTATCTAAACTGGTTGACTGGAACAATGAATGGCTATACACCAAACTTGAAGACAACAGTTGGGACCGACACACTGAAGTAGCAGCGTCCTATGCTGATCTAAAAGCCAACATTGAACTGTTTCAGACTCTCACACAAGAAGCCAGAGCCTCTTCAGGAATAGGTGTTAGTGATCTAAAATCTTTCATTGAGAAACTGGGTCTGGATCAGGGAACACAATTCAATAATCTTCTTACGTCTCTCGTTAACATTCAAGAAGAGTTTAAAGATAATCCAGTTCTCATCACAAAGCTAACTGAATTCATGGATACTTAGAAGACCACCTCCACAAACCTCAGTGAAATGCTCAGGTTAATCAATGAGGTGGATCTCTCCTCGTTCAAGTCTCGGCAGGAAGCTCTTCAAAAATCTGTCACTAACACTCAGAGCAGGCTTGATACTATCAACAAATCCTATGAACAACTCACCAACAAGCACAATGAACTTGTAAGCTGTTATACTGCCAGGGTTACTCAACTCTCTCAGGCTCAAGTTACCATGAGCACTGATATCTCCACCCTGAAAGCAGAAACCTCGGAGATCAAAGGCATGGTCTCTGATATCCTGAAACTTCTTCAGTCCGCTCAGTATCAGTCCGCTCCTCAATCAATGAATGCTTCTGCTGAAGCTCCAGCATCTGTTGAGGGGGAGAAATTAGCTCCACCAAGGCCAACTCTTGTACAACTGCTCTTTAATTAGTTGAATCCACACAAGAAGACAGGAAGAGATGATAAGACATCTAATAGCTCTTTGCCTAAAACTACCGATGCAATCACTGAAGTTGTTCCTCTCCAAAACTTCATGCCAACACCTACCACAATTTCAGCATTAACCATCTCTACAACTCCTATTTCAACTGAAGCAACAACAACCACAACATTCCCGGAATCCTCCCTTAGTACAGCCAAGCCCGCTAATAAAGGGAATGGAGTCAAAGAAACTGAGGACTCACCGCCTAAACTTGTGAAAGCAACAAAAGAAGTGCGTCCTGATCCTGATGCACCAGTTCTTATTGACTTACTCCTACCTAATGGAAAGGTATTCAGAGGAACTCATGATAAAGTTGCTGCTATGATGGAAAAGGAAGATAAAATTAAAGCTGAGTTACTCAGTAGGACAGTGATTGCAGAGGTATCCAAGGAACTGATCAAGGAGACTGACCAAAACATCAAAGGAGAACAGTTTCTGAAACTTTAAGCTGATCTCATCAAACAACACAATCAGAAACTAAAATTAAACAGTGGGAGGAAAAGAAAGAACTATGACAGGTATATGTGGACCATGACCAAGACAAAGGGTGAAGGTCCCATCACTGACATGATCATCCATACCAACACTGATCCTCTTGCTATCACTATTCAAAGAGGAGAAAAGGTATATGAGAAAAATGCTCCCTTCAAGTTTTCTGAGTTTGGCATCAAGGAATGGGATATGATGGGACCCATCTTGCAAAAGAAGAAGAACAAATGTATCCTTGATCTTTTGGGAGCCTTGACAAACAAATATGAAGAACTGGAAAGGTTTGCCAAAAGTCTTGGAATTGATCACCAAAAGGCACTTGCATCTCAGGGTCTTACAATCCCTGAGCCAGCTAAAAGCACAGGAAAGAAAAGGAAGGCAATCGAGCTGGAACCTGAACGATTTATTACTGGACTTCACTGCAAAAGACTTCACCCTGAAAGTGCCAAGTTCATCAACAACAAGGTCATCAAACATCCTAAATTTGGAATCTTCTTCATAGATGATTTGGGTGAACAAGCATTTCAGAGAGTGAGTAACATTTACCTAGTAGAAACCACAACTCTGCTGGCTTATAAACTGATGGCACTTCATGTGAAGAGTTCGGAGAATGATGAGTTTATAAAGCTGATGGATAAGATGATGAGTGAGTGACCTGACAAGCATGTGCTGATATCCAAGAGGGAAAAGCTTGAGCTCATGGGAATCAAGGATGTCTGAGTACTTAACCCCGAACATATTGAAAGGAAAAATGTAACTGATGAATAAAATGATGGCCCACATTTTTGTAATCAGTGTTCCTTAAATTACGTCTTTGCATATTCAGTGTAAGAAGAAGTGCATTAGCTCACTTACACTGATCAAAACAATTAGGCTATATTTATATCCACATAGGGGGAGATTGTTGGGTCAAACATTAAACCCAATTGGTCCTGACAAGATTTGAAAATAAAATAGCCTAACTAACTGGAAAAATAGTGAGTTACTCACTGATACAAATTTCAGTGAGTGTCATATAACCTTAAACATAAACAAGTCATTAAGTGAACAGTCACTCAGTGAGTTACCTTCAGGATGTTCAGAACAAGTCTAAAGAAGAAAGACTTTCCATTCAGTGAGGTGGCACTCGGTGAATGATACCCGATCCAAAGGTAATGGAGTTAGTGAGTGATGACAATAACACACTGACTCCCTGAAGACTTATCTCTAAAAAAACAATTACAAAATACAGGCGAAAACTTTCTTGGGAATACAAGCTACAAGCTTTAGGAATACAAACTACATGCACAAGAAAGTCAAAGAAGACAAAAGTACTCTTAGTACTTTATGAGTATTTTAACAAGGCTTCAAAAAGAAGCTTTGAGTACTTTTAATAGTATTTTATCAAAAGCTTCCAAGAGAAGCTTCACTCTTCTAGTCTATATAAATGTAATTTGTAATAGAGATAAGTAGAGATTCTAGTCCGTAAGAAAAACACATAGTGTCAGGATAGAGTCCTCCTCTCATTGAATCCAAGTTTAACTAGCTTGGATCAATGAGAGTCTTTTTGTCATTCAACGGTATAGTGTTCCGCAACTATCCCATTTAAATCCTTGATTCATTTCAAAGATTTATAAAGAAGCTGAAGATGTTATAGTAGTCAAAGTGGTTATTGAATAAACATTGTTCATTATTGTTTTATGAATTATTCATGGTTTATTCAATTCTTGTGGACCAACAGTCTAGGTGAATAATAAATTCCAAAGCAAAAGCTTGACTACTGCACTTATGGCCAGGCATAAATTTTTTGTCACAGTGAAAACACAACCCCTTAGCCCTTTTGTCATCAAACTCCTTTTGTGATAAAAACTTTCTAGTGGGACTTGCAGATACATAGTTTGGCTTGTTAGCATGCAAGGCTAAGGTATATGGTTGAGTTTTAGGATTCACATACCTACCCTTATTCCCATAACTATTTAGGACACTATTAGTTTTGGGTAAAGGCAAGATAGGAATTTGTCTAACCTTATAGGAAACTATTGTTGCTTCTTGTAGCCTACACAATTTGCAATGTCAGACAGTGATTTTGGTTTGAATGTTTTCATAGTCAATGAGATACTTTGTAGCATACCCCCCAAAACATGATAATAGCATGAACTTCAGGTAATTCTACTTTGATTAACAATAATTCAAACTTCTCTTGATACTTTTGCACAAAAGTATCTGTTGAGTCAAATTTGACAAAATTATCCCTCACAAGTATTTAAAATATTTATCAGCCCAAGTTCAAGATAGCTGATCATGTCATAGATCCAAACTCTCTCTATGACAGAGTCAACAAGGTAAATCAAAGAGCAAAGTTTACCTGTGACTAAATGATACGCCCAGCTGTTCATCATCAGCTATCTAAATTACTCATAAGGTAAAACACTTATGAGTGAACCTTAGAGAAGTCAGAGTCAATAACCACTGAATGGAAGAGCAACGGTCCAAAGGGACTCTCTGAGTGTTCATATATCTAAGGATAAACACCTCTGATATGAGTGTATATCTTCTCAAAGCACAACAGTATTGCCTTGCAAAGACTAGGAAAACTTTGTAACTTGATACCAGAGTTAGACCACGAAAGGAAGAGAAGTGACACAACTCCTGAGACCTAAAGGACTGACAAATGCCTTTTAGGTCTCTGAAATAAAGACTTATCATCTTGAGCCTTGCAGATGAACCAGTTGGACTTATCAGATACACTCAGAGTATTTCTTCCTCATACTTGCAATGTGTATCCCTGGAGCTGACTGAAGTACTCAGCCACGCTTAGGCGGGAGTAATTCAAGCTAAAGCAAAGAGAGAAAACCCTTGGGAAGATAAGGATTCATCGAGAGCATGGAAAGCAACTTGCATGTACCAGAGTGTCAGCACAGTGAAGCAACTGTAGCTACACAAGTGAACGTGTACCTTACTTCCAGCTTGCTTCTAGTTTAGTTGTTACTATTCTTGTAACTACTAATAGTGTATCTCCCTTTGCATATAAAAGGGAGGTTAGTAGTAGTGATAGGTAACAAATTCCACCTCTAGAACACACTTCCTCTTCTAAGTGGGATCTTCCTCTTCATAAATTAAAGAGAAGCATTTGTCATTGCTAGGGATAGTATTCCGAAACTATCCCTCATAAAGCCTTCATCTCTAGATAAAAAGTTAAGTGAGACAGTTATTGTAGTGATGTACAAATGGGTATTATTAGTTGATCATAGTCAAGATCGTGAAACCATGCCCTTCTAATAAACATAAGTTATTTTTATTTGCTCAAGCTTTTGTTTATTCAACTTATGGTCTTGCACAAACTTATCAAACCAACAAGTAGTATCAGAGTAGGTAGATCACTTCCATGATCTAGATCCGTTCTTTAATGATGACTAATGATACCTGATGATATCAAATAAGTACATTTGATTGGCATCATTTATCCTATGTTTACGACTTATTTTATATTATTTTATGTGAGAATTGATACTTAATTGTTTACTTTTGTAATTCTCAGTTATAAACAAGCATTTGGTGAAAGTTAGCTATTTTGGACGTAAATTGGAGCAAAATGGATCAAGTTGGAAAAGTCTACTGAACTGAAAGAAGATACGCCGTATCATTCTAGAGAGATACGCTGTACATCAAGACTTAGATGAATCTGAAGACCATTGCCTGACTTTGAAGCATGCGCCGTATGGAATTATATCATACGCCGTATATGAAACCTTGGTCAATGAGAAGATCTAACTCATCCTACTCCAGATGCGCCGCATGACGTTCCAGATATGCGGCGTATCAATCTCAAGACTTCACCAAGATAATCCAAGGTACTGAAGAACATACGCCGCATGAAGATTGAAGGTACGCCGTATCTTATGGCGGTGTACGAATATTCCAGAATATTATAATCTTGGACCCCACGCGAAGTTACCTAGATGCACCGTTTCAACTTAGTTGATACGCCGTATCGACCCTGCAGACAGAAACTATAAATACCCCATTCGACATCCAAAATACATATACATCACAAGGGAGAAAACCGGACGATTTGGCAGCACAAGACACAACCCTAAGGACGAATTTAGAGCAGTAAGAAGGTCCTGCTAGTATTTTAATTCATAAGGAAAACTCGTTTAATTGTATTAGCAATCTGTTAATGGTTGAGTTAGTGTCTTTTTCATGATTTGATCAGACTTAATATTTTCTAGCTGTTATAAAGAGTATTTGATGTTTATTTGATTTCTTTATGCATGTGCTTTGATTACGTATTAGGATCTATCGCGCCTTGTCAACGTAGGCTCGCAAAATTACTTCATTAGCATTATTATAGTTAATGTAAGCCTATAAAAGGGATAAATAATACATAGACCTAGTAATCATTAAGAGTTTACTCGCCTATAACTAAGACTCCACTGAGAGAGAATAGATTTTAGCACTCATCTTATACAGCTAAGCAATTAAACGTGTGACAAGTTTTCTTACTATTGGCCAGGCCTCTTATCTGTATCTGCCTTCTATCTGTGTACGTGTGTGCCATTCGTTCCCTTGTTTTGTTTCATTAATTAGTTTATTATTTAATCTATACAATCATGCCAGTCTCTCAGGCTGAAAACCCCCCTTGCGTTAGATTAGGTCATTAGAACTAACTTAGGATTAAAATACTGATAGATACATAAGTGTTAGCGTTCCACTCTTAGTGTTCGACACTCTACTTACCAACTAGCTACATTGATCGGGTACACTGCTCGTTAGTGTGTGTTATAGGATAAGTCGGCTAAATATAAATTTAAAACTTGATAAAAATAATCTATTCTACAACGATATACGCACGCATCAAGTTTTTGGCGTCGCTGCCGGGGAGTGAATTGTTTAACAATTTTGTATCTGTTAATATTTTAATTTAGAATTAACTTAATTAGTTTTTAATTTTTAGTTTTTAATTTGCTAACTTTGTTGTATATTTGTTTTCTGCATTCATTGTATTTTTCTGCATATTTATTGTTTTCTTGTTTGTGTGATTTTTATATTTTTGTTTGTTTTTCGTTTTTTCTGTTTTTCTGCATTACTATCTGTTGTATTTTGCTGAACTAAACGATACGCGCATCTATTTATATAGATACGGCGTATTGCGTTTTTATTATTTATACAACTTATAAAATTAATTCGAAGTACGATGTATCTATCCCTTAGCTATAGCGTATTCTGTTTTGAAACCCCAAAACGCCACACGGTGCATGAGTTTTTCTCATACGGCGTATTTACTTATTTAATAAAAACAGATAGAATTTTATAAAAAAAAATACTTAATACAGCGTATCGATTTATCTCGATACTCCGTATTAATCTGAAAACTTGTAATTTGGAACTTAACGAAATACGACGTATAGGCATTTGCGTGTACGACGTGTTTATTTTTATACATAAGCAAGTTTGAAAAATAATACGTACAGCGCATTGATTCCCATCAATACGGCGTATAGTTTTCTAAAATAAAAGTCTGAGAATTTTTAACGAATTAAACATACGGCGTACCCAGTTTCCTGGATACGGCGTATCGACTGCAGATATCAGCAACTTTTATTTTTTGTATTCCGAATTCATTGTTAGTTTTATGTTATTATACTTCTTCAAACCTATCCTACTGATGCTTTTATCTTGATTTCAGGTAGTGCATGACAAGGAGTTCTGCAAAAGAGCTTACTAAACCTTTTAGTGAACCTGAACAAGTTCTTCACTCGCTCAGGAGACTTTTCAAGACCGCAAGCCGTGATTTCTCGAGTTCGGTAGAGCTCGATTATTTCTCTGATCAGGAAGATAATTTTGAAGAAGAAGCTAAAGAAACAATGACTGACCCAACTATGGAGGAGTACATGACTAAGACCCGTCCTGACTATGGTTCGGGTGTTGCTAGGCCAAAGTTCGACAAAGACACTGTGTTCGAATTGAAAGGTCAATTTCTCAAGGAGTTGCGTGAAAACACCTTCAGTGGATCGGAGCATGAAGATGCTAATGAGCATGTGGAAAGGATCCTTGAGATAGCAGACTTGTTCACAACCAAGGATGTGACTATTGACCAACTAATGCTTCGTGTTTTCCACATTTCACTTACAGGAGCTGCTAATAGGTGGCTAAAGAATGAACCAGCTGGTTCAATTACTGAGTGGGAAGACTTGAAGAAGAAGTTTTTAAAGAAGTATTGCCCACTTGCTCGTACTGCTAAGAAGATGGAGGCCATCAATAATTTCAAACAGGAGCCCGATGAAACTCTTTATCAGGCCTGGGAGCAATTCAAAGATTTATTATTGAAGTGTCCTCAACACTATTTGACTACTAAGCAGGAGGTTATTCTGTTTTATCAGGGTTTGGATGTGCCTACTTGACAGATTTTGGATTCTAAGGGAGCTGTACCTCAGATGAGTGCTGTAAATGCTAGGAAAGCCATCCATGAAATGGCTGATCATTCTCAGAAGTGGCACGATGGAACCTCTACTAGAACTAAAAGCAGTGATACTTCTGATGGATATGCTGCTATTCAAGCTCAATTGAATAAACTTAGTAGAGATCTCAAGAAGGTTAATGAGAAAGTTTATGCTGCTCAGGTTGGTTGTGAATTATGCAATGGACCTCACTACAATAAAGATTGTCCATTCAAGAAAGAAGGAGAGACATTTGAAGAAGCATACTATACTCAGTTTGGACAACCATTTCAACCATCAGGAAGGTTTAGAGCTGCTGCTCCAGGATACTACCAAAGGGAAAACGGGAACCCATCATATCAAGAGAGAAGAAAAACTTTGGAAGAATCCATGAAGCAAATGATGGATGAAGCTACTAAAAGACATGAAGAAAACGCTGCTTTGATCAAAGAAATCCGTTCTTCAACCGATGCTTCCATCAAAAATCAAGTAGCTTCGATCAAGGCATTAGAACTTTAGATCGGTCAGATAAGCAAGGTACTTCAAGAAAGGGGATCTGGAAGTCTACCAAGCTCAACGGAAACCAACCCAAGAGATCATGTCAATGCAATCACCACTACTGAAGAAATTTCACCTTATGTGTCTTTTCCTGGAAGACTATTAGGTGTTGCTGATGCTGAAAATCCAAAATTCTTCTTTAACTCTTCAATTAGTTTAAGAAGATTGCTCAAGGAAAAGTCCAGAATTGAGGAAGAGATCAAGGCTACCATGAAAGAGGAGTGCTCTGCAACTGATCACAATGCCTTACCTCATAAGGAGAAAGATCGAGGGAGTTTTACTTTGCCTTGTAATATTAATGATATATCTTTCAGTAAAGCCTTAGCTGACTTAGGAGCTAGCGTTAGTGTCATGCTTTATAAGACCTTCACCGCCTTAGGTTTAGGAAAATTAGCTCCCACTAAGCTACTTATTGAATTGGCAGATAAAACTGTGAAACGTCTCGAGGGTATAGCAGAGAATGTACTAGTTAAGATCGAGAAATTTGTCTTTCTCGTAGACTTCATTATACTAGATATGCCTGAGGATATCAAAATTCCATTGATCCTTGGAAGACCATTCTTGTCTACTGATCATGCTAAAATTGATGTCTTTAAGAGAAAAATAACTTTAAGAGTAGCGGATGACAAATTAGTCTATAAGTCTGATGATCCAATTAAGAGCTTTATTAAAAAAAATTATGTGCTAGGGTTAAGAGAACGAATGGAACTCGACCTAGAAGCTAGACTGATGGGCGAAACCTTAATCCAAAATAGATCACCTAATCCAAATCATGAAGACGTCAAAGAATTTATTGATTTGAATGAGCCAACTGAGTTTAGAAACAACGTGATTGATGATCCTGAAGATAAATTGGATGATTGTGTAGTTACCAACAAATTTAAAGATTCTAATGAAATATTTGTTGAACTTCCACCCCATTTGGAATATTTATGCCTACGTAATAACAAGCATTTCCCATCTATTGTTTTATCTTAACTACCCGAAAGGGACAGGACTTTGCTTTTGCAGATCTTAGAGAGAAATAACATGGAAATCAAGCATAATCAAGAAGTAGTCGAGATAACTGGGTTAACGCTGAGGGAGCGTGACGCTTTCGATGCTTACAATGATACGAAATAAGGAGCTAAAGATGAGTCTAACTTGAAGACTCTGGAATAAAGAAAAGTGCTCACCGGGAGACAACCCGGATTTATCTTTACTGTTTTTTGTTACCGAGTCTGTCAGACCTTGACATCGATACGACGCATCCCATAACAAGGATGTGGTGCATCGACTGGACTGGTCATATCCATCCCATTATTTTCTCTGCACTTTATTTTGTTTTCTACACTTTGAACATTCTGTCAGCTATTTTTGACTGACCTGATGAAATTTCCAGATTTTATTTTTAATTTTTAGGTTTATTTAACACTAACCATCGATTAACAAGGATTGCACTAGCTGTGATTTTCAAATTAACACAGGTTGTTTGCGAAGAAGTGGTGGTATACATACGTTCTGTATTTTCTGTTGAGATGTCATTCATGGAGGCCTAAACGCCCTTCACGCACAGAAAATAAAAAAGTTGCTAACAAACGCATAATGGAGGATCATACCGAGCAAATCTCAGGGGAGTTTTCCGTTCTAATTCTTTTTATTTCCCGTTTTTAATTTCATATTAAACAACGAGGGCGTTGTTTATCTTAAGTGGGGGATGGAGAATTAGAATGCTTACTTGTCTTTATTATTCAAAAATTTGCTTAATATGTACTTAATATGCTTTAATTTTAATTTTTTCAAGCATGTTTTTGTTAAATCTAAGTTGCATGACCGCACATATAACCCTTATTTCAAAAACAATTACGAGAATTAAGCCAATTCCGTTTCCCAATATTTTACCCAAATTCCACAAAAATATGAGCGTGCCGGTGACTTGTAGCAAACTTTAGAACTTGGCTTCTAACTATTCGAGACAACCATAATAAGTATTATTGATATAATTGGAATGACTTGTCTAACTAGGTAAATATCTAGGATTACACCTAAATAGCCTTTATATGTTATGTGATATTAACTAACTAACTACACTGGTTAGTTAACCCCCCGTATAAACCCTTTTGTTACTCTCACTTTTAGAGTAAGATACCCCTAGAAAAAGCCTCAGAGCCATTCCTTTCGTTTCTTACACTAATTAAAATGTTTCGTTACACCCTTACAACTTAGACTACCCTGTAGATTTAAGTTCGTGGTTAGTTGCTTTTGGTAAAAGCGTGTATTCCCTGCGTTTACTGTGTTTGTGTGCGTAAATTATTATCTTTGGTTAGGTCGGGAATTGCACAATGCAATGGGAAGTGAAAGTAGATATTGTATTTTTGATTTTCGTGTGTTTACTACTTTCACTATTACCTTTATGTCTGAAGTTATGAAAAGTATGGAGAAAATTATCCAGATTTATTGTGATGGTGATGTGGTGAAATTTTACACCAATTTAGTTTATTTGATGTTTAAAAAAAATCGAAAAAAGAGAAAAGAAAAAGTTGGTACGTGATTGCAAACCAACAATGTAAATTTATGTACTAGTAGAGATATCTATTGCCTGTTGTATTATATATATGGATTGAAAGGGAGTTGGCCGTTATGGGAACGCCAACTAAGGTTTATTCTTTGATTAAGATTTCTTTGAGTCTAATTCTTGTCTACCTACTAAAGCGTGAGTTTTCGTGTTAAAGCGTGAGTTAGTCTATGATTTGTGTCTTATTCATGGGATGGTTGGGAAGTTATTAACCACACTTGTTAGGACTTAATCTACATGTTTGTGTTTTTTTTTATTTTACACCAATTTATGTATTTCCCAAAGTTTATCCCTAACCTTTACCAAGTTATTGTATTCGTTGTTAGCTTTCGAGCATCCGAGTATAGTAATGGCCTAGTGAGAATGTCAAATGTGTGAATAAGGTAGTGACCATCCAAGATTTAGACTAATTGAATGATGCGCCAACGATCTAGAGTGAGTCTTGGTGACCATCCGTTATGAAAATAACGTGCCAGCGATCTGGGATAAACACTAGTGACCATCCGTTGTTTGAGGAATCGAGGGCTCGCGCCAGCGATCAACTAAGTTTGTGCAGGAGATGTTTGAAGGAAGCCAGGTTTAATCCATAAGCCTTATCATAACCCAATTTACCGCTTTAGACTTGTCACTCCTTAGCTTTAGTGGTGGAGATGTGTATCATTTCCAAGCATATGATAGAATACTCGTCACGACCGAGCAATTGAGCGAATTACTAAAATGTTACCACATAGATTAGTTGAGTGATTGAGTGATTTCATTTTCCTATTTCGTGAGGTGTTTGGTTGTGCAATTATGATTAAAACGAATGAGTGCTTAAACTATAAAAGTTCCTGGACTATGTCTAGGATACATTTTCATATGTTTAATCTTAAGTTTACTTGGGGACAAGTAAAGTTCAAGTGGGGGATATTTGATGATATCAAATAAGTACATTCTATTGGCATCATTTATCCCATGTTTGTGACTTGTTTTATATTATTTTATGTGAGAATTGATACTTAATCGTTTACTTTTGTAATTCTCAGTTATAAACAAGCATTTGGTGAAAGTTAGCTATTTTAGATGTAAATTGGAGCAAAATGGATCAAGTTGGAAAAGTCTACTAAACTGAAGGAAGATACGCCGTATCATTCTAGACAGATACGCCGTACATCAAGACTTAGACGAATCTGAAGACCATTGCCTGACTTTGAAGCATGCGCCGTATGGAATTATATCATACGCTGTATATGAAACCTTAGTCAACGAGAAGATCTGACTCATCCTACTCCAGATGCGCCGCATGACATTCCAGATATGCAGCGTATCATTCTCAAGACTTCACCAAGATAATCCAAGATACTGAAGAACATGCGCCGCATGAAGATTGAAGGTACGCCGTATCTTATGGCGGTGTACGAATATTCCAGAATATTATAATCTTGGACCCCACGCGAAGTTACCTAGATGCGCCGTATCAACTTAGTTGATACGCCGTATCGACCCTGCAGACAGAAACTATAAATACCCCATTTGACAGCCAAAATACATATATATCACAAGGGAGAAAACCAGACGATTTGGCAGCACAAGACACAACCCTAAGACGAATTCAGAGGAGTAAGAAGGTCCTGGTAGTATTTTAATTCAAAACTCGTTTAATTGTATTAGCAATTTGTTAATGGTTGAGTTAGTGTCTTTTTCACGATTTTATCGGACTTAATATTTTCCAGTTGTTATAAAGAGTATTTGATGTTTATTTGGTTTCTTTATGCATGTGCTTTGATTACGTATTAGGATCTATCACGCCTTGTCAATATAGGCTCGCGCAATTACTTCATTAGCATTATTATAGTTAATGTAAGCCTGTAAAAGGGATGAATAATACATAGAACTAGTAATCATTAAGAGTTTACTCGCCTGTAACTAAGACTCCACTGAGAGAGAACAGATTTTAGCACTCATCTTATACAGCTAAGCAATTAAACGTGTGAAGCCAGGAGCGGAAGGAGGGACTTGAACCCTCAACCTCAGCCTTGGCAAGGCTATGCTCTACTAATTAAGTTATTTCCGCACTCTCCTGTAACTAAGACTCCACTGAGAGAGAATAGATTTTAGCACTCATCTTATACAGCTAAGCAATTAAATGTGTGACAAGTTTTCCTACTATCGACCAGGCCTCTTATCTGTATCTATCTTCTATCTGTGTACGTGTGTGCCATTCGTTCCCTTATTTTGTTTCATTAATTAGTTTATTATTTAATCTACACAATCGTGCCAGTCTCTCAGGCTGAAAACCCCCTTGCATTAGATTAGGTTATTAGAACTAACTTAGGATTAAAATACTGATAGATACATAAGTGTTAACGTTCCACTCTTAGTATTCGACACTCTACTTACCAACTAGCTACATTGATCGGGTACACTGCTCATTAGTGTGTGTTATAGGATAAGTCGGCTAAACATAAATTTAAAACTTGATAAAAATAATCTATTCTACAACGATATACGAACGCATCAATACCAAATGGGTTTGAACATTGGCATATGTTGTTCAAAACTGATCCTCCTCAAAAGACCGACCAAATCAACTCCCTCTGTTCCTTCACTTCACCTATTGTCTATATGAATGAGCACCATCACACTCTTTCACATAGCAAGAAGCTCCAAATGCTTCCTATTCATTCCCACCTAACCTCACTTCAGAGATTATGCCTCTAGTTTAGAGACACTAAAACTGCAAGTGGGGATATGGTAACTCTCTGGAGATACAGATGGAAGATAGGAAGCATGGCAATACTATGCAAAATGGAGAGAAAGAAGTATAAGGAAAAATGGGACACTCGGAAATGAGGAGGTGTCTTCTGAAGGTGTGCAATAGGTTCATCAGGGAGTGTCAAATCAAGAACAGTTCCTGATACATCTAAAAGTCGCACCTGAAGGCACTAGCAACAAAGAATAATAAAGCTATTATTATTCTTTGTTGCATATAGTCCTAGGCTCTTCCTAAACTGAAATAGGAGAATATTAACGAGGTACAGTTGACACAGATCAACTGATCTTACATAGGAAAACCTAAGACTAGAGCCACTGAATGCAATAGACTCTCCTGAACTTGAAACCTTTCATTCAAGCTTCTTAGTTTGTTTTGCTTCAGCAACATCAGAGAGACAACAATTCATATTTCTCTACTCTCTGATGTACACAGGTATGAGTCGTAACTTAGGGATATCAATACGGAAGTGACCAAGGGTAAGAAGGTACTAGCAGCACTGCTAACACCTCACCAAGGCTACTGATACATCAGGGATTGAAGAGAATCAGAAACAACAAGAAGATCAGAGATTAAGAGTAATAGATCGATACCACTGTCTATCTGTGTTTAAATGTAAAAGTTGTAAAGTAGTATACTAGTCGCTGCTAAAATACAACACATTTCAACACAACACTCTTTCTCTAAACCAAATTCATCAAGAATGATTCGAAAATTCTCCCTGACCCCTGAAGACCTAGTAAAAACTACTAGAATCATACCTGACAGAGCCCGATCCTTCCACTGGTCTTTGAGAACCTAAGTCAGAGACCAAATGGACACGGCCCTCATGTGGAAGATCAGGTTCCAATCAAGATATAGCCGGGCATCCTTTCAAGGAGAAGCTCGGAGGCTTGGAGTCTACGTGCACAAATGACCCAAGACAGAGCTTAAGGATAAAAGCCAAGCTACACTGAAGAACGCTGATTGAATCAGACACCTGTTTATAATTATATGTAGATGGTTGTAACTCAGAGTGTAAAAAGAAGCCTGTTTGCTCACTTACCTCTGATAGATACTAGACCACTTAGATAGATACATATAAAACTGGCGTAAATCAGAGTGTAAGAAGAAGCTTGTTTGCTCACTTACCTCTGATAAACTTAGACCACCTAGAATCAGATGTTTACGTTTTTTAGTCTTGATTGTAAATTAGAACGTAAGAAGAAGCCGTTATGCTCACTTACGTCTAAGAAAAACTTGGGATAAAATTATGTTCAAATAGGGGGAGATTGTTGAGTCAAATTTGACCAAATTATCCCTCACAAGTATTTGAAACATTAATCAGCCTAAGTTCGGGATAGCTGATCATGTTAGAGATCCAAACTCTCTCTCTGACAGAGTCAACAAGGTAAATCAAAGAGCAAAGTTTACCTGTGACTAAATGATCCGCCCAGCTGATCATCATCAGCTATCCAAATGACTCATAAGGTAAAACACCTATGAGTGAACCTCAAAGAAGTTAGAGTCAATAACCAATGAAGGGAAAAACAGTAGTTCAAAGGGACTCTCTGAGTGTTCACATATCTGAGGATAAACACCTCTGATATGAGTGTATATCTTCTCAAAGCACAACAGTCTTGCCTTGCAAAGACTAGGAAAACTTTGTAACCTGATACTGGAGTCAGACCACGAAGGGCAGAGAAGTGGCACAACTTCTGAGACCTAAAGGACGGACAAATGCCTTTTAGGTTTCAGAAACAAAAACTTATCATCTTAAGCCATGCAGATGAACCAGTTGGACTTATCAGATGCACTCAAAGTATTTCTTCCTCATACTTGCAAAGTGTATCCTTGGAGCTGACTAAAGTACTCAGCCACGCTTAGGCGGGAGTAATTCAAGCTAAAGCAAAGCGGAAAAACCCTTGGGAAGATAAGGATTCATCGAGAGCAGGGAAAGCAACTTGCATGCACCAGAGTGTCAGCACAGTGAAGCAACCCTAGCCACACAAGTGCATGTGTACCTTACTTCCAGTTTGCTTCTAGTTTAGTTATTACTATTCTTGTAACTACTAATAGTGTCTCTCCCTTTGCCTAAAAAAGAGAGGTTAGTAGTAGTGATAGGTAAAAGATTCCACCTCTAGAACACACTTCATCTTCTAAGTGGGATCCTCCTCTTCATAAATTGAAGAGAAGCATTTTTCATTGCTAGGGATAATATTCCACAACTATCCCTCGTAAAGCCTTTATCTCTAGACAAAATGTTAAGTGAGACGGTTACTGTAGTGATGTAGAAATGGGTATTATTAGTTGATCATGGTCAAGATTGTGTAACCATGCCCTAATTTATAATAAACATAACTTATTTTTATTTGCTCAAGCTTTTGTTTATTCAACTCATGGTGTTGCACAAAGTTATCGGACCAACAGTATCATATTTCAAGTTTTTCAATCCAGAAAAAGGATCTTCAAATTCAGTGTCAAGCCTAGCTAGTAAAGCTATCTTATACTCATCCTACCCCACTGTGTCACCATGAGTTTTTTCAAGCTGCTAATGCCACACCAAGGCACTATCATAGAAATTAATATAAGCTAGTTTGACTTTGTCCAAATCATCAACATCTTCCACACTAAAGAACTGTTGACATCTATACAACCATCCTTTAACATCACTACCATTGAACTTAGGAAATTCTAGTTTAGTGATCCTACAAAACTGTAACTGCTTATTTCCACTAGTTCCTTCCCCACTCTTCATTCTATTAACTTCTCTAGATATATAATCGAATTTAATTTCCATATCATCAAACTGACTTTGAAATTGAGTGGTTATACCTGCCATGGTAGTTTCTAACAACTGTTTGACCCAAGCCTTGATGTTTTCATCCAAACCTGGAGTATCACCATTGCCATTACCATAGTTAGAACCACCAATTATCATAGATGGTCTTGTTCTCCCCATCTTTTCAATGTGTAACTAACTGCTTTCTTGATTCTTTTACAACAACGTCCAAGCCACAAGACTTGTTTACAACAGACTCAATGCGTATTTGTGATTGGGAAATGGATTGAATCAAAGAATAAACATGTTTGCGATTGGGTATTGTAACCGACTAACTGACTGTAACAACCTATTAGCAGAATCAATGGTGATAAGAGCTTGCTAGGAAAGAGTTGTGATGCCAAATGTAACACACTCGATAACAAACACAGTTAATAACAGCTGTTAATCAGGAATCAAAGAGCTAAGAACATGACTCGAAATCTAGTAGTTGAATGATTTGTTATTTGGAAAGATGTGGTGGAATGATTATCTAGTAGTTGAGAGATAATTAGAGAGAAAATTGCAAGATCAAAAGCTAAAATGAAATGTGGGATGATAACTACTACAATATTTAAAGGGAAAATGGGCGGGAAATTATGTTGGGATGTTTGACCAACGTTGATTGATATTTTGGGTGAGTAATTTGAGCTCTGAAGAAATGATGGCACGTGTACAAAACAATTTGAGTAGATAACATCCTGCTTCTCTCATTTATTTGTTGTTAATTCACATTATACACAATTATTTTTACGGTATTAATTAATACATAACTAAAAATTTATATTACACGTAAACGAAAGTAGTAGTCGCGCTAATTAAACTTGTCTAGTATTATCAATTGGAGCCGAGATAAAAACCAACTTGTTGGCCAAGCAACAAATATAACATGAAATAAGTAGCTTGCCCGTCCACTATCATTTTCTAACAAACTTTCACCCTCACGCGCGTACATCATTACACGTCAGCAAAAACAATAAAATCATTCTAACGGTGACTTCACTACATCACCCGCGCGTATAGATTTATTACACACTCTCTGGCACTCTATAAAGTCCTCCATCTTTCTCACTCTTCTTCTTCATTTTACACTGAAAAAAAACCTTCAAAAAGTTTTCATCAATGGCGGATTGACATAAAACTTTCTATTTTCAATTTTTTTCTTCTTCTTTTTTTATAAAAAAAAAACAAACAAAATGTCTGTCACCTTACTTACTATAGTCTAGGGCCCATTGACCTCGAGCTGTTTACACATGAACGCCCAAAAGCATGCTACAATTTTCTGAAACTATGCAAGTAAGTTGTTTTATACTTATATACAACTGGTTTTTATTGAGTGTTTATTGTGATTATTAACTAATTTTTATTATGTTTTTCAATGAAGGGCCAAGTACTATCATGGGTCTACATTCCATTTTGTTCTAAAAGATTTCGTCGCTCAGACGGGAGATCCCACGGGTACTGGTCAGGGTGGTGATTCGATACACAGGTATAAAACACACTAATTTTTTTTATGATATATAGTTTTGTAGCAATTTGGAAGGGAAATTTATTTTCTATTTTGAAGAAGGGAAAGAGGGTTTTGTGTTACAAAAGGATGTTAGGTTTGTGGATTAAAATTAATATGTTTATGTCCGGTTTCGAACACGAGACTCGGGATTGCACACAATACGTGAGAGTTTCAATAGTATGAATAAAGTTAAATATATTTTATATTTATAATTTATTCATTTTCACTAAATTCACTTAACGACAGTTAGGACTTAACGGAGTTAGAGATAACGACCGTTAAAGGACTAAATGTGCAATAGAGGATTGGAAGGATCTAGAAACCCACCAATGGGTTGGGTTCGGCCGAATAGGGCTTTTGGGGGGCCTTAGGTCGGTTTGGTGGATTAGGGAACAAGGTAGGGTTTAACTATAAATACAATTCACTTGTATTTGATTTTCACCTAATCTTGTATCCCTAACAATAGCCAAACTTCTTCTTCTCTATCCCTCTAGCTCCAACCGATCGGCCATTTTCTAAATCCACTTGGATTTGCCGATTCTTAGTAAAGCTATAAGTGTTTGGTTGTTTAGTGATACTAGAACCTAGCTTTTCCTACTGAAACGCTATCATTACGTGTGTACAAGAACGAGTGACTAGTTTATTTTAACTAGTGTTTTTCCCTATACTTGGATCGACATACCCTATATTTATTTAGGGTTTATACTTGTTCTTGGTGATTGCAAAAGGTACGTGTCTATTTAGTTTTAATTAATTACATGTTCTTGTAGATCTTCCGCTGCGTGTTCTTTGATGTTCTTATATGTTTATAGTTTTTATGATTCATATAATCCAACAAAGGAAACAACAACAACAAATATTTTAGTAATTTAGGAAATAGCGGAATTTTGTTTTGTGGAGATTTTTTTTTTTGGAAATAAATCGATTTAAACACGATTTCTGTTTTTCCTTGTTTTGTGGAAAACAAGGGTGTTTTTTCCTCTAACTAACCGCAACGGCATAGTTTGGACTAATTTGTCTTGTTTTTTGCAATGTGAGTAGGACTAGTTTTCGTGTTTTTTGTAATGCCATAGTCATGTTCATTATCGATCTTTGGATTCGTCGTTGTTGTAGGGCACTTTTGTAACTGTTGGTAATTGTAGAAAAATGCAGTCTATTGTTTTCATGTGGATTCGTTATAGTACCTGTTGATTGTTCTTGTTATGGGTTCTTTGATGATGATGTAGGAGAGTGCTTTGTTGATATTGTTGGTTTAATTGGTTCTTGATGAACCTGTAAGATGTCACTAGAGAAAGGTAACTCTGTTTTGGAAATCAGCCATTAAAGATGACCCAAAAGGCTTCTTGAACTTTTTATGGGTTGGGTCAGTTCACTAGGTGAAAGGGGTAATGGTCAAACAAAGTTATACACAATGACAATGTGTAGCCCAAATTGACCCATACCAAAGTTTGAACCAAAAATTTATACTAGTAGCTTTAGCAAGGATTATCCTGTTTACACAGAGGTTTATTGGATTCAGTTGGAATGGCTGCTTTAATATGTTTTAGCTTGCACTTTTGTAAGTGTACTGCACAATAATGGCAATCAAAACTACATTTAGAAGACTGATGATACAGTTAGTTTTGCTATAATTTTGATAAGTGTAGTGCACAATAGCAAATCAGTAACATATTATATGCTACTTTTCAGATTACTTGATGCTGCTGCTTCTCGTTTTTTTGAGCGCGAGGTGCGTCCAAATCTTTCTCATTCAAAGAAAGGGACACTCTCCATGGCCGGTTCTGAACACGGTCATGCATCTCAGGTAACTATCCGATCCTTTGTTAAAGAAGCATTAGGGTCAGGGTGTAGTTGTACTTGTTATATCATTTGTTAAAGAAACATTAGAGTGGTGATTTGACTTGAATATTTTATATTGTTATGAATTTGTGATTTAGAATACTGTAATTGAATATCTCTAATCAAGCAAACTTCTAGTGGTTAAAGTACATGTGTTAGAAGTTGAGGGGTTGTAGTGCAATTATGTAAAAGTTAAATGCTCATGTGTAGGGGTGTCATCCGGGTCGGGTTGACCCGACCCGAACCCGAACCCGATAAGGCTAATCGGGTCGGGTCTAATCGGGTCCAAAAATTTAGTCGGGTTGTTTTGACCCGACCCGATAACCCGATAGTGTTATCGGGTCGGGTTCGGGTTAGGGTTAAATAAAAAATGTTATCGGGTTATCGGGTCAACCCGATAAGACCCGACAATCCTTTATTGCTTTCATTTCTCTGCTGCTTTTTGGACTATTCTATGCTTATTATCATCAGTAAGAACACTACTCAACTTTATTATATTGACTCTTTAATATAACTTTTGGTAACTTTGTTATTATATAATCACTTGAGATTTAAGCCATGTTTATATAAATTATGTTTGTGTTAGATTATATATATATGGGTATTTCTGCTGTTACTATAGTGCTGTACTACTTTGTTTCAGTTGTTCATTAATGGGTTTGATAGATTTTCTATTTTAAGGTTATGGTTTATTGGTTTAAGGTTTGCTGTTATTATAGTACTCTGCTACTTTGTTTCAGTTGTTCATTAATTGGTTTTTTATTATTTTTATTTTTTAAGTTTTGGTTAAAGGTTTATCAGTTTATGTAGTGATCGTGTTTTGTTTTAATGTGATTAGTGTGAAACTTGAATGTGTTTTTGTGTTTTGTCGCTTGTACTAGATTGTTGTCAGTGTCAGGTTAACTTGTTTTTGTTTCTTGTCATGTTTTTTTCTGTAAAATTACTAAGGTTTTTACTTTTTAATGTTGGTGATTACCTGAAATGATTCCAGGATACATGCACATTGAGGAACCAAAATAATTATTTTCTGAATGCTTTTTATGTTATGCTACTGATATAGATCGAGTTGATTAATTGTTGATACTTGGTATAAATATAGTCCTGAATTTGGGTGAATTAAGATAATGAGTTTTATTGTTTGTAATACTTTGTTTGTGGCAGATTGTATGTGGAATATAAGTTTTTTGAAATTGCAGTTGCTACTGGAATATGAACCTGCTACTGGAATATGAAGTTGCTACTGGAATGATTCAACATTTACTATCGGGTCACCCGATAACCCGAATCACCCGACCCGACATAACCCGACCCGATTACCACCCGAACCCGATAACCCGATTCCTTATCGGGTCGGGTGTCGGGTGAGTTTTTAAAAAATCCAAACCCGACTCAACCCGACCCGACTAACCCGATAACCCGACCCGATAACACCCCCATGTGTGGTTCATCTTCCATTATTTTCTCAAAAACTTTTTACAAATGAATGGAGAATTTTCTCAATATAAGTAAAGACTTTCAGTCTATAGCAAATGCTGAATTGATTTAGACAAGAATCAGAAGGTAAGAACCTCTAATTTTGCATATAAAATTAGGGTTCATGAGCATGAAATTGGGGGTTTTGGGTGTAAGTGTTTCTAAACCTAATTTATGTTCAATTCCTGTTAAGTTGATATAAACAATTACTACCTTTTTTTGGCACTTGGTCATATATGCTGTATGTTTTAAGTTATGCCTTTTTTTTTTTTTTTGGAACAGCATTATATTATATAAAGAAGAACTAGCTATGGTTAAAGAATCAAATGTTATCAAAAGTACTGTTTGAGCTATGGTTAAAGAACCAAGAGTTTGATGTTATTTTTACCAAAATTCAAGTTTTGGTGTTTTTGTTGTTGTCCATAAACTATAGAAATTTCTAAAAACTAAAATGGGTCAAAGTGAGTAAATAGCTGTTTTACTAATATGACAGACTATGGTTCATGGATTTGAAGTGTTTTGGTGTTATAATGGTTTTCAGATTTTGTTAGTACTCAAACCACTAAAGATGATTTGGGATAAATTGGAAGTGTTTTGGGTCAATTTTTTATTAAGAACTAGTATTGGTGTAAATGGCTCGAGCCCGAGCTTGACAAGGCTTGATCTCGGCTTGTTTAGCATTAGACATTCTCGAGCTCGGCTTGTTTTCGAGCCAAATTTGTAAAACAATTACTACCTTTTGTGGTTTTGGGGTGTAACACCTAACTTTATTTTTTTTTTCTTATTCTTTCTTTTTTGCCTTCGCTTATCCGCTCTACCTCACAGTAACCTTCTATGTTCTTTCAGTTTTTCATTACTTTGAGAGATGATTTGGAGTACCTCGATCAAAAGTCTACTGTGAGTTTTTTGTTTTGTAACATGTATTATTATTATTATTATTATTTTGTGAATTTATTATTAAAATCTTATGTTGATCAACTAAATTAGGTCTTTGGAAAGGTGGTCGATGGGTTTGATACACTCGATACTATAAATAATGCTTTTGTGGACAATAACCACAGGCCACTTACAAATATCGGGTTCCTAAACCTCTTACTTATCAATTCATTTCACAATAAATCTATCGTAATTGTTTTTCTTACTTGTACTAAATACAAACTTCAACTTTTTATTTTTCCTACAGAATCAAGCACACACTTGTACTCAGAGATCCATTCGATGATTCTCCAGAATTAATCAAGCTTTATCCTAGCATCTCTCCAGAGGGAAAGCCAAGAGATGAGGTAATATATGAACTCGTTTTCTTGGTATTCTAAGATGCTATGAATTTTTCTTAGAGGGGTGTTTGGCATTGTTTATATTTTCTGCTTTTTTGCGTACCTCAAAATAAGCCCATAATTCGAAGCAGTTTGGACAATACAAAACTGCTTCTCCTTACGAATAAACAGAAAAGCAAAAAAGCAGGAAGAAAAAAGCAATCCCAAACACCCCCTAAATATAGAAGTTTAAATATGTTGTGAAAAAGGTAATTTTTCAACCTAAATAAAAACATTGAATAAGCAGTTATTTAATTATCAGAATCTGCTTAATTTACCTCAGAATAAGCAGAAGCAGTTTGGATAATACAAAACTGCTTCTCGTTACGAGTAACAAATAAGAAAAAAGCAAAAAAATAAGAATCCCAAACACCCCATAAATTTGACATTTTTTAATTGTGGATTAGCCAAAAGAGAGTAGCTTTACTCATTTAACTCGACAATTACCACTTATGTAAAATAGTTATCGTTTTAATATTTTAAAATGTAATTAGGTTGAGATATTGAGGCTTGAATATGAGAGGGCACAACTAAGTGAACAAGAACTAAGTGAACAAATTCGTGCTACTGATGCTCGTTGTAGTGCGACAGTGCTTGAGCTTGTAAGTGTTCATTAAGTCTTTCTGAATTTATGTTTACTGGTTTGTAGTTTTTACTTACTTTTTTGTTACTGATTTACATTTTTAGCTTGGTGATGTGCCACATCGTGATATAAAGCCGGATGAAAATGTACTTTTTGTGTGTAAAGCTAAATCCAACAACAATTGTAAGTTAATAATATTTATACTAAGTGATATTTTTAGGGCTATTTTCCAACTTATCGTACCCCCTCCACGCGCACCAACCAACCAACCAAATAATAATTGTTTAAAGAAATGCATTTGGTGACTGCAGGATGAATCACTAGCTAAAGCTTTTTCATTCTATGGACAAGTAAAATCGTAAGTTATCACTTCTAAAACAATTTTCTACTGCAATGCTTTTATCTACCGGTTATGTTTATCGGTTTATTTCCAAAAAAAAGTTAAAATCTCCACAAAACAAAATTCCGCTATTTCCTAAATTACTAAAATATTTGTTGTTGTTGTTTCCTTTTGTAACACAAAACCCTCTTTCCCTTCTTCAAAATAGAAAATAAATTTCCCTTCCAAATTGCTACAAAACTATATATCATAAAAAAAATTAGTGTGTTTTATACCTGTGTATCGAATCACCACCCTGACCAGTACACGTGGGATCTCCCGTCTGAGCGACGAAATCTTTTAGAACAAAATGGAATGTAGACCCATGATAGTACTTGGCCCTTCATTGAAAAACATAATAAAAATTAGTTAATAATCACAATAAACACTCAATAAAAACCAGTTGTATATAAGTATAAAACAACTTACTTGCATAGTTTCAGAAAATTGTAGCATGCTTTTGGGCGTTCATGTGTAAAAAGCTCGAGGTCAATGGGCCCTAGACTAGTAAGTAAGGTGACAGACATTTTGTTTGTTTTTTTTTTATAAAAAAAGAAGAAGAAAAAAATTGAAAATAGAAAGTTTTATGTCAATCCGCCATTGATGAAAACTTTTTGAAGGTTTTTTTTCAGTGTAAAATGAAGAAGAAGAGTGAGAAAGATGGAGGACTTTATAGAGTGCCAGAGAGTGTGTAATAAATCTATACGCGCGGGTGATGTAGTGAAGTCACCGTTAGAATGATTTTATTGTTTTTGCTGACGTGTAATGATGTACGCGCGTGAGGGTGAAAGTTTGTTAGAAAATGATAGTGGACGGGCAAGCTACTTATTTCATGTTATATTTCATGTTAATTAAACTTGATAGTGGACGGGCAAGCTAATTAAACGGTGACTTCACTACATCACCCGCGCGTATAGATTTATTACACACTCTCTGGCACTCTATAAAGTCCTCCATCTTTCTCACTCTTCTTCTTCATTTTACACTGAAAAAAAACCTTCAAAAAGTTTTCATCAATGGCGGATTGACATAAAACTTTCTATTTTCAATTTTTTTCTTCTTCTTTTTTTATAAAAAAAACAAACAAACAAACAAACAAAATGTCTGTCACCTTACTTACTAGTCTAGGGCCCATTGACCTCGAGCTTTTTACACATGAACGCCCAAAAGCATGCTACAATTTTCTGAAACTATGCAAGTAAGTTGTTTTATACTTATATACAACTGGTTTTTATTGAGTGTTTATTGTGATTATTAACTAATTTTTATTATGTTTTTCAATGAAGGGCCAAGTACTATCATGGGTCTACATTCCATTTTGTTCTAAAAGATTTCGTCGCTCAGACGGGAGATCCCACGTGTACTGGTCAGGGTGGTGATTCGATACACAGGTATAAAACACACTAATTTTTTTTATGATATATAGTTTTGTAGCAATTTGGAAGGGAAATTTATTTTCTATTTTGAAGAAGGGAAAGAGGGTTTTGTGTTACAAAAGGAAACAACAACAACAAATATTTTAGTAATTTAGGAAATAGCGGAATTTTGTTTTGTGGAGATTTTTTTTTTGGAAATAAATCGATTTAAACACGATTTCTGTTTTTCCTTGTTTTGTGGAAAACAAGGGTGTTTTTTCCTCTAACTAACCGCAACGGCATAGTTTGGACTAATTTGTCTTGTTTTTTGCAATGTGAGTAGGACTAGTTTTCGTGTTTTTTGTAATGCCATAGTCATGTTCATTATCGATCTTTGGATTCGTCGTTGTTGTAGGGCACTTTTGTAACTGTTGGTAATTGTAGAAAAATGCAGTCTATTGTTTTCATGTGGATTCGTTATAGTACCTGTTGATTGTTCTTGTTATGGGTTCTTTGATGATGATGTAGGAGAGTGCTTTGTTGATATTGTTGGTTTAATTGGTTCTTGATGAACCTGTAAGATGTCACTAGAGAAAGGTAACTCTGTTTTGGAAATCAGCCATTAAAGATGACCCAAAAGGCTTCTTGAACTTTTTATGGGTTGGGTCAGTTCACTAGGTGAAAGGGGTAATGGTCAAACAAAGTTATACACAATGACAATGTGTAGCCCAAATTGACCCATACCAAAGTTTGAACCAAAAATTTATACTAGTAGCTTTAGCAAGGATTATCCTGTTTACACAGAGGTTTATTGGATTCAGTTGGAATGGCTGCTTTAATATGTTTTAGCTTGCACTTTTGTAAGTGTACTGCACAATAATGGCAATCAAAACTACATTTAGAAGACTGATGATACAGTTAGTTTTGCTATAATTTGGATAAGTGTAGTGCACAATAGCAAATCAGTAACATATTATATGCTACTTTTCAGGTTACTTGATGCTGCTGCTTCTCCTTTTTTTGAGCGCGAGGTGCGTCCAAATCTTTCTCATTCAAAGAAAGGGACACTCTCCATGGCCGGTTCTGAACACGGTCATGCATCTCAGGTAACTATCCGATCCTTTGTTAAAGAAGCATTAGGGTCAGGGTGTAGTTGTACTTGTTATATCATTTGTTAAAGAAACATTAGAGTGGTGATTTGACTTGAATATTTTATATTGTTATGAATTTGTGATTTAGAATACTGTAATTGAATATCTCTAATCAAGCAAACTTCTAGTGGTTAAAGTACATGTGTTAGAAGTTGAGGGGTTGTAGTGCAATTATGTAAAAGTTAAATGCTCATGTGTGGTTCATCTTCCATTATTTTCTCAAAAACTTTTTACAAATGAATGGAGAATTTTCTCAATATAAGTAAAGACTTTCAGTCTATAGCAAATGCTGAATTGATTTAGACAAGAATCAGAAGGTAAGAACCTCTAATTTTGCATATAAAATTAGGGTTCATGAGCATGAAATTGGGGGTTTTGGGTGTAAGTGTTTCTAAACCTAATTTATGTTCAATTCCTGTTAAGTTGATATAAACAATTACTACCTTTTTTTGGCACTTGGTCATATATGCTGTATGTTTTAAGTTATGCCTTTTTTTTTTTTTTTGGAACAGCATTATATTATATAAAGAAGAACTAGCTATGGTTAAAGAATCAAATGTTATCAAAAGTACTGTCTGAGCTATGGTTAAAGAACCAAGAGTTTGATGTTATTTTTACCAAAATTCAAGTTTTGGTGTTTTTGTTGTTGTCCATAAACTATAGAAATTTCTAAAAACTAAAATGGGTCAAAGTGAGTAAATAGCTGTTTTACTAATATGACAGACTATGGTTCATGGATTTGAAGTGTTTTGGTGTTATAATGGTTTTCAGATTTTGTTAGTACTCAAACCACTAAAGATGATTTGGGATAAATTGGAAGTGTTTTGGGTCAATTTTTTATTAAGAACTAGTATTGGTGTAAATGGCTCGAGCCCGAGCTTGACAAGGCTTGATCTCGGCTTGTTTAGCATTAGACATTCTCGAGCTCGGCTTGTTTTCGAGCCAAATTTGTAAAACAATTACTACCTTTTGTGGTTTTGGGGTGTAACACCTAACTTTATTTTTTTTTCTTATTCTTTCTTTTTTGCCTTCGCTTATCCGCTCTACCTCACAGTAACCTTCTATGTTCTTTCAGTTTTTCATTACTTTGAGAGATGATTTGGAGTACCTCGATCAAAAGTCTACTGTGAGTTTTTTGTTTTGTAACATGTATTATTATTATTATTATTTTGTGAATTTATTATTAAAATCTTATGTTGATCAACTAAATTAGGTCTTTGGAAAGGTGGTCGATGGGTTTGATACACTCGATACTATAAATAATGCTTTTGTGGACAATAACCACAGGCCACTTACAAATATCAGGTTCCTAAACCTCTTACTTATCAATTCATTTCACAATAAATCTATCGTAATTGTTTTTCTTACTTGTACTAAATACAAACTTCAACTTTTTATTTTTCCTACAGAATCAAGCACACACTTGTACTCAGAGATCCATTCGATGATTCTCCAGAATTAATCAAGCTTTATCCTAGCATCTCTCCAGAGGGAAAGCCAAGAGATGAGGTAATATATGAACTCGTTTTCTTGGTATTCTAAGATGCTATGAATTTTTCTTAGAGGGGTGTTTGGCATTGTTTATATTTTCTGCTTTTTTGCGTACCTCAAAATAAGCCCATAATTCGAAGCAGTTTGGACAATACAAAACTGCTTCTCCTTACGAATAAACAGAAAAGCAAAAAAGCAGGAAGAAAAAAGCAATCCCAAACACCCCCTAAATATAGAAGTTTAAATATGTTGTGAAAAAGGTAATTTTTCAACCTAAATAAAAACATTGAAATAAGCAGTTATTTAATTATCAGAATCTGCTTAATTTACCTCAGAATAAGCAGAAGCAGTTTGGATAATACAAAACTGCTTCTCGTTACGAGTAACAAATAAGAAAAAAGCAAAAAAATAAGAATCCCAAACACCCCATAAATTTGACATTTTTTAATTGTGGATTAGCCAAAAGAGAGTAGCTTTACTCATTTAACTCGACAATTACCACTTATGTAAAATAGTTATCGTTTTAATATTTTAAAATGTAATTAGGTTGAGATATTGAGGCTTGAATATGAGAGGGCACAACTAAGTGAACAAGAACTAAGTGAACAAATTCGTGCTACTGATGCTCGTTGTAGTGCGACAGTGCTTGAGCTTGTAAGTGTTCATTAAGTCTTTCTGAATTTATGTTTACTGGTTTGTAGTTTTTACTTACTTTTTTGTTACTGATTTACATTTTTAGCTTGGTGATGTTCCACATCGTGATATAAAGCCGGATGAAAATGTACTTTTTGTGCGTAAGCTAAATCCAACAACAATTGTAAGTTAATAATATTTATACTAAGTGATATTTTTAGGGCTATTTTCCAACTTATCGTACCCCCTCCACGCGCACCAACCAACCAACCAAATAATAATTGTTTAAAGAAATGCATTTGGTGACTGCAGGATGAATCACTAGCTAAAGCTTTTTCATTCTATGGACAAGTAAAATTGTAAGTTATCACTTCTAAAACAATTTTCTACTGCAATGCTTTTATCTACCGGTTATGTTTATCGGAAAGTTATTCACAACCTGTACTTTGCAGGGCTAAAGTTGTTTGTGATAGGAAAACGGGAGAGAGCAAGCGGTACGGTTTTGTGGGTGAGTCTTTGTACTTCGATTGGTAATCTATGTTATATATCTGGAATTTATGGATGTTGCAAAAGAAACCCACTGTTTATGTTCATATCATACGATATTCAAACTTCAAACTGTTTTTGATCCGTTTATCTATATTACAGAATTCGAGATGAAAAAAGCTTGTGATGAAGCTTATCTCAAGATTCAGGTAAATTTGCATAATATGTTTTTAAACGTCAATTTACATGATAGATGAAAGGTGAATCGGACCATATATTAAATTAGTATGTACAATCTTTAATGACATAGAAAGAGTGTATACGTCGATGGACAAAAATTACTTGTGGACTTTAGTCAGAGTACTGCGAAGTCACGTGTAAGGTTTGAACGTGAAAGACCTAGGCAAGGTAAAATATGTTATATTTAGTTGTCGTTATATGAACAAGTGTTATTGGTTTTTTTGCAACTTTGCTATATATGTGTTACAAAAAAAAATTATAAAAAAATAACTGACAGGTGCTGCTGCTGCTGCTGGGCATTCAAGGAATCTTCGCGAAGAAATCAGGTTGGTACACCCGAATACATATGGTTAGAAGGTCGTGTGGTGGGTTGGGTTAAAAGTTAAAACAGGTTTGAGTTGAAACATGTTCTTTAGTACAGGTTGGCTCAGATCGCAAGCACCTTGCTGTTCATTATAAAATTTTCTTGACCTGTTTGAGGCAAAACAGAACCTACATTGAACCATATATATAAGTTGTTGGTTCAGGGTTTATCATGTTCGTTCTAACAAGATGAATTTTTGTAGGCGCGACATTGTTTCTGAAAGGCAGAGGAAAAAGGAGAAGAGATCTTATGACAGGGTGCGTAAGGAAAGGTTGCATCGCACACCAGACCGTGGGAGTGAACACAGATACAGCTGGAAAAATGACAGGCGTGGAAGCCGTTGGGGTCTGGAGAGCACGGACGATGATGATGAGAGTTTGTGGGGGTAATCTTTCTTGATAGCCGGATAAGAGGTTCTTTTCGAGGCATTGTGTTTAGGCTGTGAACTGGTTGGATTTCTCTTTGACTAATGTTTAGAACAAGATAATAGATTAACAGATTTTGCTAAATGAATCTGGTCACACCCACTGATATCTGTTAGATATATATCGTCACGCGTTTAATGGATTCTACGTAGGAGAACACTCTAGAAAGTGAGAGTTTGATGGTTAGCTAAATGGAGCAGGTACTTTTGACCACTCTGATATATCAACCCTCACCAGTCACATAATTTATTTCCTCTTCTACTTTAATTATAACTTCTTGGCCAAATAGGAAATCATAGATTTTGGTAAACATTAGTTAAGACCCATGCTCATTGTTATATTCTCATCGGTGATAATAATTAATTTTGACTGTGTTCCCATAAATCCTTGTAAATTATTCGGTGATGATGTGATGTTAAAAGGTAATCGATTGCTGAACCAAGTGGTTAAGTGCTGCCTACGTTTGGTGGTTCATCTGGAAGGTTGTCAAGCACACTTGATTCGGCTTTTTTTTTTTTTTTTTTTTTGATCATTTAACAATTAGCTTAAGGTGTGCTTCACCACTAAAGATTTATATAATGCTATAAACATAGTTCATTATTCTTCCTTCGTGTGGTAGACATTGTTTATCATCATTTTTATAACACACAAGTTACTGGCATCTATTGACGTTTTCTACTAAAATACATGATGCCAAAAATTACGGACTCTTGCATGATGGGGGTTTTTGTATACCATGCCTTAAATTAGGAAGTCTAGCTGGTTTCTCAATTGTTGGCGACTGTTACTCAAAGGACAAAGGGACAAGGGGCGCCGTAGAAGTAACAGTCACGTCGAGTGATAACACCTGTCATCTTGAAATTTATTTACCATGTTGATGCTTTTAATATCTGAAAATGTTCAAATTAGATTCGGAGATGGATTCACTGTCATAAAACTCAACCCAGAAGCATCATTTTTAGTTCTCTAAAAGATGATTACTATTCCATTTTGTTTCAATATGATGTATACATATTTTTTCTCCCTTCTTAATAGGGATAATTTCATATATATCTAAATTTAAACATCAACAAAACAATGCTTACCTTTATTAAGGAGCATACTCAATATTTTACAAATGTCTTCAACGAGACTTGAACACACAACCTCGACCAATCTCATACCACTACACCCAAGACCTTGGTAATAAAAGTTTTTTTTTCCAAATAAAAGGTGAACCTGCTATGCCTTTTAAATCTCATTTTATTCAATGTTTTCCTTGCTTAAACATGCTATTAAAATATATTTGAAAACAATGTAGGAAATGGATAACTAGTGCAATTTACCCAAATAAAAATTATGACGAGCAAAAAAACTAGGGTCGTTTAGTTGATGAAAAAATTCCCATTTTTCAAGAAATTTTTCATGTGAAAAGGGAAAAATTAAAAATCCATTTAGTTACATTTTTTTTCAACAATTTTCAAAAAATGTGAAATTCTCATTCTCTAAATTTTAACTACAAATTTGAAAAGTTCATTCTACTCTTCTCACTTTTTATACGTCCGTTTTAATACGTTTTCATCCGTGTTTATACGTTTTTTACCGTTTTCATCCGTTTCTTTTACATTTTTATCCCTTTTTTTACGTTTCCTTACGCTGTCTTACGTTTTCGTCCGTTTTTTTACGTTTTTGTCCTTTTTTTTACGTTTTCGTCCGTTTTTTAAGTTTTCGTCCGTTTTCTTATGTTTTCCCCCGTTTCGCCCAATTTCTTAAGTTTTCGTCCTGCTTTTTACGTTTTCGTTCGTTTTTTTACGTTCTCTTCTGTTTTTTTACGTTTTCATCCGTTTCTTAAGTTTTCGTCCATTTTTTTACGTTTTTGTCTGTTATTTTACGTTTTCGTCCGTTTTTTTACATTTTCGTCCGCTTTTTTACGTTTTCATCTGTTTTTTAAAAGTTTTCGTCTGTTTTTTTACGTTTTCGTCCGTACTTTTTTGTCTGTTTTTTTTACTTTTTTTACGTTTTCGTTCTTTTTTTTACGTTTTCGTCTGTTATTTTACGTTTTCGTCTGATTTTTACGTTTCCGTCCATTTTTTACATTATCGTCCGTTTTTTACGTTTTCGTCCTTTTTTTACATTTTCGTCCGTTTTCATATAATTTTGTAAGTTTTGTACCTTTTTTTTACCTTATTCTACATTTTCTTACGTTATCTTACTTGAGAAAATGGACGAAAACGTTAAAAAATGGATGAAAAAGTAAAAAACAGACGAAAACGTAAAAAGACAGACAAAAACGTAAAAAGACATAAGAAAACGTAAAAAAACAAACGAAAACGTAAATAAACTGACGAAAACGTAAAAAAACGGATGAGAACGTAAAAAAACATACGAAAACGTAAAAAACGGACGAAAACGTAAAAAACAGACCAAAACGTTAAAAACAGACAAAAAACGTAAAAAAAACAGACGAAAACGAAAAAAAGAGATGAAAACATAAAAAAAAAACGGTCGAAAACGTATACAAACAGACGAAAACGGATGATAACGTATAAAAACATACAAAAGCGTACAAAACGAATGAAACCGGACGAGAATGGATGAAAAAAGTTTAAAAGCATGTAAAAATGTAATAAAATCGAATGAAACGTATAAAAATGGATAAAAACGAATGATAACATACAAAAACGGATAACTGTACAAAAACGTATAAAATGGATAAAAACGTACAAAGATCCAATATGAAAAAAAAAAAAAAAGTTGGTCTAAAAAAGGAAAAATGTTTGCAAAGAGCTTCATCTAAACATATTTTTATTTTTAAAAAAAGGAAAAATATAATTCCATCTAAACGGGTTTTCAAAATTCTCAACTCAAAAACCAATCCCTTCTCTAGGAATTTAAAAACGGAAAAAACAAGAAAAATTTTCACCAACTAAACGGCCCCTAGGCTTTTCAAATCAAGAACTTGCATTTGTCACATTTACAAGTCCATGTCATCTACATGGCATAACTTGAATGTATTTAAATCAGCTCGGTTAACTTTTTATTAAGCTCGGCTAATATTCGATAATTAGTACGTCCGTCCGAAGTCCATCTTGTAATTTCTACAAACCGTACATTTTTGGTTTCCAATACCGGAAGAATTAGCTTGTTCCAATCCAGGCAAGGAGATTGCTTCTTGATGTTTTACCCTCTTCTCTTGTACTTCACGAACAAGGTTAGAACCTTTTCTTGAAATTTTGGCCATATCAGATGTAGGATCCTTCAGAGGAATTATGGGGTCTGCTTGTTTTGTAAACACAATCCTTCCGTCAAGAAATGGAGGCTTTGCATCTGAAATAAAACAAGCTAGAATTCAGCAGCTGCCTCTTAGAATCACAAATGCCAATAAGAAGGAAAGTTAAAATCTGACCCATTTATTATGGGGCCTATTTTGAAAAATGTGCCCTTTCGAAAAATGCCCCTGTATTAGGCAAACCCCCAAAATCGCCAATTGAATTTTATCCAAATCTGCGTAATTTTACAAGTTTTCAAAAAAAGATCCCAGATTTTAATATAACATACAAAAAGGGGTGTGTAGTTTTTTCAGAAACACTTACAGAAATAATGATCTTCTCTTATTGGTTTCTCGCAAAGAATATTTTATTAAAACCACACCAAATGGGTCAAATTTGTAATTTTCTCTGGAAAAGAATTGCTAAAAAGTTTTAATTCATACCATGAACTAGAAGAGTCACCCTCTGTTCTTCTCCGTTATCATAATCTGTCTGCAGCTCTGTACCTCTGGCTACTCCGGATTTCAGAAGCTGTTGATCCTCCCATATAGCATTATCTGAAATACGTTGAGATAGCTTTTTGCTCTGAAAGAGTGTCATTTGGGTTCCATCGCTGTGAACCTATTATGTTCATAGTACCGAGAAAAATAGTTATGTTAGAACCAAAATAAAGAGCTTCCAAGTGAACAGATGGTGAAAGTTTGGCACTTGCATTCCAAATTACACGTACCTGTCTTTTTATTACTTGTGCTTCCTTCTTCTTCTTCTGGATAGAAGTCTCCTCATACCCTCCTACTACATCAAAGGATGAGCTTACAATGTCGCCTTCTTCTGTGTCGGACCTATTTAAGATAACAACCAAGGTTCACAATGAAAGAAAGCAGCTTGTACAATAAAACAATCAACATGACTACTGATTTTACATATAACAATACCTAGAATGAATCTTAGATGACTTATATTCATCCATATACGTTAAACATGACTACTGAGTTTACATATGGAATGTGCAAGCTGATGTGAACACAAGTGCTGGATGGAAGCAAATGTTGAGTTTGAGAGACCAATTAAGAAAGCATGTATATTGTAAAATTGGTAATGGTGAGCAATGTTTCTTTTGGTCTGATACATGGTGCAATCAGGGGCCTTTGTGTGATCATATTCCTCTTGAAAATGTTATGGAAGCTGAGCTTAATTGTGATTCTAAGGTCTGTGAAATGGTAATTGATGTTCAATGAAGCTTTCCTAACAATTGGCTTGAAATGTACCCTATCTTACAGTCTATTCCTTCTCCCAAGATTGAGCTTAATAAGAAAGATGTTGCTTTGTGGATCAGTAATGATGGTAGGAAAAGTAAGTTTACTGTTGGGAAAGTATGGCATGATTTAAGACAGAATGAGGAAAAAGTGCAGTGGAATAGCCTAGTTTGGTATTCTCATTGCATTCCCAAACACTCATTTATATTATGGCTTACTGTGCAAGGAAGATTAACTACACAAGATAGGCTTGCTAAGTGGTATCCAGGGAGAGAGGATCTGTGTACACTATGCAATGAATGTTGTGATTCTCATGGTCATTTGTTCTTTGAATGCAAGTACTCTATGGAAGTGTGGAATAGTATGAAAAAGTCAATGGAACAGTGTAATTTGAGTAATAAGTGGAATGAAGTGTTACAGAGCTTATGCAGCCTTCCTAATAACAGATCCATCATGAGTGTGGTAAGAAGGTTAGTTTTGGGAGCTAGTGTATATTTCATTTGGCAGGAAAGGAATAAAAGGCTGTTTGGAACAGAAAAGAGAAACTGGCAAGAACTTGTTAATGTGATTATGAACAATGTGAGATTCAAACTTCTATGCCTAAGAGTTAAATTGTCACCAAAAGTGAAGAAAGTCATGGACTACTGGAAGGTTGATATGCAGTGTGTTGATAATGAACAAGTCATGGTGGAATGGGAGTGTTTGGGATAAGATGGTATGTGCAGTTGGCTAATACCTTGGTGGTGAATTCATGGCTGAAGGTATCATATTTCTATTTTGTGTACTTAGTTGGGGTAGCAGGACAGAATTTGGTTACCTTAGTCAGTGATTTCTACTACCATAAAGCAGTATCCTGCACCAGGAATATAAAGTGGTTAAACTGTTATGCTGGTATAACAGTGGAATGTTCTTGTTTTCATGGAGCATAATTCAGAAGCAGTCATCTATTGGCTGTAAAAATGCAGTGATGAGTTTTAAGAATGCTGCAGAGTTCAACTTCAAGGTTTTGACCTGGTCTTCAATCTCCTGCACTAATAGGGGATTGTTGACATTAACTCACATCAGATGATGGCTTTGTAACTTGAGGTAATAGTACATCATAACTGTAGATTCCCTACATCTGCATAGTAGGCCTTTGTTAGGTAACTGTGGGGGTGTTTGGCAACTCTACAGTTTCTGGTTTACTACTTACTTCATAAAGTAAGTTTCCATCTGAGAAGGGTATGTGAGTTAGGTGAGGCAGTGTTTGTTACTAGGAATAGTGAGGTGTGCAAGATGAACCTACTTGGTCCTAGTTAAACACTGCCTAAAGGAGGTAATGGTGGTAAAACATCAAAAGGGTGTGTGTTCCTCTGTGCTGATGATGCCTGCTCTTATTCTTAGTGAGAGCTAATGCTAGTGAGGTGGCTGCTGCTAGTGTGGCTTAAACTGAGGACTGAGTATGGAAATGTAGTCAGTTAGAGTATAGCCCCTTTTGGTGTGTCAGGGTGCTATAACTTACATGAAAATACTGCTTAATAATATCTCTTAGGACATTGTGGATGCGGGTTGAATATTCTAAGATGATATGTTAGGTTGGTATTAGTCATGAAGTTATGGTTGTGAATTGGTGAACTATAGAATGGAAAGCTGGGAAGCTGCGTGTTTATATCACCACTAATATGAACTGCCATGATACATCAGAGATACTGCATATGTACCAGACATTGGAAAAAGCTTTATTTTGTTTTATGCTTTATCTGTATTTCTCTGTATTGTAGAATTGGATTGGGAATGTCCAATACCAAAACTCATTATTGCTTATTATAAGCTTGGTATAATATATAGTTCGCCTTTCACTGAAAAAAAAAAACTAAGTGGTTCTGGTATAAATGACCAAAAAACGGCAATAATTCTTTTATAAAGACGGCAACAATGAGTCAATTGACACATATCTATAGGTATCAACATGCACTAACACATTCTAGTAGCTACCAAGAAAAAACAACAAAAGAAAGAAAAAAAAAAGGACTTACCATGCACGATCAGAGTTGCATTGCATCTCTGAACTGACACTCTTAGTAATGTGGATTTTTCCCTTTTCTGTTGAACTTGAAGATTTAGGTACTTTAAGTCCCTTTATTACGGGTGGTAATGGGGCCGGATCGAGCCACGGATGATAGCCTGTTAACAAGTTCCAAAAGCTGTCAATACAATGGTATAGAGCAGAGGTGCCATAAGATCTTAATCAAATAACAATATTATTAAGGGTTTTATAAAACTAGGGAAGTCACAACATACCAGGAGTCGTCTTGAATGGGAATGGGAATGGGATATGCTTGCTAGTGCGATTTGAACCATCAGATTCAGCTACAATCACACAAACAAACGTTAATAACAATAATGATAATAAGAAAAAAACAAAAGAAAAGAGCTATTCTGTATAATTTTACACGTACTTCTTGTGTTTCTCTTGTTTCCATAATAACAAAAGAGTATGTTTTCTTTATCGTCGTCCCAGTGTCTTTTTGTCCCCCTATTTTGACTTGTGTTGTGATCATGTCTACGCGTTAATGCAATCCTTGAATTCCGATGCTTGATACCTTTGGATGATGGATCCTAAAACATCACAGTAAAAAATTGGTACCAATAAAAATTGAAAAATATGTTTCTATTACAAGAAGGAAACAGATACTTAATATTTTCAAAATATGACAAGCTTGTTTGAGCTTATGACAAGCTCAATTAAAGTTTTATAATAAGCTCATAAGCCCAGAATAAGTTTAAACAAACACCCCCAACCACCAACCTACATAACTGTTGGCCAACAATCAATTCTAATTGTTCTGTGCCAATAGAGATTTCGTGTAACCTCCCCAATTTCTAACACCAAAGTGGTTTCAATCAGATAAGCTTAATAACTAACTATAATAAATATAACAATAATAATAATAATGTACACAAACAATAATTAATTGCAGAGATCGTACATGCTTCAACGAGTCCATTCCCTCCGTCAGGGTTGTTTGAGGTTTAGAGGTGTGTTTGGGAGTTTTTCTTTTTATATAGGGTAAGTAAGTCGGTCACAAACACTAATTAATTGAAGAGATAAGAGATCGTACATATGCTTCAACGTCCGTCAGGGTTGTTTGAGGATTGAGGATCGGTAGATTTTTAAGGTAAATTGTTTCCTCCCAAAAGTGGGCCGAAATTATTTATTTTTTTTTACTTTTTTTTTCTTTATTAAAAAAAACTCAGTGTTAGGGTTAAGTATTTTTCCGGTTCCGCCCTTGACAATAATTAATTACACTAGATGCCCTTGCGTTTGTATTTATCTCGTCTTTACACTTTCTCTCTCCAATATCACTCACTCACTCCTTTTTTTCTAAACCCGATTCACTCCAAATCCTTTAACTTGGATTTGCCTTACTTGTTAACCTAAACTCTTAGCAAAATAATCCTCCCCTCCCTAAACCCTAATCCAGCCGAAATTCATTACCCTAAACCTAAAAGTCAATGTGTTCTTCGTGAGCTTGAACTAGCATTCAAGCATACCACCGTGACGTGTAGTGTGAGAAATCCCTAGGGACAACTTACTTTAGTTGTATGAAAAGTTTCGTAATCCTCAAAGCAAGATCAAGAACCCTTTGTCGATCAACCGAGCAAAACCCAGAGGTTAGTAATCTTGTATGTGTTTTATGTGTTAACTTATACGCATCAAACGAGATCCATTTGGGATGCCTTTCCGCTTCGTTTAACTCATAATATATGATATTAGTAATATGTAATTCCATCACATCCTCCACTACACAATTAGACCACTGGTTCAGCAAGTAAACCACATCTCTGTTTTTGTTTCTTCATTAGTCTTTGTTGGGAATTAAATATTCTGAAGTTAGAGTATTAGAAATTACTCTAAGT
Source organism: Artemisia tridentata subsp. tridentata (assembly GCA_021014915.2). Taxonomy (NCBI): domain Eukaryota; kingdom Viridiplantae; phylum Streptophyta; class Magnoliopsida; order Asterales; family Asteraceae; genus Artemisia; species Artemisia tridentata. The sequence continues at coordinate 195,307,075 of CP139503.1, read as the reverse complement.
CAAAGGTACTGCTAGTTCATGATCAAGGTACTGCTAGTACATAAAGGTACTGCTAGAGCAAGAAGGTACTGCTAGTTGTATATGGTACTGCTGATCAGTGACTCATAGGATAAGATCGAAAAGATATTTATTGTATTTTGGTCAAACATATACGGTAGATAATATCTTACTCCATGTGCTTAGTTAACAAGTTGTATACATAGATACATGTTGTATCTTATGTACTGACACAATAAGCATAAGTTAAACAAGTAAGTCGGTCAAAACTTTAAGCAATTTGTAAAGATCTTTTGCAACTATAAAAGAGATCTTAGTCTAGTGAATATGTGTGTGAATATCTGTTAAGACATAGAACAAACAAAATAACATATTACAAATCTAGAAGTATAAGATTCAAGGTTTTGTAACCCTAGTGATAAACACAAGATCACTCGTATTATTTGGAATAATATTGAATCGTTTAGTGTAAAACTTTCTTTGTTCATTGTTAAGTAACAAATATAATTCTTTCATTTCCATAACATACATAACCTTCTAAGTGTGGTTAAGTAAATTCCGCGTGCTTAATCATATTAACTCAATATATCTTATACACAAAGACACAAGGTTTAACCACCTTAACCGTGTATCAAATAAGAGGACCTCATAGTTGGTATCAGAGCCAGGTTGATATATTTGATTTAGAAGAAACAGAAATGGATGCACATGATGTTCAAACAAATGTTGCTGCAAAGTTGCCCATGATCAAACCCAATGAGTTTGAGTTATGGAGGATGAGAATTGAGCAATATTTCATGGTCCAAGATTATACTCTTTGGGATATAATTATATATGGTGATTCTTTTTCACCAAGCTACTCAGAAGTTGTCATCGAAGGTAAAACAAGTAGGAAAAGAAATACTGGACCAGTGTCAAATGAAGAGAATATACTGAAGAGAAATGATCAGAAAGCAAGAAATTTGCTGCTCATGACCATTCCTGGTGAGCAGATGCTATCATTTAACAAGTATCTTGATGCAAAAACTCTTTTTGAAGAGATTTGTGCATATTTTGGTGGTAATGAAACTACCAAAAAGACACAGAAGACACTACTAAAGCAACAATTTGAAAACTTTACTGCTTTTAGTAATGAGTCTCTTGATAAGCTATTCTCAAGATTACATAAGCTTGTCAGTCAGTTAGCTGTGTTAGGTGTTGAGACAGAGAAGGAAGATCTCAACATGAAGTTTTTAAGAAGTCTACCTGATGAGTTCCACACTCATGTTATTGTCTGGATGAACAAACCAGACATTGAAACAATGAAGCTCAATGATTTGTACAACAACTTCAAAATTGTTGAACAAAGTCTTAGAAAGTCTGAAACTTATGGTACTAGTTCTGGGAACGTGGCACTTTTGTCATCTCCTAGTATTGGTAAGGCTGAAGAGGTAGAAGAAGTTGAAAGTGTTTCTAATGCTACAAATGGTGGTCCTTCTACTAGTTCACAAAAGACTGTTGCAGGACTTGGTGATCCAGCATTCTATGTATTTATATCTAGTCAGTCTAGTGGTTCTCCTCTAAATCATGAAGACCTAGAGCAGGTTGATGGTGATGATTTGGAAGAAATGGACATCAAATGGCAGGTTGCTTTGCTCAGCATGAGAGCCAAGAAGCATTGGCAAAGAACTGGGAAGCAAATTACCATAAATGGTAATGATACTGCTGGGTTTGATAAAAAGAAAGTGGAGTGTTTCAACTGTCATAGGTTAGGACACTTTGCTAAGGAGTGTAGAAGCCCAAGAAAGCAGGAGAATAGAAACACATGGTATAAGCAAGATAGGAGAAAGGAAATTACTGTTGAAGAGCCAAAGGCTATGTTGGTTATTGATGGTATTGGTTATGATTGGAGCTCTATGGCTATTGAAGAGGATGCACCACCGAATGCTGCTCTTTTGGCCAATGAATTTGCTCTAATGGCCCATTCTGATTCAGAGGTAAACAATATTATATCTTGTACTGAATCATGTCCTAATCTTAAAGCTTATGAAGACCTTAATAAGAGATTTGAAGCTCATAGAGAAGAGCTACTTAACTCTCTTTTTAATTTGGCTAATCACAAAAGAGGTCTAGCTGTTTTAGAAAAACAAGTCTTACATTTTAAAGATAATGAAATTCATTTTGCTGATGACATCAATATACTAAAAAATGACATTAAGATCAGAGATGAGTGTATTGTTGAGTTGAATGATTCATTAGCTAAACACAAAAATGAAAGAGAAAATGTAAAGGTTTCTGTGGATGTTTTAGCTCATTCCTCAGAAGGATTCAATAAGCTTTGGGAAGCCCAAGTTATTGATAAGGTTAATTCTGGTGTTGGATTTAAGTCTGTACCCCCACCATACAGAGGTGTTCATTCACCTCCAGGTATTGATTTAGCACACACAGGTTTACCTGAGTTCCAAGAACCAATCATGGAATATGGTTCTAAAGTCACTAAATCTCCAAAGATAGAAAAGGTAAGTAAAAGTTTAGATAAAACTTTATCTTATCAGGACAAGGTGTCCTTTGTTAAGAAAGGAGATGCTATAGTTGTTGAAGATTGCACAACTGATAGTGATAGTGATGAAGAAGAACAGGTTATGTCTAAACCTGTCTTGGTTAAGAAAGTAGGAACAAGTATTCCTAAGATAGTCAATCACAACACTAACAGGCCTAAGTCAAATGTTAAGACTGTTAGGAAACCAGTTAGATATTGTGAACAATATAGAACTACAAACAAGCCCAGAGGTAACCAAAGGAATTGGAACAACCTCAAGTCTAACCAATTAGGTGATGACTTTGCATTTTATAATAAAGCTTGTTATACATGTGGTAGTTTTGACCATCTTGCAGCTTTCTGCAACCAAAGGGTAACTGGGTATGAAAACAATAGGGTGAACTACAAAAGGCAAACTCCTCAAACTCATTTTCACTCTAATACTCATAGAACTAAACCCAGAACAGTCTCAAACAAGTCTGGACCCAAAGGTCCTGACAGACAAAAAGGTCCTGCTAATACAGACAAAACGAAGACTAACCCAACCTTACCATCGTCGGGCGACATATCCAAGAAACATTTTTTATGTTTAGTAAATGCATGTGTTAGATATGGTATCTGTCATTCAATAAGTACACCTAACTAAAAGACACGTATCCTTCTCAAAGACACGTGCCTCATGGTTTTATCATCAAAACGACGTCGTTTCTCACGGTAAATGTATAATAGAGTAATACCCCTTATACTTTAATGCTTAAATGACATACCATTTTACTTTACGTCACAAGTTTGCTCTATCACATGGCAAGTTTTACTTCTTGACAGTATTAAACATAAAGGCTTTCAATACCAATCTCTACTAATTTTAAAATGTCAAGTTTTTTAAATCGAAAGTTTTTAACATTGATTAATCTCTACATGTTTATCAATCTAAACTATATATAAAGCATACATGTTTTTTGTTTAATCCCCAAAATACCTTTTAAAACCTGAATTTTAATTTTTATTTAATTTCTCACATCAAAAATCAAACAAAATTGACTTAATAAAATAATTGTCTTAGCAATGTTCTCACTCTCGCTCCCAATCCCTAACCGTATTTTAATCCTAATATCGCAACTATAAATCTTTGCTGATATTAAATCTCATTGCTATACACGGGTACTCGTCTAGTAAATAATAAATGATATTAAAATATTGTTTACATTAACTTAATACAAGCATTTGTAGTATGTACATTATGCATTAACATGTATTGCTTAAAAATCTATTAATGGGTATCTTACAAAATTTGTTAGAGAAAATATCATCAATGCATTATATGTAATATAGATATGTGGTTGAAAATCTTTCTCACCATTCCTATTTCAAATTTTCTTCTCACTACTGACCGAACAAATAAAAATAAACCCAAACAATATGAGGAACTTCATTTTATTAACTTTTAAAGTATACACTTCCAAAACTCCAACCGTAAGATAAAAGTTCACGTATTTATGTAAACAAGCTGGATTTACTCGTATGTTGCAGCGAGATAGAAAATTAAGCAACAATAAGTATTGGTTTCTTTAGTTTCAATTAATTTGTATATAATTACTTGTTAATTCTTTTATTAGTATATATTTTTTTATCAAAATTTGAAATTATAGATGTTCTTTGTAAAGTGAAGTACTTGACATGGACTAATTATGTAATATTGGGTAGCATAAACAATCTTTACCAAAATTGATGGGTAACTGAAGGAGCTATTTGTGTAAATTTTTTGTTAGACAAACAGTTATTAATTTAACATAAGGGTTATTTCTACAATCGCATTTAATTACAAGGATGAATTTTGTAAGTCGTTGAGGACTTGTTTCCGAAATGTAACTAAGTCGGAGAGACTATTTTTGTCATTTACCAAAGTAATTTACTGTTCATCTACAATAAATTTACTTTGCTAAAATGTTATATTATAAAAATAAAATGACAAAGGTGAGAAACATAACTGCACATTTAGAAATACCATAAAAATATATGCATCTCCCTTAAAACTTTTTCCTTCTCCTTTAAAAGATGAGACTAGAAAATCTTTCTCAACTTTCTCATTTCAATTTTTTTCACTACTGACAAAACAAATGAAAATAAACACAAACAATATGAGGAACTTATTATACTGCACAAAAGTGTTTTCTCCCAAAAGTGGTCCGAAATGGTTTACTTCTTATTACTTTACTTTTCTTTAGTAAAAAAACTCAAGAACACAGTGTTAGGGTTAAGTAAGTATTTTTCCAGTTCCGACCTTGACAATAATTAATTACACTAGATGCCCTTACGTTTGTATTTCGTGAGGGTAATCTCGTCTTTACATTTTCTCTCTCCAATATCACTCACTCACTTCTTTTTTTCTAAACCCGATTCACTCCAAATCCTTTAACTTGGATTTGCCTTACTTGTTAACCTAAACTCTTAGCAAAATAATCCTCCCCTCCCTAAACCCTAATCCAGCCGAAATTCATTACCCTAAACCCTTAGTGTTTCGGCTAAAAGTCAATGTGTTCTTCGTGAGCTTGAACTAGCATTCAAGCATACCACCGTGACGTGTAGTGTGAGAAATCCCTGGGGACAACTTACTTTAGTTGTTTGAATAGTTTTGTGATCCTCAAAGCAAGATCAAGATCCCTTTGTTGATCAACCGAGCAAAACCGAGATGTTAGTAATCTTGTATGTGTTTTATGTGTTAACTTATACGCATCAAACGAGATCCATTTGGGATGCCTTTCCGCTTCGTTTAACTCATAATATATGATATTAGTAATATGTAATTCCTTCACATCTTCCACTGCACAATTAGACCACTGGTTCAGCAAGTAAACCACATCTCTGTTTTTGTTTCTTCATTAGTCTTCTATCCAAAACAGCAACAGTGAGGAAAGCTACCCATAACAACTTCATTTTTCTTGCATTTCTTTAGCTATGAAACATGAAACACACTAAGCTATTTTAGGCAACTCCAATTTGTATGTTACACTTCCCACTTTCTTCAACACTTGAAAGGGACCATAATGTTAATACAATAAAAACGTTATTCATATTTTTCGACATCTCTACGTTTTGATAATAACAAAATGTAAGACCGTCTTATGTCAAAATTAACGTAAACACGTTTTTAGTCGTAATATTTCATTTCGACGTAAATCACTCGAGGTAAGAACAAATAAACTTACAATTTGACAAATGATCAAAAGAATAAATTTTTTGTTCAAAGACTTCACATTTTTAATGTGACAAGTCATTTTTTCAAAAATAAATTTTACAAATTCTTTTTGAATTAAAAAGAAATATTTTATTAGAAAAAATAAGTTCAAATATTGTAACAGCTATCCCCCCCCCCCCCCCCCCAAACAGCTCCAAACATCACCACTAAAAACAAAAAATGGATCGTGTTTGTCTGGGACGGTACCGTTAAATTTAATGGTAACGTGGGATGTTTAACGGCACCCGTCTGCTATAACGGCTAGTTTTTCTCCTCTATAAATACTGGACCAGTTTATAGCTTCTATTAACCAATTTTCGCAGAAAACTTTTTGAGTTAAATTCATACTTTCCAATCTTGATTCTTTGATCATTTAGTTAGTTTGTTTTTGTTTAAGAATGATCCAATCATCCAACCAAGTGATCACATTCATTCCTATACTAGTGCAAGAAAAGAACACACTGTATCGAGAAGATACAAAGTGTTGTAGTATTAGTTTAGTGTACTCGTAACACTTGTTACGTACTTGTTGTATATTGTTATACATCAAGTTATTTGTCATTGTATTTAGTTAGATTATGTGGATCGTTGTGATCGTGTATAGATTGGGTAGATCTTGTGTAGCTTGTGTTAATAGTGTGTAGATCGGGTGGATCTTGTGAAGATCGGGTAGATCTCTTAAGTTGTGTGATTTATGAGAAGATCGGGTAGATTGTGAGTGAGATTAGTACTAGCTAGATTAGTAATCAATATTTAGCTTAGTGACGGAAATTGTGATAAGCGACGTTGTACGGGTTTCTCCACCTGAAGTAAGTTTGTTGACATAGTGCTTAGAACTCTCGAGTTGGGTACTCGGGGAGTGGAGTAGGGCGAAGAGGAGCTTAGTTACCGAACCATTATAATTTTTGGTGTCTTGGTTTGATCTTTCCATCTCTCACTTTTTATATCTCGTAGTTTGCTTATTTTAGTATTGCTATAATTGTGTGTCATATTGCAATTGATTGATTTCACTGAAACTCGAATCAAAGCTTCTTAAAAATAGAAATTATAACGATTTAAAAATGGTAAAACTATTCAACCACTTCCCCTCTTCTAGTTTTCTACAATTGATATCAGAACTACGTTAACCAAGATTTTTAAAATATATTGTATTGAAAAACTTGAATTGATCAATGGATTTCGGCAAATATCAAGAAGGGCAATCTATGCAATGACCGCCACTTTTTGAAACCGATTGTTTTATCTATTGGAAAATAAGATTCGAAACGTATGTGAAATTAAAAGGTATTGATCTTTGGCATGTCATTACCGAGGGTGATTTTAAACCGATTGAAAAAAATCCGGAAACTAAAAAGGATGAAACAGTTCCTTATGATACACAAAGTGATAATCTTAAAAAGAAACTAGCCAAAAATAATGAGGCTAAAATGATTATTTACAATGCTTTGCCGAAAAAAGAATTTGAAAGAAATTTTATGTGTAACATGGCAAAAGAAATTTAGAAAACTTTGTTAGTCACCCATCAAGGTAATAGTCAAGTCAAAGAGAACAAGATTGATCTTCTTGTTCAATAATATAAACGATTTTCCATTCTGGAAGATGAAACTATAGATAGTGCTTTTGGTAGGTTTAATACTATTATTACTAGTCTTAAAGCTCTTGATGAAGGTTACTCTAGCAAAAATTATGTTAGGAAGTTTCTTAGGGCTCTACATCCTAAATGGAGAGCAAAGGTCACCGCCATTGAAGAGTCGAAAAACTTGGCGACATTATCACTTGATGAACTTATAGGAAACTTGAAAGTTCATGAAATGATAATCAAGAAAGACTCCAATATAGTTAAAGGCAAAGGAGAGAAAGTAAGATCTCTAGCCTTAAAAGCTAAGAATGAGTCTAGTGATGAGGAAACTTCAACTTCCGGAAGTGAAGACGAAGAGTATGCCTTAGCGGTTAGGGACTTTAAGAAGTTCTTTAGAAGAACAGGTAAGTTTGTAAGACAACCTCGGGATGAAAAGAAGTCATTCCAAAAAAATCGGGATGACAAGAAAGCGAAAAGCAATAGGAAGTGTTTTAGATGCGGAGATCCAAATCATCTCATCGGAGAATGTCCGAAGCCACTGAGAACCGAGAACCGAGAACCAAGAACCAAGAACCAAAGGGCATTTGTTGGCGGTTCTTGGAGTTATAGCGTTGAGGAAGATGAGGAAAAACCCAATGACGAAACATGTCTTATGGCCCATACGTCAAATGATGTATATTCCGATTCTTCTTATTATAGTGATGATAATTCTTCAGTAGATGATAACAAACTATATGATGAATACAACAAATTATGTGAAATAAGCTCAAAAATCATAACTAGAAATAAGATGCTAAAAACAATTATAACCAAGCTAGAAACGGAGATTTTAGAACTAAAAGACAAAGTCAAGAAACTTGAGAAAAACAAAGAAATTGACATCGGATGTACGTCTTGTTTATTTCTTCGAGTAGAAAATGAAAAACTCAAAGAAAATGTTTTTTAGCTTTCTAAGTTCGAAAAAGGTACACAATCACTTAACGAAATATTAAGTATTAAAAGTACTCCGGTGATAAAACGAGATTAGGATTTAATTTAAGTGAAGCGTCAACGTGTAGGACAAAACAAGTCAAGAACCTGAAGTAACAAGTCACGACACCATTAAAGCTACCCACGGAACCATTAAATTTAGTGATACCGTATCAGTCGAGGAAGACAACTCAGTTTCAGTTTTTAAAAATAATTTGGGTCCTGAACCAAAACATTTAGAAGTTAACAATGTCAAAGTACCTATCGCTAGCAAAGAGGAAATTAAACATTTTTACAAACCATCTTTAAAACCCGTACTTGGATTTGTAAAACCCGAAGCTAGACCAAAAACTCCTCCACCTAGGAAAAAAAATACTTCTAAACCTCGGTTGAGAACACCGCAACCTAGAAGTAATTTTAGAAAGCAAAGTCATCCAAATAACTATCACGTAACTTGGAATAACTTCCAACAACGAAGTTACTTTCCTTGGCAAATTTGTCCTCCATTTCAACATCCAAATCAAATGCAACAAATGTATGGGATGTTCAACACTAACAACTTTGGACTTGATGACATCAAATAACAACATATTATTAGCATCATTTATCCGATTGATATTGCTTGTTTTATGTTATTTTATATGATAATTGATACTTAATCGTTTACTTTTGTAAATCTCAGTTATAAACAAGCATTTGGTGAAAGTTAGCTATTTTGGACATAAAATAGAGTAAAATTGATCAAGTTAGAAAAGTCTACTAAACTGAATACAGATACGCCGTATGATTCCGATACACCGTACACCAAGACTTAGACGATTATGAATACCATTGCTTGACTTTGAAGCTTACACCATATGGATTTATCCATATGCCGTATATGAAACTTTGGTCAGCAAAGAAGATCTGACTTGCTTTGCTCAAGATATGCCGTATGACATCAACCAGATGCGGCGTATCAATCTCAAGACTTCACCAGAAATCCAAGATATTGATGACATGCATACGCCGTATAAAGACTGAAGATGCGTCGTATCTAATGGCGGTGTACGAATATTCCAAAATTTAATAATCTTGGACCCCACGCTAAGTTACCTAGATGCGGTGTATCAGGTATACTAGATATGTCGTATCGAATCTGTTTCCAGAATGTATAAATAGAGGACGACTGCCAGTTTTTAGGGCACCAAGCAACCACACACAGAAGGCGATGGCTGACCACACAAGACACAACCAGAAGGACGAATTCAAAGCAATAAGAAGGTCCTGCTAGTGCATAATTTCATAAGGAGATTCGTTTAATTCATATTAGTACTCTTTTAATCGTTAGGTTAGCATACCTTTGACTATTTCATCGTACATAAATATTTCCAACCATTTTTTGAGTATATGATGTTTAATTGGATGCTCATGCGTATGTTTTGATTACATTATTACTTCATTAATATTGATTGCACACCTTTGACTATTTCATCGTTTGCATGATTAATGTAAGCCCTAAGTGGTTAATTATTAAATAAGATAATCATTAAGGTAGACTTTATGCGGGTTTCGATTAATCGTGATAGGATTAGTCCGTTGTAATGACTTAAAGACCAAAATCTAGGTGTTTAGCCAGATCTAAACATAGGCACGATATACGCATACACGTGTGCAACCAACGAGAAAGTCCCGAATTAGTACTCATCATATTTAACTAATCGATTAACAAATATATCTCCCTTACTATCGGCTTGACCTCTTATCTGTTATCTGTTTTCTATCTGTGTACGTGTGTGTCATTCGCCTCGTTGCTTGTATTTACTATTTACTTAATCTACACATCGTGCCAGTCTCTCAGGCTGAAAACCCCCCTTGCGTTAGATTAGGTTTAATTAAACTAACTTTAGAATTAAAATACTGATAGATACTTAAGTGTTAACGTTCCACTCTTAGTGATTGACACTCTACTTACCAACTAGGCTACATTGATCGGCTACACTGCCCGTTAGTGTTTGTTATAGGTTAAGTCGGCTAAATATAAATTTAAAACTTGATAATTAAAATCTATACCTACAACGAAAATGCATCAAGTTTTTGGCGCCGTTGCCGGGGAGTGAATTGTTTAATACTTGAATATTTGTTAGTATTTTTATTTAGGTTTTTAACTTAACATAGTTTAATTTTTATTTTGACTTTTATTTGACTAACTTTGTTGTATATTTGTATTGCTTTTGCATTGTACTTTTCTAATTTTTCTTGTTTTTGTGTTTGTTTGATTTCTGCATTTGTGTTTGTTTTTGTTTGCTTAGTTTTTTTTGCTTTGTGTTTTTGCATTTATTAAGATCTTTGGTTAGCATTTACTTTGATTGTTTCACACTTCTATTGCCCAAGAAAGCTTCATTTCAGAATAATGGACGAATCAGATATAACTATGGAAGATTACATTTTGAAGATGACAGAAAAAGCTCGAAGGAATAATCAAGTTTTCAACTGGGAAACTGCAAAGTAAGGTAAGATAAGGAGACAACTCAGTGATGGTAACATTGATTGTCTTTGATTCTTTGAAATTAAATTCCCAGCTATTATTTATGATGATACATTAAGTTATTAGATGGATTCTACACTTGAGTCCTCACCAATATTTAATAATATATATGAATCATCTTTACTTCAACCTGAAATTTACATGATCATGTCTGAAAAGAAGGCTCTTAAGAAAAGATTTTATAAGAAAGAGAAATTTAACATCTTAAAAATTGATACAGGCCTCTTTTCTTATGAAAGACCCATCTTTGAAAATTAGAAATTAACAATGTTAGTTGTGATTTTGGTGAAAACTCTTCAGATAATATTCCTTGTGAATCATTACTTGCTACCACAAATTATGATCCCAATCCCCATGTGCCTAGAAAATTTTTTACTTTTGATTTGCTTTCAAGTATTTATTCGAAAGCACTTAATAGGAGGATTGTTATTTTATGGTATTTTAAAATCGATATGCCAAACAATGTAATAAAGAATCTATATATACCATATGGTATTCCATTTGACCCTAAGTTGGTGTATAAGGAAAAAGGTTGCGGATGCCAAGGTACATTTCTCTTTTAATTCTGTTCACCTTCATTAAACTGATTATAATAATGACGATACGTTGTACTACATTGATATACTGCGCCGTATCTTAACCTACTTAAACCATTTGACGAGTCAACTACTTTTTCTTTTGATACGGCGTATGCTCAAAATTATGATACGCCGTATCGATCACACAGTATAAAAAGAGAATAATACGCCACACTTCTTTTCACGCACACATTAAAAACACAGACACAAAATCCCCAAATCGGTTTTTGATCTTCATTTATGAATTTTTGATTGATTTCTTGATCCTTTTAACTGATTATACAAGGTAAATACCCTAGTTTTGTTTTAATTTTATTTATCTCAATTCCAAATAATTTAGGGTTTACACGAATTCAAGGATTATGCTCGAATTGATTGAGGGATTGTGTTAGGATTAGGATGAGCTTCATTTCCCCCAACCTTGATTACACCAGAATTAATTTATGAACTTTAGATTGATTATTAAGTCGAATTAGGGTTTAGGATTTTGAAATGGGAAAAATGCTGTAAAAACATGGTGTGTGCGTGTTTTGAATGAGTATGTGAAAAACGTTTTTGGTAAAATAGTATTCTTGGGATGTGTGAAATAGACTGATGCCTTATACTAATACTATTACTGACACGGCGTATTTCCTTTGCTTAATACGGCGCATTAGACTATTTTAAATTAATTTTCTCATTTACCTTGATATAGCGTATTTACTAAAATCTTATATGGTGTATCAAGCATACGCCGTATGAGGAATACACGATACGACGTATGGGGATTAATTCCCACAAGTACCTCGTATCAATTTAAAGCTGATACTACCATTGTGATACGGCGTACTCAACTTATTCTATACGCCGTATCGGAAATTTTTACATACAGTTTTTCTAAACTTTCTTTAAGTATTTTGTAGATGATCCTTCAACATATTATGCTCAAACATCCATGGGTGAGATTCAGGCGTAAGGGACTAATCCCTATGAAAATTTCAAGAGTACTTTGATAGGCTAGTGACATTTAACCACCACATAAGACATTACGGGGGTTATTTTTTTTGGGCTAAGCCGAATATAGCCCCTGTACGAAAATATTATTTTAAGAATTAGGTGCATACGGTGCCTACGAAGGTGCATACTGTGCTTACCAAGCTGCATATTGTGCCTACAAAGGAGCATAACGGTTTAGGAAGACTTTGAAGCTTGAAGTTTTTTAGTACGGGTAGCTGCAGGGGTACGGTTGACACCCTGGAATTCTATATGGGAGACGTTAGACGCCATATGAGTATGAGGGAGTTTATTTTGACCAAGGAACCTGATACGCTAGAATCAACCACTTTAACCAAGGATGGTCAAACAGTCAACCCTAGTGTACGTGCTCCGGTGAGTATAGTGTTTCCCCGGGTCGTTATGTCCTGACGAGGTGTGATGGTATCAAAACGGGTTTATGATCGGGTGAATTTGGACAGAAAAGGGTTGTGATTGATTACACTAAGGAATTGTAAAAGAAAATAACTTAAACAAGCTATATTAACAAATACGTAAAACCAAATAACCTAAAAACGTTTAAAAACTTAAACACGTATGTTTAAATTAAAAATAACGTAAACGTATTAAATAAAAAGTGAAACTAGAGCAATATTAATCCTATGGTTATGAAAATTACTTTTCTAGAATCCTAATGATAAAAGAAAATTATAGGAAAAAGAAAATTATTTTTTAGACTTTTTAATTAATTATTATTAATTAATTACTAAATAAACTAAATTAAATTAAGAAAAATAGCAAACGAACTTGGAAAATTATGAAAATTTCAGGAAAACTCTATTAAGCTACAAGGATTTTAGGAAAATTATCAGAAGGGGGGGCCCAGTGCAAATAAGCCACGAAATAAGCCAATAAGGTATTATAAGCAATTTCGGCCAAAACACCCTTATAACAAAAACTACCCAAAGGTCTAATGAAAAAGACCCAAGGGCAGATGGTGAACGTGTTTTGTTGTAAGCGAGAGGTCTGGGGTTCGAACCTCACCCAGACCTTTTTGTTATCTATTTTTTTTTTGGTTTTTTTTCTTTTACAAAACTACTTAATATAAGAAAATAAACAATTCTTAAAACTACCACAATTGCTGAATCTTGAAAATGAGCACAGGGGGGGGGGGAAATTAATAAGCAGTGACCAAATAAGCTAAAAAAAACAAACAGCCTGAGGGGCTATATTGCAGGGCTCAAAAAGCTAGCTTAAGGATTTTCTAAAAAATTATAAAAATTAAATTTAACTAGATTACCAACTAAATGTTATCCATGCAAATTTCTAGCTTATAAGGACTTCTAGATAGCTTATTAAAAATGAAAAGCCACAGGGGGTTTGGTTTATTAGGCTGGGTGCAAGGTATGCACAGGTCACAGGTATGACTTGCAGGGCACTTAAGGGTTATAAATAAAATTCTAAAAATTAATCTAAAATTATTTCTAACTAATTTAACTGTCAATCTACTAGTATACTAATTTTGAGATCAAAAGGACTAAAGGTGAGGAAATGAAAAATGTAAAACACCAGGGACTTGGGCTGTTTGATGTTTCTTGATGCAGGTTGCCAAATGGGTCAAATTGGGCTCTCTGACCCACAAAAGTCAAAGTCAGGGTTTCAAATACTTGCACTAACTCATGATGGACTAAAAGAAAGCACTAGTAACAATTACAAAGGCCAAGTGATGCATTCTACCCTACTCACTATTTTGGAAACAGTTATCAAAAGGAAATTTTGGCAAATCAGTAAAGAGCTATCAAACAACCTTGAATCTATTAAAAATCTATCCTAATTCTCTATTTATCTTATATGAAAGCAAATTGAAGTCTGCAAATTGGGTCAAATCCTCATAAGCCACAAAAATACCCTTGAACCAAACACCCCTTTATATCTACTGTTTTAAGTTTTATGAAGCACATGATAGATTTAAGCCATGTAATCACTAAAGAAGCTTATACTAACTTAAATTAAGCTGGAATAAACATAAATAAGCAAGATTAAGCAACAATTAACCACAAAATCAAATTATGCAGACTTTACACTAAAACCTTGAAAATTAGAAAATAAACTGAGAAACCTTGAATCTCTAGCTGAACAAGGTATAAGTTTTATATCAACAAGCTCACATCTAGCCTATAGGTCCTTCCAGTTCTGACCTATCATCCAAGGAACACAATGCCCTCCCCTTTGACTTTTGTTGACCAAAGGGGAAATTGCTCAAAACAGTTTTTTAAGCTTACTAAAAGCTATGAACAGCTTAAATAAGCTTTAAGTTAAAGATAAATAAGCTCTTTGAAGCTTGACTTTTGGTTTCTTTGAAATTAAATTGAAATAACAGGAAGTGAAATATAAAAACAGGAAACTTGGATTAAAGCTTGACAAAGGATTTTGTTACACTAAAGATACTTAATACATTGTTTTTAAGCTAAGAAAAGTACTGAAAAGGGAAAATTACATTAAAATGACAATCTAACCTATACTACTACTACTGCTACACTAACTACTGAGCTTCTCTCCACTTTCTTTCACTTATAGGGTTCCTTTCAGTCCTCTCTCTCTTTCCCACTTCTTTTTGGACCCTTGGATGGCTTCTTTTGATCCTGGCCGTTTAAAATGGATTTGGCGGGAAAAAGGGTAAAATGCGAATGGCAGTTTACTTGTTGATATTTGTGAGCAATAAATGCAATTTGGACTTAGTGTTTGGAGGGGGGAACATGGTATGGGGAGAGGAGCAGAGTTGGTGATGGAGGGTGGAGTGTGGCAGTGAAGGTGCAGGCAAGTGGTGTGGGAGGTGGAAGGAGGGAGTTGGGTTTGACTAGGAGGTTTGACCCCAGTTTATTATTTTGGTTTGGGTTTATAATAAAAGAAATGGGCCGGGGGTTAAGTTGGGTAGTGGGCTTGGGGTAGGATTGGGGTATTGGATTAGTTTAACGGGTTTGTTTGTTTGTAGCTTATATTAACCCAAGGACCAAATATGTAAAAACTAAAATTCCAGGGACCGGACCTGCCAATATTCCAAAGATAGTCCAAGGACTATTTGTGATAACTTGTGATTTCCCAAGGACCAACATTGACTTTTCTTCCAAAATATTCCACCAGGGACCAATTCTGTCAATTTCTAAAAGTTCAAGGACTGTTTCTACCAATTCATCAAACTTTGCTCATTTTTTTGTCTATTTTCAATCCTTTTGTACCTGAAACAAATAAAAGAACAATCCAGGAATATTTCCAGTATTTTATGACATATCTGTGTGTTTTTGGTCGTTTTCGTAGTCTAAATGAGTATAAAATGATGAGTATTCACACACTCATCAGAACCACATACTGGGAAGGAGCTGCCAGTCAGCTTCATGATCTTCATGATTACTTCTCTTATATTGTAGTCATTTTTGTTTTATTTTTATTTTTTTGCGAATATGTTTAGATGTATTATTTAACCTTTTGCTATAGTTCATATATATATATATATATATATATATATATATATATATATATATATATATATATATATATATATATATATATATATACCTTTTGATATGTCAATCGTTGTTTTGAAGTTGGAAATTTATGATAGGACCGGCATTAAGTTCAGCAAAAGTTTGAAGGATGTACGTGTGATGAACCAGGAAAAATTGACAAATCTGATGCACTGGTTTTTCAGTCTGTTTGGTGAACAATACGACATATCTCAGTCTTAGGATACGGCGTATCTTATCTCTTAATTATATTATTTTATGTTTTATTCCAGGCTCGATATGGCGCATCCCATCCCATGTATGCGGCGTATCGACTAACCTGATAATTTACAGTTTTTATTTTTAATTTTTATTTTTATTTTCACTAACCATCGATTAATGAGACACACTAGTTGTGATTTATATGCTAATTAACACAGGTTGAGAGCCTTGAATACAAATGAAGCTAGAGTTCACCCTGCATTTTCTATGTAATGTTCTAATCATGGCGACACAGACGCCATTACACACGACACAAAAAAATTGCTTACAAACTCATAATGGGGGATCATACCGAGCAAATCTCAGGGGGGTTTTCCGTTCTAATTCTTTCTATTTCCTATTTTTAATTTTTTATTTAACAACGAGGACATTGTTTATCTTAAGTGGGGGGGTGGAGAATTAGAACGTTACTTGTCTTTATTTTTCAAAAAAAAAAAATATGCATAAAATGCGTAATATATGCCAAAATTTAAAAATTTTCTAGCATGTTTTTGTGAAATCAAAGTTGCATAACCGCACACATAACCCTTATTTCCATATTGTGAGAATTAAGCCTTATCCATTTCCATTATTTTTACCCAAATTCCACAAAAATATGAGTGTGCCGGTGACTTGTATTAAACTTTAGAACTTGGCTTGTATACTATTCGAGACAACGATAATGAGTATTATTGATATAATTGGAGTGACTTGTCTAAATTGGTAAATTTTTAGGATTACACCCAAATAGGCTTTATATGTTATGTTATATTAACTAACTACACTGGTTAGTTAATCCCCATGTTAAACCCTTTTGTTACTCTCATTTTTAGAGTAAGATACCCCTAGAAAAACCCTCAGAGCCATTCTTTTCTTTTCTTACAACAATGTTAAAATGTTTCGTTACACCTTACACCTTAGCCTACCCTGTTGATTTAAGTCCGTGGTTAGTTGCTTTTGGTAAAGTGTGTATTCCCCGTGTTTCCTATGTTCGTGTGCGTAATTATTATCTATGGTTAGGTCTGGAATTGCACAATGCAATGGGAAGTGAAAGTAGATATTGTATATTTATTTTTCGTGTGTTTACTACTTTCACTATTATTTTTATATCTAAAGTTATGAAAAGTATCGAAAAATTATCCAGATTTATTGTTATGGTGAAGTGATGAAATTTTACACTGTTAATACAAATAAACCGTAAAAACGTTTATTAATATTTAGCGATCTCTTTAAGTTTTGTCGATAACAAACATAAGATTATGTAAAAGTATAAATCTAAACATTACATGTTTTTACATTTACCATTTACCATTTACATGCTCTAGTTAAAAGATACTTGTAATAAATAAAATGCATGAAATGAGTTGGATAATCCATAACCCATAACCCATGGAGCTTGACCCATAACCCATGACCCGTTGCATGACATCATGCATGACATAAATAATGGGTAAAACCCATGACCCATGACCCAAAGTCCATAACCCATGACCCAAGACGTCTTTCACATCATTCATGACATCACTTGACCCATAGAACTTGACCCATAACCCAAAACCCGGAATTGTAACCCAAAATCCGGACTGGTACTACCAGATACCCGGATCCCTTGCTTTACACTGGCCGGATCCCTTTGGGAAGGGATCATCCGGATCCTGGTGAACAGTGGATAGTTTTCCTATAAATAGTGAGTCATTTCTCTCTTGCTACTCACCCTACTTAGATATATCTTCTCTCTATATTCTAAGTTCTCTAACCTCAGATCTAAAGATCATTCGTGTAGCTTTCTTTCTCTTGTGTTCTCAAGGCTCTTCTTACAAGACGAGATCACGCTTTCTTGCATACGAGCCATTCTTCTCTTCAAGTTTCTCGGATTCTTCATCACCTCAAGACTACTAAGTTTTCTCTTGTTGTTGATACTTCTTCTTGTATTCTCAAAGTTTTTGTGTTAGTTGTGTTGTTGTGTTGGATTGGTATTCCGTGTAAAGGACTCGGTATTTAGCTTTGTACTGGAAAAAGTGTATTAGTGGAGATATCGCCACTATTTGTTGTATTATATTTATAGATTGCAAGGGAGTTGGCCGTTATGGAAACGCCAACTAAGGTGTATTCTTTGATTAAGATTTCATTGAGTCTAATTCGTGTCTACCTATTAAAGCGTGAGTTTCCGTGTTAAAGCGTGAGTTAGTCTATGATTTGTGTCTTTTTCAAGGGAAGGTCAGAAAGTAATTAACCACACTTGTTTGGACTTAATCTACCTGTTTGTTTATTTTATTTTTACATCTATTTATTTCCCAAAGTTTCATCCTTACCCTTACCAAGTTACCTTATTTGTTGTTAGCTTTCAAGCATCTGAATAAAGTAATGGCTTAGTGAGAATATCAAGTGCATGCATATGGTAGTGACCATCCGAGTTTTTGAGGAATCGAATGACGCGCCAACGATCTGGGGTTCTACCTTGGTGACCATCCATTGTTTGAGGAATCAAGGATTCGTGCCAACGATCTATTATGTTTGTGCAGTAGATGTTTGAACGAAGCTAGGTCCAAACCTTAAGCCTTATTACACTAACCCAATTTACCTCTTTAGACTTGTTACTCCTTAGCTATAGTGGGGGAGATGTGTATCCTTGCCAAGCATATGATAGAATACTCGTCACGATCGAGCAATTGAGCGAACTACTTAAATGTTACCACATAGATTAGTTGAGTGATTTGAGTGATTTCATTTTCCTATTTCATGAGGTGTTTGGTTGTGCAATTGAGATTAAATGAATGAGTGCTTAAAGTATAAAAATCCTAGACAATGTTTATGATACATTTTCATAAGTTTAATCTAAGGTTTACTTGAGGACAAGTAAAGTTCAAGTGGGGGGAATATTTGATGACATCAAATAACAACATATTATTAGCATCATTTATCCTATTTATATTGCTTGTTTTATGTTATTTTATATGAGAATTGATACTTAATCGTTTACTTTTGTAAATCTCAGTTATAAACAAGCATTTGGTGAAAATTAGCTATTTTGGATGTAAAATTGAGCAAAATGGATCAAGTTGGAAAAGTCTACTAAAATGAAGACAGATACGCCGTACACCAAGACTTAGACGATTATGAAGACCATTGTATGACTTTGAAGCATACGCCGTATATGGAAATTTGGTCAACGAAGAAGATATGACTTGCTTTGCTCAAGATACGTCGTATGACATCAACCAGATGCGGCGTATCAATCTCAAGACTTCACCAGAAATCCAAGATATTGAAGACATGTATACGCCGTATAAAGACTGAAGATGCACCGTATCTAATGGCGGTGTACGAATATTCCATAATTTAATAATCTTGGACCCCACGCTAAGTTACCTAGATACGGCGTATCAGGTGTACTAGATACGCCATATCGACTCTGTTTCGAGAATGTATAAATAGAGGACGACTGCCAATTTTTAGGGCACCAAGCAACCACACACAGAAGGCGACGGCTGACCACACAAGACATAACCAGAAGGACGAATTCAGAGCAATAAGAAGGTCCTGCTAGTGCATAATTTCATAGGGAGATTCGTTTAATTCATATTAGTACTCTTTTAATCGTTAGGTTAGCGTATGTAACACCCCAACCCGACAAGGGTAAAGATATCACAATAATGGATTCATATCAGATCAAAACAGAGCATACATCTACAGTAATACAAAAATCTCAAAGGATTACAAATGAAATACTGAATCTACAAGGTTACAATGAAAGCTTTCAAAACTAATTCTAAAACATAATATCTTCTATCCAATTCTAATCCAGAATAGCTACCAAGCCTTCTAAGTCCAGAGGTACACTCTCACTCATCCCCAGCTTCCTACTAAAAACCTGCCGCAGGAAAAGAAATGCGGCTGAGCTTCAAAAGCTCAGTGAACAGATATATAGACAACAGAAACGATAACGGATAGCAGTACAAAGGAAATCAGAAAATACAGATCATACAGAAACAAAGTCAAATGAAAGAATAGGAATAAGAAATAAATAAGGTGTAAGAATAAAGGGAACAGAAATCTATCACGAGCCCAGATAACAGATAATATCATAACAGTGTAGTCACATAAGTAATCTAGAGGGGATACCTCTCAAGTAACCAGATAATATGAGGGGTGACCTCATGTATCAAATCGGAGTGATCAGCTCCCAGATATATGTGAAAGACGTGTATCGCACACACCATCAGTCACCAGAGATATATATATAACAGATAACATAATAACAGATAACATAAATCAGATCAGATCTAGGATGCATCCATGCGCCCCAGTAGGCCAGAATCTTCTCCTACATAACAGATAAAATCAGGGACGGGACAGGTCATCACTCTCCTGCCCTAGAGTCATGCCATCGGTGCATCAATGACATGGACATGAAACCCTCATGCCTAGTGATTGGCTCGGATATCAGACTGTAGGTCAAAGGTCAGATGTACTATCAAAATCAGAAGGTCATATCTTAAGGGTACATGGCAAAAGGTTCATGTCCAATAGTTTAGAAATAAATATCAAAGGTTCGAATCAGGGTTTATCAGATTAAGTTTAATATCAAAGCTTAAGTTCAGATTAAAAGGTTTACTTCCAATAGTCCAAAAGAGTATATCAAAGGTTGATAATTACAAGTTTATAGCAATAATCCATTTCAGAAGTTCCTGCCACAAGTTCATTTAAATCAATCCTTTAATAATGGTTTTCATTGAAATGATCTTACAAAATAGTTTTCATAAAAATGGTCTTCCAAAACTTTTAGTAACTTCCAATTCAAGTGGTATCGCTTCTTTTTAAAATAGCTTTTCTTAAACAGTTTCATATGTAGTTTAATAAAGGTTCAAAATCAATTAGGTTCAGATAAGGATTTAACAGGTTAAGGTTTATACCAAAAATCAAATCAAAGTTTACAACAGATATATCAGGTTAAGGTTCAGAACAAGGTTCACAGATCAGATTCAATCAAGATTCACAAATTCAGGGTTCAGAACAAGAGATCAAAACACAAAGGTTCAAGAAAGGTTCAGAATAAAAGAATCATATCAGAGGTTCAAACAAAAGGTTAAAGACAAACAGATTACAACAAAGATTCACAAACAGAAGGGAACATAGCAATGGTATAGGGGATCCTAATAAAGAAAATGAAAAACTGAAAGAAAAGGGGGTGAAAAACCCTTACTGAAAAAGGGCAGAATATCTGTACCTTATTAGCAAAGCAGAATAAGCAAAACAGACACAGAACAGAAATCAGGACTTCTCCTTCTTCACACCTAAAGAAGTAGAAGACGGAATTACTACGGATTCTAATTCAGATTATTACTTTTAGTTTACCTTTCCATTTTAAGTAACTTTCTATTTTTAGTAAGTTTCCAGATTTAGTAACTTCCCATAATTAGCAGGTTTCCAGAATTAACAGATATTATCATTTCAGATTAGATTAAGTCCTTACTCAGAGATTAAAATGGAATAAAGGTATATTTTAACAAGTTACAGAAGTCTAAGGTTAATTATGGCAAGTTCACAAGTTCAGGGTTTTAATTGTAATTTCATCAATTTCAAGGGTATCAAATGAAAATACTTCAAGTTACTGATTTAATACACATTTTATTCAGAATGACATCATAATCCCTTTAGTTTCATAATTTTACAGTTTATACCCCTCTAATTACAATATTTACAAAACAAACCTTATATTTACATAATTCATGATTTAATCCCTTTAATATCCATATTTACCAAACAAGCACCTTATTTACCATAATTCAGAATGTCACATCAGAGTTTACATATATTACTATTCAGCCCCTCAGATTTCAGAATTTACACAATTAGTCCCTTAAGTTTACAAAACTTATTAATTAAATCATAATTCCATAATAATTACACATTAGCCCCATAAATACTCAAAATTACCCAAAACACTCTTAACATTATTATTTACTCAAAATAACTTCAAGTTTCCAGAATTTACAGTTTTAGTCCCTCAATTTAATTTAATTGTAAATCGAATAATATTTTATTTAATTTGCCAAAATAAATCTCTAAAATATCAAATTTACACATGACACCCTTATGTTATAATTTTTAAACTTTAGCACTGATCTAAATAATATTCTAAAAATACCCCACAAGTTTTATAAATTACAAAACACACCCTTGTCTTTTTATTTTTAATTCGTTAATACACAAAACAATTACAAACCCTAATATAAATTCTCCAATCATTGGCTCATGATTCCCAAAAACCTTAAACAAATATTAATGACCAGATTCCATGCCACAACCCTAACCCTAGGTCGATTTCTTTAGGGTTTCCATTTTATTTATTTCTTTTCTATATTTTTCATAAATCCAGTTTTAAAATTAATTCCACTACGAATTATATAGGCCTCTAAAACTCGAACCACTATTTTTCCCAGATTATATGGATTATATAGAGCTCATAAAAATTAAGCCTCACACCCAGAAAATTCATACATAATTATTTAGAGTTTTAACACGTTTTTAAGGTTTAATTCGTAAATAATTCATGGAGCATGCATGGTTCATGTTTATCATTTTATTTGAGACTTATATGATGTAAGAGACGTGAGAAAAATACCAAACCCAATAGGGGACGCGTAGAATGGGCTGAACGAATTTACACTTCTCGAACGGATAACAAGAACCAAAAATTCCCCACGAGCACAAACGCGACCAAAAAACCTTGTAATCATTTTTCACAGATCATATGTGATATGAGGAACTCAGGAAAAATGGAAAATGAATTATACAAGGGTCGTACGAATTAAAATGGAATTTACCTCACTTTTGAACAAAAATTTGACACCAATGAATTTAGGCCTTTATAATTCGAATGACTATTTTTATTGGCTTCCTAGCAATAGATTGAACTCAAAAAAATTGCTTTTGGACCTCTAGAAATTCGTATGGAATGAAAGGTGAATTATTTGGTGTTTGTGTTTTACACGGTTTTGTAAATTAGGAAGAAATATGGAGAATAAAATATGTAGAATGGGAGATCTGATTTTTAGGGAATGGCTTGCATAAATTTCGGCCCATATTGTTAAGAAAAATCAGAATTTGATTTGGTCTTGATCATATCCTTAATTTAGTTGTCATAATCTTTACTTTTAAAACAATATAAAACATAACTAATTAAATGTATACATAATTCGATTCTTATGTGAGTGTAGGGTAGTACAAAAATTATTTGGACATGTAAAAATTATTAAAAGCCTTATCTTAATTTTATTTTATTTCATATGTAATTTATTTGACATAGTTCGGATTAATTTGATGCTTATAATAGCTTTTAATTAAATAATTAGAGTAGTAGGGGCATTTTGGTCATTTTACATGTTATCTGAATTTCAGGTATTACAGCGTACCTTTGACTATTTCATCGTACTGAAATATTTCCAACCATTTTTAGAGTATATGATGTTTAATTGGATGCTCATGCGTATGTTTTGATTAAATTATTACTTCATTAATATTGATTGCACACCTTTGACTATTTCATCGTTTGCATGATTAATGTAAGCCCTAAGTGGTTAATTAATAAATAATATAATCATTAAGGTAGACTTTATGCGGGTTTCGATTAATCGTGACGGGATTAGTCCGTTGTAATGATTTAAAGACCAAAATCTAGGTGTTTAGCCAGATCTAAACATAGGCACGATATACGCATGCACGTGAGCAACCAACGAGAAAGACCCGAATTAGTACTCATCATATTTAACTAATTGATTAACGAATATATCTCCTTTACTATCGGCTTGACCTCTTATCTGTTATCTGTTTTCTATCTGTGTACGTGTGTGTCATTCGCCTCGTTGCTTGTATTTACTATTTACTTAATCTACACATCGTGCCAGTCTCTCAGGCTGAAAACCCCCCTTGCGTTAGATTAGATTTAATTAAACTAACTTTAGAATTAAAATACTGATAGATACTTAAGTTTTAACGTTTCACTCTTAGTGATCGACACTCTACTTACCAACTAGGCTACATTGATCGGGTACACTGCCCGTTAGTGTTTGTTATAGGTTAAGTCGGCTAAATATAAATTTAAAACTTGATAATTAAAATCTATACCTACAGCGAAAACGCATCAGGACCCATGAGATATTGTGGACCGAATGTTTGAGTTTTTGTGTTATTTAATAGATATGCTTGGGAATTGACTTGGAGCTCGACAAATGGGTCAAAGATAGTGGATGGCTAATCATATGACGGGAAATCGAAGTCTATTCTCATCGTACAAAGCATACAACGGAGGTAATGTTACATTCGGAAGTAAATTAAAAGGGAACATCATAGGCAAAGGTACGATCACTCACAACTCCATTACTATTAGAAATGTTGAGAATGTAGATAACTTAGGATTTAACTTGCTTAGTATTAGTCAAATATGTGACAATAAGTGTAAAGTAATATTTTCCGAAGAGGGTGGTGAGATTACTAAGGATGGCAAGACCATAGGTAGAGGAACTAGGAAAAACGGCTTGTTTGTGATGAAAATAGGAGATAAGCCGAAAGACAAACTTTGCCTAGCTACCATAGATGAGAATTCTACACTATGACATAGGAGACTAGGTCACGCTAATATGCATTTGATACAATCTTTGGCGTCTAAGGATCTAGTTAGGAATTTACCTAAGCTTAAGTTTGATTAACACTTTTGTGACGCTTGTAAAATTGGAAAACAGGCTTATTCCAGCCACAAAGCTAACAATATTGTCTCGACCTCTAGATGCCTAGAACTTCTACACATAGACTTATTCGGTCCATCCGCCGTACGGAGTTACGTAGGAAATTTCTACACCTTAGTGATAGTAGATGACTATTCTAGGTACACTTGGACAAAATTTCTTAAGAATAAAACGGGAGCTTTCGAGCAATTCGAAATATTCAGTAAGAAAGTTCAAAATCAATTAGGATGTCCAATAGTTTCCATTAGGACGGATCATGGTCGGTAATCTGATAATGAAGTGCGATTCGGAGTATATTGTGATGCTAATGGGATTACACACAATTTCTCGGCTCCACGCACTCCACAATCAAATGGTGTAGTTGAAAGGAAAAATCGTACTCTACAAGAGATGAGTAGAACGATGTTAAACGAACAATTCGTACCACAAAAGTTTTAGTGTAATGCCGTAGACGCCTCAATTTATATACTCAATAGGATTTTGATTAGGCCAATCTTAATAAAAACACCATACGAAATCTTGAGAGGTAGAAAACCTACTCTAGATTATTTCAGAGTGTTTGAAAGTAAGTGCTTCATTTTAAACACAAAATACTACCTCACCAAGTTTGACCCAAAGTCATACGAAGGTGTTTTCCTAGGTTACTCCAAAAATAGTAAAGCCTATGTTGTCCTCAATAAGGAAACAATGAAAGTCGAAGAATCACTAAACGTGACATTCGACGAAAGTACTACCCCGGCTAAAACATCACCCTTGGTGGATGATGATTTAGTTGAAGAAGAAGTCATAAAGGAAATGGCAAGAAAAACTTAGAAAATGACATTGTGAATGAAATAGTAGAAGTTGGCGAAGATGTCAACATTAAAGAGTCTAGAAATCATCCACTAGATAATGTCATAGGAAACCTAAACCAAAGAACTCTTAGATCATAAGCCCAAAATAAAAGTAATTTCTTTTGTTTTATATCCACCGTAGAATCTAAGAATATCGGTGAAGTAATAAAGGACGGAATCTGAGTAGTGGCCATGCAAGAAGAATTATTTTGGCTCTAGAACACAATGCAAGTGCATACTCTAGAACACACCTGCAAGTGCAACACCGTTCCATGTGTTATAAGAATGTTATTGGGGAGGAATATATATATATATATATATATATATATATATATATATATATATATATATATCTATACATTATATATAACCGGAGGCGTTACACGTAGATAATACCACATAAACGCCGCCTCAATGCCACCTCAATGCCACATAATCAATTTCAATGCCACCTAATCAATTTATTTTGTATTTTTATAATTAATTTCGGAAATCTTTTACCATTTATTTTAAATCCGGATTTTTTTTCAAAAAAAACGTTACAAGATTCGAACATGGGTTGTAAACATGTTAGGCATACATCTTTATCACTAGACCAACACATCA
Source organism: Artemisia tridentata subsp. tridentata (assembly GCA_021014915.2). Classification (NCBI taxonomy): domain Eukaryota; kingdom Viridiplantae; phylum Streptophyta; class Magnoliopsida; order Asterales; family Asteraceae; genus Artemisia; species Artemisia tridentata. The sequence continues at coordinate 195,280,756 of CP139503.1, read as the reverse complement.
CTTGGTATGTATTCTGCAACTTATAATCTATAAACAGTGCAAGTAAAGTTTGACTTAAAAAAACCCTAAGCCCATCAAAAATCAATACACGATCAGTCCCTATAACAAATTATTTACCATATCATACGGTATTTTATTCATTCATTACTAGCAAACCCTAATATCATTCCTGTGAAGCCTTTTTTTCAAAACCCTAATCTCCAATTTAGTTGTTCGTCTTTCAGTTATATAATTTATGTTCGTGTTTTGATCAGTTGAGAACATGGTTACCATTCATATAGGTATGTTGTTTTGTATTTGGTTTTTCAAAACCCTAATATCCAATTTAGTTTTTTGTCTTTCAGTTATATAATTATTGCTTCATGTATCGGAGAAGCCTGAAAACGTTGAGATCATGAAGAATCTGAAGCCAGCAGTTTCTGAATTAAAAAGGGGCCGTGACGCCATTGCATCTTACAGCCTTGGTTGCTCTTGCGGTAAGTACATATACATCTTTCACATGCTTATACAAATTGCTTATCTGATACCTAAATTTTCCAGCATCAAGTTTAGATTCTGGTGCTTTTCCCATTGCTTACTTGGATGTTGACATGGACCGCTGAAGCGGGTGACACTTACCATTCATTAAATTGTAATTGAGGGTCTTTGATTTACGCGATAAGAAACATTTGGCAGCTATTATTTATGAGTCTGTTGTTTCGTTTCTGTAATATGACTGTAGACGGTGTCTGAATGTGAGTCTTCTGGTCAATCAGTAGTGAAGAGGCCAGGCATGTGTCTTACATTTCAGGATGATCAACCTGATGCAGACTTCAGAGTTCCCTTCTTTTGGGACACCTAGGATTAATAGTGATGCTTTGAGTATTCTTTTGGAACATAAACTCAAGGAATTATTTTCTTTGGTTGAAACGTCCCAGTGTGACATTGCCATAGGTGTTTCTAACCCAAGTTCTGCAATGGGGGCTTCCAGCATGCAGAAGGACAAGAGTATACATCACCTATGTAACATAAATTTTTCAAGAAACGTCACTTAAGTGTAGAAAAAAAAGATAGAAAAACTACTTTAGTTTTCAATATGGAACTTTAATTTTGTAAGACTTGCATGAAATTTTTAGGAGAAAAGCTAAACTTTGCAACTACTGTGAAAGAGACATTTTTTCCTTAATGAGAAAGTGAAAAAAAAAAAAAATGCAGAACAAACAAAAGATAAGGTAGCTATAAGAGTTACTTATATCTTTAGATTATAAACCTTCTATGTTAGTAAGGATATCTGAGATATTAGTAGTGATTCCTTCTCATACATACTTATGCACTTTTACTTTCTCCTGAATGATATGAGTACTAACTCAGAAATTTACATTTGGTAATAGCACCAACATCTTGAAAATATGGCCTGAAATAAGAAGCCTTTATTTTGTTCAGTGGACTGAAACTTAAAGGTTTAAATGTTTATTGCAGATACGAATTGTCTACCAAAGGTACTTGATTTTACTGCTGGCCGGTGTCGTTTGTGATACCGAGATTTTTTATCCACACGGTGGTATGTCTTCTGTTTATACTTATGTGTCATCAATAAACGTAATTGAAGCTGTTATAAGAACATCCTGTCACATGTTAATGCTAGCTTTCAAACACGATAACTTGCCCTTCCTTACAGCCTTGGACTTTAGGCCACTTCCGGTTAGCCTTATGGATGCTGCGGTTTCTGATGTCGAGGTGCTTTGTCCTGGAAATGTTGCACGTTCTGAACGAAAAACAGTATGCCCCACCCACATTAATACCTTTGGAAAAAGATCTAACAGTAAACTGTCAGCTCAATTATATAACATAGATTTTTGAACGGCTGTATGTAAGCAATATATATATTAAATTACTTTTTGGTTGCAGTCGACACAGGGATGGCATCTCATGGTATCTTATCTCAAAGGAATAAATGGGCGCGTTGCACCCAACAAAGTAATGTTTTAATTTTATTGTTGTGTGTTTACATGAATATTTTACTTATTCATTGCCAGCATCGAACCCACAACGTCGTCTGGCAAATGGTCAGCTGTTCATTTTTATTTTTTTTCTTTCAGGTAAACATTGTTGCAGCACAGAAGTTGTTCTCGGTTGCTGGAGATTGGGTTATAATGATGATAGCCATTGACTGATCCCATTATCAGTAACTAAGATGTTGTTTTTGACTTATGTTGTGACAGGAACTCGAGTTATAAGACTGACTTATGTTGTTTTATATTCTTCATCTACATCTTCACTAACTCGCGCTCTTCAGGTATTTTATCATCACTATTGTGGTTTTTACTGAGATGTAATTAGAGGTGGCAATTTTAACCCTTTATGTTATAAATGGGTTGGTTTGGGTTACTTTGCATATCTGACAGGTTAAAAGGGGATTCCAGTAGGTTTATTTAAAAATGTATGCAACATCTGTTTCGGTCGAGCATTTCTCATTCCCTGTTCTATTCGCTTCTAGATAATACCTATTTGTTATAGACCCCAACTTTTCACAGTTTACACCAAAAGGTTAAGTCAGTTATTAACTGATAATGATTTCTTGATAAATGCACGATGTAGTCAAGCTTCCAAAATAGAAAAAGGATATATATCCAACTTTCTATTTCATGTAACTTACTTCCTCCTATCATCATTAAAGTGCAGCAAATCAACTTGCAAGCTCCGATTTGCAATGTATTGATAAACCAAAAAGACGTTGCCCATGATATGTGATTATGTTCAACACATACAAATATCTTGCTGGCAAAACTGGGTTTGGAGTGCATACCTCAAATGTGACATAATCAAAACGGCTTCTAGAAAACAAATTTCTTCTTGCTTACCATAATCTAATATCTCAAACCTTGGGAGTTGATAAAGTTTACATTTTCAGATAAATAGGAACTATATATGCTTTGTAACGAATCTCGCACAAAGAGCCTTTGCTAATTATATTATGTTGAATAAAACTGTTTGTTAAGCTGCAAGTATTTACGTGGTTACTCATCTCTTGCATTTCCGTAATAATTGCATAGAAACATTGAATATAAATTGGAATTTGATGAACAATATAGTATAAATAAGCCCATGCACTCGACAGCCGGACCAATGGCGTTTGTTTTTTCGGTTATGCAGTTAGCAAGCCCTTTCTGTACCATCGATATTGCATCTGCATAACCCTTTTTGTAGATCCTCACTTTCTATAGACGTCTCTAATTGAATCTCTTATATTTTCTGATCACCATCATCACACCACCATTTGTGTATACATCATCAAGGACCATGATGTTATCAGAATCAATGTCATCTGATGAAGGGGTTTCCATCAATGATCATAACCCAACAATGGGTAGTTTACACACTTAACAGAAGCTTAGAATGCATCATCTATATATATATATATATATATATATATATATATATATATATATATATATATATATATATATATATATTTTTATGATGCTTTTGAAGCTAAGTGAGAGTACCCTGTGCCTTTGAATTTTGATGATTTTTGGGGTGTTACTTGATATGTGTTCATATGTCAACATGATTAATAGAACTCTGACGGAGAAGTTAAATGAATTTATGATTAGAATTTGGATCAAGTATCACATTAAACTGTTAACTGTTGGCATTCAGTCCCTTCCCTACCCCGAACTCACACCCACAAACGCCAATCAAAACGGCAGAATGGGTTTTCAATGCTTTGTATATTAAGAGGAAGAAACTGAGTACAATTTACAATATGAAAGCTACTACCTATTTATAAGCTAAAACAAACAACACACGTGGGTACCAATTACTAACCCACTACATAAAACAAGGAATACTACTTTTGCATGTTTTCAGCCACTCGCACAACTTTTACTTTTATCTAATTATTTGGTCACCACAAGACCAATTCCTTACTAATAAAACATGCAGAGATAGATAACCCATATGCTCCATGAACCTTGACTTCTTTATTCATCAAGATTATACCCAACATTAACATCTCAATCAATCCTTTCTTTCAGAAAATTTACAACTACATTCAACTTTAGTATGTCATATTCATTGAAAATAAAAGTTGTCTTCTTAGAGCTTCCACAATGGTGATATAGCCTTACTATTTTATTACGAGTATGAATGTGATTGGTGTAACATGGCGCATGTTGTTCGGCTTATCTTTGATCTATCCCAACCTGTTTTCAGCAATCCTATTTCTACAAAAATTATTATATTTAGCTTGATTCCCTTTGTTTGACTTGCAGAAAAATAAAACAAAACTGGGCTTATTGATTCTACAGAAGCTGAAGACAATGTTAATAAACAGGAGTGGATGTGTCCATAAATGATATAAAAGATAAGTGTGAGATGAATGATGAACCAAATCCCAACAAAGTAGCTGAAAGACGAATCATGAGAAAGACATGCAAGCCTGCAAAGTTGAATGAATTTGTGTGAAGTCTAGCTGTTTATAAGTCCTACTTATTGAATAATGTTGGCTTTTTAAGAATTATTTTCTTTATTACTGTAGTAAGAGGTATGTTCTCGAAGTGCTTAAGCTAATTCTCCTTTTTAGTAACGAGCATGCTTTAATTTTGATTGTGACTTTCTTCACCAAACTTGCAGTAGGAAGTATTAATATGCAACTATATGTAATTCTCTGTTTTTCTGTAAAGACATGGCTAAAAATCATAATGCTTAATATTGAATGTATCGTAATGGGTCAAAACCAATTATTGTTCACTAAATCAGATTTCATGCATCATGCCCCTTCTTCGCAACAAGGGTACTAACACAGATACCACGCCTTATAAGTCAGAACTTAGAATGGGTAAATTCAGGTTATGTTTTATTCTTAGCGGGTCACATGTAAGAATGTAAAATCATGAAATACTTTTTAAAAAAATGTCGGATTGTTATCTTTAATGGGTCGCCAAGATTCTGTTTTCAAGGCATTTCTAAAACAATTTTATTACATATTTAGTTCACAGTCTGATAATATGGTCGTGATAATCATACCATCATTATCCTATTCATCACTATGATTTATTTTGGCAAAAATCACAAATTATTTCCAACTTCTGTACTTTCAATCAATAATAACACACAATCAAAACCCATTTTGAATCCGAAAAACAATCATATGCTACACAACAATCTCTTCATCTTCAATCTAATATCGAAAAAAGTTATAGATGGGATCGATTTTGGGTCAATCCATCATCTCTGCAATTGATCATCACAGGTCTTTCACTTAATTTGACGTGCTCTTCTTGGCTTTGGATAGGTGGCGCTCAAGTGTAGACAACCTGGTATATGGAATTTGTTTCAGGAGGGGTCGACACACCTCCACATACAATAGCAACTGCACACAAAGGTGAGGTGCGTACATATACGTTATCCAGTCGCTGTATGTTATTTTGCTATATGTATTCGGTCGTATTAAACCACCATCACTGTTGTTGTTTTAGGTACACATCATTCAACCCCAACGCCTTAAACAGTGGCCGATCAATCGACAAAGACATCATTGGTTGCCCAGCAAGGTGAGTCTTAGACAGTTGGTTAGCCAATGTGCGTATGGGATAAGGCGAGTCATTGTAAAGAAGTTTTTCAAAAAAAATTATCTAACATACCTGTGCATTCATATTGGTTCCATCCATGTAAACATGACCTCTGTTGTCCTGAATAATTTTGCATATCTCGCCAATACCCTCTTCATAAACCCCATGAATAGCAATCCCATCCAAAAAGGACGAAACAATTTTAGGGGACTCGATAAAGAGGAAGCCGGTATTTATATCACATGTTAGTGTATGTTAAGGACTGAAAAAATTTATTTTCATTTAGTTGAAGAGCTATGAATGTATACACATATGGTATTATCACGAAGCATCAACAAATGTTGATATTTATAGACTTCTTTTATAAACTTAGCATCCGATTGTATATTTTGTGCTAAAGTGAATCAGACACATTTTACTACTTTTAATTTTGCCATGCACTTTAAAATTATTCATTCAATCTTATACTAAAATACTACAGAAAAAAATATTACTTTAAGTGATATGTTTCAATCTACATTTAAAATGATATTCAAACCATATACGTTGACAAAGAAGCCGACGAGGCCTTAAAAGATTCAGACGTCTATAATGTCCGCTCTGTATCTGATGGAATTGATTTAGACACTCTAATATGTACATTAATGAATACCTATTTTAAACATACAACACATAAAAAAATTAATTACCATGTATTTTAAATGTATAAAATATGTATTATACACCAACTCATACTAAATAGTACATAAATAACAATAGCACAACCATATTTACGTAAATTACAAGTCATGCCATATATATATATATATATATATATATATATATAATGTTATAAGGTAAAAACTGACATGTCAGCGCTTATAACACGCCTATAACATTCATTATGTATGTGAAATAAGACATTGCGAAGAAGACCTAAATATGTTAAGTTCCCTTTTAAACCAAGTTTATGTTATGAAAGGTAACATATCATGTCCATCCACGAACAATTAAGTAGATATACATGCAATGAAAAGAATTGTTTGAGCAAGTTCATTTGATACATTAAAAAATTGTTAAATAACAACATGCATATTATAAGCGTAACTTGGTGATGTTCACACTTTTGTAACAACCCAAAATTATAAGACAGCTAAAGAGTAATATTATTGTTCTAAGATAGCTAACATTGATAGCAAATTGTTTGATTATTTTATTAATAATATATATATACTAGTCGATCTCATGGCTCGTTGGTCATTGCTTCCACATCTCTTCCATATACAACACATATTGCGTAGTTCATTTTTCGTGAAGTCATCACATTTCAATCAACTGACTGAGCATCCTCCACCATCCTGATTGATTAGAACAAATTATGAGTAGTGAGATTGAGCAGGTGGAGAAGGAGGAGATAAAAGATGAGGAGCGAAACAATAATGAAAAGGAGTCAGCTTGGAAACGATGGAGTTTGCCCATGTTGTTGGCCTCGTGGACCGCATGGCTAGATTCCACTCGAGGAGACATGGTCAACCATAATCGCGACATTGGCTCTTCTGGAGGTCTCTACATGATCAACCCTCACGAAAACAGGTTTCTATCCCTTTTTTTTCTTTTTATTTTTTTGTGTCTGTTAATCATAACAACCATATAACAGATTCAAGCCATATTGTGAACATTTAATCACAAGTTAATACAAACAATACTCGAGCCTTAATTCATCTGTGTGTATACATCATATCTGGGCATGTCACCAATATAGACGTCCGGATTTACATATACAGAGATAACGTTAATCAAGCTAGCTAATTGTTGATACAAAAGTTGGGCGTTCCTTGTTTGGATTCCTATTCCTGTACCAATTGGATCTTATTGCTTGAGACCTGCGCACTAAGAGAACAAAAGAACACCGTTAGGCTTATCGTGGGATTGTCTCCCACGATTATCCTCCGGCGTGAGAGTAAGTAATCGGTTTTAGGGTTTTAGTGAAGAGTTAGGGTTTTAGTATATCGTACCTTTAATGAGAGCCGAGACGTTCTTTATATACACACACGAAATCCTTGTTAATTTCGTGTTCCTCACTCTTCGGCGTATCCTGCCTTATTTGGTTAATTGATCTTTATCCCGTAAATAAGAGATCAATACCAATAATAGATTTATGGGTTGCGCCGTTGTAAGCCCAAATCTTTATAGTTGTAGCCCATGCGTGATGGGCTTGAGTATTGGTCGGGTTCGTGACCCGAATACGGACTATACGTCATCAAGTGGCGCCATCCGTGGGACCATACACTAAGAACTTTACTAAGAACTAGAATGACAAAGCACGGAAACCTAAATCAGCGGACTCCGCAGGCGAAGAAAACGCAGGGTGACCTACAAGGGCAGAAGCAACAAACTGATCCGGCTCCTAAGCAGGCCTCTGGAACAACCAGTGCGCCCAAAAACCGAGGATCATACTCAGATCTGGCTTTTACTGCAGTAGGACCACTCACAAGCGCGGAAGATTTACAGCGCACTCCTTTCACCATGCCAGAATCAGACCTCACTGAGCCGCCAAATGCGCCCATCCGAAACAAGGGTCCTGATTTGGAAACGGACATCCCCGCGCTAGAAGGAGTCACGCCTGAACTAGCGCCAAGTGATTTTGTGCCTCAAAACTATGAAACATTGGCTGCGCTTATGCGGGAGGAAGCAAAAAAGAGGTCAAGTCAGAGTCTGCAAAACCGGCTCAACTTTGACCCTGAGCATGAAGCATCCCCACCGCGTTACCGAAAGGAAAGGCGCGAGAAGGATAGCCGCCGACACCCAGTGTTCACTAGGATTGGAAGGAAAGTTGTGGATGATGAAGCAGCCGACTTACAGTATCTGGAGGAGCACGAAGACGATGGACGGCGCACCAATGTCCACACTAGGCTTGGCAGTCGCAGGATTCACGATAGACTTGGGCGACGGTGTTCCCCAAGTGAAAGTCCTTCAAGCTCGGACTCCGAAGATAGTCGGCGCAAGCGCCGCAAAAGAGTAAGCTCATCCCCAAGTGACTCCTCGGACAACGAGGACGAAGAAACAGGACACTGGAAGTCCAGGAGAAGATACCGCGACCAGGACGATGAAGATATGTCTCGTCCCTGGCGCCGCCAAAAGGTTGATGCATTCACTCGGCGCATCAGTGATTTTTCAGAGGATAAGAGAAGGCGCATGCCCGCTAATGTTAAAACTTATGATGGGACAGGTGATCCTGACGACCACCTAAAAATTTTCGAGTCAGCAGCTACTATCGAAAATTGGCCACAACCTGTGTGGTGCCACATGTTTAACTCTACATTAGTAGGGAATGCGCGAAACTGGTTCAGTAGGCTTCCACGTAGAAGCATCGATGGGTTTGAAGAGTTACGGAAGGCGTTTCGTTTGAACTTTACTCAGAGGAAGAAGTGCGCCAAGAACCCTGTCGAACTCCTAGGGTAAAACAGCGCCAAGGGGAATCCACAAGCGCTTATGTGGAGCGCTATAAGGACGAATGCATACATGTCAAGGCATGCCCCGAAATACTAAAGATCTCAGGGTTTATGAATGGAATCAATAACCCAGAACTTATCAAAAAGCTAAATGATAGGGTTCCCCAAACCTTTGATGAACTTATGAAGCGCACGAGGTCCTTCATCCAAGGAGAAGCCGCCGCTGCGGATAGCAAGAAAGGCTACTCAAACTATAGATCACAAGAACAGCCCAGGAGACAATCCAATGACCAGAGTAGCAATCGTAACAAAAGTTACCGCAGTCAGGGGAGCGGACGAGAGAATGACAAATATACCCCACTAACGAAAACTCCAAGGGAGATATTTGCGACGGAAGGCGCGAACTTTCCAAGACCTCCACCAATGCGCACCCCAAAAGATCGGCGCGTAGGGAACGGATACTGTGAGTATCATGGACAGAAGGGCCACACCACCAATGAGTGTGTCCAATTGCGCCAACTAATTGATAAGCTAGTAAAAGAAGGCAGATTGGACCACCTGGTTAAGAACATCAAGGAGGGGAAAGACAAACAAAAGACCGGGGGCAAGAAAGAAGCACCTAAGGACAAGGCTGACACAATCTACATGATACAATCATGGCAGCGAAAGACTAGGCAAAAGGTCAGCCAGAAATTTTCTCATGGAAGCGAAATCTCTTTCCCCACCTTGGCTGCGGACAACGCAGTGGCGAAACCACTCACCATCGAGATAAATACAGGGGGTCACGATATCCACCGCATGTATGTCGATGGAGGGGCATCAGCAGATATAATGTATGAACATTGTTTTAAAATATTGCGACCTGAGATACAAAGACAGTTAAGCCTGGCCACGACGTCGTTGACTGGCTTCACGGGAGAAAATATATGGCACATGGGGCAACTACGACTACTAGTTGTTGTTGGTAATAAGGAACACTCCACGACAGCCTGGATGAATTTTATGGTGATCAGATCTCCTTCGCCATACAATGGCATTATCGGAAGACCAGAAATTTTGGCAATACGCGCAGTACCGTCCACAGCACATGGGATGCTCAAATTCCCGGTAGAAGGCGGCATTGTCACCATCTACAATAACACCGTGCCACCTAGAGAGTGTAACACGATTACATGTGAGACGACACACACCCCAGAACAGGGCGCAGCTAAAGTATCAAACCTGAAGGTCGCAATTCATCCTGATTACCCAGAGCAAGAAGTATCGATCGGAGGATCGATGTCTGATAAAGGCAGAGCTGCCGTGTGCGCACTCTTGCAAAAGAATCTGGATATCTTCGCATGGGAACCAAAGCACATGACTGGTGTGCCACGCTCGATTGCAGAACACAAGTTGAAAATCCGACAAGGATACTCCCCAGTACGGCAGAAAAAGCGCGGCCAGGCTCCAGAGCGCGCAAAAGCCATTCTAGAGCAAGTACACAAACTTGTTGATGCAGGAATCATGCGAGAGGTCTACTACCATGACTGGCTCTCCAACCCAGTGATGGTCAAGAAGAGTGACGGTAGTTGGCGGATGTGCGTGGATTTCACGGATCTCAACAAAGCATGTCCACAAGACTGCTACCCACTACCAGAGATATACTGGAAGGTGGAATCTTTATGCGGATACCCCTTTAAATGCTTTTTAGATGCATACAAAGGATACCACCAAATCCAAATGGCTAAGGAAGATGAGGAAAAAACAGCCTTCCATACGAGCCAAGGTGTCTACTGTTATACAAAGATGCCTTTTGGCCTAAAGAATGCGGGCGCCACCTACCAGCGATTGATAGATAATGCATTTGAAAAGCAAGTGGGCCGCAACCTAGAGGTCTATGTTGACGACCTTGTCATAAAAAGCCATACTGAAGACGAAGTGGTCCGCGACATTGAGGAAACACTTAGAACACTACGAAGGATCAACATGAAGCTAAATCCTAAGAAATGCACCTTTGGCGCTACAGAGGGAATGTTCCTGGGATACTTGATCGAACCTGATGGCATTAAACCATGCCCAGAAAAAACAGAGGCTGTAATCCAACTCCCTTCACCACGCACGTTGAAAGAAGTTCAGTCTCTGAATGGAAAGCTAGCCGGGTTGAACAGATTCCTGTCCAAATCAGCAAATAAGTCACTTCCTCTCTTTAAAACACTCAAGAAGTGTACAAAAAAGGGAGACTTTCGTTGGACTACAGAAGCGGAGGAAGCCTTTACACAACTTAAGCAACATATAGTAGCGCTTCCCAAACTAGTCGCACCACGACCAGGGGAAGAGTTAATTGTGTACTTGTCCGCGACTCAAGGAGCAGTCAGCGCGGTGCTATTGACAGATAGGAACTCCGTACAAACACCGGTATATTTCGTAAGCAAAGCGCTTAAGAAGACAGAGATTAACTATAGCCCAATGGAAAAGTTGGTCTTGGCATTAGTGTTCGCTGCTAAAAGGTTGCGCAGGTACTTTCAAGCGCACCCAATAGCGGTGATTACAGACCAACCAATCAAGCAAGTTATCTCCAAACCTGACGCATCGGGTCGATTGCAAAAGTGGAGTGTACTGCTAGGCGAATACAACATCTCTTACAGACCACGGACTGCGGTTAAAGGGCAAATACTAGCAGACTTCATCCTTGAAAAACCAGACAGCGATGTTGCATCTCCACGGAGCGAGGTAGAACTACAGGAACCATGGATCCTGTTCACGGATGGATCCTCATGCGTGGATGGGTCAGGCGCAGGCCTTATCCTCACCAACCCAGAAGGAATGGAATTCACTTACGCACTGCGCTTTGAATTCACAGCTACGAATAACGAGGCAGAGTATGAAGCCCTAATTGCGGGATTACGCATTGCAACTCGAATGGGTGTACGCAACCTAGAAGCAAACGTAGATTCCCGGTTAGTAGCCAACCATGTGTTGGGCGAATATGTAGCTAAAGAGGACAACATGGTTCAATACCTCGAAAAGACCAAGTCGTTAATCCAAGGTTTTGACAGATTCACAATTAAACAAGTTCCTAGAGGGGAAAACAAAAAAGCGGATGCGCTAAGCAAGATCGCATCTACAAGCTTTGCGCACCTGTCAAAACAAGTGCTGGTAGAGATCTTAAAAAATAAATCCATCTCGGAGATGGAGATATCCACGGTGATAGAGGAACAGGATCCTACATGGATGACCCCTATTGTCGAATTTATAAGCAAGGGCACACTGCCCCATGAGCAGAAGGACGCTCGACGGATACGGCGCACAGCGCAGAGGTTCGAACTTCGAGATGGTATCCTATATAGGCGCTCATTTTTACAACCATGGCTTCGGTGCGTTGGACCTATCCAAGCAGATTACGTACACCGAGAGATCCACGCCGGTTCATGCAGCATGCATTCAGGACCACGGTCCGTCGTAGCACGAGCCTTGCGGTCAGGATACTACTGGCCCACTATGCATCGCGATGCGCGTGATGTGATAAAGAGATGCAGCGACTGCCAAGTTCACAGACCCATCCCGCGCCAACCACAACAAGAGCTAACGCCTATCACTTCGCCATGGCCATTCTATAAGTGGGGTATAGACATAGCGGGTCCCTTTCCTGTTGCAGCAGGAGGATTGAAATTTCTTATTGTGGCTATAGACTACTTCACTAAGTGGATTGAAGCAAAAGCAGTGGCGACAATCACAGGTAACCAAGTGAAGCGATTCGTTTGGGAAAATATTGTATGCCGCTTTGGATTACCGGGGGAAATCATTTCGGACAACGGAAAACAATTCCGTGATAGCCCGTTCAAAGACTGGTGCGCAGAACTAAATATCACACAACACTTCGCGTCGGTTAAACACCCACAAACCAACGGTTTGGTTGAGCGCGCAAATCGTAGTCTAGGCGAAGGAATTAAAGCGCGCCTGGACAAGCACAAAGGAAGATGGGTGGATGAATTGTCACATGTCTTGTGGGCGCACCGGACAATAATCAAGGTTAGCAACGAAGACACCCCCTTTTCTCTTGTCTACGGGACAGAAGCTGTCATACCAGCTGAAATTGGGATGCCAACTATTCGCACCGTGGAAGTTAATGTCGCAACCAATGATGACGAACGACGTATAGACTTGGACCTATTGGAAGAAAGGCGTGAACGCGCATCTATACGGGAAGCAAAAGCCAAGTCAAAAATGAAGGGGTACTACGATGCCAAAGTTCGAAGCACCTCATTCAGACCAGGTGACTTTGTATATCGCGCTAATGATGCAAGCCACGCAGAGGATACAGGTAAACTTGGACCAAAGTGGGAAGGACCCTACGAGGTCATTGAAGCACTAGGAAAAGGCGCGTACAAGCTGCGGGACATGGATGGTCGTGAGCTACAGCGCACATGGAACATTTGCAATCTCAAGAGATGCTATCTTTAGGAAAGGTTACGACCTCACCCACGGACACTTCCGCACTTTAATAAGTGCTGAATAAATATCCGTGTATTTACATTTTTATTTCATCTAAGCAAAAGTCTTTCTTTTCTTTTTTTTCAAAAACTTGCAAGTATTAATTAAATATCGCGGTTTCTAGCTAACTCCGCGACACGCATTACATTGTTATTTACATATTATTTATGTCTCAATATTATTGTTATATTAACTTTTGCCTACATGGCGTGCATGCACTTATTAAAACCCACGATGGTAAAGGATGAGTAAACCTACTAAATAACTCGTTGAGTAAGAGGGTTGCAAACCCATCAACATCGGATCACGCATCCTTGTTAAACACCTTACTCTCAAGACGTTGGAGTAAGTTCAATGTGCATCCCATGACGGATACATGACAACGCACACTGTGCGAGTTTAACAAATTAGGAGTTAAGACTCTTGACCCCTTGATATGGTATTCGCGGTACGCTGCATGTTAACCCATACACTTGTGAATTTCATATGTATTCGTGCTTAAATCATAAATTTCCCACACGATTATGTTATAAGTGATTAGAGATCCATGTAATCTTTTTCAAGTGCGTTTATCTAACGGTTTGATTCTTAGACATAAAATAAACGTCTTGTACGCAAAGACATATAACTAAGTACAAACATTATAAACACAATCACATACAATATGCGTACAATCGCACCCTCAAAATATTATTATGAACTATGAGTTCATACAAATTATATGTTTAACATGCACATGTGCAACAAAATGTTAACCTATTACAAAACATCACCAAGTCAAAAGACAATCTAAAGGCTATGGGAGCGTCTAAGCTCTGAACTGCTACCATGGTACGCAACACTCCCACCCTCCTCAAGCTTCTTCAGGAGATCGCTATCTTTGGGCGACACTGTCGGCACGCTGACGGGTACTCCATCAGACCTTGGAAGATGCGCAGCACCAACACCACAAAGGATAGCCTTCCCTTTCACACCCTGTTTTTTCGCAAGTCTCATGGCATGGGCCTCCAAGGATTCCTTCAGTGGGATTTCCTTCTCAAGGGCAAAAGGGTTTAAGATGTTGCGAGGACGAGCAAAAATAGGTACCTGCAGCTGCGACACATCAGGCTTAAGAAAGTAATCGGGCTGCGTCTCTGCATCGTCTGCTGAATGCCTAGCCAAGGTCAGCCCCTCCATTATAACACCTATGGGTTAGTCTTGGTCACGCTCCAGTTGAGCAATATGAGGAAGCTCTAACAGTTTTATCTTCTCTATAGCAGCGACAAGCTCATCATATGCATCAGCATTGTACCCTGGTACTTGTGCGACAGGCACTGCCAATAACCCGCTCTCCGAAAGCTCCTCTACAGCCTGTGCCTTGCCACGCGCCAGCGCACATTCCATAACATCCCCAAAGGCCTCCCTCACCTCTTGAGACTCTAAGGTACTCAAAGCAGCAAGGCGCAAACCATGGCTGATAAGCCACCTGCGCTCAGCAATTGAAGACACTAGGTGACGGTACAGCTCTTCATCATACTCTATGCTAAGCTTGCGCAGTTTAAGATCCTGCTTCTCCAGCAACCCCTCTACAGCCTTACGAAAATCATCCAACCTGGAGAAGTAAGCATTCTTGTTTAGCTCCATATACCTCAAAACCCAAAGGCAGGTGGCCTTGTAATCTGTTAGACCAGCGCGCTCTTGGCCCACTTGTGCAACTAAAGACATTTTCTCTTTAGCAAGCCTCTGAGCATACACATCTGTGGCCTTAATCTCAGCCTGCGCATTAGCCAACTGCGTCTTCAGAAGCGCAATTTCTTCATCCTTCTGCGCACAGCGGCTGCTTTCTCCAGCATATCTTTCTTGTAGCTGTGCGACTAAGGAAGCTTGACGCGCAGCAGCCAGACCTAGCTCCTCAATAAGATGATCCGTGGGCATACCCTCAAAAGCCTTTGGCTCACTCCCTTGGCTCCTCTGCGCAAACTCATCAGTAGGCAAAGGACTCGCCTTAGGTGGCGAACTCCCAACATGCGCAACATGTTCACCAGCAGCTTCAACACTGCACGCAAATAACAAAGAGTCAACATCATTATATAGTATCAAGGCGGAATAAATAACTGAAGGTATAAAAGGTGCGAATTTTACTACTTACTTGGGGGGAGTTGGCGACGCGTCATCTTCTGATGATGGCTCGCTAGAAATAATGTGGCGACTTCTTTTGGAGGTACTCGCGCCATCATCACCAGCAGTCTCTTTGCGCTTCATCCTCTGCCTAGCCTCCTCGGGCTCACTTTCAGCCATTGCGACATCCATACTCTCTGATGAGTCTGTCTGCGACAGCACTACCACAGGAGTGGGAAAACTGCGAATGGGCGTCACATCTATCACAACCTGGGGGACTTCCTCTGTTTCCCCCTGCGCAATCTCCGTAGTGCGCCCCGTAGTAGCCTCCAGAACGGGCTCCTTATCTTCCCTCAGAGGGCGCACCCCTACAGTCACCTGCTTGGGTTTCGCCAAGTGCACAACGCTGAACAAGTCCATCTCTGCGCAACAAACAACAAAAAAAAAGAGTTAGAAAATCTACAAAAAGAAAGAACGCTTACACTACTAAGCGATGAGGAAGGAAGGACAAGCACCCACCCCGGTTATGTTCGTCCAAAAAGATTGGCACCTCATCAGGAGCTCCGAAATAATTACGACTAATGCCCATATGTACCAAGAACTCCTCTGTGTACGCGTTGATAGGGATACGATTAGCATTAATCGTCTCCACATCATCTGTGTTATATGGGGGAGTGGGCGCTCATCCTTCGGTAACAATCCTTGGGTATAAAAAGCAAAATCCAAAGGAAACAGCGCATCATCAACCCAAAAGAATTTCTCCCTCCAATTCCTAAGGGCATCTAACTTTTCTGTATAGCACTACAGTCGCCTTGTGCGCTTGGAAAAGGAAACCCACCCGTTTGACCACGATGAGTGATAAAACGCACGGAATAGGTGGATTGTAGAGTCAATCGCCAATAATCGACAATTTACCTCAAAATTTGTTATTTTGGCTGCGCCTATACAGTGTAATTGGGAAATATGAAGTCTATAGTAATTTAGTACGTTGCACAAAAATTGGGAAATGGGAACACGCTGGTTAGCGAATTCAAAAAAGCGTGTATATACTCCCACTTTCCCTTCAGGGAAGTTCGCCATGGAGGCAGTCGCCACCGGAACAACCGGATGCAACGCGAGTGGGATATAATAATCCAAGGTGAACTGACGCAATTCATCCCCGGTTATATCAGATGTAAAATCAGTCAATTGACGAACCATATTTAGAACTCAATAGACTCTGCGGCGCACGCGCTATTACCTTATGAGTTTTTTGATTTCTTGTTCGCTGTTGGAAGTTTTTTAACAATGGTGGCAATAGACGTTTTTTTACTGTGATAGCCACAGTGAAATGAAGACGACACCTTATATAGGGTTACATACCCTTATGGATGATTGACATGTGTAACCCACTTGTTCTAATCGTGTGGCTGGGAGATCAAGAGGTGAAACACTTTTTGACCCACCTCTCACGACTTACGAGGGTAATTAGGATTTACTTGGACTAGATTCATTGTATTGCTTTTAGGCGGGAAACACTTGACGCTTCCCCGCTACGCATCCTGGAATATTTTTTCACTACAGTTGTTAGTCTAGCATCCGCAGTTTGACCTTGCGCATACTAGACTGGGGGGACATGATGACGTATAGTCCGTATTCGGGTCACGAACCCGACCAATACTCAAGCCCATCACGCATGGGCTACAACTATAAAGATTTGGGCTTACAACGGCCCAACCCATAAATCTATTATTGGTATTGATCTCTTATTTACGGGATAAAGATCAATTAACCAAATAAGGCGGGATACGCCGAAGAGTGAGGAACACGAAATCAACAAGGATTTCGTGTGTATATAAAGAACGTCTCGGCTCTCATTAAAGGTACGATATACTAAAACCCTAACTCTTCACTAAAACCCTAAAACCGATTACTTACTCTCACGCCGGAGGATAATCGTGGGAGACAATCCCACGATAAGCCTAACGGTGTTCTTTTGTTCTCTTAGTGCGCAGGTCTCAAGCAATAAGATCCAATTGGTACAGGAATATCAACAGTAATTATCCAAACGACGTATCAAATCATTTGACTCGATGTATTGACTACTTAACTAGCTCGTTCTTTTAAATTGTTTAACTCGATGCATGCAGAAACAAGTTCAGTTTAATTTGGTTTCAGTGCACACATATATAAAGTGCACTTAAGACGTTTGTAATGATAGATCATCATGTGATCATAGTTTAAAAAAAATCATTTGGAATGATAGATCAAGTAAACCATAAGCAGGAATCTCCAAAAAGTCAAATCTACAAAACGTGATGATCGTAACACGTTTTCTCAGAAGTCTTATTATATAAGTTTTAATATATCAAGTTGATAGAGTAAACAATATATACACATGTTATTATTTCATAACAACAATATGTCTAACAAGCGATAACTAATCGCATTACGCTACGAGACTAAATATTTAGTGTTGCGTGATTTTAAGTTATTACTTTCTTTATTTATAAAAAGGTATTACAAAAGATACATATTAAAATAATAACAAATAATGAATTAATAATACACATTTTATAAGAGTGACTTATAGTTCTATGAGTCTAAAAAATAGCAAGTTAAAATGTACAAAAAGAATTATAAAGTTTTTTTTTTTTTTTTTTTTTTTTTTTTTTTTTAATTAAAAAGGTGTATTAAATAACTTTAGTAAAGCGTGTTCAAAAGGAAAAAGTAAAGTAAAAGAGAAAAGTAACTTTATTAGAGAGTATTGAGTCAAAAAAATCACCTTCTTTACTTTGTTAATAAAACAACAAATCTAGTTTTACTTAGATTCCCTCAACCTTTAACTAAAAACTACTATTCATTTACAGCAATAAATCCTGTGATTTGTTTATATTAATATTAAAAATAAATAGTCAAATTAAAATTTTATGTAACATTTATTTGATTATAAAATGTTCAGTTTTGTTTTTATTAAAATTCTACACATTTTGATTAGTGAGAATGTTGGTTTGGTTTTGCTCCGGTTGGGTATAGATAATCAATGTACCAGATATCACTTATAATTGTGTAATCAATTTTCAAAAGAAACTATTTGACCTTAATGCGTGAGTTACACGAATATTTCTTTAGAATAAAACCAAGTGTTTGTCCTTGTTTTAGGCACAAAACAAGAACCCTTTTGCTTATAAATATATATATATATTTTTTTTTCATGCATGTGTGTGTTCTAATTAGGATTACTCAAGGCCCAATAATGAAATTGTAATAATTAAACGGCCCATTAATTACGTCATAATGTTCATCCATTATAGGAAATAGCGGTTCATGACCGTTAAACGTGGTCATTAAGTTGCAATCTAAACTGTCACTGAATAGGTCAAAGCAGTTACAAACACGTTTAAATTTAGTCCAACATATTTACTCGCTGAAGAACATACTCACTGAAGGAGTTGTACAGTTCCCGAGTTTGCTCACTGAAGAGACTACTCTCTGATGAGATTCTTTAGCATGAGCTAAACTCATCATCGACCTGAATCATACTTTACCACTATCAGAGTCAAGGTTAGCAGCATCCTGATGGGTGTACATTCCGTACTTCCAGACCCATTACCAGGTGTGACTTGAACACCAAAACTGCAATCAAGGGCTGGGATTAATCAATTCCATATCCAAGGGTTCAAGATGTAGCACAAGTTGAAGATGAAGCTATACTCACACACAGAAAGCACACAAGAAAGAGAAACCCTAGTTTTGGTTTTAGTATAAATAGGACCTTGATTGTAAGCCAAAAAGGTAGATAGTTAAGTTAAGATTTTAAGTTTTTCTTTTAGATTTCGAATGTATTTTCAGCTTGTAATTTCTTTTTTATTAATGGAAGTTTAAGTTTCAATTAAAATTCTTGTCTTTTAATTTCTTCATTATTGCAAAAATTTTCTTTTTAGCTCTTACAAGTTCATTCCTGTTACTTATGCTCATAAGCTAACTAATAGCTTATTTGAGTATTAGTTACTCCTTTGTTAAACTCAAAAGCCTTTTTCAGTTTCAAAGTAAATAAATAAATAAATAAATAAATAATAAAAAAAAAGAAAATCACTCAAAAAAAATAGCAGTCAAAGAAGCTGGAGCATGGTAAATTGTGGATGGCCATGGGTTAGAGCTTCTTGGGAAGCATAAGGATGGTTTAGAAACTGATTTTGCCTTGGTTTAGAGCACAAGGCTTTTGTAAGTTCCATTTTTTTTACCATTTTAGCTCATTTTCTACTTTCTACTGTGCAATTGCTTATCTCTGCTTGTTTTTGTTGTTTAAGTGCTTATTCATGCTTCTTGATGATGTTTATGCTTAGTTCATAGATTAGGAATGCTTGCTTTAGTTTTTCATTAAAAACAGTCAACATTAGCTTTTAATTGTTTACTTTAAATTGCTTATTAAAACTGCTTATTTAGTTTTGGATTTTGCTTTTTAAGTGATTATTAGACTTTGTATAAGTTTTCTTGTTCAAAAATTTGGCTTTAAAAAAGTTTTTCATAGTCAAAAACCAAAACGGCCCTTTTAAAGGGGTGTTTGGCACTAGGAGTTTTCTTAGCCAAAACTTGTTTTTGACCCAAGATTGAAATTAGATCAGCCTTAGTTTAGCCTTAGTTGTAGTTTAATAGTAAATGTAAACATTTTCAAGTAGTATTTAAGCTTTTTAGTTGATTTCTTAAAAATCCTAAGTTAAAACTGCTTCCATGATTAGTTAGGTTAGATTTTAGATTAGGCCTTGGTTAGTTGTTAATCTTGCTTAAATTAGTTCACAATAGGTTTAGTGCATATGTTCAAAATCTGGTATCCTAGATTTGTAGGTCAAGTATCATTTTTTACCCACTTTCAAAAGTCAAAAACTGCATCAGTCAAGAATTTGTCCAAAACAGCTCATGTTTTTTATTTTTGATAACCTCATTATAAGCCTTTATTACCTGAAATTTGGTACACATGCTATTTGGTTGGTAAGCTAATTGCTTACATTTTTTTGTGATTTTTTATATTAGCTTTTAGTTAGTTTTTTGACAGCTCAAACTTGCCCATTCAGGCTGTTTGGGACTGCTTATTTTGTTTAAGCTTATTTTCCACTTTTGAGCTTATTTGTTGTTCTAATTGCTTAAACTCAGTTCATGATAGCTTAGTTAGGTTAAATTTAAAGTGTTTAGTAGATTTTAGCTTATTACAAGCTTATTTGAGCTTATTGCATCTAACAATCAAGCCTTTTTGTTTTTTTTAGTTTTCAAAGCTGTTAAGCCTTTACTGCTTTTTCCAGCTTATTTTAAGTTTTCAAAAAATTTGTCTTCACAAAAAGTTCTTATTTTTAGCTTATTAAAAAGTTTGTTTTAGAAAAAATTTCAAAAAAAAATAAAAAGGGAAGCTGGGAAGTCAAGGGTGAGCAGGGCTCGAACCCTTGACCTCAACCAGCCTCAACCTTATCACACACACACTAATACCATCTGCGCCCTTGGGTCTTTTACGACTAAGGGTGCAGTGGTTATCCTTATAACCCATTTTTTTGACATAAGCTTAAGCTGCTTTTCTGCTTATGTTCAGCTTATCCGAATAAGCTATTTGCACCATTTTATTTTTCCTGCTTTCCTTATCACTTTAAGGACTTTTGTAAAAAAATTCAGATTTTTCTGAAATAGTTTAGTATTTTTAATAATTTAATTAGATTAAAACTGTTTTTAATTCATAATAAAAAATATAAAAGTCAAAAAAATATAATTCTTTTTTCTAAAATTTTCTTTTATCATGTAGGAGTTAGGAAAAATAAATTTGCATCCGTAGGGTTAATTTTTAAAGATTTTGGTTTTCAGGGCTCGTTTCTAGATCCCGGTTTGCGTTTTTAGCGTAATTTGACTTTTGCTTTATTTTCTTTGTATATTTGCTTTCCATACCTTAATTAGAAATAAAAAACACAAAAATCCAAAATCCAAAATCCAAACTTCAAGCACTTTAATTCCGAGCCTTACACGAAATCCTCGATTCACAGCTCGCTGGGAAACGACCCGGGTGATCACTTGCCCGGTATCACATATAACGTATCTGCTGGTTTTTGTAAGTTGGCATTTTTCCTAAAGGGCTGATTCGTCAATTCCTGCGCGTATCGCGTATCTGATATTTACACGTACTTTCATAACGGATCAGTTTTTGGCGCCGCTGCCGGGGAGGTTGTGTTGCGACAATATCGTTAAGGTTTAAACGATTAGTGACTTGAAGATCCTTCGTCGTGAAGTTTTCGCTTTCATAAAAATATAAAAAACAAAATATTTTTCTTTTTCTTTGTATATGTATATATGTGATAAAAAAATACAAAAACATTTTTCGTTTTATTGTGTTAAATAAAGATAAAAGACATCATCAATATAATACTCTCAACTTTGAGTATTATCATAATAATTTCCCAAACAAAAGATCAAAACTTGCCTTTGTGTCACTTGCGAAAATCGGCTCACATTTGATTGATAAACAAACTATAAGAGAGGTTTCAGGAGGATTGACATTAAATTGTCGAACCGAAAGGAACGGGTTTTTAAGTGGCATTTATTGCTCACCTTTGTTCCTCCGCCACGTTGTGAGTTTTTCTTTTAGAGAGCTACCATACGCTTGTTGATTATTGGTTTAAGTTCTTCGTTTTTTTTTCGATTCGGTCTCGTTTTAATATTTGTTTTTCCATTTTCTTAAATAAAAAAAACCCAAAAATAATTTCTTTAATTTTTCTTCTTTATCCTCTTAAACCGTTTAATTCTATCTTCTTATCCCTCTTTAATGTTTAATTCTTATGGCGTATTCTCAAAGTTTTTCCGACTACCCTCCACAGCCCTAGATGTCTTCGTTCGAACAGTTTTATTGCTATGGGTGTGGAGATCCGTTAGGAGATGGTTCACTTTGTGAACGGTGTTTTTGCAAAGAATGTGGGTTTACTCATGGACTTTGTATATGTTGCACTTCTGAAATCGGAAATACATTCACTTATCCAAATTTTCAAAACGATTTCAACCACCCTCTTCAGAATTCATTTAAGCAAGAACCGTGCTATCAAAATTTCAATGATACATCGTTTCAAAATACACCGAATGTATCTTGTGCAAATTGTGGGGGTCCTCATGATGATCATCAATGTCAACCATGGAATCAAGAACCTAATCCTTGTTACAATACTTCCGATTTTGACAATTTCTAACCCCCACATTATTCCATCATTCATCCTCATGAAAAATCTATGGGAGATTTACTAGCCGAAGAACGAGCAGCTGAAAGGCGTTCCAAATTTCTCAAGGCTTCTGATGAAGCAAAAAGTGTACCGCTTTTAGGGGGTCATTTAAGCCCTAAATCGTATTTATTTGATCAAATATTGCCCTAAATCGTTCCTTTTGTCATTTTAGGTACTTTGGAGAAGAAATCTGGAAAAGGAAGCATTTTGGACGTTTTTGGAGCATAAAAGTGAAGAAAACGACAAAGTCTCAAAATCGGCTGGAAAAGTACATGTGACGGCGTCAAGCACCATTGTGACGCCGTCAACCCCTGACGCGCCAGAGAGGATTTTGGAAGATTAAAAGGGGACGGCGTCAAGAAGGCCATCAAGAAACCCTAAACACGGCGAGGTGACGGCGTCAGGTCTATAAAGTGACGCCGTCAGATCTGATTTCCTATATATATTCCCATAATTTTTAGTCATTAGTGTGCAACTTTGTGAGGAGAAACCCTAAAGACGATTTTCCTATTACTTTTAAGGGTTTTATACCCTTGGATCTCCCATGTTCAATTGAAGATAAGTAATCAATTAATCATTCAATATGTCTATGTATTGTGTGATTATATCTTGTTCTTGTCTTTTATTTAACATGCTAGGCTAGATTTATCTTGTGTTTGCTTGGATCTAATGAAACCTATCTATTGATTATTGGTTGTTGGTGTGTTATTAATTGTATTGGATGATTGTCTATCGATGTTAGGCTTAAGAAAACTGGCTAACCTCCTATACGGTAACTTGCTTGAACGTCTTAAGAAACATGAACCAATGCGTACTAAGGTTTTTATGGTTGTATTTAATGCATGAGCGAATTCTAGTGATCCCATGTTAGGAGCTTCTTAGCCGGCTCGACATAGGAGTGAAGTAGGAGCTTATAGAGTTGGGGAAGTACGTACGCCACCCCACGATTGGTATTAAGGAATACACCCGTCATCCACGCAATTAATACACACTAATCAACCGATAAAAGATAGTTAGGGAGTAAGGAAATCTAAGTAAACACATTTCTCTCCATATAAGTTCCACAACCTTTTTATTTTCAGTTATTTTATTTTATTTGCATTTGTAGTTATTTGGGTTAGTTGACTAGCAACTAATTCCGCCCACTCCTTCAAAACCGAGATTTTACTTGCTTTTATAAAAATATAAAAATACAAAAAGAATCTTCCCTCACCCTTAGACCTATTAGAGTAGTTTTTCAATCCTAACGACTCTATTCCCCTAGAGAACGATCAATCCCCCGGTACTTGCCACTACACTATACTACATCGGTCAGGTACACTGCCTGGTAGGGATTGCAAGCCTCTTGAGATCCCTCGAGAGGTAAAACCTGTTGTAAGGTCGCAAAACCACGCATCAAGTTTTTGGCGCCGCTGCCGGGGAATAGTTATTGTTTAGGTTGAATTTTTATTTTATTAGGTCTACTCACTAGATTCCTTTCTAGTGAGATTTTTTATTTTATTTTTCTAGGATTTTGATGACATCAAATAACAACATATTATTAGCATCATTTATCCTATGTTATTGACTTGTTTTATATCACTTTGTATGAGAATTGATACTTAATCGTTTACTTTTGTAATTCTCAGTTATAAACAAGCATTAGGTGAAGGTTAATGATTTCGGACGAAAATTGGAGCAAAATGAATCAAGTTGGAAAAGTCTGCTGAATTAAAGAGATTAAAGACCATTGCCTGACTTTGAAGCATGCGCCGCATCTGATTTTATCATGCGTCGCATATGAAACTTTGGTCAACGAAGAAGAACCAACTTGTTCTATTCCAGATACGCCGCATCGGACCAATCCGATGCGCCGTATCGGCTATACACAATCCTTACCAAGAAATCAAGTGGAGATTAGAAGCTTAATGAAGAAGTAAAGATTACAAGTCGACACTTGAAGATGCTTTCGTATTTTGGCCATAAAATCTTCATCCGGACTCTGTTTTAGGTGATTCAAGCGGCCACGGAAAGAGAAAAAGGAGATCTACCTGTATCTGAAGGAGATGCGGCGCATCTGGTCCTTAGATGCGCCGTATTGAGAGATGAGGCGCATCTGGTATTTAGATGCGCCGTATTGGGTCAGTTTCAGACTTGGAGGTTACGTTTACTTATAGATGCGGCGCATCTAACTCTATAGATGCGCCGTATCAACCCAGATTTCAGAATCTATAAATACCGAACTCATTAACGAATTTGGGCATCTTTGGGAACCCTTAGGGGCATTCCCAAACGATCAAAGCCTCTTCAAACAGTAGAAGATCAATATTGAAGACCTAATCATCCTTGAAGAACATCTCTAATCATTGTTATATTACTTAATCATTCGGTTAGCGTATCGTATTCATTATGTTTCATACTTTATTCGTTATGATTATGTTTATGTACTTTGTTACAGAGATTATGGGCTAACACCCTTAGGTGTTAGCCATGTTTATGAAGTTTTATTAGTTTTTATGATTTTGTCGATGTGTTTGCTTTGTTATTGGATTGGGTGCTTGTCGATAAAAACTCGTTTATTGCTTATAACTAGTAGAAGTCTATGTAACTAGGTTATGATCCTTATAACTTTAATTGATGTGGCTTAACTACCTGTAATTGTGGTTGCTTTGGTTGAGTTATATGCGTGTTAACCCGAATCTCTATTAGGAATCATTGTTTGGCATAAACGGAACGTGTCTACAACCTAATAGGACTAGTAGCGTGTAATACCGAACTAGGTTAGATGGTTTAAAGCAATAAGTTAGTATTGATGCTAGACGAGTCACTATGATCTTTCGTCATATCCGCCCCGAGGGCTAGTTACTTAATTGTGACAGAATTTCGTAATTGATATGCCGATTAACAATTGAATGAATTAAAACAAGTAGACATAAGCATGTATAACTATAAAATGGATTAGACTTGGCTAACCCGTTCTTCCTATCTTTGGTGTCTTCATACTTGTATTGTTTGTTTATCTTAGTTTAGTTAGAATAAAACCAAACCCGTGCCAGTCTCTCAGGCTGAACCCCCCTTTACGTTAGTTTAGGAGAGTCGAATACCTCTAGAATTAGTATATTAGAAATCTCACTCCTAGTGAACGACCCTTGCTTACCTAGAAACTATCTACATTGACCGGGTACACTGCTCGTTAGTGTTTAGAGTCTATAGGTTAGTTCGGCAAAATATAAATTTAAAACTTGGTAGTTTATTATAGACCTAAAAAAAAACACATCAAGTTTTTGGCGCCGTTGCCGGGGAGTGAATTTATCTTTTTACTAGTTTTATAGGTATTTTTATGTTTGTGTTTGTTTTGTTTACCTGTTAGTTTGTTTATGTTCTGTGTGTCTGTCTCAGAAGGGAGATACGGCGTATTCTTGTTTGTGAATACGGCGCATCTTTCTGGTTTCAATACGGCGCATTCTTGTCTGTGAATGCGACGCATTGACGTTCTGTGGCCAAAAAAAAAAAAAAAAAGCTTTTAAATTTTTATAAAAAAATGTTGCAGGAAGATAATACGGCGTATCCATTGTCTGTTGGATACGGCGTATTAACTTATGTCGATACGGCGTATCTATTGTCTGTTAGATACGGCGTATCGATTTTCCGTGACCCCAAAAATATTTTTCGTTTTTTTTTTTAATCTTTTGTGTGTGTTTAAATTTTATTAAAAAAAAAAAAAAAAAAAAAAAAAAAAAAAAAAAAAAAAAAAAAAAAAAAGTCCTGGTTACTGCTAGTTTTCTTGGTTGTTTTTCTCTCAGGTAATAATTAAGATTGACAATCCGAAAATTAGGGTGCAGTCAGGCTCGTGACTCGAACAAAAACAAGCGCTTCGTGGGAGGCAACCCATGCTTATCTTTTAATTTATGTCAATTTAATTTTCTGTCGAGTCTGTCCCAGGCCTTCGATGCGGCGTATCCAACCCCTATGGATACGGCGTATCGAATCATCTGGAATACTTTAGTCCGAACTGTTTTGCTGACATCAATGCGGCGTATCTATCTTTTTAGATACGGCGTATCGACCTGCCAGAATTGAATACAGTTCTTTGTTTTTCTTTTGTTTATCGTTTTCTAACCGATGATTAATGAGATGTTTCTCGAGATTTGTTTTTCCTGTGGTCTCTATATTTTTACAGGTCCGGAATATTGAAGATGTTGATGGACTCCCGCATTTTATACGCTCGCACACTTACATTGGAAGATCATACCGAGCAAATCTCAGGGGAGTTCTCCGTTCTAATTCTTTCTATCTCTTGTTTTTAATTTCAAATACAAACAACGAGGACGTTGTTTAACTTAAGTGGGGGGATGGTGAATTAGAACGTTACTTGTCCTTAATTTTTCAAAAATATGCTTAATATGTACTTAATATGCTTAAATTTAAAATTTTTCAAGAATATGTTTAAGATCTAAGTTGCATAGCTGCACACATAACCTTATTTCCAAAAATTGTGACTTTTCAAAATTCACAAATCTATGAGTGTGCCGGTGACTTGTAAACTTTAGAACTTGGCTTGTATACTATTCGAGACCACCATAATAAGTATTATTTATATAATTGGAATGACTTGTCTAAATTGGTAAAATTTCTAGGATTACACCCAAATAGCCTTATATGTTATGTGATATTAACTAACTACACTGGTTAGTTAACCCCCGTATAAACCCTTTGTTACTCTCACTTTTAGAGTAAGATACCCCTAGAAAAACCCTCAGAGCCATTCCTTTCGTTTCTTACACCTTTGTTATAATGTTTCGTTACACCTTACACCTTAGCTTACCCTGTAGATTAAAATCCGTGGTTAATTGCTTTAGGCAAAGTGTGTTTCCTTACATTACCTGTGTTCGCGTGCGTAATTCATTATCTTTGGTTAGGTCGGGAAATTGCACAATGCAATTGGTAAGAAAGTAAATATTGTATAACTTTTAGTTTATTTTCGTGTGTTTACTACTTTCACTATTATTTTTATATCTGAAGTTATGAAGATTTTTTTTGTGATGGTGAAGTGGTGAAATTTTACACCATTAATGTTTTTATTGGTTGAAAAAAAAAAAAAAAAAGAAAAAAAAAAGGAAAAGAAAAAAAAAAGAGAGAGAAAAATAAGAAAAGAAAAAGAAAGAAGAAAGTTGGAAGTTTGTTAAACCAACAATGTAAAGTTATGTAAGTGGTTCATATGGCTACTATTTGTTGTATAGTATATTTATGGATTGAATGGGAGTTGGCCGTTATGGGAACGCCAACTAAGGATATTCTTTGATTGAGATCTTGTTGAGTATAATTCGTGTCTACCTAAAGCGTGTGTTTCAAGTGTTAAAGCGTGAGTTATTCAATGATATGAGTCTTATTCATGGGATGGTTGGGAAAGTAATTAACCACACTTAGGATTTTAATTTATTTGTTTTGTTTATTTTTATTTTTACACCAATTTATATCCCAAATATTATCCATACCCTGTATTATTCTTTATCCAACCAAACCTTTGATTTATTGAGATTAGGGATTTGAGCAATCTTAAGTATCGTAGTCGTGGATTCGGCTATGTATTTATGATTTTGTCGCCCTTTTTGATATAATATTATTGGTAAAGTTTGGACCTATCTTTAGCCTATTCGAGTTAAGGATTTGAGATATTGCAAGTATCGTGTTCGTGGATTCGATCATGTATTTGTGATTTTGTCGCCTTTTCTGGAATTTGAGATCGATAGAGATGAGAATAATTAACCCTTAAACCTCAAAACCCTTTTTACCGCTTTAGACTTGTTATTTCTTGGCTTTAGTGGGGGAGATGTGTATACTTGCCAAGCCTATGATAGAATATTCGTCACGACTGGACAGTTAAACGATTAGATTTGCTTTTATCAAAATATTTTATTTTATTTCTAATTCGTTGTGGAAACTTGTTTTATAGCTTGTTACATGTACTAAAACAAGTTACGTGATCGTTTATGGGCTCTAGGCCTTTGATCTAGGAATTCTACGTTTAAAGAACAATGATAATATTGACGGAATATTCTAATAAAAAATACAATACTATCACAACAAGGTTTTTGGAATTTCACCGTTTGTTATTCAATTTAAGCCCCAATGCTACTTGATCAATTATAGCACGGTTACACTCTAACAGGGATCGAAGATCCTTGAGGCTAAACAAACCTAACAACATTAGACCCCATGTCTAATGTTCCCACACACACTCTTTAAGTGCTCTTACATTTTAACACAACATTGTGTTGTTGTAATTTGAGAGTACGAAGCACTTTGGTTGATCACTAATCTCACAGTGACACACTCACTGTCCACAGTGACCCACACCTTTATCTAAGGGGTATGATCTTCCTTTTATAACATAAGGAGATCATTTACAAATTGATAAGCTCTTAGTCATCCACTTGCTTTTACATGTGTCAAGTTGGGTGTTCAACTTGATGACTTGATAAGATATCTAGATATTATATTTTGTATAAACATGACTCATACAAAATAAATATCTTCTTCGTTCTTATCCTTGTAGCAGCAGAGTGACTCATTGATTCAGCAGTTACTTCATTTTAACTATCAGCAGGATTGTAATACTATCAGCAGGAACACTAATCAGCAGAAACAATACACTATCAGCAGGAATGAGGTTTTTGCACTATCAGCAGAGTGTTCTGGTTTATCAGCAGAGTGGTCTGGCTAATCAGCAGAGTTCTCAGCAGGAACAGAACTTTGCTCTTGAATCAGCAGTACCTTCATGGTCTAGCAGTACCTTGTTCTAGAACTAGCAGTACCTTGCTCTTTGGACCATCAGTACCATAAAATACACTAGCAGTACCTTCACTTTAGCGTATTTTGCTTATCATTTCAGTATACATTATGTTTCATTCTTCTTGTTTGTGATCATCAAATCTATGGAATATTTAATTCCTTACAATCTTCCCCTATTTGATGATTACAAAACAAACACTTTCTTGTACGAATTTCCCTAGACGAAGTAGAGAAATTGAGATAACTAAATCTCACCATGAATGAAACTATACTGACTTCCCCTTAATTTATGCTATCCACCACATCTCTTCCCCTTTTTGTTATCAACAAATAGAGAATATTACAAATATGATTTTTACAACTATAAACTAATACTAATCAATAGTAGTAAGAATCAATAACTTTCCCTTGTGGTGTTGCACAAATACAATAAATGGTTATACATCTAAACATTTAAGCTTCCCCTGAAACCCATATGTTAACCATTTCGAATCTTCAATTCTGTAGGCTTTTATGACTGATGAGGAAAAACCAATCATTACCAACTTGTTGATGAAGCTGAATAAACCAATCTTGTGTCTTATATCTTGTACTAAAACTGACTTTGAACTTATACTAACACCATATAAGTAGATCAAAATCTCTTGATAAAATCCTCATCTTCAATGAGACACTGAGCACTACAAAATAACTCCTTTAAGTGATAGTTAACTAGGTCTTCGTCCATCCACCCCTTGACCTATGAAAACTAGATTTAACAAGTCGTAGTCATATGAAATATCTGAATAGTACAAACAAGTTATCTTTTCTTCCAAAGATATGACAAAACACAATCTTGAAAAATACAACCTCAACTTCAAAATAAGCAACAAATGACCTTTTTCACCAATAATAAATTGATAAACAAGCCTTTATATCTTTTAAGAACCAACTATCTTATGTGTGTGATTTTTCCCTTATGTGTGTGAACTTTGAAAGAAAACCAAAAATTCGACCATACCTCAACTGTTTTTGCAGCAGTTTTCAACGATGCATATCTTGCAACCTAAGGCTCAGATTGAAGATCCCTCCGGTTAGAATCTACCTTGATATACCAAGAACCTTCAACAAAAATTTCAGCCCAATCCAACGGTTAACGAAGGAGTTATAGCCTTTGCAAAACTGCTCTGCAGAAAGTTGCGAAAAATTAAGCAAAAACGAATTTTTTCTTCTTTCTTTAGCTAAAACCTTTTCTTTTCCTAGATCCAGAGCCCCCGCTTTGATACCAATTGTGGAAACTTGTTTATAGCTTGTTACATGTACTAAAACAAGTTACGTGATCGTTTATGGGCTCTAGGCCTTTGATCTAGGAATTCTTACGTTTAAAGAACAATGATAATATTGACGGAATATTCTAATAAAAAATACAATACTATCACAACAAGGTTTTTGGAATTTCACCGTTTGTTATTCAATTTAAGCCCCAATGCTACTTGATCAATTATAGCACGGTTACACTCTAACAGGGATCGAAGATCCTTGAGGCTAAACAAACCTAACAACATTAGACCCCATGTCTAATGTTCCCACACACACTCTTTAAGTGCTCTTACATTTTAACACAACATTGTGTTGTTGTAATTTGAGAGTACGAAGCACTTTGGTTGATCACTAATCTCACAGTGACACACTCACTATCCACAGTGACCCACACCTTTATCTAAGGGGTATGATCTTCCTTTTATAACATAAGGAGATCATTTACAAATTGATAAGCTCTTAGTCATCCACTTGCTTTTACATGTGTCAAGTTGAGTGTTCAACTTGATGACTTGATAAGATATCTAGATATTATATTTTGTATAAACATGACTCATACAAAATAAATATCTTCTTCGTTCTTATCCTTGTAGCAGCAGAGTGACTCATTGATTCAGCAGTTACTTCATTTTAACTATCAGCAGGATTGTAATACTATCAGCAGGAACACTAATCAGCAGAAACAATACACTATCAGTAGGAATGAGGTTTTTGCACTATCAGCAGAGTGTTCTGGTTTATCAGCAGAGTGGTCTGGCTAATCAGCAGAGTTCTCAGCAGGAACAGAACTTTGCTCTTGAATCAGCAGTACCTTCATGGTCTAGCAGTACCTTGTTCTAGAACTAGCAGTACCTAGCTCTTTGGACCATCAGTACCATAAAATACACTAGCAGTACCTTCACTTTAGCGTATTTTGCTTATCATTTCAGTATACAATATGTTTCATTCTTCTTGTTTGTGATCATCAAATCTATGGAATATTTAATTCCTTACAATCTTCCCCTATTTGATGATTACAAAACAAACACTTTCTTGTACGAATTTCCCTAGACGAAGTAGAGAAATTGAGATAACTAAATCTCACCATGAATGAAACTATACTGACTTCCCCCTAATTTATGCTATCCACCACATCTATACCAATTGTGGAAACTTGTTTTATAGCTTGTTACATGTACTAAAACAAGTTACGTGATCGTTTATGGGCTCTAGGGTGTTAAGCCTTTGATCTAGGATTTTGGCTATTACAAGCACGATAATAATATTGACGGAATATTCAAACAAAAGATACAATACTATCACAACAAGGTTTTTGGAATTTCACCGTTTGTTATTCAATTTAAGCCCCAATGCTACTTGATCAATTATAGCACGGTTACACTCTAACAGGGATCGAAGATCCTTGAGGCTAAACAAACCTAACAACATTAGACCCCATGTCTAATGTTCCCACACACTCTTTAAGTGCTCTTACATTTTAACACAACATTGTGTTGTTGTAATTTGAGAGTACGAAGCACTTTGGTTGATCACTAATCTCACAGTGACACCCTCACTGTCCACAGTGACCCACACCTTTATCTAAGGGGTATGATCTTCCTTTTATAACATAAGGAGATCATTTACAAATTGATAAGCTTTTAGTCATCCACTTGCTTTTACATGTGTCAAGTTGAGTGTTCAACTTGATGACTTGATAAGATATCTAGATATTATATTTTGTATAAACATGACTCATACAAAATAAATATCTTCTTCGTTCTTATCCTTGTAGCAGCAGAGTGACTCATTGATTCAGCAGTTACTTCATTTGAACTATCAGTAGGATTGTAATACTATCAGCAGGAACACTAATCAGCAGAAACAATACACTATCAGCAGGAATGATGTTTTTGCACTATCAGCAGAGTGTTCTGGTTTAACAGCAGAGTGGTCTGGCTAATCAGTAGAGTTCTCAGCAGGAACAGAACTTTGCTCTTGAATCAGCAGTACCTTCATGGTCTAGCAGTACCTTGTTCTAGAACTAGCAGTACCTTGCTCTTTGGACCATCAGTACCATAAAATACACTAGCAGTACCTTCACTTTAGCGTATTTTGCTTATCATTTCAGTATACAATATGTTTCATTCTTCTTGTTTGTGATCATCAAATCTATGGAATATTTAATTCCTTACAATCTTCCCCTATTTGATGATTACAAAAGAAACACTTTCTTGTACGAATTTCCCTAGACGAAGTAGAGAAATTGAGATAACTAAATCTCACCATGAATGAAACTATACTGACTTCCCCTTAATTTATGCTATCCACCACATCTCTTCCCCTTTTTGTTATCAACAAATAGAGAATATTACAAATATGATTTTTACAACTATAAACTAATACTAATCAATAGTAGTAAGAATCAATAACTTTCCCTTGTGGTGTTGCACAAATACAATAAATGGTTATACATCTAAACATTTAAGCTTCCCCTGAAACCCATATGTTAACCATTTCGAATCTTCAATTCTGTAGGCTTTTATGACGGATGAGGAAAAACCAATCATTACCAACTTGTTGATGAAGCTGAATAAACCAATCTTGTGTCTTATATCTTGTACTAATACTGACTTTGAACTTATACTAACACCATATAAGTAGATCAAAATCTCTTGATAAAATCCTCATCTTCAATGAGACACTGAGCACTACAAAATAACTCCTTTAAGTGATAGTTAACTAGGTCTTCGTCCATCCACCCCTTGACCTATGAAAACTAGATTTAACAAGTCGTAGTCATATGAAATATCTGAATAGTACAAACAAGTTATCTTTTCTTCCAAAGATATGACAAAACACAATCTTGAAAAATACAACCTCAACTTCAAAATAAGCAACAAATGACCTTTTTCACCAATAATAAATTGATAAACAAGCCTTTATATCTTTTAAGAACCAACTCTCTTATGTGTGTGATTTTTCCCTTATGTGTGTGAACTTTGAAAGAAAACCAAAAATTCGACCATACCTCAACTGTTTCTGCAGCAGTTTTCAACGATGCATATCTTGCAACCTAAGGCTCAGATTGAAGATCCCTCCGGTTAGAATCTACCTTGATATACCAAGAACCTTCAACAAAAATTTCAGCCCAATCCAACGGTTAACGAAGGAGTTATAGCCTTTGCAAAACTGCTCTGCAGAAAGTTGCGAAAAATTAAGCAAAAACGAATTTTTCTTCTTTCTTTAGCTAAAACCTTTTCTTTTCCTAGATCCAGAGCCCCCCGCTCTGATACCAATTGTGGAAACTTGTTTTATAGCTTGTTACATGTACTAAAACAAGTTACGTGATCGTTTATAGGCTCTAGGCCTTTGATCTAGGAATTCTACGTTTAAAGAACAATGATATTATTGACGGAATATTCTAATAAAGAAACAATACTATCACAACAAGGTTTTTCCAAGTTCATCGTTTGTTATTCCATTAGCCCCAATGCTATGTGATCATTTATAGCACGGTTACACTCTAACAGGGATCGAAGATCCTTGAGGCTAAACA
The DNA here is from genome assembly GCA_021014915.2 of Artemisia tridentata subsp. tridentata. NCBI lineage: Eukaryota > Viridiplantae > Streptophyta > Magnoliopsida > Asterales > Asteraceae > Artemisia > Artemisia tridentata. The sequence continues at coordinate 195,246,378 of CP139503.1, read as the reverse complement.
AACCTAACAACATTAGACCCCATGTCTAATGTTCCCACACACACTCTTTAAGTGCTCTTACATTTTAACACAACATTGTGTTGTTGTAATTTGAGAGTACGAAGCACTTTGGTTGATCACTAATCTCACAGTGACACACTCACTGTCCACAGTGACCCACACCTTTATCTAAGGGGTATGATCTTCCTTTTATAACATAAGGAGATCATTTACAAATTGATAAGCTCTTAGTCATCCACTTGCTTTTACATGTGTCAAGTTGAGTGTTCAACTTGATGACTTGATAAGATATCTAGATATTATATTTTGTATAAACATGACTCATACAAAATAAATATCTTCTTCGTTCTTATCCTTGTAGCAGCAGAGTGACTCATTGATTCAGCAGTTACTTCATTTTAACTATCAGCAGGATTGTAATACTATCAGCAGGAACACTAATCAGCAGAAATAATACACTATCAGCAGGAATGAGGTTTTTGCACTATCAGCAGAGTGTTCTGGTTTATCAGCAGAGTGGTCTGGCTAATCAGCAGAGTTCTCAGCAGGAACAGAACTTTTCTCTTGAATCAGCAGTACCTTCATGGTCTAGCAGTACCTTGTTCTAGAACTAGCAGTACCTTGCTCTTTGGACCATCAGTACCATAAAATACACTAGCAGTACCTTCACTTTAGCGTATTTTGCTTATCATTTCAGTATACAATATGTTTCATTCTTCTTGTTTGTGATCATCAAATCTATGGAATATTTAATTCCTTACATTCGTTAAGTGTTTGGTTGTGTGATTATGACAAAACGAATACATGCTTAAATATAAAAATAAATCCTAATATCTTTTAGGATACATTTTCATAAGATTAATTCTAAGGTTTACTTGAGGACAAGTAAAGTTCAAGTGGGGGGGGGGGGGGTGTTTTTTTACGTCTATAATAAACTACCAAGTTTTAAATTTATATTTTGCCGAACTAACCTATAGACTCTAAACACTAACGAGCAGTGTACCCGGTCAATGTAGATAGTTTCTGGGTAAGCAAGGGTCGTTCACTAGGAGTGAGATTTCTAATATACTAATTCTAGAGGTATTCGACTCTCCTAAACTAACGTAAAGGGGGGTTCAGCCTGAGAGACTGGCACGGGTTTGGTTTTATTCTAACTAAACTAAGATAAACAAACAATACAAGTATGAAGACACCAAAGATAGGAAGAACTGGTTAGCCAAGTCTAATCCATTTTATAGTTATACATGCTTATGTCTACTTGTTTTAATTCATTCAATTGTTAATCGGCATATCAATTACGAAATTCTGTCACAATTAAGTAACTAGCCCTCGGGGCGGATATGACGAAAGATCATAGTGACTCGTCTAGCATCAATACTAACTTATTGCTTTAAACCATCTAACCTAGTTCGGTATTACACGCTACTAGTCCTATTAGGTTGTAGACACGTTCCGTTTATGCCAAACAATGATTCCTAATAGAGATTCGGGTTAACACGCATATAACTCAACCAAAGCAACCACAATTACAGGTAGTTAAGCCACATCAATTAAAGTTATAAGGATCATAACCTAGTTACATAGACTTCTACTAGTTATAAGCAATAAACGAGTTTTTATCGACAAGCACCCAATCCAATAACAAAGCAAACACATCGACAAAATCATAAAAACTAATAAAACTTCATAAACATGGCTAACACCTAAGGGTGTTAGCCCATAATCTCTGTAACAAAGTACATAAACATAATCATAACGAATAAAGTATGAAACATAATGAATACGATACGCTAACCGAATGATTAAGTAATATAACAATGATTAGAGATGTTCTTCAAGGATGATTAGGTCTTCAATATTGATCTTCTACTGTTTGAAGAGGCTTTGATCGTCTGGGAATGCCCCTAAGGGTTCCCAAAGATCCCCTAATTCGTTAATGAGTTCGGTATTTATAGATTCTGAAATTTGGGTCGATACGGCGCATCTATAGAGTTAGATGCGCCGCATCTATAAGTAAACGTAGCCTCCAAGTCTGAAACTGACCCAATACGGCGCATCTAAATAACAGATACGCCTCATCTCCCAATACGGCGCATCTAAGGACCAGATGCGCCGCATCTCCTTCAGATACAGGTAGATCTCCTTTTTCTCTTTCCGTGGCCGCTTGAATCACCTAAAACGGAGTCCGGATGAAGATTTTATGGCCAAAATACGAAAGCATCTTCAAGTGTCGACTTGTAATCTTTACTTCTTCATTAAGCTTCTAATCTCCACTTGATTTCTTGGTAAGGATTGTGTATAGCCGATACGGCGCATCGGATTGGTCCGATGCGGCGTATCTGGAATAGAACAAGTTGGTTCTTCTTCGTTGACCAAAGTTTCATATGCGACGCATGATAAAATCAGATGCGGCGCATGCTTCAAAGTCAGGCAATGGTCTTTAATCTCTTTAATTCAGCAGACTTTTCCAACTTGATTCATTTTGCTCCAATTTTCGTCCGAAATCATTAACCTTCACCTAATGCTTGTTTATAACTGAGAATTACAAAAGTAAACGATTAAGTATCAATTCTCATACAAAGTGATATAAAACAAGTCAATAACATAGGATAAATGATGCTAATAATATGTTGTTATTTGATGTCATCAGATTTCTTGTAGTCTATCTTTTTCTTTGTGCCCTTTGTTTGTAAAACCATTTTCATTTGTCACTATGACGGATGAAATTCCATTTAGATCATTGACAATAGAGGAACAATTATATTTCACCAATAGATTTGTTTCCTATCATTCCTATGAATTTTTGTGTGATCTTTGTGATTTCCAAAAGGAGTTAGGGGTAAGGTTAGATGGGTTTAATGAATTCTATGCATGTGAGATTTCTATTAGACGAGCATTATCTGGATCAATTCCTTTTAGTCAGACCCTTTGGATGAATTTTGAGGAAAGCTTCCTAACCATGACCCATAAGTGGAACGAATTGGTGGATTCGTATGAGCAAAGAGACCTAGTTTCTAAGAACATGGACTTAGAATCAAACCAAGATTCTGAGATGGTTAGTTGCATGAGTGGGATAGATTTCACCAAAACATACGACACACATGAGGGTAGAGTTGAGCCACCTAGTTGCATGTCATGGTTAGGCCCTACCATAATACAAGATGAACACATTGGTGATCTTAATGTGATGGAGGATATAGTAGAGAACCCAAGCCCACCAAGTACCCCACAAGTCCCACCATTGTCTGAGGCATACACACCGCCCTTGACTTACCCGGAAGATTTAGAAGAGACTTTAGGAATCCCGATGGAGGTAGAACCTTTGAACCAAACACAACTAGAGGATATAGGTTTGGACACTTGTAATGATAACCTTACTCTTAGTTCTAGGGAATTTCCTAGTGTTGATGAACCGGAACCTCAATCTTTGCACAACTTTCCATCCTTAGATTTACATCTAGAAGACAAAAGAGGAACCGACCCACCCATCAACCAATATTATCCGGGTAGTTTTAGGATGAAGGAAGCCATTCACTCACCCCCTTCACCTCACGTGGCATATTTCCACCCTAAGGGTGTGTATCGCTACTTTCACCCGCACTTAATCCTAAGTGTAGGGAAAACCTCCCCTATTTCCGTTAAATAAGGGTAGAGTCAGGCTCGTGACTCGAACAAAAACAAGTGCTTCTTGGGAGGCAACCCAAGCTTTATTTGCTTTGTGTGTTTATTTATTTGTTTGTTTGATTTTATTTGCTTCCGTATGTATGTTTAATTTTTATTATTATTGATTCATGTTCGAAACTAAATTGTGAAAATGCTTTATTTTGTTTTTAACTTCGTCTTAACTACATATAAAGGTATTTTACAAAAGATAAGTGTAAGGGAAATCCAAATCGGTTTATTAGAACAAATGAACATGAATCATAACAATATTAAATTAACATACATATTAGTAATTGTTTGAGTCAAATGCTTGTATCGAGTCATAATGATATTTTGCAGGATTTCCAGGAAATAAGGATTGAGTTTTTCCAGAAATTTTCCGGAAACTTAACATGAAAAATCTGTCAGATCACTTCTGACGGCGTCAGGCCTTACAACCTGACGACGTCAGGTTTTAATTTTCTGAAAATTTTTGAAAGTTTTGTTTTTCTTCCGGAATTATAAAGTGCTTTATTAAATCTCTAACTTATAAACTCCAGGAATCTGCAAAATAATCATTCCACAAGCATTATATCCTTATAAAGATTTATCCCGCCGATGTTATGCAGGTTTTCGTGTTTGTTTTCTCAGGTTTAACAGGTTATTTTGGACAAGGAGATGTATGTGGAATCTAGCTTTTGGCGATGCTTTAATCTTGGAGTTTCGACATTACCTTGGAAGAAGATCTAACCATGTTACCTCTTTATACACCGAACGAATCAGGGGAGTATTTGATTTCATTCTTTTACCTTATTTACTTTTACATCTTGTTATTTGAACATTGGGGACAATGTTCATCTTAAGTGTAAGGGGGGGGGGGGGTAAAGTACGATACCTTAGAGAATGCAATTACGCTTGATTTTTCGTTTGTTTAATGGTAGATGTGTAATAAAACTGAGAGAAATACATGTTAAGGCAATTTTAGTGCCAAATTTAAATTTTTTTACAACATATAGGAGTGAAACTTTAAGTCTTAATGAGCGTCTCACGGATAGGAGTTATATGACTAGCACAAAACCGTACCACTAAAAAATTTTCCACCCCCAAATATGTGAGGTTCGCCCCTAGAATTGGTAGGAAAAGCACTTATGCTATGATGTGTGTACCGGTAGCACTTAGATTCTAGAACTTGCGTTAGGACCATTCCGAGGCCACAAGTGAGACTACATTCGTGTAGTTAGATTTACTACATGATAAGAGGCATTAGGATTAACCCATTGTTTTACACCTGTGTTTTTGTTATAATTACATTGGCTACATTGGTCAAGTAATTCTCCCACACCCTTTGCGTTGTACTCATTTTTAGTACACGATACCCCTAGTACACCCCTCAGAGCCTATCTTTTCGTTTCTAACTTTAAGCATTTTACTTAAAGGAAGAATTTGTTTACACCCCACTTAAATGTACACCCAAATCGCCTTAGCCTACCTTGTATGCACTCATTTTTAGTGCATTATTGTGACAACAATTGTTTAAACCCCAATTTAATTATCTAATTGATTACATGGTTGTTAAGTCGAGTCATATCCTTGTACATATTGTTTTGGGACGATTGGGACTCATGGGTAAAGTACTAGCGTAATGGAGTAATGGGGAAGAACAACATTATTACCCCCATATGTGCTAAATATTTTAAAAGTACTCCAAGTGTTTCGATTATCTTAATTCGAGTCATTAGAATAGTTAATTGTAAAGTTATGTAAAAGTTCAAGTGTAAGGGGATACAACCCCCTACGATGTACTCCCTCCGTCCCTTTTTAAATGTCCACTTGGACTTTTTTTGGTCTTTATTATTCAACTTTGACCATAAATAATTTTGTTTGTGTTATATAATACTTGATGAAAATTATACCAATGAAAATACTTTTAAAACCCAATCTATTCATATATTTTGCATCAAGTATTATATAACACAAACAAAAATATTTATGGTCAAAGTTGAATAATAAAGACCAAAAAAAGTCCAAGTGGACATTTAAAAAGGGACGGAGGGAGTATTATTTTGGATGGTAGGGCAAGAGTGTATGCAAAAAAAAAAAAAAAAAAAAAAAAAAAAAAAAAAAAAAAAAAAAAAAAAAAAACCATACGGACTACCATCCCGTTTCCTTCTTTGTTTATTTTATCTTTTTGTTATTTTTTTCATTAGCTTAAGTCGAGTCTAGTCTTGGCTTAGCAACGCCATATTGTACATGTGATTAATCAAGATCTTTAACTCGCCACCAGTAAAATATCCTTTATCCAACAAAACCGTGTTTATCATATCCCTACACCTAACGTTATAACCCGTTTAAAAGCCCTCTTTGATAGTTTATCTTAGGTGCTTACGCCTAGTGGAGGAGGTTTTTTATCCTTTCCCAAGCCTATGGTAATCTATTTGCTATGACAGGTAGTGAGAGATATTATTCATTTTCATTTATGAGATATACTTTTATGACACCTGAGAGATGTGAGTATCTAAACACTACTTGTGAGGTGCTAGTTTGTAATCTCCGTGCTTATTATGATTAAAGGGGAACGACTATTTGTTGTAATTACTTTTATATTAGCGTTAAATGACCCCTAACTTGTATTTTGATTAGAATAAAAGCGCATTTGCTTGAGGACAAGCAAATCTCAAGTGTAAGGGTATTTGATGAAGCGAAAAGTGTACCGCTTTTAGGGGGCCATTTAAGCCCTAAATCGTATTTATTTGATCAAATATTGCCCTAAATCGTTCCTTTTGTCATTTTAGGTACTTTGGAGAAGAAATCTGGAAAAGGAAGCATTTTGGACGTTTTTGGAGCATAAAAGTGAAGAAAACGACAAAGTCTCAAAATCGGCTGGAAAAGTACATGTGACGGCGTCAAGCACCATTGTGACGCCGTCAACCCCTGACGCGCCAGAGAGGATTTTGGAAGATTAAAAGGGGACGGCGTCAAGAAGGCCATCAAGAAACCCTAAACACGACGAGGTGACGGCGTCAGGTCTATAAAGTGACGCCGTCAGATCTGATTTCCTATATATATTCCCATAATTTTTAGTCATTAGTGTGCAACTTTGTGAGGAGAAACCCTAAAGACGATTTTCCTATTACTTTTAAGGGTTATATACCCTTGGATCTCCCATGTTCAATTGAAGATAAGTAATCAATTAATCATTTAATATGTCTATGTATTGTGTGATTATATCTTTTTTTGTCTTTTATTTAACATGCTAGGCTAGATTTATCTTGTGTTTGCTTGGATCTAATGAAACCTATCTATTGATTATTGGTTGTTGGTGTGTTATTAATTGTATTGGATGATTGTTTATCGATGTTAGGCTTAAGAAAACTGGCTAACCTCCTATACGGTAACTTGCTTGAACGTCTTAAGAAACATGAACCAATGCGTACTAAGGTTTTTATGGTTGTATTTAATGCATGAGCGAATTCTAGTGATCCCATGTTAGGAGCTTCTTAGCCGGCTCGACATAGGAGTGAAGTAGGAGCTTATAGAGTTGGGGAAGTACGTACGCCACCCCACGATTGGTATTAAGGAATACACCCGTCATCCACGCAATTAATACACACTAATCAACCGGTAAAAGATAGTTAGGGAGTAAGGAAATCTAAGTAAACACATTTCTCTCCATATAAGTTCTACAACCTTTTTATTTTCAGTTATTTTATTTTATTTGCATTTGTAGTTATTTGGGTTAGTTGACTAGCAACTAATTCCGCCCACTCCTTCAAAACCGAGATTTTACTTGCTTTTATAAAAATATAAAAATACAAAAAGAATCTTCCCTCACCCTTAGACCTATTAGAGTAGTTTTTCAATCCTAACGACACTATTCCCCTAGAGAACGATCAATCCCCCGGTACTTGCCACTACACTATACTACATCGGTCAGGTACACTGCCTGGTAGGGATTGCAAGCCTCTTGAGATCCCTCGAGAGGTAAAACCTGTTGTAAGGTCGCAAAACCACGCATCAGCTTCCATTCTCGATGACGATAATGAGGATACTATTCAAATGAGGGAATATTATGAGAATTCATCAGCTGCAATCACTCCCGTCTAGAAAAAGCAGGAAGACAAGAGTATTGCAGAATTGCTAGCAGAAGAGCAAATGGTACGTATAAAAGCTATTTATGCTAGCAACAATGATGAGGAGGAAGACGAGGAGAGTGCTATTCCTTTGAATGATATTATTTCTCAACTCCCTTAGTCTATTGCAATCACATCCATCTTACCAACAATGGATTCCGAGGACTCTCTCATTATGGGGGATGAGCATCTTAGCACTATTCCTGAAAAGGAATCGGACGAACTCATAAAGTCTAGTGTTGAGAACCTTTTCCCAATCCCATGTGAGTATGAGGATATATCCTACAGTGAATGTGATTGGTCTTATTGTGATGATCATCCTCTTGACATTTCTGAGGCCACTTCCGGGATTTTCTCTAAACCTCTTTTCAATTCCAACGATGATTTTTCCTCTAGTGATGACGAATCACTTTCGGATGAGGACGTTCCAAATGAAAGTATCAAAGTCTATTCGAACTCTCTTTTTGAATTTGATGACGAGTACTTTTCTAGCGACGTAAATCCTATTTTTGATGAAGTGTTAGAGAACGATGAGGTCAAGGACTCTATTGTTTCTAAACTTGATGATATGATCTCAATTCTTAATCCCGAGATTCAAAAGGACATTCTTTCTCCGACATATGTGACAATTCCCTTTGAGGATCGCCATTATATTGACTTCACATATGTCGTTAGAGTTTTTCTACCTTTCTTCACCTATACGGTGACTTGTCCTTTCCTTCTCTCCTTTGGGAGTGAAGACACCATTTTTGACCCCGGCATCTCCAGTTATCAATCTGATGAAGCGAAAAGTGTACCGCTTTTAGGGGGTCATTTAAGCCCTAAATCGTATTTATTTGATCAAATATTGCCCTAAATCGTTCCTTTTGTCATTTTAGGTACTTTGGAGAAGAAATCTGGAAAAGGAAGCATTTTGGACGTTTTTGGTGCATAAAAGTGAAGAAAACGACAAAGTCTCAAAATTAGGCTGGAAAGTACCTTTGACGGCGTCATGGATTGGTCCAGACGGCGTCATGGCTTGGCAAAAGTGGTGGATATGAAAATTACTCATGATAAGCCAGAGAAATTTACATAGGAAAGTCTGACGGCGTCACCCTTTAAGATGATCAAGGCCATCACGGTTTAAGCTAAAGAGGGACGACGTCAAGCTCAATTCTGACGGCGTCACCCCTTGATAGGCCAGAGCGGATTTTGGAGGACTAAAGAGGGACGGCGTCAGGAAGGCCATCCGGGAACCCTAGACACGGCGAGGTGACGGCGTCAAGTCCTATAACGTGACGCCGTCAGCCCTTAAACTCTATATATAGTTTTGCAATTTTTTGTCATTGGTGTGCAACTTTGTGAGGAGAAACCCTAAAGACGAATTTCTGCCATTTTTAAGGGTTTTCATACCCTTGGATCTCCCATGTTTAATTGAAGATAAGTAATCGTTTAATCACTCAATATGTCTATGTGTTGTTTGATTATATCTTGTTCTTGTCTTTTGATTAACATGCTAGGCTAGATTTATCTTGTGTTTGCTTAGATCTAATGAAACCTAGCTATTGATTATTGGTTATTAGTGTGTTATTAGTTGTATTGGATGATTGTTCATCGATGTTAGGCTTAAGAAAACTGGCTAACCTCCTATTCGGTAACTTGCTTGAACGTCTTAAGAAACATGAACCAATGCGTACTAAGGTTTTTATGGTTGTATTTAATGCACGAGCGAATTCTAGTGATCCCATGTTAGGAGCTTCTTAGCCGGCTCGACATAGGAGTGAAGTAGGAGCTTGTAGAGTTGGGGAAGTACGTACGCCACCCCACGATTGGTATTAAGGAATACACCCGTCATCCACGCAATTAATACACACTAATCAACCGGTAAAAGATAGTTAGGGAGTAAGGAAATCTAAGTAAACACATTTCTCTCCACATAAGTTTCACAACATTTTCATTTTCAGTTATTTTATTTTATTTGCATTCGTAGTAATTTGGGTTAGTTGACTAGCAACTAATTCCGCCCACTCCTTCAAACCCGAGATTTTACTTGCTTTCATAAAAAAATATAAAAATACAAAAAATAATCTTCCTTCACCCTTAGACCTAATTAGAGTAGTTTTTCATACCTAACGAACACTATTCCCTGTGGAGAACGATCAATCCCCCGTACTTACCACTACACTATACTACATCGGTCAGGTACACTGCCTGGTGGGGTTGTAAGCCTCTTGAGATCCCTCGAGAGGTAAAACCTGTTGTAAGGTCGCAAAACCACGCATCACCAGTTATCAATCTTTTAAGACGGATGTATATCATCGGTGTGGAACTTTCATTAATAAAAGATACGTAGTAATCTTTTCTTTTTGTGAAGTTTCATCCTTTGTCTCCATAAGTCCCTCATCTTTCATTGTTTTGTCTTATCAACTTAAATATAATTCCCAACAATCTTCCCCTAGTTGATAATGACAAAACCAAGTAAGCACAAACTTCCCCTGAAGTTAATATGTATGAAAGAAAACGACTTCCCCTTAATCCATGCTATATCATCAAGGATCTTCAAGTTGTAGCTTCTATGTAAATCTTCTTCCCCTTTTTGTCTTATCTACTAGGGGACTCAAAGTAAATGCAACTTTGATTTTCACAACCACGAACCGATATCACACTTCCAATCCATCTTTCCAATGTCTCAAATTACCCACCATTAAGTTTTCCGCACATCAAATGAACTTGAAACAGTAGAAATCAAAACCAGCAGTAGTAATAACAATGAGCAGTAGTAAAAACCTTCACCTCGATGTAGCATATAAATGGTTAATCATTTGAACAATTAAGCTTCCCCTGAAACCCATATTTTAACCATTTGAATCTCCAATTCTGTAGGCTTTATGTAATGATGAAGAAAACTAATCATTACCAATTGGATGCGGAAGTAGAAGAAACCAACCTTGTGTCTTATATCTTGTACTAAATACGACCTCGAACGTATACTTAACGTATAAGGAGATCGCAATCTCTTGACAATAATCACTGAGCACAATAACGTAACTCCTTCAAGTGTTTGTCAATTCGTAGTCACTTGAACGAACGAACAAGTTATCTTTAAACGTTGGAGACCGTTTAAGATATGATAAGAACACAATCTTGAAAAACTCCACTTCATCGTCAAATAAGCAATAAATAATCTTCTTCGCCAATAAGAACAAATAAAAACGAGCCATAAATCTTTTAACGAACATAAACCAAAATCCAAAAATCCAAACATCTTCTGTGTGTGTGTCTTCCCCTGTGTGTGTGTAAAACCAAATAACCAAATTCAGCCGCGAACCAAAACTACCCTTTGTCTCCCGTTATCGGACAAAACTAGCAGCACTAAAAATATTTCTCGGACAAAGCTAGCAGTAGAAATAATTATCGAGCAGCAGAAACTTTTTAAAGCCAGCAGTACTAATAATGACTGCAGCAGTAGAAACTTGATACAACAGTAGAAACGTGAAAATCCATAGCAGCAATATCAATTAACTAGAGCAGCAGTAAACACTAAACGTAGCAGCTGTATCATGTTGTAGCAGTAGTAACCAACAAGCACAGCAGCAGAAATAATAGGCTAGCAGTAGTATTAAAATAAGCTTAGCAGCACTAAAATAAACGCAACAGCAGTAAATGATAACTAGCAGCAGAATCTTTTTAAAGGTAGCAACATTAACATGTTAGAGCAGCAGAAACTTGATAACACACAATTGCCAAGTTCCTTCATATTAGGGTTTGTAACAACCCTAAAACCTTCGAATTCAAACAACTTGTGACTTCCAAGGAACAAACATCAAATAACACCATGATAATCATTCTAGCAACACAACTTCAATACACACTAAACTTGAATTAGGGTTTTCAAAAACCCTAACCTTCACCGAATCAAGAGAGTGATTGAAACAGCCGTTTAGGATTTGTGTTAAACATAAGCAACGATATCAGAAACCCTATACACTAGATGACTTCCATACAGAGTGGTCATTGAATAAAACAACTTGATATTCCCTTAAAATCAATACCAGCTCGTTTAGGGTTTAGGGTTTCATATCCATGAGCAATAAATACGAATTAAGCATGATAATAACCCAAAATCGACTTCCATGATGAATCAAATCAGTAGAATAAGGAAATCAATTAATATCAAAACCCTAAAAACCTTAAAAATTCGACTTACTTCCTTTTTCTGCAGCAGACTTTTAGAAAAATCATATCTTTTTACTGGGAGCTCAGATTGAAGATCCCTTCGGTGAGAATCTACCTTGATATATAGAGAATCTCCAGAAAAAATTTTAGCCTGATCCAACGGCTAACGAACGAGATATCGCCTTTGCAAAACTGCTCTGCAGAAAGTTGCGAAAATTGAACCAAAATCGAATTTTTCTTTATTCTTCGACGAAAAACCTTGTGAATCCCTAGATCGAGAGCCCCCCACTCTGATACCACATGTTAGAACTTTTGGGCACGCCATCTAATAATTTCTTTGACCGTTTTGGACTCTAGGTTATTTAGACCTTAATCTAGGATAAACAATAAGCACAATGATAATAATAAGCACAGTGGAATAACATAAAGAATATTATTATTATTAATAAGGTTTTTCGTCATCATCTCTAACAACTACTTACAAACAGCCCCAACTCTATGTGATCAAGTATAGCACGGTTACACTCTAACAGGGATCAAAGATCCTTGAGGCTTATACAAAACACGGACCCTAGGCGTCTACACTAAGACTTAACACCTAGTTACACACACACCTTTAATGGAGTTACATCTTGACTCCTGTATAAAACTAATTCCCTGTATCTCTTTATATAATAGAGATACTAGGGTTACAAAGGAATAAACTTAGAATAATAAAAGATACGTAGTAATCTTTTCTTTTTGTGAAGTTTCATCCTTTGTCTCCATAAGTCCCTCATCTTTCATTGTTTTGTCTTATCAACTTAAATATAATTCCCAACAAATGTTTATCCAAACATCTTGAATGAAAGTCCGATGAAGATTTTCTCTTCCACTTGCTTCCCCATGGACCAATGAATTCGGGGTAGAGTCAAGCTAGTGACTCGGTTAACAAAAACATTAGCATTTCATGGGTGACAACCCATGTTTCTGTCTTCTTTCTATTTTCTAACACTAAGTGTGGGGGAATTCCTCTACTGTGCTTTGTTTTTGTGTGTTTGCTCTTATTTTCAGGTTTCCCTTAGATCGTGATGATTGAAGCGCCTGTTTTCAATCCAGCCGCCCAATATCCGATCTTTTTGCTAACGATTATCTAGGGATATCTTATTAATCCTTTTTTGTGAAAAAAGAATTCTTTTCCACACTTGGTTAGTGGTATTACCTTTTTACGTTCTAAGTGTCGGCATAATAGCCGGTACTTTGAATATTGAGGACAATATTCAATTCTAAGTGTGGGGGGGAATTCTAGCGAATTTGTTCACATGTGTACCTTCTAGTGCCCTAGTACCCCCGTTTTGACCAAAATTTTTAATTTTTTTTTTCGTTTTTAAATAAGAAATTGCATGAAAAAGAAGTGCTTTGCATAAAAAAAAAAAGAAAAAAGAAAAGAAAAGTGTTTAGTCTTGATTAGGTTAGAACAAGGGGAATCTCGACTCTGCCAGAGTATTGATCTGGCTGCTTCCTTAATGATTAGACTAAGGTTTTACAAAATGTGCAAATGAAATTGCTAAGCGTGGAGTAGTTGGTTCTCTTTAGAGCTTATATAAGTAATCTATGGCTTTTCCTCCCAGAAGCTCTTAATCTGACTAAAATATGTGCTATTTTCAAAGTTTTGAACGTTAAAATCGTTTTGTTATACAAAATTTTTTTTTATACAATTTTGATATAGTCCGAGTTCAACTTTTTATTTAAATTTTGGAGAAAGCATACTTTCTTAAAAATGGAATGATATTGCAAAATAAAGTGAGTAATATTGCTTGAATGTTGCAAAAGTAAAAATGTAAGTATAATGCTGTAAAAAAATGATGAAAAAAATGAAAATGAAAAATATATGTGTGTGTTGAATAAAAATGTGTATATATGTACGAAACTTGCTTTTTCTTAAATTTAAATCGGAAGTTGAACTAGTATTCGTCAATTTTGTCATAAAGATTAACGGTAATTTGGTAGATTGTTAATTTCAAAGACCCCGAAAGCTCCGATACTATTCTCAAGGGCGTAAAAACCTAGCCTCCTAAGCTTCTGCTAAAAGGAAAAGCTGAGAAGAAAGTCGCTACATGGAGTGATCTCACCTTTGAATCTCTAATCTTTAAGTGATCGTTTGTTGCTATCTATTTAAGTTTTAATACTAACTTAGTGGGAATATCAGAAATCTTTGAAATCGAACTCCCGCTGATTCCGGTACTATTCTCTGTGAGGTGTCAAAAGCCTGGTCACCTAAAACCAACTGGTTTGGGATGTGCCGAGAAAAAAGCCGCTACATGGAAAAGGCCTTTTTGATCCTTAGATTTCCGAGGTTCCCGATAAAGTAGTATTTGACTTAAATGGATAACAACCATAATAAGTGTCGATTTTTGCGGTCAAAACTTTGAAAATGAGCACACTCACTTAACTTGAACAATTGTGGGAGTGAAAAGTTAAGTTTCGGCTTACATAGGTTACTAGTATAAGTAGTGTTAGCATTTTACAAAAACATTTGCACATATGAGTTTAAGCTTAGTTGGGAGTATCAAAAAGAGGATGACGATTACAATTCCCAGGAGACACCCATTTTGTGTGAATCCCGTTCCGTGATGCCATTTTTGAAAATCAAGCATGTTATCTATTTTTGTTCTAGTTTAAATTTATTGCATTTAATAAAAAGTCAAAACGAGGTATACTTGGTATTCTTTTGATCCTTTCATTACTTTATATGATCGGATTGCTAGGGGCTAGCAATTGATAGTGTGAGGGATGATGAGTGCCTATTTACTCATCATTTTATACCCATATAATACATAAAAAAAATGCTAAAAACAGCCAAATACACCAATTTATATTACAAATATCTTTGGATGGTGTTTCTATGTATTTCAGGTACAAAGGATTGAAAACGGAGCAAAAACGGGCATTTTAAGGATCGACTAGACAACAGTTGTGCATTTGATCAAATCAAGACGGAGTCAAAGTCAACCCCGGGACATGGCATTGGAATGAGCTTGGAAAAACGAACCTGAAACCGTTTTTTTATGGGCCGACCCGACCCAATTTAATGGGCCAAGTCAGCCCATTTTAAACCCTTCTATTAATAAGCAAATCCAAACTAATCCTACAACCCGGCCCAATCCAATCCAAACACAAAACCGACCCACTCCTTTTATTAATTGACCCGGGTCAAAAGAATTAATAAAACGGGGTCAAACTTCTCCCTCTCCTTTTACCCGCCAAAACACTCCCACCCTCCTTCATCATTTCCTACCATGCTACTCCCCTGCCACACTCCACCATCACCTCCCTCCAACATGCTCCAATCCAAGCACACTTCACAAGTCAACCCCCCTCTTCACATGATGCCAAGACACGCTGGCAATCCAAGTGATGGATTTGGTGCCAAAACTGCAATCAAGGGCTGGGATTAATCAATTCCATATCCAAGGGTTCAAGATGTAGCACAAGTTGAAGATGAAGCTATACTCACACACAGAAAGCACACAAGAAAGAGAAACCCTAGTTTTTGTTTTTGTATAAATAGGACCTTGATTGTAAGCCAAAAAGGCAGTTAGTTAAGTTAAGATTTTAAGTTTTTCTTTCAGATTTCGAATGTACTTTCAGCTTGTAATTTCTTTTTATTAATGGAAGTTTAAGTTTCAATTAAAATTCCTGTCTTTTAATTTCTTCATTATTGCAAAAATTTTCTTTTTAGCTCTTACAAGTTCATTCCTGTTACTTATGCTCATAAGCTAACTAATAGCTTATTTGAGTATTAGTTACTCCTTTGTTAAACTCAAAAGCCTTTTTCAGTTTCAAAATAAAAAAATAAATAAAAAAAAAAAAAAATAAGAAACTACCTCAAAAATAAAAAAATAGCAGTCAAAGAAGCTGGAGCATGGTAAATTGTGGATGGCCATGGGTTAGAGCTTCTTGGGAAGCATTAGGATGGTTTAGAAATTAATTTTGCCTTGGTTTAGAGCACAAGGTTTTTGTAAGTTCCATTTTTTTTTTACCATTTTAGCTCATTTTCTACTTTCTACTGTGCAATTGCTTATCTCTGCTTGTTCTTGTTGTTTAAGTGCTTATTCATGCTTCTTGATGATGTTTATGCTTAGTTCATAGATTAGGAATGCTTGCTTTAGTTTTTCATTAAAAACAGTCAACATTAGCTTTTAACTGTTTACTTTAAATTGCTTATTAAAACTGCTTATTTAGTTTTGGATTTTGCTTTTTAAGTGATTATTAGACTTTGTATAAGTTTTCTTGTTCAAAAATTTGGCTTTAAAACAGTTTTTCATAGTCAAAAACCAAAACGGCCCTTTTAAAGGGGTGTTTGGCACTAGGAGTTTTCTTAGCCAAAACTTGTTTTTGACCCAAGATTGAAATTAGATCAGCCTTAGCTTAGCCTTAGTTGTAGTTTAATAGTAAATGTAAACATTTTCAAGTAGTATTTAAGCTTTTTAGTTGATTTCTTAAAAATCCTAAGTTAAAACTGCTTCCATGATTAGTTAGGTTAGATTTTAGATTAGGCCTTGGTTAGTTGTTAATCTTGCTTAAATTAGTTCACAATAGGTTTAGTGCATATGTTCAAAATCTGGTATCCTAGATTTGTAGGTCAAATATCATTTTTTACCCACTTTCAAAAGTCAAAAACTGCATCAGTCAAGAATTTGTCCAAAAAAGCTCATGTTTTTTATTTTTGATAACCTCATTATAAGCCCTTATTACCTGAAATTTGGTACACATGCTATTTGGTTGGTAAGCTAATTGCTTACATTTTTTGTGATTTTTTATATTAGCTTTTAGTTAGTTTTTTGACAGCTCAAACTTGCCCATTCAGGCTGTTTGGGACTGCTTATTTTGTTGAAGCTTATTTTCCACTTTTGAGCTTATTTGTTGTTCTAATTGCTTAAACTCAGTTCATGATAGCTTAGTTAGGTTAAATTTAAAGTGTTTAGTAGATTTTAGCTTATTACAAGCTTATTTGAGCTTATTGCATCTAACAATCAAGCCTTTTTGTTTTTTTTTAGTTTTCAAAGCTGTTAAGCCTTTACTGCTTTTTCCAGCTTATTTTAAGTTTTCAAAAAATTTGTCTTCACAAAAAGTTCTTATTTTTAGCTTATTAAAAAGTTTGTTTTAGAAAAAATTTCAAAAAAAAATAAAAAGGGAAGCTGGGAAGTCAAGGGTGAGCAGGGCTCGAACCCTTGACCTCAACCAGCCTCAACCTTATCACACACACACTAATACCATCTGCGCCCTTGGGTCTTTTACGACTAAGGGTGCAGTGGTTATCCTTATAACCCATTTTTTTGACATAAGCTTAAGCTGCTTTTCTGCTTATGTTCAGCTTATCCGAATAAGCTATTTGCACCATTTTATTTTTCCTGATTTCCTTATCACTTTAAGGACTTTTGTAAAAAAATTCAGATTTTTCTGAAATAGTTTAGTATTTTTAATAATTTAATTAGATTAAAACTGTTTTTAATTCATAATAAAAAATATAAAAGTCAAAAAAGTATAATTCTTTTTTCTAAAATTTTCTTTTATCATGTAGGAGTTAGGAAAAATAAATTTACATCCGTAGGGTTAATTTTTAAAGATTTTGGTTTTCAGGGCTCGTTTCTAGATTCCGGTTTGCGTTTTTAGCGTAATTTGACTTTTGCTTTATTTTCTTTGTATATTTGCTTTCCATACCTTAATTAGAAATAAAAAAATACAAAAATCCAAAATCCAAACTTCAAGCACTTTAATTCCGAGCCTTACACGAAATCCTCGATTCACACCTCGCTGGGAAACGACCCGGGTGATCACTTGCCTGGTATCACATATAACGTATACGCGGGTTTTTTGTAAGTTGGCCTTTTTCCTAAAGGGATGATTCGTCAATTCCCGCGCGTATCGCGTATCTGATATTTACACGTACTTTCATAACGGATCAATCCATCTGATGAATTATCAGATTGTGAATTGATGTCAAGGCAATCAGCAGTCTTATGGTACTGATACGTGTCAGTGGAGCATAAGTATCAAAATATTTTATACCCGACTTTTGTTTAAATTTCTTAATGACTAGTCTAGCCTTAAACTTTTCAATAGTTCCATCTACCTTCATTGTCCTTTTAAAAATCCATTTGCAACCTAAAGGTTTGCAACCAGGTGGTAGATCAACCAACACCCAAGTGTTGTTGCCAATGATGGAATCCATCTCATCATTTATTGCCTCTTTCCAGAAAGCAACATCCTGGGACTTCATTGTTTCACCAAATATTTTGGGATCATCCTCAACATTAAAGCAATAGGAATGTTGGTCAGAGACCTCATCCCTTGTTCCTTCAATTAAGTATAACTTAAATTTAGGTCCAAATAACTTTGGAGCCTTTTGCTCTTCCTGAGCTCAGGTTGCTGAACCACAACCTCCTCAGAGACCTTTTCAGGGACCTCTGAAGCATCATCATAGTCAGTTTCATTTGAACCTGAAACCATATGATTTGGTCTTGGTATAGATGAGAATCTATTCTTACCAAAGATTGCATCACTTGATTCAATTATGGAGTTAATTGAAACAAATTCATTAGGCTCAATTACATAGAACCTAAAGCCTTGGAATGCTTAACATATCCAATAAATATGCAATCTATACCTCTGTCACCCGAAGTTTTCAACTTTGGATCAAGGAGTCTTACAACTGCACTACAATCCCAAACCCTGAGATAGTTCAGGTTGTGTTTCTGTTTAGTCTAGAGTTCATATGGGGTAACCTTGTTCCTTTTATTTGGAACCTTATTTAATAAATACCAATCTGTTAACATAGTTTCACCCTAAAACCCTTGACTCAGCCCTGAATAGGACAACATGGAATTAACCATTTCTTTTAGTACCTTGTTTTTCCTTTCAGAGAAATCATTTTGTTGTGGGGTATAGAGAGTATTCGTTTCATGGATTATTCCAAAAATTGAAAATATGAATTATCCATATATTCACCTCCCCTATTAGTCATGAACCTTTTGATCAGGGCTCCTTGTTTCAATTCCACTTCGATTTTAAACACTTTAAATTTATCTAATGCTTCATTTTTAGAATGTAACAAATAAACATAATAGAACCTAGAAGCATCATCAATAAATTTCACAAAGTATTTCTTATTCCCCAATGAGGGAGTAGCATGCAAATCACATAAGTCACTATGAATTAACCCAAAATTTCAGTTTCTCATTTAACATTTTGGAAATGTTGCTTAGTGATTTTAGTCAGCATACAAGTTTTACACTTTTCATTGTTCATTTCAGTGGTAGGTATTAAACCATCTTTTGACATATCTTGCATTCTTTTAAAGTGAACATGGCCAAGTCTACCATGCCAAAGGGTTGAATCATTCAGTTTAGAGGTTTATATAAAAGCTGAATTAACAATGTCATGATTAATATTAAGCCTAAACATTTGATTGCACAAATAACCAAAACCAATAAATATACCATGTTTAGATAGAGTAAACTTATCAGATTCAATCACTTGTTTATAACCACAATTATTTAAAACACCACTAGACACCAAGTTCTTTCTAATTTGTGGTACATGCAAAACATTAAATAAAGAAACAATCTTTCTAGAACTAACTCTTAAATCCACACATTCTCTTCCATACACCAGGGTTGTTGACTCATTTCCCATATGAAGAATAGATTCATCATTCAGCGACTCATAGGTCTTGAACCAATATCTATCTTTACACAAATGGATTGTAGCACTAGAGTCAACCCACCACGCAACATCATCATCTTACACAAAAGTAAGCTTCAGATATATATGTAACATAATAAATCTGAAAAGACTTATTAAACATATTCTGACCTTTCAGAGGGTTGGATGAACCATTTGTTATCGTACCATTGGTTTTATAACCAACCTTAACACCCTTACAATCCTTTTTCAAGAGCCCAGGTTTCCCGCACTTCCAACAAGTCACTTTAGACTTCTTGTTAGGATTAGCTTTGGTGTTATCCTGATGCTTACGTTTGCCTCTGTTGTCATTGTATCTGGTGGAGTTGTTATGCTCCACCATATTGAAAACTGAAGAACCAACAACATTTTTGCTCTTTGGCTTGTCACTATCCTGCACCCTGAGGGATTCCTCAATACGCAGATGACTATACAACTCAACAAGAGTTAATTCATCCTTCTTATGTTTCAAGGTATGCTTGAAATATTTCCAAGAAGGGGGAAGTTTATTAATGACCCAAGAGACTGAAATGGCCTCATACATGTTCATTTTATGTTGTGTGAACAGAACAAATATACCAATAAGCTCATTGTATTGTTCCATGACAGGTCTAGAATCGACCATTGGGTAATTAGTAAAATTACTCACAAGGAACTTCTTGCTAGAGGCATTTTCTGTCATATACTTAGCCTCCAAAGAATCCCATGGTTATTTTGCAGATTCAACATTTTGGTAAATATCAAAGAAAGGGTCTTTATGGACCCAAGACATACTGTTGTTCCCGTTACATTGAGGATCAAACCTCTGCAAATATAGTCATCATTCTCCCATTTGCTCCTCTTCCTAATCTCTTTCACAGTTGCATTATCCCCATCATCAGGTATTGGAGTGCTTAGAACATACAACACACTCATACTTGACAATAAGAAGTGCATCTTCTTTTGCCATCTTGTAAAATCAACCCCTTCAGACTTTTCAAATTTGGAGAAGTTAGCAGCCATATGCTTTATTGCAACATTCATTGATTATCATAAAATAGTTTCATTTGATTGTTGGTTTGGTTTTGCCTCAGTTGGGTATAGATAATCAATGTACCGGATATCACCTAGAATCGTGTGATCACTTTTCAAAGGAAACTATTCGACCCTAACGCCTGGGTTACACGAATATCTCCATGGGATAAGACCAAGTGTTTGTTCTTGTTTCAGGCACAAAGCAAAAACCATTTCACTTCTAAGTGTCTTTAGTTTTCTATATCTTTTTCATGCATGTGTGACTTCCAATTTATAGGATTACTTAAGGCTCAATAATGAAATTATGATAATTAACCGGCCCATTAATTACGTCATAATGTTTCTCCATTATAGGAAGTAGTTGTTACATGACCGTTTAATGTGGTCATTAAGTTGCAGTCTAAACTGTCATTGAATACGTCAAAGCAGTTACAAACAAGTTTAAATTCAGTCCAACATGGTTACTCGCTGAAGAACATACTCCCTAAAGGAGCTGTACAGTTCTCGAGTTTGCTCACTGAAGAGATGAACCTTTTGAAGAGACTACTCCCTAATGAGATCCTTCAGCATAAGCTGAACTCATTAGCATGAGCTGAATTCATCAGCATGAGCTGAACTCATCAACGACCTGAATCATACTTTATCACTATAAGAGTCAGGGTGATCAGCAAGGGTGATCAACAATCTGATAGGTGTATACTCGTACCTCCAGACCCATTACCAAGTGTGACCTGAACCTTCAATTGAACTAAATTTCCAACAAATAATATATATCAACAAATTGTATTCATACAAAAGGTAACGAGTCTTACTCGATAAAATCTATATGTAACGGATGTAATTATGTCAAGGGTAACATGTCTCACCGAATGAAATATAGAAACACCATAATGTAATCATGGGAATGATACTTACATTAAAGGAATATATTCCTTCATGCATGATTAGGAGGGAGATTACAAGTCTAGAAAGAAATATTTAAGAAAATATTTTGCTTATAAATAGCAATGGCCAATACAGATAGAGAGTCACCAACCTTCTACTCTTTCTCGCATTCTTATGTCACTATGCCTTATGATAAAAATGGTATGCACTTAAAAGGAATACCACTCCGTTCTTGGTACATTCTTTTTCCTATTATTGAAAACCTCAACTCCGACTGTGGATATGTGGCATAAAATCATATAAATAATGCAAAAAATCACAGAATTGATTATAAATAATGATTATCAATGAGACAATCAAGTGTAAAAATACACAAATGTTTGAGATGATTTGAATATTAGGGATTTAAGCCCGTAACTAGATAAGGACTAATGTATGTGTTTTTTTTTTTTTTTGATGAATAAACCTGATGTAATGGGTTCTATATATAAGGCTAGGGTTAAACCCGTCTTCACTTGAAGTCCTT
The DNA here is from genome assembly GCA_021014915.2 of Artemisia tridentata subsp. tridentata. NCBI lineage: Eukaryota > Viridiplantae > Streptophyta > Magnoliopsida > Asterales > Asteraceae > Artemisia > Artemisia tridentata. Next base: position 195,224,301 of record CP139503.1, on the reverse strand, counting down.
CTTCTTAGCTAATATGCACCACTAGTCCTTGTCTTTATTCCTTAAACCTTCCAGCAATTTAACCAACTTTCAGGTTACGTCCCTGCAACACTAATCATGCAATAAGAATAGAACAAAACCAAAACTTAAACTGCAACCAGGCTATAAAAACTAATAAATAATCGTACTAATAAGTTGAAATGATGAAAAAAATACACTAGAATGATAAAACATTTTTTTTGAGTATGAACAGTATTCTTTAATGTTTGGAAGAAAAATTACCTCCAAATTTGAAGATAAACTGGTTGTGAAGGCAAGGTTGGAGACTCGAAGAGCCTTATTGAGCAAAGTAATCACTACTCAACATTGTATGTGCTTATAAGTTAAGTTGGCAATGTTGACCTTGTAATGTCATTAGATGTCAAACATTAATAGTACTTAGTTTATAGTTAGTATGGGTCGAATTAGATGGGCTGTAATGGGTTGAACTTGGGTCAAAACAGTTAACCTAAGCATCAGTTATGACAACAGTTAGTATATGACAGTTAGTAGTTATTTAGTTAAAGGCAGTTAAGAGTCAAAGGACACAATGGTTCATGCATAACCACTTGTGTCGTTTCATGTAGTATATAAGTGTCATTGTCTGTAAACAATTTCAATTCTCATCAATAAAAGTCTATTGTTTACTGCATAATCTTATTTCCTGTTTTACTCATCTTTATACACTGTCCCACATTCAAACACAGGAATGGTCCATTACAAACACATCTTACACAACAATTGGCTTGAAGGAAAACCTGTGAAACAGGCAATGGCATTCATAGGATTTGGGCTGATAAACATCATGACATACATTACAATACATAAAAGATTTTTTTTTACTTAGAGAGAAAGGTTTTATATAGTTATATCAATTCTCACATAATTAGTTCTATGATGCAGATTGTACCGGGCTTGGGTGAAATTCATATTATTATGGGCAATCTACTCTTCTTTCTTCACACCCATGGAATTCGGCTTCTTCAGGGGATTGCCCGAACACCTCCACTTATTAGACATACTCGGTCAGGTGGCTTTCTTCATCGATGTTTTCCTTCAATTCTTTGTTGCTTACATGGACACTGAGGAGAACATGGTCTATAGTCGAAACCTTATTGCTCTTCGGTAGGTGTTTTCATTTTCCATTAGAACGCTCCACATTTCGGTCCGTGACTTGTGTCTCTGATTCAACTTTGTTGTTGCAGGTACTTGAAATCTTATCATTTCGTCTCTGATTTACTTGCTTGCATGCCTTGGGATAATATTTATATGGTATCACTCTAAACTCCACATAAATGCTTAAAATTCATATTACCAAATGCATTGTGTTCAAATTCATTATCACCAATACATTATCTATGTTAATCAGGCTTCTGGTAGAGAAGAAGCAGTGAGATACTTTCTACTGATTAGGTTGGTACGGGTACGAAAGGTTATGCAGTTCTTCTCCAAGCTGGAGAAGGACATAAGGGCCAGTTATTTGTTTTCGAGGATTCTAAAACTTATACTTGTGTAGTTGTATTGCACGCACACGGCAGCATGCATATTCTATTATTTGGCTACAACTCTTCCAGCTAACCAAGAAGAATACACATGGATTGAGAGCCAAAAACTTGGTGATTACAACTACTCAAACTTCAGAGACATTGATCTTTGGAAAAAATATATAACTTCCTTATATTTTGCAATTATTACCATGGCGACAGTCGGTAAGTTTCTTAATTTTGGGCTAAAATGTTTTTGTTTGACATATAATGTGAAATGGGGAGTTAATGTGGAGTTGCTTCTGCAGGTTATGGCGACATCCATCCAGTGAATTTGAGAGAGATGATATTTGTTATGGTTTATGTCTCATTTGACATGGTTCTTGGTGCTTATTTGGTCGGTAGCATTACAGCTTTAGTTGTGAAAGGATCAAAGACAGAAATATACAGGGAAAAAAATAAAAAATCTCCTGAAACATATGGACAAAAAAGTAGACAAAGATATACACAATAGAATCAAATATCAACTCCAGTTACCTTATGATAGTAGCCCCACTGATTCTGCTATTTTTCAAGACCTCCCAAGCTCTATCCGAACAACAGTATGGAAAAGAGAATTCTTCTTAATTATGTTGAAATTTTGTATTTTTAAAATGTTAGTTCATACCTTTTTAGTATTTTTACTATAAACGCCATATTTCACACCTTTATCCAATAAGTCCAATGGTCAAAGTGCACTTTCCACATGGGCTAGTCAAGCTTTAGGCCATTCTGTCACTCGGCCAACTCCTATCGGTTTATTGTCTAGTGTTACGATCAATTATTCTTGTTAATTAAACATTATCTAAGATAGTAAACCGCTTGTCCTATTTCTTGCAGATAACTGACAAGGTTTATAAGCCACTGATTGAAAAGGTTCCCCTTTTCATGGGATGCTCTCCAGAATTCATTAATCAGATTGTAAGTCATTTCAGGGTCATTTTGGTAACTAAGAAGTAATGTCAGTTAAGTGTTGGAAAAAAAGCACCTTAATGAGAACTCCTCTTGCAGGTAAGTAGAGTGCATGAAGAGTTTTTTTCTCGAGAAAAAGTAATGATGGAACAAAAGAGTGTGGTTGACCACCTTTACTTTATCGGTGAAGGAAAGCTGGTACTAAGTTCTTACTTTATATAGGTCATGTAATCGCATTAAAAAGACTTTGTCTGCTGATTAGTCAATGGTTTCGAACTATTAACTAAAAAAAGAACAATTATACTATTGATGAAGACTATTTTAACAATCATACCATGATGTTAAAAGATTGATGAATAAAATTTGGAACAGGAAGAAGTTGTCGTTTATGAAGGTGGACTCAAAGAAGAAATATTAGAACTAAAACCTAACAACTCGTTTGGAGATGTCTCCATTCTATGCAACATTCCCCAGCCATATACTGTACGAGTTCGTGAGCATTGTCTACTACTGCGGATTGATAAACAATCTTTCTCTAATATCCTTAAGATTTATTTCCACGACAGAAAAAAGATTCTGAACAATCTACTAAAGGTGATAACAACATGTTCTATACTTGCTCACACTTTAATGATTATATTTTCTATCTAAACTAACGTATGTTGGCAGGGTAAAGAAGGAAATGTTCACACAAAACCTATGGTGGAAAAAATCAAAGCTCAGATTGCAATGCAAGAGGCACGCCTTGCACTGAGGGTCAATAGTGCAGCTTATAATGGAGATTTTTTTCAGCTAAGAGACTTAATTCAGGCTGGAGCCGACCCAAATATAAAAAACTTTGATGGAAGGTCACCGTTGGTATGTTCTTTTCATTTAACACTCTTAGAAAAGCATTTATTGTGCATAAAGGGTATTATCTCGCTAACAAGCTATTGACCTATACAACATCTTGCTGCATCAAAAGGACACGAAGATATTGCTCAATTTCTTATTCAAGTAGGCGTCGAAGTTAACATTTCAGGTAAACTTTCTTCCCTTTGTGAGTTGAGATTGTGGTAGTCATCTGAACTAACTATATACCTTGTGTCATGTTACTGTTAGATAATTTTGGAAATACACCCTTATTAGAAGCCATCAAGAGTGGGCATGAAAAGATTGCTTCATTGATAATCAATAAAGGTGGTTCATTGATGATAAATGATGGTGGTAGTATCATGGGTTCATCTGCGGAAAAAGGGGATCCAAATTCAAAAGACTATGACTTCAGAACTCCACTTCATGTAGCCGCTTTACGAGGATCTTATAGATTAGCAAAGTTGTTAGTCGAAGCTGGGGCCAATGTTTTATCAAAAGACAGGTATAATTTGTCTAACTGATGTTTTTGAATTCAATTTTAAAGAGACAAGAAACATTTACAAGGATGTAAATTTGGTAGATTTAGTTAAGCATATACCATATAATAAAAATACTAATGCTCCGAATGTGCAGATGGGGTAAAAATCCACTTGATGAAGCAAAATTATCTAAGAATGAAAGGTTGATTAAGCTATTGGAAGAAGTCGCAACCATTCAATTATCAGATAATACTTCAACCTCTCAAGAACTATTAGGTATACAAAGTTTTTAATTTCTACTTTTAAATTAATAGTTCAGGAAAATGCCAAGCCTACTAACGAGAACATGTTAAGAACCTTCTAATTTGCTCCATAAGCATATATAATTACATTCTGTTTAGAACCTTCAGATTTATTGTTTGGTCTATGCCAACTTTGGTTCAAGTTTTGCTTGATTTTGATGAAAAGCTAGCTAACTATGAATTTATTGGCGTTTAGTGACAGATAAAATGACGCAAAGGAAATGTACGATATACCCTTTTCAGCCCTGGGAATTGCCAAAGGATCAAAACAAGTATGGAGTTGTATTATGGGTTCCAGACACTATTAATGAACTGATTGAAAAAGCAGCTGATCATTTCAAGTTGGACCTTCCTTCCACTTCTTGTATATTAACAGAAGAAGCGGGTCAAATTCTTGATGTGAATATGATTATAGATGGGCAAAAGCTCTACTTAATCACTACTTAAGCACAAGTCATGTATGTAACATTTTATCTATTCAATTTGATTCCAATTTCTTTGGCAGTTCCATTTCTTTTATGAGGTGAGATCCTTGTAAAACATGTATCCTTTAAAGAACAAATAAGCCAATCTCAACCATCCATCCACCTTTCATCTAATGGCTGAGATGAAACCAAAAATAACAAATGGAGGGCAAAATTGGCATTTTAGCTCATTTAATATAAAAACCCACTTTCCACCTTTTTTTAAAAAACAACATATCTTGCAAACGGTAAATCTTCAAGCTACGAAAAATACACCATCGCGACGAGAATTAAATCATCTTTCTATAGATATGCACTTTTATATACTTTCGACGAACTTTTTTTTCAAAATTTCCGTCCAGGAAAATCTCACGGGATTCGTAAAAAGACGATTTTTTTTTCAAAATTTCCGTCCAGAAAAATCCCACGGGATTCGTAAAAAGACGAACTTTTTTTTTCAAAATTTTCGTCCAGAAAAATCCTACGGGATTCCTAAAAAGACGAACTTTTTTTTTCAAAATTTTCGTCCAGAAAAATCCTACGGGATTCGTAAAAAATCCCACGGGATTCGTAAAAAAATCCCACTGGATTCGTAAAAAAATCCCACTTGTGATTTGTTATTTTTAAAAAATCACAAGTGATTTGTAAAAATGAGTAAATCACTGTTTTATACTTTTATGTCACAGCTTTTTAAGGGTAGATTTTTTTTATATGATTGTTGAAATGAGCTCTTGGAATCTCTTTATTAAAAAGTTGTATGTTGTTATACAGAATTCCATGTGATTCTCTCTGATCCATTGAGATTCATATAGAATCTCATGTGTTCCATAAAGATACTTGACGAGTATCTTTTATGTGATTCATACAGAATCTCATGGGATTCTGTATGAATCACATGGGTAATCTTTATGAATTAGAAGTGATTCATCAAAGAATCTCATGGGATTCTGTATGGATCACATGGGATTCTATATGAATCACAAGGGATCAGAGAGAATCACATGGGATTCTGTATAAATCCCATGGGATTCTGTATAAATCCCATGGGATTCTGTATAAATCCCATAGGATTTTCATTTTGCTTTATATAAAATGGAAGTACAAAATTACTTGAGATTCTATTTTTGTTGTGTAATGTTATGAGAAAATTTCTTGTTCACTTTGAATATATCTTGTTTACTTTGAATATATAATGTTTGTTACTTATATTCTGTTTGATCCCATGGGTAATATGTATAAATCTCATGGGATTCTGTATAATCCCATGGGATTCTGTATAAATCCCATGGGATTCTGTATGAATCACAAAGGATTCATCAAAAGAATCACTAGACTAGATACAATACATGACATCCCTCCTCAGTTAACAAGATAATTAAAAAAGAAAGAATCACATATGATTCATGTCTAAATAACATGCGAAATAAAAAGCAACCTAAACACCCTCTAGATTTCTTTTTACCAGTATCAACTATCAAGTAAGATATGCTATAAGTTAAAAAAAAAATAAAAATAAAAAATGCTATAACTTATTTGTGAGGTCAAATGGAATTTCATAAAGAAAAATTTGAGTGTTGCCTTAACTGGATGACACCATTCCTATTATAAATGCTATAAAAGATGAAGACACACTATGATTCAAACACCATTAGCTCCAAAGTCACTTTGTCTTCATCCACCTATTCTTCCACGCACTAAAAAAAAACAACTTTCCTTCAAAATCCAATCTCTTTAATCCTCACATCCAAACACTCCCACCTAAAATCAGATCCAAAAAAATTAATCCAAACATGTTCAATTCTTTAGCAGACAATTTAATCCTCAACATCTTCACCAAACTCATCGACGACCAAAACTGATCCTTTAAGAAGATAATGGATAAAGTTTACGCACAAGCATTTATATAATAAAGCAAGAATCTTACTCTTTGTCTTCAGTATCACTCCATCAGTATTTACATGCAAGAGGTCTACACAAGACAGTTCATTTTCTTCAAGTACCTTATGCAACTTATTTATACTACTTCTGGATATAACAATGCGTCTGTCCTCATCAATTTGTTTACCACAGAGTTTGTTCTTGTCGCCGCCGGATCTATTGTCGCCGGATCTGTTGCCACCGGATCTGTTGGTGGTCGGATCTGTTGCGGCCGGATCTGTTGGTGGTAGTGGTTGATTTAAGGGAAGTGAAATGAAAGGAATTGATTAGCAGCTATTTTGTTATTATGGAGTGTTCGGATGATATTACAAAAGTGCCCTTCAATAATTAGTTATATTAAAATGAGAATTAATCTAGACCTTTAGATTTAAAATAGATGGATGGTTGAGATCTCTTGATTTGATCTTTAGATAATTATTGTTTCGTATCTTTTATATCAGCTACTAAAAGAAATGAGTGATGTTGCATCTACTTAAGAAAAATGACTTTCATTTCAGTTATCTTTTAGTAAAGTTTCTAATCAAGAAGGATTCAGGTGTGACAGAGTTAGTTCACACTGGCTTATGGTTTGCAAACATAGTCGTTCAAGACAAAAACTTCTAGCAACCCTCTTACTAATCTAAATGCTCAACGAGCAATTTGTTAGAGTCAACCAGATAGAAACAAGTGATATCTTCACTAGCATATACGTTACACGTCTATGTTCGAATAAGCAACTTACATAGTCTCTTATAGACTTGCAATATATTGTTTCTGCCTGGAGTAGTTATAATGAACACAATATTTCATGAATCATGGTAAGTAAAAAGTAACACTATAAGTGAACATGTATAGATGTGCTACTGAAAATGAATGCTAAATAAGAGGAAACCTGACCTTTGAAGAAGCATCCTCTCTTTCTGGCATTGCATTATAGTATTAAACATCGGTTTACATCTCTAAGCCACCGACATTTTTAATACTAACTCCAGCGGTTTCAGTTGCACCTAAAAGACCAACATCAAAAACTGATTCACAGAGCCCAATCCATAACACAGCAAGAATCAAAACTGTATGAATAAAAAAAAAAGTATTTTGTCTGTCAGACAACCCATGTGACCATGCCGAGACCCATGAGATGAGCTGACAACGATCCTCTACTGAGCAATGGCCGAGACCATGAAGCTCGGTTAATCATGCTCTAGTCACATGGTCATGATGCATCAACCAGACATAGACCATGCCGAGACCCATGAGATGAGCTGACAACGATCCTCTACTGAGCAATGGCCGAGACCATGAAGCTCGGTTAATCATGCTCTAGTCACATGGTCATGATGCATCAACCAGACATAGGTTTCTGTCTCTTGAGGAATCAAGAATACAGAGGTACGAGCCTATAGAACAGATCCTGTTCAAGTAAGGTCGAGTCTGCCTGCTTGTTTGTGGCCCATATAAACTGTTTGTCTTTTGCACTTTCAAGCGATGTGGGATAGAACATTTCAGAACTATTGCTTATTATTTCCCTTTGTATTTAGTTGGCTCTTATTTCTACTTACTGAAACAAAACAATTAAATTTATTGTAGCTATTTCGTTTTAATCAACACCATAATATAGAAAACAAATGGATGGAAATCATGATTACTAAGAAATGTTTGTTTTGCTAAAAGTATTTATTCGAACTAATGGCATGGGAATAATTTTTTTACCTTAAACGCAGGATGATATGTAGCTTTTTGGGATAGTAGTGACTGTGTCCTTATTGCGATGTGTGTGGTCTACGTCTTATGTCATTTCTGTTAGTTTATTTCAAAATGTATCGAAGCGATTATGTCACTTTTATTAGTTTAACCTACATGAAGAATCCAAATATTTCTATTTTTATGTACTTATGTAATGGACAGTCGTTCTCTGTAAAAATAGATTACGTGATCAACTAATTTTACACTATACGTAAGGTTTTTTCTCTGGAAATTTTTTGATCATGCCGTGGTTCAAATGAGTCTAGAAAGCCCTGCCATAGTATCATTATTGAGTTGATTACTAAAATAAACAAAGGTTTGAGACTGAATAATCTAATAAGATTAAAAACTACTATGATCACAAGGAGGTTTGAGAATAGGTACCAGTTGACTTCTTATGATAGCAATAGTAAAGAATTAATCAATTATAAGCATAAGTTGGCATCAATTCAGACGTGTGGTAAGAGTTTATTCATTAGACATAGAACCTTTAATTTACATATCAGTTATTCGTATGTTGCGGCGGCAGGTACCCTGTGATTAAAGTCCATGCATCAACAAAATCAATGACGAGTTGATTAAACTAAGAAAAGCAAGAAGAAAATGATCCAGGTCCGGCCCGGTTCACCCGTTTTTACCGTTTCAGACGGTCATCTCAAGTTCGTTTTCGGACGGCATTTATTGGTTAGCCGAACCATGGCGACTCCGGTTCTCGGTTAAACCAGTTGAACCCGTTGGTCCGGTCAGGTGTTTTAAACCATATGTGCCATCAACTTTTTTGCATATAAATTGTATGAAGCTTTGTGTGTTTTATTAGTTTCTACAATATGTATAATATCATTTATTTTTCATTAAGGCTGTTTTAAAAATAACATTTATTAGAATAGTTGAAAAGTCAATAGGTTGTTATTGTTATATATATATTTTTTTTAAATATTAAATTACATTGTATTTTTTTTAAATGTCAACAAAAAGTGCTTTAAAGTGTTGTAATTAATGTTATTATTAGTTTATACTTATTAAAATTTGTCATAATAAAGTAAGTGTGTTGGCTTAATATTTTAAGACTTACATTTTCTCAAATGCTTTATAATGCAGTATAGATTGGCTTCGCAAGCAACTTATAGGAGGTATTACTTGATATATCAGTACTAATGAAACTTTGTTGTAATTAACGTGTTTTGATCACAAGATTATCACTATAATCAAGAACCTTCAACTATTACTAAAGAACCATTAGAGATATAAGAAAGAATTATCACCTTAGAATGGTGAATTGGTGTGTTTCTTTCATTAAGTTCTTGTAGTATTTATACTACATATAATCACTATTTACTTTACAAAAGTAATAATATTACAAAGATTAATGGGTAATAAGTGGTGACATTATTGATCAACTTTTGATAAAAGTGGTATACACTAAATAATGAATGGCTGTGAATTATAACACTCCCTCTTGGATACCACCTTTTTCAACATAGAGTCAACTTGAACTTGGAAGTACTGCCTCATTAAAAACCTTGCTAAAGAAAAACCCAGTGGGAAAAAACCTTAGCCAAGGGAAAAAGAGTGCAGTGTATATTTGACTCCCCCTGATGTAGACATCCATAGGGCATTATATCTTCTGTACATGCCGCATTCCAATATCATGAACGTGTTTCCTAAAAACCGAAGTTGGGAGTGCCTTGGTGAAAAGATCTTGGAGGTATATGTGTTCGTTGATAGACTTGAGACCGCATTCTTCTTGGATGTGTTGAATCATTGATCTTAACTAAACACACTCTCGATTGGCTTCACAAAGTGCAATAAGTTGAGCATGATTTGATGATGTAGCAGTTAAAAGGATATGGACATCCATTCCATACTTATTTATAACACTTCCTCTTGAATGTCCATTTGAAGATTATGCCTCGTTAAAACCTTACTAGATAAAAACCCAGTGGGACAAAAATCTAGTGAAGGAAAAAGAGTACATAATTCCTTCATATGCTTAAGGATGTTGTCTCGCCAAGGACCTTATTAAGAAATCACAAGGCTTCAAGAGAGAAGTTCTTGAGAGAGAATTACCAGCAAAGTGAGAAATTACTTTCGTGACCGAAATGTATTGAGCTCATGACAAAACATTCTTAATATACACCAAACCTGACTTCAGAAAGAATGGTGAGAAACTTGGCGTAAATTATATCACTCCAAGAAACCTTTGAAATAAATTATATCACTCCAAGAAACCTTTGAAATACAGCAATCCTCCCTTAAACTTGATATATTTAGAATCGCCATTCTCCTTGAGTTATCTATAACTTTGTTTCTTTGTATTAGCAACACATCTACACCATGATGAGATGCATCACAGAACACTATGAAGTCTTTACTTCCTTCAGATATACTTCTTGTTCTTCTCATAGGAATCCATATACCACGTTTGAAGTTTAACAGACCCATTAATATCAAGAGAGATGCATGAATATTAATGAATGAGTGGTGAGATCGGAGTCGGGGTGACCCGATCTAACTTTTGGATCAATAAAATATATCGCCGGAATTTTGGCCGGAAATTTCTCCGATGGCCAGATTCTCGCCAGAGAATAATGGGAGGCTAATATAATGAAACGGGTTACCCTAACCCTAATCCGGATACGATCTTATATAACCTTTAACTTTGAGAGATAACAGGTTTAGTCCCTGCACAATATTAAACTTTCCAAAAATAGAAAAATATAAAAGATAGAGTAAACAAGTTTCTATAATGACAGAAACAACCCCTGAAAGTTTGATTTCAAGTCTTTACGAAAAATGTAAATTCAGCACATTAATTTCGCGTTCATATAAAGACATATATTAATTTAATAAGTTTACACATTCATGTGTATGGACTTCAATTCCTATATGTCTCATCACAAGAGACTTGCATCTTTCACTAGTTACTTTCGTCTTTACATTATGGCCAGTCATTGCACTTCTTGCAAGATTATTTTCAAGATCCTCACTGTTATTATAGCGTTATTTTGTGATAAATTTGTTATCTTGCGCATCATTAGATACGATAGTACTATAGACGTTGATTCAACTCTTTTCGATTCCACATTTTACTAGACATTATATTTATTGAGATCTCATAGTTTTAAATGTACACGAGGTTCTTTTAGAATCCTTTTTGTCTAGTGTCACAGTACGAGACTATTATGGGGTCTTTATTACCTCGATATGTAACACCCCCAAATTTGGTTTGTGGCAGCGGAAGATTAATCTGGGTGTTACCGTGAGGATCGAAAACAAAATCATAGAAAAACAGCCTGAGACGGCATTTTTAATTTACATAGGTCCATAATACAAATTCAGTTACAAAGCGTTACATCAGAGTACTAAGGTTTTTCCAAAGAAACATCAATTTAACTGAATTACAACTTTATTTTACACCATTTATTTAAGATAGGGTGCGCCTGCTCCATGCCTTGCCTTGCTCCTTTTTAGTTCCCTGAGATACATGCTTAAAAGTCAACATAATGTTGAGTGAAATCATGGAGTTTGTAATTTAAATATCAGTTCGATTCACAAGTAAGATTGTATTGGAGATACAATCAGTTTAAAAATTGATATCGCAGTTCATATATTGCCCTAAGTCTCATGACACGCAAACGTTAACAAAGTACCGCATAAACGGAGGTGTCCACCAAATTAATGATGAAGGTTTTGCCCTCGTGTAATAGGTGATTTTGCCAATTCCTATTTCTCTCAAATATAATGCATCGCGACTAATACGACTAGCAAAAAGCATTCCGTCACAGTATTAGTGGGATAGGTCGTCAACCTCTAATAGATCTATTCATTATATTCGCGTTCACCGCAGTGATTAATGGCTCATGATAAAGGGTCTTATGGCAATATGGTGTACTTAGGCATATATCAAGTCAGGTAGCATACAGAAAAATACTTGTGATTTATTTATAGCATGTATCCCCCTCACGAAGTTTAAAAAGTGTAAAGAGTTTAAAAGTGAGGCCATGACTCACCTTAAGCGTTACTGGTGATGGTGAAAATAATCTCAGAGGTGATTATAACAACTTCGATATAGAACCTGGTAAATATATAAATAACTGAGAATCTGACTAATTTCTAGTGGTGGGTGTGTATGAATGGTGGATGATGATATACAACGATCTAATTGTTGAGAGTGAAGGTGTTATATGATTATGGTGCTCGTGCTCTCGTAAAATCATATCTTCAATGAGTAAATGAAATATTAATATGAAATATTCCTAACGCTAATAACTAATATGCAATTAGAATGCGAATATGCATATGAAGTAAAGATATGGTGCAAAAATGAAAAATAAGATAAGAATGACAAGTTATAACAGTTGGTCCTTGTTCTTTCCAGATTTTACATTTTCTACCCTAACCGTGGTTTGCGTTACGTCGTTAGTCATCGGTTAAGTCCATAGTCCAATAATTGTCCATATGTCCACATAAGGCTTGAAGTTCAATGGTATGTCAATTTAAGTCCTCTACAAACTGTTTTCACAGCTTCAGTCCCTAGGTTTCACAGTTTGGCAGTTTTGGTCATTTTCGGTTAAGTCGCGTTACATTCTTAGTCCTTTTTGCATAAAAATGACGGGAAAAATATTCTGAAATTTTTTATAACTTTATTAAGTTTATTTTAACTTATTTCAAGTGCTTATTCCAAGAACGAGCATATTTTTATATTAATGGGCCGATTAACGAATCTATTTAAGGTCCGTTAATAAATTTAGAGGCGAGGGCGTGAAAATAGTTTTGGGCTTAGACTTGGGCTATTTTTAGGATTCTAAAAATATATTATATGGGCCTGTTGGACCTTGCTATCGAAAACTCTTGTTGGGCTTTGGTTTTGGCCCAAATCGAAGGTTTGAATAATTTCTAAAAATGTTTACTAAGTACTAGTGAGGGTCGATCAAAAGGAGGTATTTTGAGCGTGTTAACAAGCTTATGAGGTCGAACTTAAAACATGAAAAATATAGTTTGATAGGTGTGCTATCGAGTTGTACCATAATATCTATGTGTTGTGTTTGTAAATTCGAAAATACCTTTGAGGTTTATAGCCCCGTCGAATGGTGTTGAGTCCAAAAGAAATGTCTAAAATTTTCTAAGTCCTTTACCCTAGTCGAGTAGCACTTGAAATGGTTTATTTTAAGCGTCGAGGTGAAAGTATGAGGGGGATCTTAGAAAACGAAACATATTGTTTCTCAGGCGTAATATCGAGAGGAGTAGAGATATATATGTGTTATGTTCATGAATTCGACATAAGAGTTTCATGAGTTGGGTCGGTCGAGTTGTTTTTCTTGATTATCATACTTAGAGTTTTACTTGTTTCTAGCTACTCGATCGAGTAGTACTTTACATGGTTCGATTTAAAGGTCTAAACGAGATTATAAGTGGAATCTTAGCACATAAAAGTTGAAGGTGGCTGGGTCGACATTTGACATGTGCAAAAATATATACGCGTTACATGTAAGTTTTACAAATTAGCATGGTGTTAAGTGGGAGGTTCGAGTGATGTTTAAGACTTAGTTTACTTAGAAAAATTATAACCCGATTTTAACTAGTTGTTAAGATTTTAGTCCGAATAGCGAGTTAAGGTGTGATTTAATGTGCGACGTGGGTTGTTTATATATATGACTTTTCGATATAATGTTATGGATTTTAAAGTTTACATGTTCGAGTAAAGCATGTAATATGTTCTAGTGTTTCATGCAATGGATAAATTAAATGTGACAAGGTTGTATGTAAAAAAAATAATAGGTTCGACTGTAAGGAGGATGGAATATGCATGCATGCTACCCTCGATTGTAATGAAGTATGCATGGGTGGGTCGTGTGCATGAAATAGAAAACAAGAGGTTATAAGTACTTACAGTGCCTTCCTAAAGGTGGTGAAGGGAAGTTGGTTGTTCGAATAGGACACAAGAAAAGCAGTGAGCTTAGAAAAACTTTATACGCCTATGCTTCTACTAACTTTGCCTTCAACTCTTCACGAAAGAAAGTTATTTGTTCTTTTTAGAGAATGTTGTGATTGTGATAGGAGGTGATAGGTGATAGGAAGGAAAGTGGATCGAATGAAAGGTTTTTATAAGTAAAATATCTTCTACTTGCATTGACTTCTTGACCATATGATTGAAAGTACTGTGTCTATGGGACACTTGTATGTCCTTGTTGTGCAAATGTGTGTGTGAATGAGTATTGGTAGATGAGAGTTTGGCTTTTAGTTCTTGTATGTTTCTCTTATTCGGTTTGAGGTTTAACATGTGTCCATTGCTTGGACTAGTAAGCCACAATTCATTTCTAGCTTCTTGTTCTACTTGTAAACTGTTATTGGAGGTTACAGTAATAACTTGAATTCATAATAGTTGGTTTTGGTTTTGTGTTATATTTGATTTTTACAAATGTTGTCCAAGTTTGAGTTCTTCGAACTAAAGGCCATGCCTATGGTTCATTCCTCTTTTAGTAACATTAACAGGTTTCTAAATATTCTAATATGTTTGCAATCATCGTTGGGTTGTTGTGGTTTGAAGTGATGGTGTGTTGTGGCTTTTTAGGTACACGACTTGAGTGGCAATGAGATGATCGGTTTGCTCTTGAATTACCTAGTAATACTTGCTATCTATATTTAAATGTCACCTTATTAATTATCTAGTAGTTGATGATCATAAAGGTATAACAACATGTAGAGTTTGCGTTTGTTATTTTAGAAGTTCGAATGAGTTTTTTTGAAAGAGTAGTATCGATCGAGTATAAGAGAAAGCAAGAAAGAAAAGAGTGAAGGTGGGCTAAAGGAATAGTCTTGGTATCGTGGTGATGATGGGCTGTGAAAGTTGGTTGGGTTGGATGGGTTTGATGGGCCGAAAATGTTGAGGTCCAACCGGTTTGTAATTGTGGGTTAATATTAGTGTTGGTATTTTAGTTAAGTGTAGTTGTGTGATATTAACTTTGGTTAAGTGGTAGTGAAATAAATAGATGAATATGGTCACTTGTTATTGTGTAAACGTGTTGTTGCGTCGGAGATATTATCTCGAGTTTCGGTGTGTTCAATATGTATATATATATATATATAGAATGCATTGCTATTAATAACAATAATGAAAAGTTTAAATTTCTAGCAAAAATGGGCGTTAGTAAACAGTAATACGAGATTATCATTAATCATTAAGATTGATTACAAGGGTTTTTCGTAGGATCTTACAGTACTCCTCCCTCATTCGAATTCCGTCCCGGAATTCAAGTCTAAGATGGCTACTAAGAGTGGTTTACGGGAATAGATGGGGATATTTTTCACGAATTTGGTCTTCGCGTTCCCATGTGTACGTTGGTCCTCTCTTAGAGTCCCATTTTACTTTCACAATAGGAATACGGCTTTGCTTGAGTTGCTTAACCTCTCTATCCATTATCTCTACGGGTTCCTCTGTGAATACAAGTTTGTCGTCCAGTTTAATCTCTTTCAGCGGAATGACGAGAGTCTCGTCCGATAGGCATTTCTTAAGTTGGGATACGTGGAAGGTAGGGTGTATCCTACTGAGTTCTTCCGGGAGTTCTAACTTATAGGCAACTGGACCAATCCTCTCGAGGATTTTGAACGGTCCAATGTACCTTGGGTTGAGTTTTCCACGCTTTTCGAAGCGTATCATTCCCTTCCAGGGCGAAACTTTTAGCATAACTCTATCTCCGACTTCAAACTCCATGGGTTTCCTCCTCACGTCTGCATAACTCTTTTGTCTGTCATGAGCGGCTTGGATACGATGTTTGATTTTGAATATTTTCTCGGTGGTGTCGTGGATTAATTCTGGTCCGGTAAGCTGCATGTCACCAACTTCTGTCCAACAGATGGGTGATCTGCACTTTCTTCCGTAAAGTGCTTCGAAAGGTGCAGCCTTCAGGCTAGCTTGGTAACTATTGTTGTACGAGAATTCAACCAATGGTAAGTGTTTATCCCAACCTTTTCCGAAGTCAAGTACACATGCTCTAAGCATATCTTCTAAGGTTTTGATTGTCCTTTCACTTTGTCCATCAGTTTGAGGATGATAAGCGGTGCTCATGTCCAATTGAGTACCGAGGGCTTTCTGCAGGGATTGCCAAAATCCTGAAGTGAATCGACTGTCTCTGTCTGAGATGATAGAGACTGGGACTCCATGTCGGATTATGATTTCTTTGAAGTACAACTGAGCGAGTGTGTCCAACTCGTCAGTTTCTTTGATAGGCAGAAAATGAGCTGATTTGGTTAAGCGGTCGACGATAACCCAAATGGTGTCATATCCGGTCGACGTTTTTGGTAACTTGGTAATAAAATCCATAGTGATTCGTTCCCATTTCCAAACTGGTATCTCAGGTTGTACAAGTAGTCCAGATGGTTTCTGACTTTCGGCTTTGACCCTTGAACAAGTCAAACACTTCTCAACATATGTTGCAATGTCGGCTTTCATGTTTGGCCACCAGTAAAGTTGTTTGAGGTCTTGGTACATTTTAGTGGATCCGGGGTGAATGGAATATTTAGACTTGTGAGATTCATGCATGATAAAATCTCGAATACCTCCATAGAGAGGAATACAGCATCTTTTCTTGAAGCATAACATTCCATCGGATCTTCGTATGAATCCATTCTCGCTTTCTAGCATGCCCTTAATTTTCTCGTGAGCTCGATTTTCTTCCTGAAGAGCTTCCGATTGGGCTATGAGAATTTGAGATGGGAGTGGTGAATAAATTGTCATTTCTAACGATCGAACTCTAAGAGGTTTGATCCTCTCTTTTCTGCTCAATGCGTCAGCCACGACATTCGCTTTACCTGGGTGGTAGCGAATTTCACAATCGTAGTCGTTGAGTAGTTCCAACCATCGGCGCTGTCTCATGTTCAGCTCCTTCTGATCTAGTATGTGTTGAAGACTTTTGTGATCGGTGAATACCGTACACTTTGTACCATATAGGTAATGTCTCCACATTTTAAGAGCGAATACTACTGCTCCTAATTCCAGATCATGAGTGGTATAGTTTTCCTCATTTTTCTTGAGTTGTCGAGACGCGTAAGCGATGACTTTGTTCCTTTGCATTAGTACCGCACCTAAACCATGATGTGATGCATCACAGTATACTACAAAGTCGTCGTTTCCGTCTGGTAGCGCTAGAATTGGTGCTTCACAGAGTTTTTGTTTTAGGAGTTGAAATGCTGATTCTTGTTTCTCTTCCCAGATATACTTCTTGTTTTTCTGAGTGAGTTCTGTCAAAGGTTTTGCGATTTTGGAAAAACCTTCTATAAACCTTCGATAGTAACCAGCGAGTCCTAAAAATTGTCGAATTTCAGTGGGAGTGGTGGGCGAAGCCCAACCTTTGACTGCTTCGATCTTGGCGGGATCAACGTGAATACCTTGACTGTTGATGATGTGACCTAAGAATTGAACGGTGGAGATCCAAAAATCACATTTGGAAAATTTTGCATACAGTTTTTCTTGCTTGAGTACACCTAAAATGGTTCTCAAATGTTCCGCATGCTCTTGTTTGTTGCGTGAGTAGATCAAAATGTCGTCAATGAATACGATCACGAACTTGTCCAGATATGGCTTACATACGCGGTTCATCAGATCCATGAACACTGCGGGTGCGTTGGTAAGACCAAATGGCATTACGCGGAATTCGTAATGTCCGTATCGTGTTCGAAAGGCTGTTTTGGGAACGTCTTCTTCTCTGACTCTTAATTGGTGGTATCCTGATCTTAGACCGATTTTTGAGTAAACACTCGATCCTTGTAGTTGGTCAAATAGATCGTCGATTCTTGGTAATGGGTATCGATTTTTCACTGTGAGTTTGTTCAACTCTCTATAATCGATGCACATTCGGAATGTTCCGTCTTTCTTTTTGACAAACAGGACTGGTGCTCCCCAAGGTGATGAGCTGGGTTGGATGAATCCTTTATCTGACAGTTCTTTCAACTGCTCAGATAATTCTTTCATTTCGGAAGGGGCTAATCGATATGGTGCTTTTGCAACGGGTGCTGCTCCAGGCACTATATCGATTCGAAATTCTACTTGCCGGATGGGTGGAATACCTGGCAAGTCTTCAGGGAATACTTCTGCAAACTCATTTACAACTGGCACTTCTTCCAGTCGTTTTTCTTTCTCTTTCGATTTATCTTTCGTTACTTGGACTAAGAATGCGTGACATCCTTTGTTTATGTATTTCACCGTTTTGATGTACGAGATGATATTGAGTTGGGTTTTGTAGTGGTCACAACGAACGGTAAGCGTTTCATTGTCTAAGGGAATTTGAACAACTTTTTCATCGCAGATGATTCGGGCACGATGTCTGGATAACCAATCCATACCCACAATTGCGTCAAAGCTTCCAAGTTGGATGGGCATGAGATCGATAGGAAATGATTTGTTTTGGAGGGTTAAGGTGCAGTTTTTGAGTACGGTGTTGGTGTTTAACAATTTTCCGTCGGCTATTTCAATTTCGTACGCGGTATCTAATTCTACGGGTGCAATATTAAGCAATAAAGCAAATGAAGTAGATACAAAGCTTTTATCGGCTCCAGAATCAAATAATATTTTTGCACTATGTTGATTCAGTAAGAAAGTACCCGTAGTGACGTTGGGGTTCTGTGACACGTTTCCATCTCCGAGTACGTAAGCTCTTCCTCGGGCAACCTGATTGACGTTCTTGGGACAGTGGCTTTTATAATGACCCGCTTCACCACAACCGTGGCACTTTACTGCTACTGGTTGCGCATTCGCTCCCGTGGCTCTGCAGTCTCGGGTCACGTGACCTATTTTCCTACAGTTACCGCAGATGGCGGTACAGGGTCCTGTATGATGCATCTTGCACTTGTTACACTGGGGTTTTGTCCCAGCATACATTTTTCCTTCGGCATGTGTAGCCACATAAGCCCTAGCGGCTTCTTGTCTGCGGTTTTGTTGTTGATGTCTATCTTTTCTGCTTTGCTGGTAGTCTCTGTTGCGATTGCTTCGATCATTGTTGCGGTAGCTCCTGCTGTGATTGTAATAACTGTTGCTGTTCCGGTTGTTGCTGTCATAGTTATCATGGTTTCTCTTTTGCCCACTGACTGTGGAGTTAGAACCTCGTTTAAGCACTCGACTCATCATTCGCTGAGCAAATACGAATGCGGCTTCGAGAGTTTGTGGGTGTGATGCGGTGACGTCTCCCTCAATGCTTGAAGGTAGTCCTTCCACATATTTCTCTAATGTCTTTTCCAAGTCAGGTACCATGTGTGGACACAAAAGAGATAACTCTTGAAATTTTCGGTTGTACGCACTGACATCATTGCTTTTCACCACTAGCTGGTGAAATTCGTCTTCAAGCTTTCTGACCTCGGTACGGGGACAGTACTTTTTCAGCATTTTATTCTTCAGTTCGGTCCATGAGATTTGAAATGCTGCTTCAGTACCCATTATTTTGACAGTAGCATTCCACCAAGATAATGCATTTCCCCTCAAAGTTCCAGTGGCAAAAGTGACCTTGTTATTTTCTGCACAGTTGCTTCTCATGAATACCGTTTCCATGCATTCAAACCACTGCGCTAGTTCCGTCACTCCTTCTACGCCTCTGTAGGTGGTGGGTTGACAACTCACGAATTCCTTGTAAGTACATTTACGTGGTGTAGATGCCTCACTTTCATTTGTTGCTCCCATAGTATTGCTTGAGCGGTTTGCTGCATCGGCCTCGCGTGCTGCGGCGATGCCTTCATCAATCATCCTTCGAACCTCCTCAAGCGTCAGTGTTACGGTTGCGTTGGTTGTTTCGTTGTCGCTATGTGCCATTTTCTATTAATGTCACAAGAATACAGATTTAGAATTTGGATAGAATGGCTGAGTATATGCATAATGTAATTATGGTGTGAAATGGTGGTTAAATTGAATATCTTTCCATAATTACTATGCCTCTTTATTTTATTCATTTACGGATATGAGATTTTTAAGGAACAATTGATTTAATCATACAACTGAAGTTCATCAATTTCCTCTTCATATCACCATATTATATGTGTTCAGGTTTTTACAATATTTACACAATCAGAGAATCATAATAATAACAGGTAACATCACGACATGTCTGGATACAATTACAATACATACGAACAACCATAATTCATAAGTTAACAGATATATAGTACATCACTACCAACATTACAACATTAATAACTTGATCAGTTGAGTTATACAACAAAACGATACAAGAGTCTTTATTAATTGCCACATGCGGCAGATTACAATGTCTCAAACTATACAACATGCTAACTATGTCTACTGCTCAGGTCTATCCGTACGCCTCGTGAGCTCTGAGATCTGGTCTCTGAGTCTCTGTATCTCAGCCTGATGCTCCATCTGTATCTCTCCCATGACTCTCTCCAGTGCGTCGGCTCTACGCTGTGCCAGGTGAGCCTCCCAAGCTAAGTCCTGTCCCTCTCTGCGTATGGATATCGCGTGGGAACGGGTATCTGCCAAGTCTGTCTGCATCTGTTTCAAGCACTGCTGTACCACTGCTCTGTTGGAAGCCAACCTATGCAGAGTGTCAGTGATAGTACCCGGGGAATCCAATGGTACATGGTCTATCATCCGAAGAAGTGAATCGATCTGCTCTCCGTGACTCTCGAGTCGTGTCACTACTGTAGATGGTATAAGGGTGTGGGTGACTACTGGTCTAAATCCTTCCCAAGCATCACGGGTCTGAGCTGGGGGAGTGAAACCAGGAGGGTAAGGTAGTGATGGTGAGGATGGGTGTATCTGCTCTGATATGCGAGGTCTACTCGATGAAGGAATATCCTCCGCAGGAATCGGATCCCGCTGTCGAGGTGGTAGTGGATATGTCTGGGTATGTATGTCAAGCACATGGTCAGGTAGTAATGGTGGTGCAACATGATGGGGCTCGGGTAAGTCATCAGCAGGGAGCCATTGCTGACTCTCATAGTACAAGTCGTCAGGAGGTGGTATATAGAAAGGAGAGTAGGTGTCGTAAACAAAATGTGGTGGTAGCGTAGGTGCTGGCAAAGCTGGCACATGAGGGTCATCTAATAAAGGTATAGCGGCGGCTCCACCCTCTACAAGGGGCTCGATCGCGTCAGGCACAACCTCTGGTGCTACAGTACCAGGAAGTACAGGGGACGTGACTGATGCTAGTGATCCCTCGGAGTCCGGCTCCGATGATACACTAAAGTGGGTGATGAATGACATGATACTGTAATAATCCATATATGGTAAAATAAGTAGCTACTAACATCAAGTGGTGTAATATAAGCATGAAATGATCTAGTTGTGTGCAGTAACTATCAAGTATGCAAAAACTTCCATCAGATAATTCTAATGTATAACGTACCGATCGCGGCAGCAAGCAGGCATGGAGGGTTTAAGGTGACATGGTGTATAATTAATTTGTTTGAAAAAAAAAATGTAGTTATAGTCCAATGTTTGAAAACATTTGGTTCTCTATAACCAAAGCTCTGATGCCAATCTGTAACACCCCCAAATTTGGTTTGTGGCAGCGGAAGATTAATCTGGGTGTTACCGTGAGGATCGAAAACAAAATCATAGAAAAACAGCCTGAGACGGCATTTTTAATTTACATAGGTCCATAATACAAATTCAGTTACAAAGCGTTACATCAGAGTGCTAAGGTTTTTCCAAAGAAACATCAATTTAACTGAATTACAACTTTATTTTACACCATTTATTTAAGATAGGGTGCGCCTGCTCCATGCCTTGCCTTGCTCCTTTTTAGTTCCCTGAGATACATGCTTAAAAGTCAACATAATGTTGAGTGAAATCATGGAGTTTGTAATTTAAATATCAGTTCGATTCACAAGTAAGATTGTATTGGAGATACAATCAGTTTAAAAATTGATATCGCAGTTCATATATTGCCCTAAGTCTCATGACACGCAAACGTTAACAAAGTACCGCATAAACGGAGGTGTCCACCAAATTAATGATGAAGGTTTTGCCCTCGTGTAATAGGTGATTTTGCCAATTCCTATTTCTCTCAAATATAATGCATCGCGACTAATACGACTAGCAAAAAGCATTCCGTCACAGTATTAGTGGGATAGGTCGTCAACCTCTAATAGATCTATTCATTATATTCGCGTTCACCGCAGTGATTAATGGCTCATGATAAAGGGTCTTATGGCAATATGGTGTACTTAGGCATATATCAAGTCAGGTAGCATACAGAAAAATACTTGTGATTTATTTATAGCATGTATCCCCCTCACGAAGTTTAAAAAGTGTAAAGAGTTTAAAAGTGAGGCCATGACTCACCTTAAGCGTTACTGGTGATGGTGAAAATAATCTCAGAGGTGATTATAACAACTTCGATATAGAACCTGGTAAATATATAAATAACTGAGAATCTGACTAATTTCTAGTGGTGGGTGTGTATGAATAGTGGATGATGATATACAACGATCTAATCGTTGAGAGTGAAGGTGTTATATGATTATGGTGCTCGTACTCTCGTAAGATCATATCTTCAACGAGTAAATGAAATATTAATATGAAATATTTCTAACGCTATTAACTATGCAATTAGAATGCGAATATGCATATGAAGTAAAGATATGGTGCAAAAATGAAAAATAAGATAAGAATGACAAGTTATAACAGTTGGTCCTTGTTCTTTCCAGATTTTACATTTTCTACCCTAACCGTGGTTTGCGTTACGTCGTTAGTCATCGGTTAAGTCCATAGTCCAATAATTGTCCATATGTCCACATAAGGCTTGAAGTTCAATGGTATGTCAATTTAAGTCCTCTACAAACTGTTTTCACAGCTTCAGTCCCTAGGTTTCACAGTTTGGCAGTTTTGGTCATTTTCGGTTAAGTCGCGTTACATTCTTAGTCCTTTTTGCATAAAAATGACGGGAAAAATATTCTGAAATTTTTTATAACTTTATTAAGTTTATTTTAACTTATTTCAAGTGCTTATTCCAAGAACGAGCATATTTTTATATTAATGGGCCGATTAACGAATCTATTTAAGGTCCGTTAATAAATTTAGAGGCGAGGGCGTGAAAATAGTTTTGGGCTTAGACTTGGGCTATTTTTAGGATTCTAAAAATATATTATATGGGCCTGTTGGACCTTGCTATCGAAAACTCTTGTTGGGCTTTGGTTTTGGCCCAAATCGAAGGTTTGAATAATTTCTAAAAATGTTTACTAAGTACTAGTGAGGGTCGATCAAAAGGAGGTATTTTGAGCGTGTTAACAAGCTTATGAGGTCGAACTTAAAACATGAAAAATATAGTTTGATAGGTGTGCTATCGAGTTGTACCATAATATCTATGTGTTGTGTTTGTAAATTCGAAAATACCTTTGAGGTTTATAGCCCCGTCGAATGGTGTTGAGTCCAAAAGAAATGTCTAAAATTTTCTAAGTCCTTTACCCTAGTCGAGTAGCACTTGAAATGGTTTATTTTAAGCGTCGAGGTGAAAGTATGAGGGGGATCTTAGAAAACGAAACATATTGTTTCTCAGGCGTAATATCGAGAGGAGTAGAGATATATATGTGTTATGTTCATGAATTCGACATAAGAGTTTCATGAGTTGGGTCGGTCGAGTTGTTTTTCTTGATTATCATACTTAGAGTTTTACTTGTTTCTAGCTACTCGATCGAGTAGTACTTTACATGGTTCGATTTAAAGGTCTAAACGAGATTATAAGTGGAATCTTAGCACATAAAAGTTGAAGGTGGCTGGGTCGACATTTGACATGTGCAAAAATATATACGCGTTACATGTAAGTTTTACAAATTAGCATGGTGTTAAGTGGGAGGTTCGAGTGATGTTTAAGACTTAGTTTACTTAGAAAAATTATAACCCGATTTTAACTAGTTGTTAAGATTTTAGTCCGAATAGCGAGTTAAGGTGTGATTTAATGTGCGACGTGGGTTGTTTATATATATGACTTTTCGATATAATGTTATGGATTTTAAAGTTTACATGTTCGAGTAAAGCATGTAATATGTTCTAGTGTTTCATGCAATGGATAAATTAAATGTGACAAGGTTGTATGTAAAAAAAATAATAGGTTCGACTGTAAGGAGGATGGAATATGCATGCATGCTACCCTCGATTGTAATGAAGTATGCATGGGTGGGTCGTGTGCATGAAATAGAAAACAAGAGGTTATAAGTACTTACAGTGCCTTCCTAAAGGTGGTGAAGGGAAGTTGGTTGTTCGAATAGGACACAAGAAAAGCAGTGAGCTTAGAAAAACTTTATACGCCTATGCTTCTACTAACTTTGCCTTCAACTCTTCACGAAAGAAAGTTATTTGTTCTTTTTAGAGAATGTTGTGATTGTGATAGGAGGTGATAGGTGATAGGAAGGAAAGTGGATCGAATGAAAGGTTTTTATAAGTAAAATATCTTCTACTTGCATTGACTTCTTGACCATATGATTGAAAGTACTGTGTCTATGGGACACTTGTATGTCCTTGTTGTGCAAATGTGTGTGTGAATGAGTATTGGTAGATGAGAGTTTGGCTTTTAGTTCTTGTATGTTTCTCTTATTCGGTTTGAGGTTTAACATGTGTCCATTGCTTGGACTAGTAAGCCACAATTCATTTCTAGCTTCTTGTTCTACTTGTAAACTGTTATTGGAGGTTACAGTAATAACTTGAATTCATAATAGTTGGTTTTGGTTTTGTGTTATATTTGATTTTTACAAATGTTGTCCAAGTTTGAGTTCTTCGAACTAAAGGCCATGCCTATGGTTCATTCCTCTTTTAGTAACATTAACAGGTTTCTAAATATTCTAATATGTTTGCAATCATCGTTGGGTTGTTGTGGTTTGAAGTGATGGTGTGTTGTGGCTTTTTAGGTACACGACTTGAGTGGCAATGAGATGATCGGTTTGCTCTTGAATTACCTAGTAATACTTGCTATCTATATTTAAATGTCACCTTATTAATTATCTAGTAGTTGATGATCATAAAGGTATAACAACATGTAGAGTTTGCGTTTGTTATTTTAGAAGTTCGAATGAGTTTTTTTGAAAGAGTAGTATCGATCGAGTATAAGAGAAAGCAAGAAAGAAAAGAGTGAAGGTGGGCTAAAGGAATAGTCTTGGTATCGTGGTGATGATGGGCTGTGAAAGTTGGTTGGGTTGGATGGGTTTGATGGGCCGAAAATGTTGAGGTCCAACCGGTTTGTAATTGTGGGTTAATATTAGTGTTGGTATTTTAGTTAAGTGTAGTTGTGTGATATTAACTTTGGTTAAGTGGTAGTGAAATAAATAGATGAATATGGTCACTTGTTATTGTGTAAACGTGTTGTTGCGTCGGAGATATTATCTCGAGTTTCGGTGTGTTCAATATGTATATATATATATATATATATATATATATAGAATGCATTGCTATTAATAACAATAATGAAAAGTTTAAATTTCTAGCAAAAATGGGCGTTAGTAACGGTAATACGAGATTATCATTAATCATTAAGATTGATTACAAGGGTTTTTCGTAGGATCTTACACGATATGACCATCTTAACTTCTTGCTCCATTTATATATCATTCGAGGATTTATATTTGGAATCGATTGTTCTATCACGCAATAGGCGTGCCATAGAATCATTAACAATTACTGGTTGTCCAGTTGGGACACAAATATAAGTTGGAGCATTAGCAGCGTATAAAAGATCTAGTTACTCTGTTTAGGTCACCAAATATGTCTGGCATTTTCTAGATCATAAAAATGAATTACACTTTGAACTTCAAGTTCATAACTATTAGTGTTGTGAGGATCAACATTTACATTATTTATAATTCATTCCAAATTCTTGCTGCTTATTCTCTCCCCCTGAATGAATTATAATAATTCTCAATATTTCACATTTTGCGTTGTGGTGGATTCACTATAAGTCGCATAATTGCATGACTTTTAGATGAGAGATAGATGGTTCGAGACAGAAAAAACCATTAAATGGGAAGGAATCATTACAAATTTTGGCATGTTGCAAATTCATGTTCTATCATTTAAATAACATGCCCCATAAACCATTAATTTTGCTCTCACAATTATTGGCTTTGTAATAAATTGAAAATGTTTATAAACGCTTCAACAAAAGCATTTCGCTTACCAACATGAGCTATAAGTTTTCAACACTTGTTCCAATAATTACCAAATACTTGGAATTTCTAACCACCATTTCCAAAAATATAATATGGAAAACATGCTCGCATTCTTATAAGCGGAGCCATTAATTACGCTAACTACATGTTGTGTCTTTCATGATCATTTTGACGATGCATCGATTTTAAAATCAAAATGATCTAAATGGCACTTGTATAGTCCTATATACATCTCTTTTGGATATTTTTCAAAACTCTAAGGGAATGAGCCCTTACTTTAATTTGGTGGTAATATTTGAAGTATTAACTTCTATTGAGAGCAATAAAGACAATGAAAAAATCATTGAATAAACTCATAGTTCTTTTATATATTTGCATCATCATTGACTCGGGATGGTCCATCCGGTCATGCCTCATAATAATATAATTTTGGCACATAAACTTATGTTACGGCTTGTCGAGGTAAATGCAATAGAATATAATGCATTATTAATATGAAATTTCATTCCTCGTAACAAGTTTATATTTTCTTTTACGAAGCAAAAATTGTGTTTGCAACTTTGCATAGATTCTTACATCTATGAATATAGTGTGTAATATATTTAACACACTTGTATTTTTCATACATGACATTTTCTTTTACTCCGTACTTATTTTGCCACTTCTAGTGGTTGATCATTTTCATTTTACTGTGACCATATCCATGAGGTTAGTTACAGAATAAGTAAATGTTAATTGCATAAACAAAAGTTAGTTGCAATAAAGTAAATGTTAGTTGCATAAATAAAAGTTCGTTGCATAAATGAGCTAAATCGTTTATAAACTGAAAATTTGCTAAAGTGATTGTATCATATGGGTTAATGATAATGTTATTTATTACCTTTTGACCAAGTGTTAATGGTGGCACACCATATAACGACACAACGTGTCCCATTTCCTAATATAGCCAACATGAGCCTAGCTCAGTTGGTAAGATGGAGGTCCATTAGTAGTGGAACCCATCTTTGGGATTGTCCCGGGTTCGAGTCCCGGCGGATACTTTCGGATTATTAAAAATGTTTGGCTGTTCAAAAAAAAAAAAAAAAAAAAAAAACAATCGCAAATAAATTTCCTTTTTTATTATAAAATCCGACTGGCCAACTAGTGAGATTCCATCTCTTCTTTTTACCAAATACTTGCACTAATAATGAGAAAAATCCAACTGGCCAACTCGTGAGATTCCATCTCTTCTTTTTACCAAATACTTGCACTAATAATGAGAGAATATGGATTGGTGAGTTGCTTTGGCTCCACTTCTCTTAAACAAATCAAATATACCACTTTTTGACTAGTAAAAATACGACTAAGTCTGTAGATACGTAATATACTTTTTCAAAAGTATCGAAATACGTAATGTACTAAAGATATTACTTATATCGTTAAGATACTTTCAAATTTTGCACAATATACGCAATGTTGACCGTTTTGTTACCTGTTTGACCGGTTTGCAGGTTAAAACTTATAAAAACTGACATTATTGGTCCCTGTGGTTTGCGTCTGTTTTCACCGGTCGTCCTTATACTTTTTTTTCAGTTATAAAAGTTACAATAATGGTCCTTGTGGTTTGCGTTAACTTTCACCTTTAGTCCTTTGATTTTTTTTCACTTTTTCGTCCGTGTTTACACGTGTAAAGTTCGTTTCGGCACGTTTTTACACGTTTTCGTCCGTGTTTACACGTTTTTGTTCGTTTTTACACGTTTTCGTCTGTTTTAACATGTTTTCGTCCGTGTTTACACGTTTTCGTTCGTTTTTACACGTTTTCGTCCGTGTTTACACGTTTTCGTCCGTGTTTACACGTTTTCGTCCGTTTTTACACGTTTTCGTCCGTTTTTTCACCTTTTCGTCCGTGTTTACATATTTTCGTCCGTTTTTACACGTTTTCATCCGTTTTTACACGTTTTCGTCCGTTTTTTCACCTTTTCGTCCGTGTTTACACGTTCTCGTCCGTGTTGACACGTTTTCGTCCGTTTTTACACGTTTTCGTCTGTTTTTACATGTTTTCGTCCGTTTTTACACGTTTTCGTCCGTTTTTTCACCTTTTCGTCCGTGTTTACACGTTCTCGTCCGTGTTGACACGTTTTCGTCCGTTTTTACACGTTTTCGTCTGTTTTTACACGTTTTCGTCCGTTTTTACATATTTTCGTCTGTTTTTACACGTTTTCGTCCGTGTTTACACGTTTTCGTCCGTTTGTTTACCTTTTTCGTCCGTTTTTTCACGTTTTCGTCCGTTTTTACACGTTTTCGTCCGTGTTTACACGTTTTCGTCGTTTTTACACGTTTTCGTCTGTTTTTACATTTTTCGTCCGTGTTTTACACGTTTTCGTTCGTTTTTACACGTTTTCGTCCGTTTTACACGTTTTCGTCTGTTTTTACACGTTTTCGTCCGTTTTACACGTTTTCGTCCGTGTTTGACACGTTTTCGTCGTTTTCACGTTTTACGTCCGTTTTTACACGTTTTCGTCCGTTTTTACACGTTTTGTTCTTTTTACACGTTTTCGTCCGTTGTCGACACGTTTTCGTCCATTTTACACGTTTTCGTAGTCCATTTTACACGTTTTCGTATGTTTTTACACGTTTTTGTTCATTTTTACATGTTTTTGTTCGTTTTTACACGACGGAAACGTGTTTAAAATGAGATTGAAACGTTGTAAAAATGAATCGAATAACGTGTAACACGGACGTAAACGTGTTAAAAACGACGAAAGTGTAAAAACGACGAAAATGTGTAAACACGGACGAAACTGTAAATAGACGAAAACTCGAACAAAAAGTGTAAACACGGTACGAAAAAACGAATGTAAAAACGGACGAAAACGTGTAAAGGAGAAAAAAAGGAAAAAAAAAAACAGACGAAAACGTGTAAAAAAAAAAACGGACGAAAACGTGTAAAAACAGACGAAAACGTGTAAAAACGGACGAAAACATGTCAACACGGACGAGAACGTGTCAACACGGACGAAAAGGTGAAAAAACGGACGAAAACATGTAAAAACAGACGAAAACGTCTAAAAACGAACAAAAACGTGTAAACACGGACGAAAACGTGTAAAAAACGGACGAAAAGGTGAAAAAAACGGACGAAAACGTGTAAAAGCAGACGAAAACATGTAAAAACGGACGAGAACATGTCAACACGGACGAAAAGGTGAAAAAACGGACGAAAACGTGTAAAAACGGACGAAAATGTGTAAACACGGACGAAAACGTGTAAACACGGACGAAAACGTGTAAAAACAGACGAAAACGTGTAAAAATGGACGAAAACGTTTAAACACGGACGAAAACGTGTAAATACGGACGAAAAGGTGAAAAAACGGACAAAAAGGTGAAAAAACGGACGAAAACGTGTAAACACGGACGAAAACGTGTAAAAACAGACAAAAACGTGTAAAAACGGACGAAAACGTGTAAACACGGACGAAAACATGTAAAAACAGACGAAAACGTGTAAAAACGAACAAAAACGTGTAAACACGGACGAAAACGTGTAAAAACGGACGAAAAGGTGAAAAAACGGACGAAAACGTGTAAAAATGGACGAAAACGTGTAAAAACAGACGAAAACGTGTAAAAAAGGACGAAAACATGTCAACACGGACGAGAACGTGTCAACACGGACGAAAAGGTGAAAAAACGGACGAAAACATGTAAAAACAGACGAAAACGTCTAAAAACGAACAAAAACATGTAAACACGGACGAAAACGTGTAAAAACGGACGAAAAGGTGAAAAAACGGACGAAAACGTGTAAAAACAGACGAAAACGTGTAAAAACGGACGAAAACATGTCAACACGGACGAGAACTTGTCAACACGGACGAAAAGGTGAAAAAAACGGACGAAAACGTGTAAAAACGGACGAAAATGTGTAAACACTGACGAAAACGTGTAAACACGGACGAAAACGTGTAAAAACAGACGAAAACGTGTAAAAACGGACGAAAACTTGTAAACACGGACGAAAACGTGTAAACACGGACGAAAAGGTGAAAAAACGGACAAATAGGTGAAAAAAACGGACGAAAACGTGTAAACACGATCGAAAACGTGTAAACACGGACGAAAACGTATAAAAACAGACGAAAACGTGTAAAAACGGACGAAAACGTGTAAACACGGACGAAAACATGTAAAAACAGATGAAAACGTGTAAAAACGAACAAAAACGTGTA
Organism: Artemisia tridentata subsp. tridentata; assembly: GCA_021014915.2. NCBI lineage: Eukaryota > Viridiplantae > Streptophyta > Magnoliopsida > Asterales > Asteraceae > Artemisia > Artemisia tridentata. The sequence continues at coordinate 195,193,778 of CP139503.1, read as the reverse complement.
AACACGGACGAAAACGTGTAAAAACGGACGAAAACGTGCCGAAACGAACTTTACACGTGTAAACACGGACGAAAAAGTGAAAAAAAATCAAAGGACTAAAGGTGAAAGTTAACGCAAACCACAAGGACCATTATTGTAACTTTTGTAACTGAAAAAAAAGTATAAGGACGGCTGGTGAAAACAGACGCAAACCACAGGGACCAATAATGTCAGTTTTTTTAAGTTTTAACCTGCAAACTGGTCAAACAGGTAACAAAACGGTCAACATTGCGTATATTGTGCAAAATTTGAAAGTATCTTAGCGATATAAGTAATATCTTTAGTACATTACGTATTTCGGTACTTTTGAGAAAGTATGTTACGTATCTACAGACTTAGTCCGTAAAAATACCAAGCCATGGTTATACTCATTTCCACACAATCTCAAGCTTTAAGCAAACTACCATAACCCTTTTTTTAAGCTCATATTTGCAAGCATGGGAGTCCAGAATTAATACAGGTCGATTGGGTTCACAGTAAAGTCGAAGAATACATATTTCTTGTATACGGGTTGGATAGTTGGCGAGTTTTCTTGGTCTCTGCTCGTATCCAACGAACCACAATCTCTCGCCGAAAATTCATCGACGTGTTCTTCAAACCATGTTCTTGATATTGCTATTATTGAAGCATGTTAGAGACTTTCAAAAATAGAGAATGTTTACCTAAACATCTCATCATTTTTATCATTCAAGCCACAAGGTAACACTGAAATTGTGTGAATGAACTCGCTTATATACTTTTATAATATTGCAACATGAGGTGCATTCAATTTCAGCGAGTTTTTAGAGAGTTACTCTCTTTCTTTTTTGAAAGAATCATATTAGAATTTGAGGTTCTAATTAATTTATCATTAACATAACTTGAGGTTAAGTTATTTCGATTCTCTTGAAAAGAAATCATGATAGAACTTGAGGTTCTATTTTTTTTAAATTTCTTGTGCTATGTTTACACCTCTTCTGGTTGGTCTGTTTGAACCATCCCTTTTGGATTGCAAGAATCCTTTGTATCCTTGTTTCACAGCTCTAGTTACTTTTGGGATACGTATCTCTCTTCCTTGGTTATGGAAGCTGATCTCGTTTTAACATAACATGAGGTTATGTTCTATTTTGATTCTTTTTATTTAGTCACCTTAGAACGTTAATTGTTGTTGTGAACTACAGGAGAATTGAGAATTTAAGAGATCAAGAAAAAAGAAATAAATAAAACATAATATTTCTTATGTAACCATAAAAAAAAAAACTGCAATCAAATAGAGTAATTAAACTTACGGAGTAATAATTAACAAAAGGGTATTGTTGCATATTTGACGATGGTATACGTCGACCTTTATCTTTATCCTTCTTATTTTTTCTCGAGACTATCGTGCTGATAACGTGTTGTAATTAACGTGTTTTGATCACAAGATTATCACTATAATCAAGAACCTCAAACTATTACTAAAGAACCATTAGAGATATAAGAAAGAAGTATCACCTTAGAATGGTGAATTGGTGTGTTTCTTTCATTAAGTTCATGTAGCATTTATACTACATATAATCACTATTTACTTTACAAAAGTAATAATATTACAAAGATTAATGGGTAATAAGTGGTGACATTATTGATCAACTTTTGATAAAAGTGGTATACACTAAATAATGAATGGCTGTGAATTATAACAAACTTCTTTTATAAGAAGTTTTAGAATAAAGAATCTTTAACGCTTAATGCAAGTTTGGTATAACTTCATAGTGGATGGACATTAGTACTTTTGAATAACAGAAAAAGCACTATTAATTTACACAATGCTTATGCATAACTACATGATAGTTGTAACAACTCAAAGTTAAATATTCATGTTAGTGAATAATGTTGTAGTTATAAGATAACACAGCTATATTTGACAACAAAATTTTATTTTCTAAATTTGAATTGAAAACAGTAGTCTCTCAGGGCTTTCTCCTCATTGCCTCCACATCTCTTCCTTAGACATCAAAGATTATTTCAAGGCTTATGTAATGGTCAGCATGTCTTGATCACATGTTTGATGTTTAGTCGATAAACGTGATCATAGCGCTCTACAAACATCGTTTTTGATACTGGTAAGAAAATATGAGTGAGATTGAGCAGAATGGTTCTGCTATGGCGGAGAAGGACAAGAGAGAAGAGGAGAGGTGCATGAAGGTGACAGAGGGCGGCCGAGGTTTCTTCATCCACCCTCGAAGCAGGTTTCATATGCCTTCTTACAAGAGAGAAGAGGAGAGGTGCATGAAGGTGACAGAGGGCGGCCGAGGTTTCTTCATCCACCCTCGAAGCAGGTTTCATATGCCTTCTTACTTTATCGGTCTCTTTTTAGCCTTTATTTGTTTGTGTGACACTTTCTATGGCAATTAGCGTATTACTGATTTCGTGTTTATCCAGTTTTATGATAATTCACAAACACTTTACACTTGTACAAATATACTGTTAGTAATGCACCAATCATCTCCCATAAAAAAACGTTAAAGTTGGTTACAAGTTATTACAGTAGTATAATCTCCAATTTTATGATGCAGATGGTACCAGGCTTGGGATAAATTCATATTGTTATGGGCAGTGTACTCATCTATAGGAACACCCATTGAATTCGGGTTCTTTAGGGGATTGCCCAAACATCTCTATTTATTAGACATACTCAGCCAGACAGCTTTCTTCATCGATATTTTCGTTCAGTTCTTTGTTGCTTACAGAGACATTGATACTGAGAAGATGATCACTAATCAAAACCTTATTGCTCTACGGTTAGTTTTTCATCCTATAAATGACAACTTTCAATGCTTCAATCCAAATAATATAAAGATATAACCTTTATCTTTATAATTCAAATTTCTTGCTGCAGATATTTAAAATCTCATTTCATTTTTGATTTACTTGCCTGCATGCCTTGGGATATGCTTTATTGGGTATTATTCTAAACTCCATATAGATGTAAATACTAATATACAGGATAAGAAATTATAACTAAGATGTAACTTATGTTTATCAGGTTTCTGGTAGAAAAGAAGAAGTGAGATACCTTTTACTAATTAGGTTGGTACGGGCACGGAAAGTTCTAGACTTTTTTTCCATGTTGGAAAAAGACATACGTGTCAAGTATTTGTTTTCGAGAATCATGAAACTTATTGTTGTTGAGTTCTATTGCACACATACGGCAGCATGTATATTCTACTATTTAGCTACAACTATGCCAGCTTCACAAGAAGAATATACATGGATTGGGAGCTTAAAACTTGGTGATTATAGCTACTCAAATTTCAGAGACATTGATCTTTTGAAAACATATGTAACTTCATTATATTTTGCAATTATCACGATGACAACAGTGGGTAAGTTCTTTCATTTCAACGGAACCCTTACTGCAATATAATAAACTCTCCATACAAATGATATATTAATGTGGGGACTTACTTGTACAGGTTATGGCGACATCCATGCAGTCAATGTGAGAGAGATGATATTCATTATGGTTTATGTTTCATTTGACATGGTTCTCGCTGCTTATTTGGGCGGTAACATAACAGCTTTAGTTGTAAGAGGATCAAAGACAGAAATATACAGGGAAAGAATAAAAAATCTACTGAAATATATGGACAGAAATAAACTAGGGGAAGACATACGTTATCAAATCAAGGATCAACTGCGGTCACCATATGATAGTAGCCACACTGATTCCGCTGTTTTACAAGATCTTCCAAGCTCTCTCCGTGCCACGGTATGGAACAGAGAATTTTGCTTAATCCAGATACATTGAAAATAATTGCAATTATTCTAATGTTCATTTACACATTATCTATGATACTAAATAGCGTGTATTATTTCTTTCAGGTAATTGAAAACCTTTACAAGCCACACATTGAAAAGGTTCCTCTTTTCAAGGGATGCTCTTTGGAATTGATAAATCAGCTCGTAAGTCTTTCAGGGGGATGCACTGTATATGTTGATAATTATTTAAGTACCTGAGCGGGCACTCCTCTTGCAGGTAAGTAGAGTGCACGAGGAGTTTTTTCCTCCAGGGAAAGTAATAATGGAACAAGGAAGTGTGGTTGACCAACTTTATTTCATAAGTGATGGAAAGCTGGTAAGAAATTCCTATTTTATGTTAGATTATGCCATTATATATGAGGTGTTATATAAATTGATACAATAATACTGTTACAGGAAGAGGTTGTTGTCTATGAAGGTGGCCCTAAAGAAGCAGTATCAATCCTAAACCCTCACGACTCGTTTGGAGATGTTTCCATTCTGTGCAACATTCCTGAACCATACACTGTTCGAGTTTCTGAGCGCTGTCTGCTATTACGGATTGATAAGCAATCTTTCTCTGATATCCTTAAGATCTATTTTCACGACAAAAGAAAGATTCTAGACAATCTACTAGAGGTCATTACTAAATTTAGCTACTGCTCCCTTGTAAGGTTTATTTTCTTTTGGGCCTTCTAAACTAGCATATCTTAGCAGGGTAAAGAAAGTAATGTTCACATGAAGCATGTGGTGTCAGAAATTAAAGCTCATATCGAGCTACAAGAGGCAGAACTTGCACTAAGGGTTAATAATGCAGCTTATAAGGGAGATTTGTCTCAGCTAAAAAGCTTAATTCGAGCTGGAGCTGATCCAAACAAGAAAAACTTTGATGGAAGGTCGCCGCTGGTAATGCATTTCTTTTAATAATCAGAAAAAAAAAAAAAAAAAAAAGTTAACAGCAGAAGGGATCTTGCTAACTAGTTACTGCCTGATCCAACAGCATCTTGCTGCATCAAAAGGACACGAAGATATCACTCTTTTTCTTATTCAAGAAGGTGTTGAAGTTAACATTTCAGGTAAACTTTCTACCCCTTTGAGCTTAGATTCTGGTAGTCATTTGACCTAATTATATACTTTATTTCATCTTACTGATAGATAACTTTGGGAAACACGCCCTTATTAGAAGCCATCAAAAAAGGACATGATAACGTTGCTTCTTTACTAATAAAAGAAGGCTGCTCATTGACGATAACTGATAGTGATACTATATCATCTCCATCTGTCACAAGAGGGGTTTTAAACTCAAAAGACTACGACTTCCGGACACCACTACATGTAGCCACCGCACGAGGATCTTATGTACTTGCAGAGTTGCTAGTCAAAGCCGGGGCTAGTGTTTTGTCCAAAGACAGGTACACTTATGACTCTATCAACCAGGTTATTAGAGAGCTTAATTATAGTTTTAGAGTTTAAATAAAAAGAGACAACATTACTAGTCATATTTTTTGAGTCCACAAAGTCGATCATATATCACGTAACAACATTTTAAGTTCCAAATTAATGTGCAGATGGGGTAACACTCCACTTGATGAAGCGAGATTATCTGGAAATGAGATGTTGATTAACCTATTGGAAGAAGCCAAATCATCCCAGTTATCAGAATTCCCTTCATCCTCTCAAGAACCATCAGGTATTTAAAATTCTTTACTTACCTATCATGGAGCAATCTACTATGAACTTTCAAGTTTCAAACTAATCATATTTCTCACTTTTGACAATATAGAATGCAGAAACAGAAACAAAACCGTGACAAAGCTTTGTAATGTAGTTAGCAAACATCGTTGTTTTGAGACAAGGGGAAAAAACAGAGGAAAAAACTGTTCTTAAAAAGCGCATATTTAAATTAACAAGAATGAAACGCAAGCTAACAACAAACTTATGGGTGTTTACTTTGTTGTGACAGATAGAAAGGCACGAAGGAAATGTACCATATACCCGTTTGAGCCATGGGAATTACCAAAGGATCAAAACAAGTATGGAGTTGTATTATGGGTACCAGACACAATCGATGAGCTCATTGAAACAGCAGTGGATCATTTGAAGTTGGACCTTTCTCCTAATTCTTGTATTATAGTAACAGCAGATGCAGGTAAAATTGTGGATGTCGATATGATCACAAATGGGCAGAAGCTCTATTTAATCACTACTCAGGAATGACATATATGTACCATCTAATCATTTATTCAAATCATTTCCAAAGATTTATCCATAAACCAAACAGAGAAGCATGCAAATATGGTTTGACCCAATTTACGATAGCTACTAATAATACAACGTGAGTAAATCTACTTAAACAAGGCATCCATTTCTGGTTAACCTTATTCTCTTCAAAAGGTTTAAATTGGATGAGAAACCCCAACCCCTTACACCTATGGGTGTCGACTGGCCCTTTCCCATAGACCAAAAGTATTATGGTCAAGACACAGAGGTAAATGACCAATACTTAAACTTACGCATTGTCATATTACATCACGACAACTTAAGGTTTGCAAATTGAAAATATACTCAGTCATGAAGAATCACTAGCACCTGTTTTCAAAGGATCAAAAGCAATCTTTCTTACTCAACCTAATAGACTATGAAAAGGGAGGACGTTACCTGGTGTGTGGCGGTGGGTTAAGACAATGTGGATTAGTTGGGGTAAAAGGTCGGAAACCATGATTACTCAAAAATAGAACAAGAAAATTAAAAAAACAAGTGAATATTATCTAGTCTCTACTCTATACTTAACATGTTCAAATAAGCAACCTAAATAGAAGTAAAGACTAAAGATAATTCACAACCTGGGTATAGAAGAAACCTAAACTCGTTCAGGCATTTCATCGAATACTTTCTATGCATCATCATAAAAAAGTGTTTTGTCTGTCAGACAACCATGTGACCATGCCGAGACCCATTAGATGGGCTGACAACGATCCTCTACTGAGCTATGGCCGCGACCATGAAGCTTGGTTAATCACGCTCTAGTCACATGGTCATGATGCATCAACCAGACATGGGTTTCTGTCTCTTGAGGAATCAAGAATACAGAGGTACGAGCCTATAGAACAGATCCTGTTCAAGTAAGGTCGTGTGTGCCTGTTTCTTTGTGGTCCATATAAACTGGTTTTCTTTTACACTTTCAAGCGATGTGGGATGAGACATAATAAAGTTAATAACAGTACTAGGCCTTGTTTTTTTCTTATAGTTTAGACAAAAATACATACTAGTAGTTGGTCCATAAACTTTCCCAAAAGCATCGCCTGGGCCCAAAACTTAGGAAAATCGTCGCCGTGAGTCTAAAAGTCGGGTTTTTGATGCCGATTCCGTCCCTTGACCCGTAATGCTAAGGTCAACGCACGTTTTCTGTTATATTTTCAAGGGCATAATAGTCCTACCACATTTGTGACTATAATCTAACCCAAGCTAAACCCGACACTCAACTTACGATGTATATTTTGCTGTATATGTTATAACTAGTTGCTGATGTATGTATATTTTGATTTTGCTGTTTCCATTTTTATCAGTTTGCATTTGCATATGTAGTTTAGGGGGCTGTTTGGAATAACCAATTTTGACTTATAAAGTCAACATATACAAAAAAATTATAAACCAAAGTGTATTGTTATAATCTTTTAAAACATCCTTTGTTTGCATTTGTAGTTTTGTTTTTGCTGTTTACATTTTTCAGTTTGCAATTGCATATGCAGTATAGTGGACTGTTTGGAATAACCGAATTTGACTTATAAAGTCAACAGATACAAAAATAAAGTAGTAACCAAACTGCATTGTTATAACATATGAATTACAACATATCAGTTAAGTTACATTTACACTGAAAGACAACATAGCATTTCTTGCAGGTGATTCACTTGGTTAATTGACTAGGAGGTGAATCACTTGGTTTATAACTAACACCATTTAGGTCAACCATTTTTTTAAAGAAACATTGTGTAATCTACATCTAGTCCAAAGTCTTTCCAATAATCTGCCTCTTCCCTTGCTTCCATTTCTGCTTCTTTTCTTGCTCTTTCCTCTTCAAGTTTTTTAAACATTCTATCCTCTTCCAAAAACTGCTGGAATGCTTCTTCATCCATCCTTGTCTGCTCTTCTTCTTGATCCAACCTTCTATGTTCTTCTTCTTGAAAAAAAAAAAAGAGATTCAAGAAACTCTTGTTCCATAGTATGCCTTATCTCGTCTTCATCCATCCACTGCAAAAAAGTAATAGATGCATACATCAACTCCAATGTATACACACAAGATCCTCAGTCATTCATATGATAAATATATTGTAACACCCTCAAAATCTGGTATAGCGAAAGCATTCGGGTCATGGGGTGCTACTAAATTGATAATCACAACACAAGGTAACAAAGAACAGAATACATACTCCGTTTTAATTCAATAAATCGTGATAATATTGTTTACAACATCGTTTTGAGTTAATAAAGTGAAGCTCACAATTTTTGTTGTCCCAGACAAAAACAAGTCATAATTAAAAAGCTACAGCATTCAGACAGTAATCTATGACCCTTGCCCTGCCACCATCTTCTCATATTAGTCAGCTCAAACACCTGAGAAAAACATGCTTAAAAAGTCATCAAAAAGCTGGTGAGTTCATAGGTTTATTAATAAGCATTAAATCAGCAGTTGGACCATGAGTTTAGTATATGAACATTACAACCCATGCAATGACATATAAAATACAGTCTATTACGTTAGCACTAAGTTCATGCAACCGAAGCTATAACTTGTGTGCATGCTCAAGAAGCATATTAAATATCAGTGGCCCGGCATGTGTGTATCCCAGACACTTGTAGTTTCGACATGGTATACGTTCGTTTGCCTATCCGATCAACCCGAACGGGGACGTTACTCCCAATAGGTCTATTTATAACACTCGCGCTTCCCAGCAGGAATTGACGGTTCATGAGTTGGGCATAGAGGGACATAACAGGGCTTAGGCTAAACCACGTAATAGCATAGACAATAGTTTGGTCCTAAAATAGTTTTGCATGTTTCTCACCCCAATAGTAAAACAAGTTTAAATAGTGTGGGGCTATAAACTCACCTTGATAAATAGCAGTCAGATCACAAAACAGTTCAGACAGAGTTCAGCACCGACACGCGACCTAGATTAGTAAGGTTTATTTTAGTTCACAGTCCAAATTCAAGAATTCCATATGTTTTAAAGAGTTCATGTTGATGTGCTGGTGTGGCAGCATTTAAGTTGGAACAATGTTTTTAACATTTGTAGATATTGGCTCATTGGAGTGTACAAGTGTACGTTATAAAAAGACAAGACGAGTAAGCCTTCGGATTGACAGAAATTGGAAAGCTACGTACAGAAGACACTTGCTATAGCATGTCAAGCATTAACGACATGTGGAAACGTTATTGTTAAGTGAGTGTATGTGTTTTACATGAGTAAACGTGTGTACGGTGGTGTGTGTATATATATGTTTGTATATACACATGGTTTTTGTAAGGAAAGGTTACATTTGAAAATGTTCTCATGATTTTTCATGATGTGTTAATAATTCGTGTTTACAAGAAATCCTTGTTTTAATAAAAATGGAAATTTGGGTTTGAAAAATAACCATCTCACAATCTAATGATTTATATAAGTGTTGGTAAAACAATGTCAAGTAATATGTCATGAAAACAATAAATTTGTTTATGTTTCCCATTTTAGTGTTTCAAGTCGTTTATATATATATATATATAACGTTCAATATGAAAGTTATGTGTTCAAAATTGATTTGTACATCAAGTGTTCGTTATAAAACTTACGTCGGGTTTTAAATTACTCTGTACGACATATATATATCAAGTTATTATACTTTCACGACATGTATTGAAACAAATATATGAAATTGAAATGATTTTTAATGACTACTAAAACGGTAATGATCACGTCTCGTGTGTTTGGAACGATTTATCGACAGTAATATTTATGCGTGTGACGGAGTGGGTTGTGGCCCACGTTCCACAATAAACAGATTTATATGTGCACTCATTTTTGGGCTGCCAAAGCAATGGCCAGCGGCCTACTGTTTTATAAACCGAATGGGCTTCGGCCCAATGTGTTATTAATATAGATTCAAAGTGAAGGATGGCTTGGTGGGCTTGGTGGGCTTCAAGGGAATTTCGGCCCACTGTGGATGATGCTAACTTGTTCCCAGTAGACATAAGTTTTAAGAGTAGCAAATATGTTTTTGTGCAATTCGGTTGAGCAATCTTTGGGAGGGAAGAATGGTTTGAAATATGAACCCGATAAGACATGGGTTATAAGGTTTTGGTCTCTTGGCGGGTTCCCGTTGTAGGCCAACGAACCGAACACCCAAAGGGTGTTGCCAACGACCAATAGGGTCGACTCAAAACAAGGCAAGGGGTGTGGGTTAATCAAATTTTGAGATGAGTTTGTGACCATAGCACCAAATCCTTCGGTTCGACATAATAACCTACGACTGGAACCTCTTTTTACCCACGAGCTCGAGGTTGTTTAGGCTAATGACTCAAGAAAACAACCAAAAAGGGGTACAATTTTGAATAAATTTTGATGACTACATGGCTTGGCTAGACCATGAGTTTTCGGCTTACACTTGAGTCGAGTACAACTCAACTCGAATGCCGAGTACTAAAGTAAGCTAAAACGGCAAAAGACAAGGGATCTTGAGTAATAAATCCCATTCGACCCAAACTCATACTTTGAGGATTAACATATTTCTTTCAAACCAAAGCACAAACACCTTGTGTGTACACTTTTAAGCTACCATTCGATTATCCAAAAACTCTCAACGCCAGATAATTATTCGGACACCTTTTACAGGACATGTATGTGGATAAACGTAGAAACCACCAAAGTTTAATCTTGACTGAAGTATATCGATTTGACACAACTTAGCACCAATGACTTAGCCTACTTTTCTTTCTTAAACAACCAACATAGCATACGGTGCATGGCTCGATTAAACAAGCTGAACTAGGACAATCAACATAGCCAAATTACGACAACAACACATGAATCCTGAACCAATAACAGTTTCTAAATTGTGTCCCATGTTTTATCAGTTTCAAAATTTGGTTCAACCACACCAAGACCAACATCATATTTGACATAATATTGACAAAAAAAATGTATTCATATTGATAACAAGATGATGTACAATTCGAGAGTACAAAGAATAAAAACAACAAGAGTGAGATTAAACCTTACAAGCGATGATAGTGATTCGATTACAGGAGATAATGGTAAGAGCTCAACCCGATTCCAAGCAAGCCACACACCCTTTTTCTTCCCCTTAATTCTCTCGACTGAGATAAATGATTGAGGTGAGATAGGTTTGGATGTGGTTGCTTCTCTTGGAATCGATGTTCTTATGGAACAATCTATGGCAGTTTCTTGACCTTCTTTTGATCATCCAAGGATGTGGTTTCACCCTTTTTGGCTAATTTCCTTCTCCTTGCATCGAATCCAATAACTTTTGACCCATTTGGATCGGATTTTAGATCCGACAAAACAATGGGGAAACTCGAAAGGTGTTAAAGAGTCATCTATGGATGGCGATGGATGATATCAGTAGGCGTGCTCATGGTTTTCTTCACCAAGAAAGTCAAAAAGAAGAAGATGAGTTGTGTGTTGTGGTGTTCGAAGAAGAAGAAGATCAGAAAAGGGGTTATAGGTCTCACGTGGTTGACTGGGAAAAGAGTGGGTATATTTATTTGTTTTAAGTTTATAATGTATTGTGTATACCCCGTGTCCTGTTTAGCTAAGGTAAAATTGTGGTACCTCGGTTTCACGTAAACGTGAAAAATATAAATCTGGAGTCGGTTTTACAATACTGATGTAAAATAAATTTGCTGACAACCAAAAATGAATTTTAAAGTTTAACCTTTACTAAAGTGGTGTCGGTACGCGTGTGGTGTCGGTTTTCAGGAAAAACAAGATAACCTCTCATTTTTGTTACGTTATTGTCTGAAATTGTCAGAAAGTGATAAATTCACTTTTACTGATAAATTTAATTAGTTTTGGTGAGTTATTGTACGCTACTGCGTGCGGGTTTGCTTCCCGTAATAAATATGTAAACACATAAGTGTTCAGTTTGACAGTTGTGTAATAATAAATAAACATTTATTATTAAAATATTAGTGTGAAAATTACCATTTGTCACATCCTCCCCGCCTTAGAACGAAAACCGTCCTCGGTTTTCACTTAGAGTTATCCGATGAATTTGAGAAAAGGTGTGTGTATTTGCGCTTGATCTCGTCCTTGCGTTCCCACATGTATTCGGGACCTCTTCAAGAGTTCCAACGAACTTTAACAATAGAAATGTGGCTTTGATTAAGCCGTTTGATTTCCCGATCCATTATTTCGACAGGTTCTTCGATGAAATTCAGTCTCTCGTCCACCTGGATTTCCTCTAGAGTAATGGCAAGCGTTTCGTTTGAGAGACATTTCTTCAGATTGCTCACATGAAACACGTTGTGTACAGAGCTGAGTTCTGACGGTAGCTCAAGTCGGTAAGCTACCGGCCCGATTCTGGTGATGATTTTGAAAGTTCCAATGTAGAGGGGATTTAATTTCCCATGTTTGCCAAAACGAATCACGCCTTTCCATGGCGAGACCTTTAACCTGACACGGTCACCAACTTGGAACTCAAGTGGTTTCCGTCTCTTGTCTGCATAGCTTTTCTGACGGTCTCGAGTCGCTTGCATTCGACTCTTGATTTGCAAAATATTTTCAGTGGTCTCCTGTACCATTTCGGGACCAGTGAGCTGGCTTTCTCCGACTTCAGCCCAGCATATAGGTGATCTGCACTTTTGACCATAAAGTGCTTCATAAGTTGCAGCTTTGATGCTTGTGTGATAGCTATTATTGTAGGAAAACTCGGCTAACGGTAGATGCCTATCCCAGCCATTTCCAAAGTCTATCACACACGCTCGTAGCATGTCCTCTAGGGTTTGGATGGCTCTTTTGCTTTGACCATTTGTTTGAGGATGATATGCAGTGCTCATATCAAGATCGGTACCCAATGCATCTTGCAATGATCTCCAGAAGTTTGACGTGAAGCGACTGTCTCTGTCGGAGATGATAGAAATTGGGACTCAATGTCGTGCAACTATTTCTTTCACGTATAACCGTGCAAGTTTATCCATGCTATCGTTTTCTTTGATCGGTAGAAAGTGGGCGGATTTTGTGAGACGATCAATGATTACCCAAATGGTGTCGTAACCGCTAGATGTCCTTGGCAGTTTGGTAATGAAATCCATCGTTATACGTTCCCATTTCCATTCGGGAATTTCGGGTTGTACAAGTAAACCCGATGGTTGCTGATGTTCAGTTTTGACCTTTGAGCATGTTAAACATTGACTGACGTAAGTTGCAATGTCAGCTTTCATATTAGGCCACCAGTAGAGTTTCTTCAGATCGAGATACATTTTTTCGGCTCCTGGGTGGATGGAGTATTTAGATTTATGGGACTCGTGCATGATGAAGTCACGTATCCCTCCACAGAGTGGGACCCAACTTCTATTTTTGAAACATAACATTCCGCCAGCTCTCTTTACGAATCCATTTTCGTTTTCAGGCATCCCATAAATTTTCTCGTTAGGTCTGTTTTCTTCCCTGAGCACCTCGGCCTGAGCCTCAAGGATCTTTGCTGGGAGTGGTGAGACTATAGTCATACCCAATGATCGTACTCTAAGGGGTTTCGGTCATTCTTTTCGACTAAGAGCATCTGCTACTATGTTTGCTTTATCGGGATGGTATCGAATTTCGCAATCATAATCGCTGAGCAATTCTAACCAACGGCGTTGCCTCATATTGAGCTCTTTTTGGTCGAGGATATGTTGCAGACTCTTGTGGTCGGTGTAAACTACACATTTAGTACTGTAAAGGTAATGTCTCCAGATCCTTAGTGCAAACACTGCCGATCCCAATTCCAAATCATGTGTAGTATAGTTTTTCTCGTGCTTTTTCAATTGTCGAGAAGCATAGGCTATCACCTTTTCTCGTTGCATCAAGACAGCTCCTAGCCCTTTGTGTGAGGCGTCACAGTAGACCACAAAGTCTTCACTGCCTTCAGGTAGGGCTAAGATTGGTGCGCTGCACAACTTATTCTTAAGAAGTTGAAAAGCTTCTTCCGCTTTATCTCCCCATTCGAACCTCACGTTCTTTTGAGTTAACTTAGTCAATGGCTTAGCAATCTTCAAAAATCCTTCGATAAACCTCCTGTAGTACCCTACAAGTCCTAAGAATTGGCGTATTTCTTTGGGTGTTGTGGGTGTCGTCCAATCCTTTATCGACTCGATCTTTGCAGGATCTACATGTATGCCTTGACTGTCAATCACGTGTCCTAGAAATTGAACAGTTGGAATCCAAAATTCACACTTCGAGAAATTTGCGTACAATTCTTCTTTCTTCAATAGCTCTAAGATTAGCCTGAGGTGTTCCTCATGTTCCTTTTCGCTCTTAGAGTATATCAGAATGTCGTCGATAAAGACGATCATGAATTTGTCTAGATACGGCTTGCACACCCTATTTATTAAATCCATGAATACCGTTGGTGCGTTGGTTAGGCCGAATGGCATAACCTGGAACTCGTAGTAATCGTAGCGAGTTCTGAAAGCCGTTTTCAGGATATCCTCTTCCCGAACCCTAAGTTGGTGGTATCCGGATCTCAGATCGATTTTGGAGTAAACACATGAACCCTGGAGTTGATCGAACAGATCGTCGATTCTCGGAAGTGGATAGCGGTTCTTGATGGTTATTTTGTTTAGTTCGCGGTAATCGATGCACATCCTGAAAGATCCATCTTTCTTTTTGACAAAAAGGACTGGAGCTCCCCAAGGGGAAGAACTCGGTCTGATGAATCCTTTCTCCGCGAGTTCTGATAATTGGTTGGACAGTTCTTGCAGCTCAGTCGGAGCTAACCGATAAAGTGCCCGTGCCACGGGTGCGGCACCAGGTATTAAGTCGATTCGAAATTCGACTTGTCGGTTTGGCGGGAGTCCAGGTAAGTCTTCGGGAAAGACTTCTTGAAAATCTCTTACAATTGGAACGTCCTCCAAATGTTTTTCCTCCTGCTCCTTTTCTTCCCGATCAGAGACTTGTGCTAGGAAGAGAAGGCATCCTTTCTCAAGGCATTTCTGTGCCTTCGTGCAAGAGATAACGTTTAGTCTCGAGGCGTTTATTCGACCTCTTTTGTCACCTTCAACGTTTAGAACCTCATTTCCATAAGACAGTTGGACAATTTTCTCGTCGCAAAGAATGGTGGCATGATATTTTGACAACCAGCCCATGCCGATAATGACGTCAAAACTACCCAATTCTATCGGCATAAGATCGATGTTGAATGGGTGGTTTAACAGATTTAGAGTACAACCTTTTACGATAGTTTCTACCCTTTCTACATTCCCGTTAGCTAGTTCCACATTGTATACGTTATCTAAGGTGGTCGGGGCGATATCAAGTAGTGTACTAAATGCAGTTGAAATAAAACTCCTATCTGCCCCCGTATCAAACAATATGGATGCGTATCGGTTATTTAAAAGGAACGTACCCGTCACGACATTCGGGTCATCTTGTGCTTCTGCTTTGCACACTGCATAGACCCTTCTGCGAGCTCCTCCATCGTTACCACGATTTCCCTACTGACCAACAGCTACTTGGTTTCCTCCAGCAAATTGGTTTCGTAGCTCACGACACTCATTTTTATAGTGCCTTTTTTTCCCGCACCCAAAACAAGGCACATTGGCTTTTGGGTTCTGTTCTGGTGCCGCCTGTGCAGTGGCAAGAGTTCTCGACCTACAGTCTCTGGCCATATGCCCAACCTTCTGATAGTTTCAGCATTTCACTGTGCACAGTTCGCTGTGGTGTAGCTTACAGTGATTGCATAGTGGGTGCTTTTCGGAATATCCCTTTCTCTCAGTTGGATACCCTTTCTTCTCTGTTGGTCCAGCAGCGTAGACCTTAGCAACATCTTGCTTCTTGTTTGGGTGATGGTTGCTGTTGTTGCGAGAATGGTCATCCCATTTACGCTTGTTGGTCGCAACCGTTTCAGCTGAGTCCTCGATCACCTGATCCATCAACTTATTAGCTACTTCCATGGTTTCATGGAGGTCAGCAGCCTTGTAAGTTGTAACATTACCCTTGATAGACGAGGGTAATCCGCCAATGTATCTCTCCAGTAGGCAGGTCTCAGTTTGGCCCATGTCGGGACAGAGTAAGGCAAGCTCCTGAAAACGCTGGTTATACACAGCCATATTGGTACCCTGTACCTTGAGATTCCAGAATTCAACCTCTAGTTTCTTCACCTCATTATGAGGGCAATATTTCTTAAGAACCATCTGCTTGAAACTTTCCCACGACATTGCATACGCAGTGTCGTAGCCAGCTGGTTTCGAGTAATTGTTCCACCAGGTTAAAGCTGCATCCTGGAAAGTAAACGATGCATACTTAACCTTGTCCTCTTCTGAACAACCACTAATTCGGAATACCATCTCCAATTTTTCAATCCACCGAACCAGAACAACTGCCCCCTCGTTACCACCAAAACCTCCAGTCATTATCTTCCGGAAGTCTTGATAAGTACAGCCACGGGTGTTGTTGTTTGTGGGTCTCCAATTCCCACCATCAGTTGTCTAGTTGTTAGCTGCAGCCAGTGCTGCTTCCACCCGTTCTTCTACCAACTGGTCGAGCATGGCTCGATTTACAGGTGGAGCCGCTGCAGTAGCCCTAGCTGGGCCTGGATTTGTTGGTTGTGCACGAGCGGTTCTGGTTGTTCTTTTTGGAGGCATTTTGCTGTATCAGAAAGATAGAGATAATTGAGATTTCAAGAGTTTATTATCGCACAAGTGTATAATTATAGGTAGAGTATATGAGTAAGATCAATCATAAGGAAGTTGGCACAATGGAATAATTAATCAAGCTTGTCATAGATTTAAATCAATTCGGGTTTACAAAAGTTACAAGCTAGAACGATTTACATAGAGAAATAGCACAAGTTTTGAATACAGATAAAGAACTACAAATGCCACTAACTGACGGCTACTCAGTTTAGAGGGAACACATCATGACTGCTAAGAGAACTAAGACTGGTCTCTGGTCCTGTCCAGGTGTCAGAATCTGAAAGCAAACTCTCCAAGCTGTGCCTCAATCTCGACAAGACGGGTCCTCAATGCTGTGTTCTCCTTGCGGTGAGCCTGGTTAGCCCTTAACAATTCTGCAACCTGAGCCTCGAGGATTAGCATCCTCCCATGCATCATCTGAGCTGCCTCTCGGGCTATAACCTGTGTCTGCTCGAGTCTACCTGTCCTGTCACCCAAGTCGAGGATATCTCGACTGTTAGAGTGTGTCCTAGCATAGAGTCTGATGAAGTCATCATTTTACCGCTCAAAACGTGCTGGGTATAACTTATCAAACAAATCAGAGTGGAAACCTAGTATGTCAACCTGTAGATCTAACTGGGTCTGAATCTGCGTGATGACATCGATCTCTGTGGTAGCTGGGGAATCCAGAGGTACAAAAGAATGTGAAGAAAGCACATGATCTGAACTGATCTCATGGGGTAGCTCTGCGTCATCACCTGTCCCATCCTGAGCTCTCCTCGAGGTCTCTCCAATCTTACCAATGCTAGGTACATTCTCCAGTATTATGCTGATTCGGGGCACAACTGCCCTCTGCACTACACCTGAATCTAAAACAACATCAATCCTTGTACTCTCAGCAGGAGTACTCTCAGCTAGTACCTGTCCAGTAATCACCTGCTCGGTTTGCTCCTCCATCCTCTCTGGCACCACGGTCGAGTAAGAGTCATCGGTTCTCCTGAGCCTCTGGTGCGGTAGTGACTGATCCGGGGATGATGTGGGTGATAGAGATACTGGGGTAGTAGAGGTACCCATATAGACAGCTCGGGCCCTCCTTTGGGGTAAGGATGGTAAGTCTGAGTACCGCATTCGATATCCTGGGAGTCTCATGCGGGTAGTACGTCAAACAGGATGAGTGTGGACATATGGAGTGGTAGTATCAGTAGTAGTAGGGATAAGTTGGATAGGAGTCTGATCTGTAGTAGGTGTAGGTAATGCTGAGGTGAGTACAGGCTCAGTGTGATCAGGGTCTGGTGCATTAAAAGCGTGTAACACCTGCATATATGAATCGTCGGAGTCTGGCGAGATCGGCGGAATGTGATGTGAAGACATAGTCTGTGACAAAATGGTATATATGTGTAAGTCTATCGAAAATACTCATAATAAGTAGTATAAGTTACGTATGTATAAATATACATATAATACATGTAGCTGAGCAAAAATCAACAGATAGTAATAAGCAGCTAAGACAAGCAATCATCAAATAAATAGTGAGCAAGGCAGGCAGGCAAGTGGCGGTCATAGGGACTTGTTTTTGTAAAAAGCGGTTATACTTTAGGATTTATATGTACCTAGTTCCCTATAACCTAGGCTCTGATGCCAATATGTAACACCCCCAAAATCTGGTATAGCGGAAGCATTCGGGTCATGGGGTGCTACTAAATTGATAATCACAACACAATGTAACAAAGAACGGAATACATACTCCGTTTTAATTCAATAAATCGTGATAATATTGTTTACAACATCATTTTGAGTTAATAAAGTGAAGCCCACAATTTTTGTTGTCCTAGACAAAAACAAGTCGTAATTAAAAAGCCACAGCATTCAGACAGTAATCTATGACCCTTGCCCTGCCACCACCTTGTCATATTAGTCAGCTCAAACACCTAAGAAAAACATGCTTAAAAAGTCAGCAAAAAGCTGGTGAGTTCATAGGTTTATTAATAAGCAGTAAATCAGCAGTTGGACCATGAGTTTAGTATATGAACATTACAACCCATGAAATGACATATAAAATACAGTCTATTACGTTAGCACTAAGTTCATGAAACCGAAGCTATAACTTGTGTGCATGCTCTAGAAGCATGTTAAATATCAGTGGCTCGGCAAGTGTGTATCCCAGACAATTGTAGTTTCGACATGGTATACGTTCGTTTGCCTATCCAGTCAACCTGAACGGGGACGTTACTCCCAATAGATCTATTTACAACACTCACGCTTCCCAGCAGGAATTGACGGTTCATGAGTTGGGCATATAGGGACATAACAGGGCTTAGGCTAAACCACGTAATAGCATAGACAAAAGTTTGGTCCTAAAATAGTTTTGCATGTTTCTTACCCCAATAGTAAAACAGTTTAAATAGTGTGGGGCTATAAACTCATCTTGATAAATAGCAGTCAGATCACAAAATAGTTCAGACAGAGTTCCGCACCGACACGCGACCTAGATTAGTAATAGGGGTGAGCACCAAAACCGAAAAACCGAATCGAAATCGAAAAACCCGAAAAAGCCAAACCGAAAAAGCCGCCCCATTTGACAAACCGATGGTGGTGGTTTTGAGTTTTATAAAAACCGAATGTTTTGGGCGGTTTTTGGTTTCATAAGAAAAACCGAACCTAGAAAACCGCCCCGCCCCACCTTCATATATGTTTTTATATAATTTATCTATATAAGAGATTTGCTATTTAATTTCAAAGATTTGAGTATACAACTTTATCTATTAAAAAAAGGCAATAATGTTGTTTATTATCTATACATTCAAATTATTAGGTTTATAGAAACTATATCTTTGTTTTCGAACAATAGTGTTTTTGAATGTTTTTGCGAACGAAAAGTGCAAAGCCGCAAAGACACGCATTATATATTTTAGATTCATGTTTGGTTGTTTCGTACGTTTTTTTGAAGCTTTAGATTGCTGGATATTATGCTATTATTGATAATTGTTCAAATCTTTTTACTTGATTGTTTTCAAATAAGAAAAAACCGAATAAAAACCGAAATCGAACCGATTGAATATCAAAAACCGAAAAACCGAAACCGAAACCAAATGGTTTGTAGTTTTCCAAAACCGAAATATATGGTTCGGTTTTTGGTTTTACTATAAACCACCCCCACCCCGCCCCATGCGCACCCCTAATTAGTAAGGTTTATTTGAGTTCACAGTTCAAATTCAAGAATTCCAGATGTTTTAAAGAGTTAATGTTGATGTGCTGGTGTGGCAGCATTTAAGTTGGAACAATGTTTTTAACATTTGTAGATATTGGCTCATTGGAGTGTACATGTGTACCTTATAAAAAGACAAGATGAGTAAGCCTTCGGATTGACATAAATCGGAAAGCTATGTACAAAAGACACTTGCTATACCATGTTAAGCATTGACGACATGTGGAAACGTTATTGTTAAGTGAGTGTATGTGTTTAACATGAGTAAACGTGTGTACGATGGTGTGTGTATATATATGTTTCTATATACATATGGTTTTTGTAAGGAAATGTTACATTTGAAAATGTTCTCATGATTGTCTACATTATTTCATGATGTGTTAATAATTCGTGTTTACAAGAAATCCATGTTTTAACAAAAATGGAAATTTGGGTTTGAAAAATAACCGTCTCACAATCTAATGATTTATATAAGTGTTGGTAAAACAATGTCAAGTAATATGTCATGAAAACAATAAATTTGTTTATGTTTCCCATTTTAGTGTTTCAAGTCGTTTATATATATATATATATATATATATATATATATATATATATATATATATATATATATATATATATATATCGTTTAATATGAAAGTTATGTGTTCAAAATTGATTTGTACATCAAGTGTTCGTTATAAAACTCACGTCGTGTTTTAAATTACTCTGTACGACATATATATATATATATATATATATATATATATATATATATATATATATATATATATATATATATATATATATATATATATATATATGTATATATCAAGTTATTATACTTTCACGACATGTATTGAAACAATTATATGAAATTGTAATGATTTTTAATGACTACTAGAACGGTAATGATCAAGTCTCGTGTGTTTGCAACGATTTATCGGCAGTAATATTTATGCGTGTGACGGAGTGGGCTGTGGCCCACGTTCCACAATAAACATATTTATATGTGCACTCATTTTTGGGCTGCCAAAGCAATGGCCAGTGGCCTTCTGTCTTATAAACCGAATGGGCTTCGGCCCAATGTGTTATTAATATAGATTCAAAGTGAAGGATGACTTGGTGGGCTTGGTGGGCTTCAAGGGAATTTCGGCAAACTGTGGATGATGCTAACTTGTTCCCAGTAGACATAAGTTTTAAGAGTAGCAAATATGTTTTTGTGAAATTCGGTTGAGCAGTCTTTGGGAGGGAAGAATGGTTCGAAATATGAACCCGATAAGACATGTGTTATAAGGTTTCAGTCTCTTGGCGGGTTCCCGTTGTAGGCCAATGAACCGAACACCCAAAGGGTGTTGCCAACGACCAATAGGGTCGACTCAAAACAAGGCAAGGGGTATGGGTTAATCAAATTTTGAGATGAGTTTGTGACCATAGCACCAAATCCTTCGATTCGACATAATAACCTACGACTGGAACCTCTTTTTACCCACGAGCTCGAGGTTGTTTAGGCTAATGACTCAAGAAAACAACCAAAAAAGGGTACAATTTTGAATAAATTTTGATGACTACATGGCTTGGCTAGACTACGAGTTTTCGGCTTACACTTGAGTCGAGTACAACTCAATTCGAATGCCGAGTACTAAAGTAAGCTAAAACGGCAAAAGACAAGGGATCTTGAGTAATATATCCTATTCGACCCAAATTCATACTTTGAGGATTAACATATTTCTTTCAAACCAAAGCACAAACACCTTGTGTGTACACTTTTAAGCTACCATTCGATTATCCAAAAACTCTCAACGCCACATAATTATTCGGACACCTTTTACAGGACATGTATGTGGACGAACGCAGAAACCACCAAAGTTTAATCTTGACTTAAGTATATCGATTTGACACAACTTAGCAACAATGACTTAGCCTACTTTTCTTTCTGAAACAACCAACATAGCATACGGTTCATGGCTCGATTAAACAAGCTAAACTAGGACATTCAACATAGCCAAATTACGACAACAACACATGAATACTGAGCCAATAACAGTTTCTAAATTGTATCCCATGTTTTATCAGTTTCAAATTTTGGTTCAACCACACCAAGACCAACATCATATTCGACATAATACCCAAAAAAATGTATTCATATTGACAACAAGATGGTGTACAATTCGAGAGTACAAAGAATAAAAACAACAAGAGTGAGATTAAACCTTACAAGGGATGATAGTGATTCGATTACAGGAGATAATGGTAAGAGCTCAACCCGATTCCAAGCAAGCCACACACCCTTTTTCTTCCCCTTAATTCTCTCAACTAAGATAAATGATTGAGGTGAGATAGGTTTGGATGTGGTTGCTTCTCCTGGAATCGATGTTCTTATGGAACAATCTATGGCAGTTTCGTGACCTTCTTTTGATCATCCAAGGATGAGGTTTCATCCTTTTTGGCTAATTTCCTTCTCCTTGCATCGAATCCAATAACGTTTAACCCATTTGGATCGGATTTTAGATCCGACAAAATAATGGGGAAACTCGAAAGGTGTTAAAGAGTCATCTATGGATGGTGATGGATGATATCAGTAGGCGTGCTCATGGTTTTTTTCACCAAGAAAGTCAAAAAGAAGAAGATGAGTTGTGTGTTGTGGTGTTCGAAGAAGAAGAAGATCAGAAAAGGGGTTATAGGTCTCACGTGGTTGACTGGGAAAAGAGTGGGTATATTTATTTGTTTTAAGTTTATAATGTATTGTGTATACCCGGTGTCCTGTTTAGCTAAGGTAAAATTGTGGTACCTCGGTTTAACGTAAACGTGAAAAATATAAATCTGGAGTCGTTTTTACAATACTGATGTAAAATAAATTTGCTGACTCCCAAAAATGAATTTTAAAGTTTAACATTTACTAAAGTGGTGTCGGTACGCGTGTGGTGTCGGTTTTCTGGAAAAACAAGATACCTCTCGTTTTTGTTAATGTCTGAAATTGTCAGGAAGTGATAAATTCACTTTTCCTGATAAATTTAAATAGTTTTGATGAGTTATTGTATGCTACTGCGTGCGGGTTTGCTTCCTGTGATAAGTATGTAAACACTAAGTGTTCAGTTTGACAGTTGTGTAATAATAAATAAACATTTATTATTAAAATATTAGTGTGAAAATTACGATTTGTCACATATATGCATACTTGTTGCCTTCTGCCTTCACAATGCCTTTTTCTTCCTCGTATGTTACTTTCCTTTGGTGCTTTTGGAACTTGTTCCTTGTGACACTTACTCTTATTATGTCCAATGGTATGACAATTAGAGCATTTGATCTGCTTACGAGATCTAGATTTACCCATTGTTAAGAAATTTCAATGAAAAAAGCCTCTAGTGTTTTTGAATTTGAATTTGGGGATAATTGTGGTAAAAAAACACTCGTACTTATAAATGCATTCCTACACTTTATGGTAACTTGACCAAATGATATGGGACGAAAAAAATAATCTTGTTTGTATACACTGTTTTAGCAAGGACCAAACATCTAACAACAATGAATATAATCAAGACAAGCAAAAAAACCAAAAAAAAAAGGCAGAATAATATAAAGAGATCTTCATTCACTTCAAAAAACATTACAGTACATGATGATAGATGATCCGCGCTGAATACACTTATAAATAAATGCAGACAGCGGATACGCGTGAATAATTACAAATTACCCCTTTGTGAAAAAGGATACTTGCAAAAACTCACGTTCGTGTGTAGTGTGAAACCAGGTAAGTAATTACCCGGATCGTTTCCCAACGAGGTGTGAATGGGCAAACTGTGGAAAGCTTTGGATTAGAGTGACTGATGATATGATATTAGATTTTTGCTTTTTGATTAATTCTAATTAACAAATGAAACACAAATATACAAAAGAAAATTAAACGCGATAAAAATAAACTAGAAATGCGTAACAGGAAATCTAAAATGGGACAAAAACTGAAATCAATAAAATTAAAACCTAAAAATGTAAAATGACTTAAAACTTATTTTAAAATTATATTTTTTTAACTTTTTATCTAATTATTATTAATTATTTATTATTTAATAATTATTAAAAACTAATTTAAATTATAATAAATACTAAATGAACAAAGAAAAATCTAAAACTTTTTCTATAAATATTATAAGATGAGAAGAAGTTAAGAAAATTATAAAAATGAAAAATGCTTAATTAAAATTTAAAAAGATGAAATCTATTAAATAGAAGCTATCACTATTTTTTTGTTTTTGGTTTTCTTAAGGTCTAATAATATAATTATATTTTTCCTAGATTATAAATGACAAAATAAAATTATGTAAAAAAGATTTATATTTTTCTGATTAAAATTCTATTTATTATGAATTAATTACTATTTTAAACTAATTAAAAGATAAAAAATATTAAAACTATTAATAAAAATCTGAAACTTTTTCCTAAATTAACTTAAGTTATTACAAAGCTAAGAAAAATAAAATGGTAGAAACAGCTTTTGTGGATAAGCTGCTAATAAGCTAAAAAGCTAAATAAGTTTTAAACTGCTAAACTACTTAAATAATAAATGTTGCAAATCAATACTGGAAAAGACCTACGGGCACAATGGTTGGGGTGTTGGTGTAGTGAGCAGGAGGTCTGGGGTTCGAGCCTCACCCAGGCCTTTTGCTAAAACTATTTTTTTTTGGACTTTTTCTTTTTGCTAACTGTTAACAAGCTAATAATAAGCTACTTTAATGAAAGAACTATTTTTGGAATAAGCTAAATAAGCTGGAAATGGGGAGCTTATGCCAACAGGTTGACTTATAAGGCTTTTGGTTTTTATAAATAAGCTAAGGCTGAAAAATAAGCTAGGGTTTAAAAGAAAAAGTTACAAGGTACTGAGTTGAGTAAAAATAAGCTATGATATCTAGAATAAGCTGGCTTTAAGAGCAGAGAAGCTCAGAATAAGCTAAAACAAACTCTGAGTCTGCTGATGTGCTTGTGGAGCAGGGCAGAAATGCTCTTTTTGCAAGCTTATTTTGAGGACTTAAATGAGTTCTAAAAATCACAACAAAAATACAAGCTTGGGTATGAGCTGGGTGAGCTTATTTATCCAAAAGCTCAGCTCCTGAGGGCTTATGATTAGTAAACTAAAAATCACTCAAGGTCTTCAAAAACCACAAAATCTGATAAAGTGAACTGATGTGGGTCTGTTTTAGTGTAGACTTGGTGCAAGGTTCTAGGCTTTTGGGACTTTACTAAATAGGCTAAGTGGAACTCAAAAAGGCTAATGAAAAGACCAGAGTAAGCTTGTAGCTTCTAATGGCTTATTTGGCTGTTTCAGGTTCTAAGGTTCATATAGCAGACTGAGAACCTTAAAATCCTTAAGATTTTGTATAAAGCTTACACTAAAAGCTCCTAACTGCTGATTTATTCAAGATCAAGTTTGAGTGATGTGCAAATGAACAGTATCAGATGGGTTTTACCCGTTTGACTCAAAAAGCCAAACACCCCTTTATTGTTACTGAATTGAGACTTACACTAGAAACTGCTAATCTAACTTATGAAACTGACTTATGAATGATTGACTAGCTGAATTAAGAAGATAAAAGCAGATTTCAATTTAAAGCAAGCACTGAATAAGCTGATTATTGTATTAAGCTAATAGTTGACTGTTTTGACTTTTTTAGAGTTTTTAAGTAAATTGAAGACAAAGGCTATATTATAACTAAGAAACTGATGAAATAAGTTTGTAAACTACCAATAAGCTAATAATTATAATAACAAGCTACAATTAAGCTATTGCACAGTCAATTTGATTTTAAGCTAAGAATTTAAAAAGCTTACAACTGATGAGCTTATGGAGCTGAGGAACAAAGAACTAGAACCAATCTAGCTTGTCAGAAACAAGCTAGAAAACCAAAAAATCCTTCCAAATCAGCTTATTCACCCCAAAACAGCTTATTAGCCTCTCAGGTTGACTTTTGTTGACTTTTCTTCATATCTTGAAATTAAACTGATATGCACTAAATAAGTTTACACAAAGCTATGAAAAGCTTTCATAAGCTTATTACAAGGTTGTTTGGAGCTTTTTATGATTACTTAACAGGATTTAGAATTTATTAAGCTTAACAGTTAACTTAAAATTGATGATCACTGAAATTTAATACTAAGTAACTTAAATTAGAACAATATAACTGAAACTAACTTGTATTGATAACTGAAATGAGAATTACAATAATTAAAAGACTGATAAAGAAATACAATTAAGCTAAAATTAACTACTGCCGAATTGGCTTACAACACAAGTCTATTTATACTACACTAAGGTGGGATAATCCACTCAGCTTCCTTTGATCATTTTCCCACCGTTAGATTAGCTTGAAATAATCCCAGCTGTTGAATTAGATTTTTGGCGCCAAAATTGGTACATAGTGGGAAAGACTATCACATGGGTCTGAGGTGAGTGGGGAAGAAGCATTGAATGCATTTGGAGTGTTAGGTGAAGTGAGATAAGAGGAGGGGGTGGGTGGTGTCAGGATAAGGGCGGTGGACAATGGTGGTTTTGGTTTGGCGGGGTGTGAGTGAGGGAGAAGAGTTTGACTGAGGTCAAACTGGTATTTAAATACCAGTAGTGGGTTTGGATCCGGGTTATTGGTTTAGTGATTGGGCTTGGGTGTTGGGCTGGGGTATTTAATAAGGGTTGGGTTGGGTTTATTTTATAGTTGGGTTGGATAATGTAGTGGTTAGGTTTAGGATTTAGTATTAGATAAGTTTTAGGTTTAGGGACCAAACATGTAACATTCTGAAATTCCAGGGACCATTCTAGCAAAATCCGAAATTTATCTCCAAGGACCAATCATGCCATATGTGAATAACCCAAGGACCATAAATGTAATTTTCCACTTTTTAAACCTCCAGGGACCTTTTATGTCATTTTTAAAAGTTGAAGGACCTGTTTTGCAATTTCTTTAAAACTTTCATCCAAGGACCATTATTGTAAAAGTTAAATAGTTCAGGGACCTTGATTGATATTTTTAACACCAGGGACTATTTCTGCCAATTTGTGAAACTTCAGGGACTGAAAATGACAATTATGCAAACTTTGTATGTTTTTCACTTGTTTTCAATCTTTTTGTTCCTGAGTCATATAAAAACACATTTTATGATATTTTCAGTATTTTGAAGCATATCTGCATGTTTTTAAATGTTTTTGCAGATAAAATGTGACAGAAATGATGAGTATTTAGACACTCATCAATAGATGATTTAGCAAAATAAAATTTCATAAGCCCCAAAAGACAACAAACATTAAACACTTCATGTGCTTCCATTACTGCTTAACAACAAAATCAAGTAGTCCTAAGAACATCAAGGAAGTTATTCCTGTCCACCACCTGAACATGGGTTTCAGCGATCAACCTCTTAATCTCTAAAACCTTGAGCACATTTTTCCTTTGCACCTTGTGAAGATCCTGTAAAACCTTGTACGTTATAGCAGAAGGAAGATATCCTTCAAGTTCAGTTATAAACTCTTGTGCATCTTTTATAACATGAACCAAATCAACATATGCCTTTTGGAGCCCTTTCACAACATTTATATCTTTGTCGTTCTCCCTTTGATAATAAACAGCAATGGAATCAAACATGGAGTAAGAATCTGCAGCGGCGGCAAGTTCCTGTAGACGTGGGAAATTGGCCATTTTGTTTTTGGGTTTTTAGGGTTGGAAACAATTTTAAATGTCTTTTAGGTATGCAAATGATTTGGGGTATGGACCCTTAAATAGCTAAGCCAAAGACGACCTTACAAATTCAGGGACCAAATGTGGAATAAGACAATCATAAAGAGTAAAGTTATTATATGGCAGGAAATTTACGAATAAAAACGGCAAGATTGGCGAGGTTAGGGACCAAGTGTGAAATTTTAAAATCTTCCCCAATATGCTTAAATTTTTTATTTTGGGCGCGACCCTATAAACCCGACCCACTAAACCCTCAAGAGATCAAATTACCCGATTCAGAGGAAACCAACGTCATCCCACATTGTGAGTTACACACACACCAACTCATAGCACAACTCATTCACAAAATGGAAAGGAGCATATTTGTGACAAAGTTTAAGGATATAGAACAAGAAGAAGAAGGAGAAGTGTTGTTCCAGATTCACACAAACGGGATATTTGAATATACCCCACTCAGGTATGAAGGAGGATCGCTTATTAATGTTAGTGCTTTTAGCTATGATAGGGATATCTTTAGTTCAACCCTAGATAATCTATTATCAGAGATTAAGGAACCAAAATGGGCGCTGTTTTTCTGTCATCCAAAAAAATCTCTAGAAAATGGTTTGCAATTGATTAATAGGGATGATGATGTTCTTAAGCTGTATGAGTTGGCTGAAACACATGAGTCAATTGATATCTTTGTTGCTCATAAGCCCCAAATGTTAGCAAATTTTTACTTGAAAAACATTGGTTTTGAGGTTGTGGGTTGGGTAGAGGAAGATGCTAACATTAGAATGTCAAGTGTAAGACCTTTTAGGACTCGACGTAAATGGAAGGGGATAGATAAGAACAAAATGCAGACGAGTGTAACCAAAATGCAAACAGGGCAAGGTGGTGTTGTTATCAAAGTGGAAAAAGGAGTTTTTCATGACAAAAAGGAAAAAATAAGGGAAAAGGAAAGCTGCTTCAGGAAGAGGAAGTTTTGCAACAGGAAAAGGGCAAGGAAGTTGTAAAAACTTATAAGCAAGGTTTTGATGGGAAGGGGAAGGTTATAATGGTTGAGTATCCTGGTTTTGATGGTGAAAACATGGCTGCTGGTGATGGTGTTGAAAACAGGGCTGGTGGTGCTGGTGGTCTTGTGCCTAGTGGTGTTGAAAAACCTTTTAGAAGCAGTGAAAGGATTACCAACTGCGTACTTGCCCTTTTTGCCAACAAGCAATCCTAGGTAAGGTTTCAATGTTGAATTGCATGGCTTGTGTTTTATATTTTGTAACTTCAATTATACCTTATCTAACTTGAATATTTGGTGTTTGGATACTTGTTTTTCCAGGCACATTTACAGTTTGATCATCAGTGTAAGGTTCAATGCTTTGTTTGTTGATCATCCAGTTCCAGTATGTACATCATTAGAAGGTTCATCAGGTGAAGGTTGTACAGTGGAAGCTGCATCATCTTTTCTATTTTTGTGAATTATTAGTAAAACCTTGTTTCAGACAATGAATCTATATTTTAAGTCATTTTCATGTTGTATCAGACAATGTTTCCCTAGTTGACTACTATAAGTCAACTTGCTAAATGGTTGGTTATGTTACAATATGTGTTTGTTTGTCTTATAGGTTATATTCTGTGTGTACATATTAGTTTTTTAGTTGACTTTTATAAAGTCAAACTAACCAAATGTTAAATGTCATGGTATAATCACCACAAACGATCACACCTTTGTATCAGCAAAACCAAACACAGTGGGCACTTAACATCTGATGCATCGAACATATGTTCAAACCATACCCAGTAATTGTAAACGTTACATGTGTTCAAAATGTAAATGCTTTAGATATTTTGACATCTAATTCCAAAATGCAAATGCTAATCCAAACACCCACTATATTCCAAAAGAAAAATCGTTTAGTGACTTACACATCTAATTGGCAAACTGCCAAATTGACTTGTAAAAGTGAAACTAACCAATTACCAACAACAAGCAAACTTTTGATTGCCAAATACTATCGGATTGTAAAAACCTAAATTTTTATTGATCGGTTTCATGTTGATAACCATTACAACTTTCCTATCATCTAAGCATACAATTAGCTAGAACCACAACTTTCAGTGTCATCCCGTTCATTCCTTTCGTTCCTTTCCTTTAGAACTTTATACACAGCTTCAAGATTTTTAATCCTTGTTTCCAAATCATTAAACTTTGGTAACCCGATGTCGGCAGCCTCTTCCTTCTCCTTCCTAACACCCAAACGGTCTTCATTGGGGCAATCCTCTTTCCTCAACCCATTGTACAAAGCCTTCCCCTTACCGTTTTGTGCCATTGTTAGTGATTTGGGTTGAATGTGTGTTGCTGGTAATTTAGGGTTTTATAGAATTTAAGCAAGAGGGGAATAATACTACGGTACAACTTTGGGTTAGATTTAACTAACATATAGATACAAATGTGGTTGGACTATTATGCCTTTGAAAATATAACAGAAAACGTGCGTTGACCTCAGCATTACGGGTCAAGGGACGCAATCGGCCTCAAAAACCCGACTTTTGGTCTCACAACGACGATTTTCCCAAGTTTGAGGCCCAGGCGATGCTTTTGGAAAAATTTAGGGACCAACGGTGTATTTTTGTCTATAGTTTACTTGTTGTAACAATACAATCTAATTTACTTAATCAAATGTAGAGTCCAAATAAAATACTTTTAATTTTCTCGCTTAAAGTTGTCTCAATTTTTAAGTCTGGTCACTGAAATGTTATGGAACTTTCGGTTAAAAACATAACGAACTTAAACCAAATAAAAGAAAAAACTCATTGTTTTAGTCTTTTAGATGATTTGAGAAAAACTATAAACATCATCAACTCATTGTCACAAAGTCCTATAGGAATAATAATAGTTGGACAACTGAGAATGGACAATGGAATACCATTGACTTCTTATGTTACCATTTGGTAAACAAATAATCAATTGGAAGCATAAGTAACCAACAATTCAAATGTGTAATGAAGTTTATCTTTCACCTATAGTATATGTCTATCGAACACAAATATATACCAAAGTTTATCGCTCCCGTGCCATAACAAGTGTCTATTGTTGACTTGACACACAAATTTAAAAAGTTGGATACTTTCCCCGTCCCATAAGGCTAGAGGTGTGATACGGGAAAAGTGCAAAGGAAATCATCAAAATATACCTTTTTCCTCTCCTCTTTTGCGAAAAATGTGCATGAAAGAATCAAAAGTTATCTCTTGCGGGAGTATAGTCCCGAATACAAAAAGAGAGAGAGAATGGTTTTTGAAGAAAGAAAAATTATTATTTATTGTATTGTGAATGGGTATTTGTGTTTTGAGGGTATTTTAAATGATAAATAAATAGAAAAAAAATTAATGAAAAATAGAGAAGGTGCTGCAATGATTGAAGAAAAGTCGAAAGAATATGTTTACGAGAGAAAAAAAGTTGATGTGGAGCTGATATGACGAGGGAAAAACCCTCACCACACCCTCCACACAACACACTTTTAAAAAATCTCACCAAGTACAAATGTACGATGTCCATCAATCAAATATTATTTATACCCACTATAATTTAGTCTCATTGGTTGAAAGATTATTATTATTATATTTTTTATTTTATTTATTTTGTTTAGGATGGCACCTAAGTATCTCAAAATATACAAGCATAAATTATCTCACATGTCATAAGCATGACTTGAACCCACAACCGTTTGATTGGGGAGCTTCTCACACAACAAAAGTTACTATTAGAACACAAGCCTCCTTTGATATTGGTTGAAAGATCAAGTAGACACTTATTTTGGAGTAAAATACGTCGTTGGTCCCTAAACTTGCCAAATAACATCACGGTGGGACAAAACTTGTGATTTTCGTCGTCCAGAGTCCAAACCTAATGGTTTCGGTGTCAATGAGGTCCTTTGACCCATAATACTCAGGTCAACCCCGTTACTTTCCATTTGATTTTGTTTTTAGTTATGGGCATAACGGTCATTTCATATATTTAGATTATTAGTCATATAAATTTTCTACTTTTCTTCCAATTTTGGTTACCAAACCATCACAAAAATCCACATACACATCATCTTTGGATCAAACTGAATCAAAGAATCACAATCTCAATCACAACAACAACAACAATATGAGGCTATAGATTTGATGTGAAGAGTTCTCTTGTAAGTATGTAAAGTTGTTAACTGTCTCTTCAGTAAGACTATGGGACCTTATTTTCTATTTTTCAACACATTCAAATCTGTAACAATGTCATTTTTTATTGAATAAGAAGTCTTATAAATCTGTAACAATGTCATTTTTTGGTGTTTTCTTGTTCAAGATCTATGATGGTTGATTATTACAAACGAAAACCTTTTAAGATTTGGTACCACAAGTGTAACAAAAACTGAGATCTTTTAATATATTTTGTTTGATTTCGTAGATCTTGTTAGGTAGAATGGGACTTGTTGTTCGAGGAAGTGGTGGATTGATTTGTAGACGTGAGGTGTTGAAGGGTTAGGGATTAGACTTGGGTTATGTTGTATCTGGTCTTCTCGTTTCTACTTCTTCACTTCTTATCATTTTTGACTTTTCTTGACCGATGAAGAAACATATATGAGGTCTGTATAGTGAATTTTGGTTCGAGATTTTGAAAGTCCGGAGAGCCCAAAATCCGGAGAGACAGAGTAATCACCAAAATTCGGAGAACATTGTGTCCACATTTGGGATTTGCAGGGGAAGAACTTGCTTCAGAAACTAGAAGGGCATACCGATACTGTTATCTCTGTAAATTGCCACCCAACGGAGAACATGATTGCTTCTGCAGGGCTTATGAATGATCGAACAATCAGAATTTGGGTTCAACCTAATTAGTAAATGGCATTGATAAGCTACTTAGTTGTATCTACTGTTACCTCTGTATACTTTGGTTCGAGATTTTGACACAGAACATAATTGCACCTCAAAGGAAGGTTTACCTGTTTGTGATAATATTATATACCCATTGCTAGTGACATTAGCTTCGTGTTACCATCTTTGCATAATTACACAAACTTGACACACCTATCCTGCTAGATGGGTTATACACTTATGTCCCTGAAAATTAAAAGTCGTGATCTTGGTTGTGTCTAGCTCTTAATTAGCTACTATTAAATGTTCCTGGTTGGCTTGAAAATTGGTCATTTTTATTGGATGATGTAATTCTTTTGAATGGATCCGTCGTGGATTGTGAGTTTATGACCCTTATGGTTTGTTGAGTTCAATAGAAGAGTTTAAGAAACTTGTTTATTTTAGCAGCTAAATTAAGAAATGCATCTTTGCTGCATAATTGCTGTCGTGGTGCATAAAATAAGAGGGCAATTTTATTGCTATGGAACTGTGTGATCTCAAAATACTTAGCAATTTACATACAAAAAAGCCAAAGATTAAGGGCTGTTTCTAAAGCCAAATGTGTCTTCAGCGCCACTGTTAACTTTCTTTCTCCTCTCAGCAATCATTTGTGTATATGTCTGAAACAAGACACATGGTAAAGAAAAATGTATTTAATAACTAGTCGGCAGTCGTCATGTTTGCTAAATGCTCTCTCTAGGATGCAAAATTTCGTCTAGGTTGTAACCTTTCTCAAATTATGACGTCACAATTCGAATTATTACGTCATTTATATATTTCATTTCAAGTAAATAAATTTATCTCGTCAATATTTTACGAGCTACATTTTTATTTTTCTATTCTATGAAAATATTGTACGATTATTATTCCACGTAATCCCGAACCTACAATTCTAGATTCTTAGCAAAGTTTATACGTTCCGTTAATCTTATATTTCATTTAATATACTAAGTTATAGTTTCAACACTTTCATGAATTCTATATTTTTAACTCGTCCAATTTTAATCTTCGTGATTTAAATTACTTAACAATATCGATTACCGGGATCAAATTATAACACAACAAGTAAACAAGTATCTAGTTTCCACCTCATTTCCCCCCCCCCCCCCCCTTCCCCTTAGATTGGGCGTATAAAATGGAAAACCACCAAGACATAATGTCTTGGTGATGAATTGACTACACACTTGTCCATCATAACACTTGTCCTAATCCTAACACATCCTTAATCCCTAAGTTACTAATAAATGGCAACTTACCTAAGTAGAACTAACCAAATTGGATACCTCTTGCACCTTAATGAGTCCTTAGGGCCCTTGTACCATTTCTAAGCAATCTAACCTAAGATCTTGACACACATTCATACTTAACTAGCAAGTTTGATTAGTCATCTATTCTCCACCTCCTCAAAGCCCTATATACCCCCCTCTCCTTGTGTTAGTCGTCCACCACAACACACCTAAAACACACTCATAATTTGCTCTTTACTTCAAGTATTTCAAGAAGATTAAAGGCCAAAGTAAACTACATCAAATCCTTTGCAAACTTAGGTGATCATCTTGAGTTTAAATCTACTCAAGTCACCTAAAGTCTTATCACAAGACCTTCAAGAATACAAGAAGTGTAGAAGGTTTCTAAAAGTGTGGGAGATTGCTCAAAGTCCTAGTTCTAGTCCTAGTTATTCCTTTCTTTTGAAAGCCAAAAGTTGTAAGAAAACCTAGCTGACTCTTGATCAGTACCATTTACATGTTTCTCATTCTTAATCTATGCTATATATGTCTATTTATCTTGATCACATGATGTACAAATCCTTAAACATATATGTTATCTTATGTTAGCAAAATAATAAACTAGTAACTTTATGCTATACAAACGACTAAAACTATGTGCTTATAAACTTGACAAAGCCTATAGATTGATAGAGTACCTTACAAGGAAAACGTAGCAATTTGAATCACCCAAAACGGACACACAAATCAAAAGTTATGGCCAAAAGAAGTTAACGAAACCGAAAAACTGAAATTGTCAAAATACTTCTGTAACGATTTTGAATCGCATTTTTAAGGCCCTTCTGGTCCGATTCGTCAAAAAGTTAAAACACAAAAGTTGTCCGGAATGATGTTTTACGTCTACCACAAAAGATCTCAGTCTGAAAACACACGATGTGGTCTGGACAGTAATTGAAATCAACCGAAACTCATTTGTGAAACATGCAATATCCTAAATAAACTTTTCCAAAATCTATTTGACCTTCGGAATAGTGTTTTTCACATGTGAAAACCAGTTTTTCACATGTAAAACAATAATCCTAACTTATAAGTTTTCACAAGTGAAACCATATTCCTATCCTGTAAACCTTATAAGTTTTCACATATGAAACTATACTAATAACTTATAAATCCTTATAACTATTGAGCACTACAAAACTAGGGAGCTTCATGTGAGGGGTTTCATTTGGGTAAATGTATTGACGAGTTGCTGGATTGACGAATTAAAGTGTCCTAGCTCCTCGAACGTTTACTACATGACCTCTGAATTATGATGGCCCGAACGGTAGTACGAGATATGTAAACTAAAAATGTTTCATAAACCGTTTCTATAAGACGACTGATGAGTGTGTAAATACTCATCATTTTATACCCATAATAGACACTAAAATGACCTAAAACACCTAATATATATTGCAGATATCCTTAGTTTGTGTTTTATGTGTTTCAGGTACTGAAGGATTGAAAACAGAACGAAAACGAATATTTTTGGATCGACTCGACAATAATTGATCAAGTGAAGACGAAAGACAAAGACAAAGTCAAAGTCAACCCCCAAAAATACCAAAATGACACAACTGGCCCTTGAAGATAATTTTCAGAATTGGCATAATTAGTCCTTGGATTTTCAGATTGTACAACATTGGTCCCTCAAGTTAAATCCAAAGTCCATATCTAATCCTAAAATAAATCCAGTCCAATTCTAATCCTAAACACTAAACCCCAACCCAACTAATAAACCCAGCTCACTCACTAAATTTCCCAAGCCCAAAAATTTCCTAACCCGATCCCTTAGTTAACCAAAAGGTTTGACTTCGGTCAAACCTTCTTCCTCAAAACCATTTACCGCCCAAAAACCATACCAGAAACCACCTCAACCCACCGCCTTATCCCTGACACACCCACCCCCTCCTCCTATCCCACTCCACCTAACAAGCCAAGAAGCATTAATTGCTTCTTCCCCATCACAAGTTACCAGGCCATGATGTTTATCCCACTATCCTATTTTTGGTGCCAAAATCCGTTTGGACGGCTGAGATGATAAAAAGACAATTGGAGGGTTGGGATTTGCTCAGAGATGGAAGACAAAGGAAACCCTAATATTGTAGTATAAATAGAACCATAATGTAGCCTTAATTGGCAAGTAGTTTTTAATATTTAATCGTATTGTAATTTTAATTATTTAAGCTTATCAATTTTAAATTCCAGTTATCTTTACAAGTTATTTTAAGTCTGTTTATCATTAATCCTTGCATCAATTCCATTAGTTAATGAAAATTTCATGTTCTCAAATTTCCATGGTGTACTGTTAATCGAATTAGGTTAAGTGTTATTAAAATAGCCTCTTATCTGTTTCTATAAGCTCATATAAGCTTAATATAGCTTAGTGTGAGCTTATTTTAGTTTAGCTCAGTCTCATTCCAAGATATCAAGAAAAGTCAAAGAAAGTCAACTGGAGGTCAAAATAAGCAGTTCTGAATGATAAGCTGTTCATGGAAGAGCTTATTTGGTTTTCTAGCTTGTTTTTGACAAGCTAGATGTGTTTCTGATCTAGTTCTACTGTTCTATAGGCCAAATCAGTTGTAAGCTATTTTCAAGTTTTTGCATTATTTCCTAGTTTACTGTTCATTAGCTTATTTGTGTGCTTATTGTCATTTTCTTTGCTTATCTGTGTTATTTAAAGTAATAGTAGCCTAGTTTGATAATTAGTTTAAGCTTAAATCTCATTTTCCATTAAATAGCCAAAATCAGTCCTATAAGTCAAATTAAGCTCTTAGCTTATTTAGTGCTTATCTTTATTTGAAATCTGCTTATTTCATCTTAGTTAAGTTAGTTATTCACTAAATAGTCAGAATCATAAGCTATTTTGGTCAATCCTAGTGTTAATCTTAAAATCAGTGATATTAAAGAGTGTTTGGCTGTATAAGTCAAATGGGTTAAACTGGGTCATTACTGTTCGTTGACACTTATCTTAAGTTTGATCTCGGATAAGTCAGCATTTAGGAGTTGTGAGTGTAAGCTTGTTACATATGTTCAAAAATCTGTAGGTCCTAAGTCTGCTAGTGCATTTATAGATCATGAACTGATCTATTAAGCTCTCTATAGGAATAAGCAGTTCTAAGTTTGGATTTTGCTTCCTTAAAGTTCAAATGAGTGTTTCAAATGCATAGAAGCAAGTTGGATTCATTGCATTAGGTTTTGGTTAGTTTTTGGTTCATATCTGTCAAAGTCTGCACACAAAAGTACCATAGTGCAGTCTGCACAAGATTTTCTAAACCATATTAAGTGCTTATTTGTGTTAATCTAAGCTTGATTTTTTGGTTTCTCAGTAGTTTGTTAGGTGATCTTTGCTTATTTCCATTTCCAGCCCATAGCTTAGCTTAATTGAGCTTAAAAATAAGCTCAAAAGTCCCCTATTCTCATAAGCATACACTGATTGCTCAGTGTATACTTGCTTTGAATAGCCACTTTCTCAGCTTATTCTTAAGCAACAAATAAGCTTCCCTTGGTCTGAATTTTGGTTTCTAAGATCCTTACTAGGTCAACTTTTAGTATATTCAGCTTTTGTGGAGTTTAGTAATTAT
Organism: Artemisia tridentata subsp. tridentata; assembly: GCA_021014915.2. Lineage (NCBI taxonomy): Eukaryota > Viridiplantae > Streptophyta > Magnoliopsida > Asterales > Asteraceae > Artemisia > Artemisia tridentata. The sequence continues at coordinate 195,156,492 of CP139503.1, read as the reverse complement.
TTAAGTGCTTATTTGTAAGCTTGAAGTTGCCTAGTTGAGCCTGATTATGCCCTGTGCATAGTAGCCCTCACTTTTGCTTATTCATCTTTAATCAGTGCTTATTTGTTTGTTCTTGTGCTTTTTAGTTCCATTGTAGCTTATTACCTGTCCCTTAGCTTATTTCAGTCTTTGCCTTAGCTTATTTGATAACTTATCAGTTATATTGATCAAGCCTTGGGCTTATTCCATTTACACCAACTGATCAACAAAACTTATCTGATTTCTGGGCTTATTTGTGGTTTTCAAAAATAATCCTAGTTATCAAAAGTGCTTATTATCATTAGCTTAATCAGTTTCTATAATAAAAATCAAAAAAGAAAAGAAAAGCAAAAAGGTCAGGAGTGGGATTCGAACCCCAGTCTCTCAGATAAACACACAACACACTCACCATCTGCCCTTGGGACTTCTTCAGTTATAACCTTGCACCCTTTAATATTTAAGCCTCTTTCCATATTAAGCTATCCGTAGCTTTTTAGCTTATTACAGCTTATTAGAATAAGCTGGTACCTTCATTTTATTTTTTCTATGACTGTTTATACTTAAAGTAATTTTAGAAAAAGTTTCATAATTTTTGGAATAGTTTTAATATTTTTTATGTATTTTTTTTTAAAACAGTTTTTAATTCATAATAAAAAATATAAAAGTCAAAAAAATATAAATCTTTTTTTTTAAAATTTCTTTTATCATTTATAACTTAGGAAAAATAATTTGGTACTTGTAGGATTTATTTTTATAGATTTCACTTTTTAATCCCGTTTTTAGACTTTTCGTTTCGCGTTTTTTATATAATTTGCTTTAATCTTAATTTTATTTTGAGAATTTGTTTCTCATTATTTAATTAGAATTAAAAAAGCAAAATTCTATATCCCAATCATCAGTCACTCTTATTCCAAACCTCAAACGGTTGTCCATTCACACCTCGTTAGGTCACAACCCAGGTAATCACTTGCCCAGTATCACACATATCACAAACGTGAGTTTTTACAAGTTAGCCTTTTTCCTAAAGGGTTAATTTGTCTTTATTCACGCGTATCCGTCTGGTATTTATTTATATACGTACTTTTGCGCGGATCAATGACATACACAAACTACCAAGTACAACATCATGATCAATATAAAGACGTATATAGACTCGTTTATTCTTTCACAAACATTATTCCAAATCTAAGTCGCAACATCATATTTTAGGTTGCACGTAGAGGTTTTCCGGCTTATCCATCATATTCGTTAAAGCACTAAACATCATCAAACTCACGGTGAGTCATAGCCCCGTTTTTATACTTGTTTTATAAATACTTTGGGGGAGATACATGCTCGACTACTTTTTATTTCAAATCACGATTATTTGCAAACTATATGTTTATCTGAACTGAATGTTTATTTATACCAAGTAACATTATTGCCATACTTAGAGTTTCTATATCATGGACCATTAAGAACTATGCGTAATGAGTACGAATATTATGATTAGATCTATTCGGGATTAATGTAACCATTAAGTTGACTCAGTTAGAGCAAACAAACGCAACAAACTTTTGAGAACACTAGGTATAACAACATATTACTTACTAGGCTATGATTGCAACAATTATTCCAATTTCCATTTTTTTTTCTAACAAATACTATATATTATAATACAAAACAAGGATTTACATCAAAGTGGTAGGTAAACGGGCAATAAGTTGCGCCGCCACCCCTTTCTGGATAGCAAACCCTATTCTACTAAAAACATATTCGTGACCATTCGGAGCCGATACATTTTGGTTTTCATAAGGATAGTGTAATAACAAACAATTTTCAACGCTTTGGGTGTATAACAACGTAACCCAGACACAAAACGATTGGTAGCCCCCTACCTGGTAGATTATCGAGGTTATCGACATCTACAAAATGGGATGATTTCATGTACTTGGTACAAACTATGTGATCTAATGGACTTTGTGTAATCTCGAAACTAATAGAATTAGTATAATAAACAAACCAACAGACTTGGTACAAATGTGAACCAACCAGAAACCAGTAAACTTACGGTTTCGATGTCAGGAATTTAGTACAACAGAAACACTACCTATATGTGATATTGTATTTAATACAATAGTCATACACTCGGAATACTTGAAATTTGCATTTAACATTTATAATTACTTGTTAGAAGGATTCACTTATAAAGGTTTTCACAATTATTTCAACAAACTCTATGAACTCACCAACCTTTGTGCTGACACTTTTAGCATGTTTATCTCAGGTCCATAATGAACGAGGCTGGCACGGAGGAGCACAGATACTCAAGAGGGCTATAAATTTTATTATCGTTCGAAAACTTATTTATAAACCGTGAAACTATTGGGACCTCATTTTGTAAACTCTAATATTCATATAATTCGAATGATAAATCTTTTAAAACGACTCAATTAGAGTTCGTTTTTCTATTTTTATATCTGTTATGCCATGAAGTAACGCCCATTTTGAATTCCGCTGCGTTCACGAAATTGGGGGTGTTACATAGGTTGTGTGATTGTACCTTTGGGTAAGAATACAAAAGGATGTACCACCATGCGTTGATTAAAACAAAAGCTGCTGAAGTCGCAAAGACATTATGCAATATTAGCCAGCTACCAGCAATGATGGACTCTCCAGTCAGGGTTATTGTCCATGGCTGGCACCTAAACAATATATTAACCAAAGAAAAATGGGTATTAAGAACTTTGCTAATACAACTAATCTATGCTATATCTAGAATTCCCCAAATTTTAAAGGAATACAACGCAATCAATAGGTAAAAACTGCATCTATTACATTTCATACATCAAAACTCATCGCATCATTGACCGGGGTAGAAGAAATCATTTTCCAACAGTATCTTAATCGGGTCGCATTTAGTGATCAATTAACTCAGCTGAACATCTGAACTGTATCTAAACAGGTGTTGTAAGCCTAGCATGAACAATAATATATCACTTGTAAGCCTAGCATGAACCAATAATATATCATATATCTAATGTACTTGACATAGTTAGAGGAAGTGCCATATATTTTGACAGGGATCATGATTATCAATAAAGTCTTATGATGATGATACATCAGCAGGTATGAAGCAAAATTCTACGAGGAAAACTGATTTGAAAGAATCATGGCAAATTATTATATGTTGGCTATGGATCCTAAATTCTAAGTATTAAAATGATATATGACGTCAAAGCAACTCAGGACAAGTCTTTCGATCTTATTCTTATTCTCACTGGCATTACCTATTATGTTTCTTCGTGTACTGCTACTCCCGAAAATTCAGACCATATAATATAAATCATAGCAACGCCACTAAAATTTAGGCGAACTGTGTTTTGCTTCCTATCGTGATTGTGTGGGAACGATAGGGTAAACTATAGCAGAGGAGTTTCCCCTTCTCCTATGGCTCCTTACATTTCTGAACACTAATAATAACTTCTCAAGTGTAATTTATGCAAACAGCTACAACTTAATCCAGAAGTGAGTTGACTATAACAGAGATACAGATCAACAATTATTCTATCACTATCTATCCAGACCTGAAATCTAATTCTCAGTGCAACATTAATATGAAATTCTAAATAAATATAGCTCAACGACAATACTGCCCACTAATTTTCACCTGCTACGATTCTTCACACAATTGGAGATGTCTAGGGCTTAGAACTAAGTAAGTGACATCTACACTAATAGCTAAAGTTCAAGTTACATTGGACTATACCATACGTTACATACCAAATCATTAGTATATCGAGATTTATCCATCTCCGAAATTAACTTCACAATGTAACAATAATTTTTATAAAATGTAGCTCAACAACAATAAAAACAACTAAATTAAATGTCATTCACACAAAAACCAAAAACTCAACTAACTCTAAACATTTGAATGTGTTGATTTATAAGACTTCTTATTCAATAAGAAATGACATTGTTACAGATTTGAATGTGTTGAAAAATAGAAAATAAGGTCCCATAGTCTTACTGGAGAGACAATTAACAACTTTACAGACTTACAAGAGAACTCTTCACATCAAATCTACAGCCTCATATTGTTGTTGTTGTGATTGAGATTGTGATTCTTCGAGTTAGTTTGATCCAAAGATGATGTGTGTGTGTGTTTTTGTGATGGTTTGGAAACCAAAAGTGGAAGAAAAGTAGAGAAGATTTATATGACTAATAATCAAAATATATGAAATGACCGTTATGCCCTTAACTAAAAACAAAATCAAACGGAAAGTAACGGGGTTGACCTGAGCATTACGGGTCAAAGGACCTCATTGACACCAAAACCATGAGGTTTGGAATCCCAGAGATGAAAATCCCAAGTTTTGTCCCACCATGATGTTTTTTGCCAAGTTTAGAACCAACGGTGTATTTTACTCCTTATTTTGGAACATCCTAAATAGTATTGTGACTTAATATAAGAGAGAGAGTGATAACATCAAATAGTCCTGATATTCTAAGTGTCAATTTCCCTCATTATGATGATTAATTATGCAATATTACGTTGGAATATGCTCTTATTTCTTAATATTTCATTTCAGGAAAATGAAGAGCATTGGAACGGATTAGATACAAATATTGGACTAATAAAGACTAAGTAAAAGACGAAGAAAAACTTTACAAGACACAAGGTTATGGCGTAACTGATCATTGAGGTTACGCCATATATATTTGAAGACTTAGATAATTTCATGCATCTTGAAGATTATGCCGTAACTGACCAATAGGGTTATGGCGTAAAAGTGGAAATTAATAATGAGAGTTTTACGAGCATAACCCACTCTTAAGGTTACACCGTAGGTTGACTGACGTATTGATCAAGGATGGCGGTTATGACTTAACTTGGCGATGTAGTTACGCCATAAGTATGGATAAGATTTTATTGAAGATCAGTTTTAAGAAGGGTTACGGCGTAACCAATACCTAAGGTTACGCCGTAACAAAATTGTGCACTGTAAATACTCAAAGAATTCTGCATCAAAGATATCTCCCCTTTCCCAAACCTCAACTAGGGTTTGGGGAGAGCAACCTTAGAAGATAAATGGAGGATTAGAAGATCGAAATAATGGAGTTTCATGTAACTAGCAATTCCCCAGAAGCACCTCAGCCGCTCCCCAAGACCCCTACAACATGCCCTCTCAGTTCCAAAGCCCGATGGATTAGGATCAGGAGTGATATCTCCTTTATTGGTTTCAAAAACAATATTTCTCTATGCATCTCTAAAACAATTTTATTTGAACTATGTCTATAATAATTTTAACTTCTAAAATGTACCTTGTGCTTTATAATATCTAGTACTTGCGGTTATAATCATTTGCGTGTTTTAGATTTCAGATTTTGTTACAGACAGTTATTACGGCGTAAATTGGAGTTATGGAATTACGCCGTAACCAGTTATGAGAGTGAGGGAACCTGAGTATTGATAGGAGTTACGGCGTAACCGGTCATTGGACCTACGCTGTAACTATTTGTTAGAGTTGTGGAAAAATATTAAAACGTATATGACTAGAATCGAACACGGGACCGAGGGATTGCACACTTTACATATGAATGACTAACAGAAATAATTAATATATAACCGTGATATATATTTAATTATTTAGGACACGAAATAATAACTAACGGACGTTAAGTAATTAACGGAATTGACTAAGGACCGTTAGGGAATAAAGGAAGGACCATTAGTGAAATTAGAAGCTCAAGAAAGATCTAGAATCCCATTATATGGGCTTGGCCGATCGGTATGGGTTGTGTATAACCCTAGTCCATCCAAGTCTTGAGCAACAAGCTAATTCCACTATAAATACAAATCAAGGGTTATTGTTTTGTTGACCTTGTGCATTGTAACTATAACCCTAAATTTGTGTCTCTTCTTTCCTTCTCAAAACCGGTCAATTACTTCTCTTAGGAGGGGGAATCGATTTTTTTTTCAAGTAAACAAAGTTGTTTGGTTTTCTTGTGTCTTTACACTAATATCTAACGTTAGTTGGTTATAGTACGTGTGTACAAGACCTAGGTAATAACTTACTTTAGTTATTCCATCTTGGATTGTGAAACAAAAAGGTAAGGGGTTTCACGTTAATCCTTTTATTTGATCAAGAGAAGAAAAGAGAAGTTTGATTTCTTGTTTAGCTAGAAATCGAAGGTACGCATGTTCTTTTATTTTAGTTAATTAATTACTAGTATTTAGATCCTATTTTCCGCTGCGTGCTTGATGTAAATATTTATGTGTTATATAAATTGTTATGATTCACATATTCCAACAGTGACATCAAGAGCCCGTTAATACTATGTAACTAATTACTAAAACACATAAATTTGAATCTTTATGATTATAACATGCTATTGGTGTTCTAGGGCTTTTAAAAAAAGTAAACCCTAATTTTTTTTTTTTTGGGTCGATTACCCTAAATTATTATAATTAGGGTTTTAGTTTTGTAAAACTTGTAGAAACCCTAGGTTGCATGTAGATTTTATGTGATTGAATTAATGAATACTAGGTTATGTCATTAATTGAATATGCGTAGAATAGACTTAATTATATGTTGTGACATGATAATAAGTGCTATTTGGGGAATCCATGACAAAAACATGCATGTTTTGTCATGGAAGTTGATGTAATTGCTACATGTTTTAGATAAATCTAAAATTATGGTTGACCTAATTATTACATTAATGAATCTGTTATGTGCAACGTGGTATATCTTTACTAAGGCTTACGCGACCAACTTGTTGGTGTCTGTGGTCTGTTGGGTACAATGTGCTCGAAAACCAATGGGAGTTGTAGTAATTATATACATTATAATTCACATATAGATTATTAATAGGATTTATCAAAAAGGTTTGCATGTGGCTATATGATTTAATGGTTAAGATCATATGTGTTATTATGTGTTTATTTATTTTTTTATTAAATTACTTGTTTTTGTTTAAATTATTGAATTGTAAGCAAAAAGAGGGTAATTTTTCGAATAGAAAATAAATTGACCTAATAACTATGAAACCTTGATGTGGTAAATTATATATATTGCAAAGTCTTATGTGCCGACAGTGGTTCGCTTCGCACGGTAATTTGCTCCCAGGCGAGACTAGCAATTTTATAATTTACAACATAAAATTTTTAAGCTTTAAAAATCTTAAACTTTTAGTTGATTGATGCAACTGTACATAAATGGTTGAAAGGCGGACCTAATTGTTGACAAACTATAAGGTTGGTTTCGCATTAAATTGTGGCCTTAAAGAGACTCCATTCTGTCTCTCCGCTCGCTTGTGCGTCAAAATTAGACTTACCAAGTACAGCCATTATATGTACGAAGCATCTTAAGGCAATGTTGTAAGTTTCTCAATGCCATCAATTAAAACTTTGTTGATTTAAGCTCAATAAAGTAACGAATGAGTAAAAGGTTTTTTGAAACATATGATACAAGATGAATGCATGACATCTTTGTACATATTTTGATTACACACATCAAAATAAATACCCTTAAATATAAGTTATATGCCATCCAATGAAACGAAAACACCTGAGATTACATTCTATCATTAATAGCAGCCTCAGCTGATGTGATGATTCAAAGGATGGTAATCAAAGGGTAAATTACATACTTTCATTACTAGCAGCCAAAGCTGATGTGATGAAACTATGGTAATTTGCAGTTTCTTAAGTTGGTTGACTTAATTGAGTACTTTCATTACTAGCAGCCAAATCTGATGTAATGAAACTATGTCAAGGCATAAAGATGGGGATAAAACATGCTTACATTTGCAACTGAGGTTGGCAAAATATGTAAATCCCATAATTCTAGGAATTGAAATTTGAGATTGGCAATTGAGTTCAACTCGTACCTTATTGAGTACTTTCATTGCTAGCAGCCAAAGCTAATGTGATGAAACTATGTCAATTTGGATCCTAGTTTTCAGTGAAAATTAAATGGTTAAATGTTATTTACCATGGGTGTTTAATTTTCTTGAAAAATTGCATTATCGAAAATACTAAAATTGAATTTTGAATTTTTTTTAACGTATAAAAGCAACGTTAAAACCGTAAACGTGGGGCATTCTTTTAGTGGAAAGATGATCTACAACCGTAGGGGTTTAGGCTAGAGTCAACTTTACTAAAAGAATAAACCTAGTCTACTTTCTTTGAGAAGAGTGAGACTTAATCCGATTTCTTTTCTTGAATGAGAAAGGTATAATAGAAAAATTGGAATTGTCTAAATTCTAAGTAATAACTCGTAGCAAATTTTTAATAGTTAAGAAATTTGCACATTTTATAAGTTATCAAAATTAGAAGCTAGACTAGTTACCGCAAAGTTGGTAAAAGACAAACTAGCATACTTTGTCTAGTTGTTGTGCTTTGACCATTTAAAAGTGCTACATACCATTGTGGGGATGGTAGACCTAATTAAGGAAGAAATTGCATGCCCAATTATTTCCAAGTTAATTGCAATGATGGATATTCCATCATTTACAAAGTAGAATACATTCTTTGAGTACCTTAGTAATTGTTACGTAAGGGATTCCTCAAAGGTGTAGGAAAGTAAATAGCACACTATTTGCTTTTACTGGTTATGCAACATGTTGATATAAATAATGCCTAAACACGTTATTAATATTTTTCGATATCTCTACGTTTTGATAATCACAAAATGTAAAATCATTAAACGAAAAATTATGACGTAAACAAGTATTTAGTTGTAAATATCTATTTTAACAACTCAATCACTTAAGGTATGAATAAACAAATGCTTAATGCATTATATGATCAAAGGAACATTTTCTTAAACACTAATTTTTTTATAAAATGTCACAAACATTTTATATCTTTTAGAAAAACATTTTTGGTATTAAATAAAAAGGTTTAATCCATTATAAATTTATGAATTCAAATTTTCAACCAAAAATGGCAAAAATGTTCCAGAAAAACCTTCCCCACAAAAAGACAAATCTGAGCAACGTTCAGGAAGGGCGGCCCCCTTAATTATACTAGGCGGTCCCCTTAATTTTAAGGGGGCCGACCACCTATTTAAGGGGACCGCCCCGCTCCTCTAGGCTGTCCGATTTTGCCTATAAATACTGGACTTTCCCTGGACTTTTTCCTCACCTTTTGCACCCCAAACCTTCTGTTCTAAATCTCTTCTAATCCTTTCTAAAAACCCTTTGATCATATATTCTTAAGCATTGGTTTCTAAGTGATCCAAGCTTCCACCATCCAAGTGCAAAAGAAGAATACTCCTTCAACATCTAAAGAAGAAGTATTGCAACTTAGTATCATCTTGCTACCTAAGTTGCTTGTATAATCATCCATTCATTTGTGTATAAGTTGTGTATATTTGTTAGATAAGTGTGTGCATATTTGGTTAGGCTAGATTAGTGTGTAAGTAGTAAAGTTGTGAAGAGGTCAAGGTGTGTAAGTAGTGAAGTTGTGAAGAGGTCAAGGTGTGTAAGTAGTGAAGGTGTGAAGAAGTAGAAGAGTAGATTAGTCGTGCTAGGTTGTGAAGAAGTAGTGAAGAAGGTGTGCGAGAAGTTGTGAAGAAGTTGTGAAGAAGTCGTGAATAAGTTGTGAAGAAGTCGTGTTGAAGTTGTGAGATTGGTTCTAGCTACGATTAGAACCCGACATCTAGCTTTGTGTCGTTAAGCTGGTGTAAGCTAAAGTTGTGTAAGGTTTTCTCCGCCATAAGGGAGCTTGTTGACATAGTGAAGAAAAACTCTCGAGTTAGGTGCTCGGGGAGTGGAGTAGGGCAAGGAAGGTGTTCTTGTAGCCGAACCACTATAAATCTCTTGTCTCGCGGTTCGATCTTTCCATCTCTATCTTTCATTTCATTTCGTTACCTTACTTGCATTGCTTATTTATATTTATATTTGTTCATATTGTTCAAGAGTTGAGTTCACATAAATTCGAATCTAAGTTTTAAAAGTAAACAAAGTTTTCATAATAAAAATTAAAAAGACGTAAAACTATTCAACCCCCTCTTCTAGTTTTCCACAATTGGTATCAAGAGCCACGTCAAACAAGATTTTTAAAATAAATTGTATTTTAAAACTTGAAACGATCTATGGAATCCGAAAAATATTTAGAAGGGCAATCTATGCAAAGACCACCACTATTTGAAAGTGATGGTTTTCTTTATTGGAAAAATAGATTTGAAACTTATGTGAAATCAAAAGATCTTGATCTTTGGCATGTTATTACCTATGGTGATTTTCCCCCTATTCAAAATAATCCTATAACTAAAAGAGATGAAATTGTACCTTTTGAAAAACAAAACGATGATTTAAAAAAGAAACTAGCAAAAAATAATGAGGCTAAAATGGTTATTTATAATGCATTACCACGTAAGGAATATGAATGATTTTTTATGTGTCAAACCGCAAAAGAAATTTGGGATTCTCTATTAATCACTCACCAAGGTAATAGTCAAGTCAAAGACAACAAAATAGATCTTCTTGTTCAACAATATGAACAATTTACAATTCCTGAAGAGGAATCTATTGATAATGCATTTGCTAAATTTAACACTATTATCACAAGTTTAAAAGCACTTGATGAGACTTTTCTAGTAAAAATTGTGTAAGGAAATTTCTTAGGGCATTACATCCAAAATGGCGCGCGAAGGTCACGGCTATTGAAGAATCGAAGAACTTGATGACGTTATCGCTTGATGAACTTATCGGCAACTTGAAAGTCCATGAAGAAATTATAAAGAGAGACTCGAAAACGGTCAAGAGCAAGAAAGATCAAATAAAATCACTTGCGCTAAAAGTCAAAAAGGAAATTAGTGATGATGACGATTCAAGTGACGATAGTGAAGACGAATAATATGCAATGGCCGTAAGAGAGTTCAAGAAATTCTTTAAGAGACGAGGAAGATTCACAAGACAACAACGAGATGAAAGAAGATCGCTTCAAAGAAGTAGGAATGATAACTACGGGAAAAGAAAGTGCTTTAGATGTGGAAGTCCAAACCATCTCATTGGCGAATGTCCGAAGCCACCGGGTTATGATTACCAAAGCGCCTTTGTTAGTGGAGCATGGAGTGATAGCGACAAAGACGAAGCGGACAAAGCAAACGATGAAAAATGTCTTGTAGCTCAAGCTACTGATGAAATATGCCTAGGAATAAATTTGGAGCCTGGCGAATGGATTAAGGATAGTGGATGCTCGAAGCACATGACGGGGAATCGCAAGCTATTCTCATCTTACAAGCCTTACAACGGAGGTAACGTTATTTTCGGTAGTGACTTTCGTGGTAAAATCATTGGCAAAGGTACGATTTCTCAAGAATCTCTAACTATTGAAAATGTTGAGCATGTAGATAATTTAACATACAACTTGCTTAGTATAGGACAAATATGTGATAATAAGTGTAGAGTTACCTTTACCGATAGAGATAGCGAAATAGTTAAGGACGGAAAGGTCATAGGTAGAGGAATTAGGAAAGGTGGCGTATATGTCATGAAACTAGGAAATAAACCGGAAGATAAAATATGTCTAGCAACCTTAGATGATAACTCTACATTGTGGCATAGGAGATTAGGTCACGCTAATATGCAACAAATACAATCCCTAGCCTCTAAGGAACTAGTTAGAAATTTTCCAAACTTAAGATATGATCAACATTTTTGTGATGCCTGTAAAATAGGAAAACAAGCACATGCTAGTCATAAAGCTAAAAACATAGTCTCCACTACTAGATGCCTAAAATTATTACACATGGACCTTTTTGGTCCATCCGCTATGCGGAGTTATGGAGGTAATCGTTATACCTTGGTAATTGTAGACGACTATTCACGATACATGTGGACTAGATTTTTAAGTGATAAAACCGAAGCCTTTAATAAGTTTGAAATATTTAGTAAAATGATTCAAAACAAACTAGGATGTTCTATAGTATCTATTAGGACGGACCATGGTCGGGAATTTGATAATGAAGTGCAGTTCGGAAAATATTATGATTTAAATGGAATATCTCACAATTTCTCCGCTCCTCGCACTCCACAATCAAATGGGGTAGTAGAAAGAAAGAATCGTTCCTTGCAAGAAATGAGTAGAACAATGCTAAATGAACAATCTATCCCACAAAAATTTTGGTGTCACGCCGTAGATACATCAACATACATAATAAATAGAGTTTCAATTAGGCGAATATTAGGAAAAACCCCATATGAATTGTTAAGAGGTAGAAAACCTAATCTAAATTACTTTAGGGTATTCGGGAGCAAATGTTTTGTTCTCAATACAAAAGAATACCTTACTAAGTTTCATCCTAAGTCGTACGAAGGAATCTTTCTAGGGTATTCGCAAAACAGTAAAGCTTATATAATACTTCATAAACACACTATGAAAGTAGAAGAGTCCTTGAATGTAACATTTGATGAAACTCCACCACCACCTAAAACATTGCCTCTAGAAGATGATGACCTAGTTGAAGAAGAAGCCATTGAGGTTAGTAAAACTAAACCCTTAGGTGATGATAATAAAAATATAACACTAGGAGAAAACGAAATAGTAAATATTAAGGAATCTAAATCACACCCAATAAATAATATAATAGGAAGCCTAAATCAAAGAACCCTTAGATCACAAGCTCAAGATAAAAATAATTTCTTTTGTTTTCTCTCAACAATAGAACCTAAAAATATAAATGAAGCCTTAAAAGATGAAAGTTGGGTTATGGCCATGCAAGAAGAACTAAATCAATTTAAGACAAATGACGTTTGGGAACTAGTCCCAAATCCCATGAATATGACCATCATAGGAACTAAATGGGTATATAGAAATAAGTTAGATGAAAATGGAATTGTTACTAGGAACAAAGCTAGGTTAGTTGCCCAAGGCTATAATCAACAAGAAGGAATTGACTATGACGAAACTTATGCCCCCATAGCTAGATTAGAATCTATAAGAATACTCCTTGCCTATGCATGCGCCCTAGACTTTAAGTTATTTCAAATGGATGTGAAAAGTGCATTCCTTAACAGTTTTATCAATGAGGAGGTATACGTGGCACAACCTCTAGGATTCATTGACTTCGCAAAACCTGATTATGTTTATAGACTCAAGAAAGCTTTATATGGACTCAAACAAGCTCCCAAGGCTTGGTATGATCGATTAAAAGCTTTTCTTATTAAACATGATTATTCCATGGGAATGGTAGATAACACTCTTTTCACTAAAAAGAAAAGCCCAAATCTCATCATTGTCCAAATTTATGTCGACGACATTATATTTGGATCGACTTGTCAGGATATGTGTGATGAATTCGCCAAAATCATGCATGATGAGTTTGAGATGAGTATGATGGGTGAACTAAATTTCTTTCTAGGATTACAAATAAAACAATTAGAAGATGGAATAGTCTTTAATCAATCTAAGTACATCAAGGAAATGCTTAAGAAATTTGGACTAGAAGACTCTAAGCCTATGAAAACACCGATGTCTACAGAAGTAAAACTCACAAGAGATGAAAAAGGTGAGTTCGTAGAAAACACTAAGTATAGAGGGATGATAGGTAGTTTACTATACTTAACGGCTAGTAGACCGGATATCATGTTTAGTATCTGCCTTTGTGCTCGCTTTCAAGAGGATCCCAAAACCTCTCACCTAGAAGCGGTTAAGCGTATCTTCCGATACATTAAAGGCACTATACACTTAGGATTATGGTATCCTAAGGGATCCGGCATAGAAACCATCGTCTATGCGGATTTGGATCATGCGGGAGACTACGTGGATAGAAAAAGCACTAGCGGTATTTGCACGTTAATGGGATGTTGTCTAACATCTTGGTTTTCGAAGAAGCAAACGCTTTTGCTATTTCTACTACAGAAGCCGAATACGTAAGCGCTGGAAAGGCATGTCAACAAGCATTATGGATGAAACAAGCTCTCGTAAATTATGGCATTAGGTTAGATAATGTCCCAATTATGTGTGATAACAAAGGTGCTATAGATTTAAGTAAAAATCCCGTTCAACACTCTAGGACTAAACTTATAGAAATACGCCACCACTTCCTTCGCGACAACGTTCAAAAAGGAAACATATCTATAGAAAAGGTTGCATCGGAAGATAACATAGCGGACATATTCACTAAACCCCTCAAGCGCGAACTCTTTAACCACTTACGTTTAGGCCTAGGAATGATGGAACAAATTGACTGAATTTTCTGCACTTTTGGTAAAATTTAATCGTCAGATGGGCGGCCCCCTTAATTCATAAAGGCGGCCCCCTTAATTTTAAGGGGACCGCCCACCTATTTAAGGGGACCGGCCATCTGTCAGAAATTTTTTTTCTTCCTTTCTCCCTTCTTCTCATCTGTGTCTAGGAATCTATTTTGCACAAAATTAAAGATTGGGAAACACTTCTATTTTTGCATAAACATATTTATATACAAAACCCAATCCATTTTATTTAAATCATTCTCACATCTAGGAAAATACATGAAAATCATTTCTCTTGCATTGTTGAATAATGCTAAAAATATTTTTCTCTCATGCATAAAGTCTCACATGAATTGTCAAAATATATAACCTAATATATATCTTTGATATTCATAAATTGAGCAAAATCAAATAAAGGAGAATTTGGATTGTTTATTAGGAAATTCTTGCATTTAAGAGTCGAAACAATCACATCTCCACATTTGTTGCATATAGGCACACACTAGAACATAATTGCAAATCACATCTCCACATTTGTTCCATCACCAATTTCTTGTTAGTTTCTAGTGCCCTTAATCTATTATCCTTGCCTTATATGATTACTTGTTTTAATATTGATTGATTACTAGATAGAAGTTCTTGCTTGCTTATTTGTTTAGTTAATATGTATTACATGCATAATTATTAGTATATTATATGATTTATTGCCTCAAAGAGTTGGACTTGCCTAAAACCAAAAATTCCAAACATAGCCATTCTTCCCTATTCCTGCAGAAAAACTCATTTCTGGAACTCTGAATAGCTGCAGATGGGCGGCCCCCTTAATTTATAAAGGCACCCCCTTAATTATTAAGGGGACCGGCCATAATTAAGGGGACCGGCCATCTCCAGTACGAGTTCTCAGAATCTTTTTCTGCTTTTTAGCCTATTTCATCCTACACTTCTTTAAATTCACAAACATATTTTGTCCCAATCACCCCAACACTTTTATCCATCCTCAATAACCTCAATCCTTCACTATAAATAACCCCATTCATCATCATTTTCACTCATCTCATCATGTCTTCTCCCACCAAACCAAAACCAATGACCTCAAGGTTAGCAAGGATGACCGAAAAACGTATGTGGAAGAGAAAATCTAACCCTCACAACAAGTCCATCACAACAAATGGTGTGACTAGACAATCAACCCCTCCATCCTCATTTGTTCCCAACTATTCTCCAAGATCTCAAGCCCATTTCATTAAACCCTATCATGTTGGCCAAACATCCACATTCATCCCAAACTACACTTCTATACCTCAAACCACCCTCAATGAAACCTTCCAAAATCCCTTATCACATTGGTCAAACATCAAACTTAAACTCAAAACACACACCCCAATTTCATCCATTCCCACCAAATGATCAAAACCATATTGCCATGGAGAAGCAAAAGCTCCATGAAGAGATTAACCAAATCCACGACCTTAGCGATCTCCTTGCTATGCACCTTGCTCAACGCAACAAAGGACAACCTCCATCCTCACCCTACACAAATTGCTTACCCCACTCTCTCAACTTGGATCAAGTTGCAAACCACACCCACTATTGCCCTTGTTGCATCTTCCTTCAAAAACAAATTCTCCACTTGAGTGAAGATATCTCTTGGATCGAATATCTTTTTACTCGTCCTCATCCCATTATTCCTCCTCTAACCCGATATAACATCATTAGATCCACTCCACCCGCTCCATTTCCCTCACCATCATACAACTAAGTCCCATTCACATGCCTTCCAACCCAAAATAAAATCCCTCACCCTTTTGTGTCGCAAGCAAGTCCAATCGCTCTCTTTGGCAATATTAGGATCATTAGTATCTTTTATTCATGTTGTAATCCTTATTTTATGTGATGTAATGATGATTCATGTTTTACACATGATCATCTTGAATGAATAAATATGATTAGTTGTTTGTTCTAAATATTTTTGCTATGCATATATATGTCTTGTGTTCTTAACTTGTTTTTGCAGCCAAGATTTCCATAGCTCATCTCCTTGGTGCCCTCGAACGAGGGGGAGTACACATCAAGGGGGAGTTCTCATCCCGACAAATTTTATTTATAAAACTTGTCGGCATAACCTTTTTGATTCTACAAAAAGGGGGAGAAGTAGATATAAACTCACTAAATACTTTTCTAAAAATTATTTTTTCAATTTAATGAGTTTAGATTTTGTAATCATCAAAAAGGGGGAGATTGTTGATATAAATAATGCCTAAACACGTTATTAATATTTTTCGATATCTCTACGTTTTGATAATCACAAAATGTAAAATCATTAAACGAAAAATTATGACGTAATCAAGTATTTAGTTGTAAATATCTATTTTAACAACTCAATCACTTAAGGTATGAATAAACAAATGCTTAATGCATTATATGATCAAAGGAACATTTTCTTAAACACTAATTTTTTTATAAAATGTCACAAACATTTTATATCTTTTAGAAAAACATTTTTGGTATTAAATAAAAAGGTTTAATCCATTATAAATTTATGAATTCAAATTTTCAACCAAAAATGGCAAAAATATTCCAGAAAAACCTTCCCCACAAAAAGACAAATTTGAGCAACGTTCAGGAAGGGCGGCCCCCTTAATTATACTAGGCGGTCCCCTTAATTTTAAGGGAGCCGGCCACCTATTTAAGGGGACCGCCCCGCTCCTCTAGGCTGTCAGATTTTGCCTATAAATACTGGACTTTCCCTGGACTTTTTCCTCACCTTTTGCACCCCAAACCTTCTGTTCTAAATCTCTTCTAATCCTTTCTAAAAACCCTTTGATCATATATTCTTAAGCATTAGTTTCTAAGTGATCCAAGCTTCCACCATCCAAGTGCAAAAGAAGAATACTCCTTCAACATCTAAAGAAGAAGTATTGCAACTTAGTATCATCTTGCTACCTAAGTTGCTTGTATAATCATCCATTCATTTGTGTATAAGTTGTGTATATTTGTTAGATAAGTGTGTGCATATTTGGTTAGGCTAGATTAGTGTGTAAGTAGTGAAGTTGTGAAGAGGTCAAGGTGTGTAAGTAGTGAAGTTGTGAAGAGGTCAAGGTGTGTAAGTAGTGAAGGTGTGAAGAAGTAGAAGAGTAGATTAGTCGTGCTAGGTTGTGAAGAAGTAGTGAAGAAGGTGTGCGAGAAGTTGTGAAGAAGTTGTGAAGAAGTCGTGAAGAAGTCGTGAATAAGTTGTGAAGAAGTCGTGTTGAAGTTGTGAGATTGGTTCTAGCTACGATTAGAACCCGACATCTAGCTTTGTGTCGTTAAGCTGGTGTAAGCTAAAGTTGTGTAAGGTTTTCTCCGCCATAAGGGAGCTTGTTGACATAGTGAAGAAAAACTCTCGAGTTAGATGCTCGGGGAGTGGAGTAGGGCAAGGAAGGTGTTCTTGTAGCCGAACCACTATAAATCTCTTGTCTCGCGGTTCGATCTTTCCATCTCTATCTTTCATTTCATTTCATTACCTTACTTGCATTGCTTATTTATATTTATATTTGTTCATATTGTTCAAGAGTTGAGTTCACATAAATTCGAATCTAAGTTTTAAAAGTAAACAAAGTTTTCATAATAAAAATTAAAAAGACGTAAAACTATTCAACCCCCCTTCTAGTTTTCCACACAACACTTATAATGTTGTCAAATCCAGTGGGAGTATTGTGTTGTAATTACTGAATAATGAGTCAATGTAATGATCTGTAATTCAGTGGGAGCTACAAACTTTGATATCTTGGTAGTAACCCAGATTATCTCTAGAATCTCTTGAGATAATTACTTTCCAATTATAGACACTTATGGTTTCAAGGATAGTTGTGAACGTTTCCTTACTAGACAAGGTGGTCCTATATCTACTAAATATCTATGACACAATCATATTGATCACATAAACAAATGATTGACGTGTTGTTTATCTGATTCATGATGTTGTTCCATGCATAAGTGGGAGAAATCTTTATTGTGTGCAAGAAACAACACAAAGCAATATGATTTAAAGGATTATCTTAACTGCAAGGTGAGAGATTAATGTTCTAATGTGTTTTATTTACATCTAATTAATAGAACACTTGGAGTTAATATCTAGTGTAAGTGAAAACTTGACATAGATATTAATAATAAGGTAAATTACATACTTTCATTACTAGCAGCCTCAGCTGATGTAATGAAACTATATTAATTTGCAAGTTTCTAAATTAGATAATTATTAGAACAAGTGTCAATATGATAATAAGACTACTTCAAACTAAATATTTATGTATTATTGTAATGACATAAATAAATGAAGTAATCTAATACTACTTCAAATTTGGATGTTTATGTATTCTTGGAATGTCATAAATATATGAAGTAATAAATTAACTTGAAATTACTAGTGAAACCAAATTGTGGTGTTCATGATTACTTTAGTTATGCATGTTTATATTTTATTATTAAGATATAAATATGAAGTCTTTTATTGCTATAAGACTTATAATAAAGTAAGACGTTAACTTGTTATGTTTTTAATTAAAACATATACAAGAAGTCATTGAGTTGATTAATGATTTATAACGTATATTGGGATTATAACAGTTTATGTCTTCTTGGTAAGACATGGACATGAAGTGACTTGATCAAAAGGTACTTATGTTATAATGCATGCAATTGGCTTGGAAAATCTATTTCACCATTAACTTGACTTAGTTGGTAAATAGGTAAGCCAAAAATGAAATATATTTATCTTACATATTGTAAGATTGACTTACAATATTAAACCTAATGAAATACATAATGTGTATGGTATGTTCAGTTAGGAAAATCAAACTCTTGTGATATTGTTTGATTTAGGATAACTATATCTTCTATTTTTCCAAAAGATATCAAGGTTAGAAATTGAGTAGTATATACTCAATTAGACTCCAACCTAGAAGATTAATAAGACACCATTTATTATGGAATGTGATGAATCACATTAAGTCTTAAAATTGAAGTTCGGAATTTGTTAAACTGCTTTTGAGTAGGTTGTTAACAAACTCATGTTGGGAACTGTCAATATGCATTTGTAATGTCCCAAAAGAGAACAATTTTGTGTTACTATATTTGCTAAGTATTTATAGATAATCTATAAATTGCAAAAGGAAAGTGGGAGTTTTATCTTGATAAGATAAAATTACAAGATACATAATCTTCTAAAAATACACTAACGAAGTCATAATGAGGATTAAACATGTTAATGTTAAATCTCAAGATGATTGAATTCTTATTCATAGATCCGCAAGGATATCTCAAATATGTGGATAATATGTTGAGGATTATGAGTTACAGGACTATGGTAAACCTGTTGATAAATTGCAAATATTGAATTTGACAAATTACTCATACTATGAATGTTTAGATGCAGTCCAGGAAGATAACTAGTTTTGGAAACGTAGTTGATCTTAAACTCTATAGTTACGCTATAGAATAAAGATGAGTTTCTACAAAGGGAATGAAAATCCTAGAGATTTAAATTCTGGTGTAGAAATCATAATGGACAAATTTGTATACATATTTAATGTGTGAAAAGATTATCAATCACACTTAAGCAATTAACTGTGATTGAAATTCTTTCTAGGCACATTAAATGAATAAAGATTATGATTGTCATTCTTAGTTTCATTTATATGAAATTAATAATGGAATATCAAAACTCTTTCTTGTATGATTACTTGTGCGAGGACGATAAGTAATAGAAAGGAGTATTTGAATTCAAATAATCTTTGGAAGTATACAAAGTGCAATCATTTATGAATAGATTAATGCATGCATCTGGGAGATATACTTATATTTAGTTATTAAATCCTAGTGTTGATTTATAATTAAAATAAGATAATTCTGAAAGCTAGTGGGAGTATTAAATTTATTTTCTTATTTCATATATGTTGTATAACATATAGGAAGTAACATTCCATTAACATTAAATGTTAAGTCTTAGTTTGGAATGAAACTTCACTTAAGAATTTAGAAAATAAAACCTTGGAATATATGTTTATTGTTATAAACATAAGCGGTAAAATAATTGATTCTAATAAACATGATATACTATTAGAAAGTCTAGATAGATACATATCTTTGAAAAGATATGACCTGAATAAATCTAAGTTTGACACAAGGATTTTTCATGTACATCATGTTATTTGTTGTATCATGCTTGGATGCAAGATGATTTGACAACATTAATATCTAATTGAAAGTTATTAGATAGCTAAGTGTAATGGATATGGTTGGATTTAGAATTTACATCCTCAGCCCGGAGTTGCTCCAAAATTCTAAGTATAAACCATATGGCAAATTGTTGCGTAATTGATATAGTTGACAAATCTTGTACGATTTGAAGGTATCAAACATTACATGATGGATATTAAAAGTTTACGGGATTTTAAAGAGCATATTGTTGTTTGGATACAATGATGCTAATAAGATTGAGATGACACTCAATACTAGTCATGGTGGGAGTTCATCCTTATTAAAGGCCATGTGTACTAGTTATGCTCAATATGAGCATAGTTGCATTATACATTAAAGAATTAGAATACTTTAAACTATAAAAGGTTTGGTAGTTTAATTGTCATAAATTCGTGGTTGAGGATGTCACACATTTTATGAAATATTATGTGGCAATATCTAGGTAGATGAGTGCACATATACAAGAATTTCATTAATTGAATTCTTGAAATAAGTATTCTCAAAATTCCCATAGATCAAAATTAGTTGATTTATGCCTTGTCAACAAGTATGTTTGACATGACTTGAGGCATAATTCATTAATGAAAATTATCATGCATTGATCTATTTAGTATTTGGATAAGGGATGTTAAGCAATTATTATTTACAATGAATTAAAGTACTTGGTACGTTTGTTTTCATTAATAATAAATTGTATCCTACATTTGCATGTTTAAATCCATGAATAACTAATGTTATTCTAAATAGTCTGTTGTCGATCAATAATATGGGAGTATTATTGAATTAAGGCAAATCTGAGTTTTGGTAGAATATACTTTAGTATATTGATGCGTTGTACATGCCAAATTCATATGATATTCAATAATGGATAAACTGAATATAGGACAGATCCCAACCACATGATTGTACTTTATGGATCTTTGTCATTAAGTAAATCATGAATATTTATCCTTAGACATGAGATGCCAGATAACTGTCATGCATGTAGTGCATTTCTGTGATTCAATTTAACGCTATACGTACCTGGTAGCTATAAGGATTGTTTTCGGAAGCATTGCGAAGTGCATGTGTTATGCTCGTAGTCAAGATAGAATTTGTTCCTTCAAATTTGTTTTGAAGTATAATACTGTTGGGCCCCTCGTAGGGTTGACAAGATGTTTGCATGGCCATGCCCAAGGTCTATCTGGAATACGTTCAGATGATTTGGTAATCTTGATCAATTATAAATAACGAGAAACAGAATAGTTAATTATGGAATGACTTAGATCCATATCCATATTAACGTGGTATTAGAAACAAAAGGATAAGTATGATGATTAATCATCAAGTGGTTTTTCCAGGAGACCAGCACCCGAGTTGTACTAGGGGAATTGGCGTGTTGCTAGACGCTAACCAATGTCAATTATACTTTTAATAGATTTCCAAGTGGGAGCTGTTAGAGTTGTGGAAAAATATTAAAACGTATATGACTAGAATCGAACACGGGACCAAGGGATTAAACACTTTACGTATGAATGACTAACGAAAATAATTAATATATAACCATGATATATATTTAATTATTTAGGACACGAAATAATAACTAACGGACGTTAAGTAATTAACGGAATTGACTAACGACTGTTAGGGAATAAAGGAAGGACCATTAGTGAAATTAGAAGCTCAAGAAAGATCTAGAATCCCATTATATGGGCTTGGCCGGTCGGTATGGGTTGTGTATAACCCTAGTCGATCCAAGTCTTGAGCAACAAGCTAATTCCACTATAAATACAAATCAAGGGTTATTGTTTTCTTGACCTTGTGCATTGTAACTATAACCCTAAATTTGTGTCTCTTCTTTCCTTCTCAAAACCGGTTGATTACTTCTCTTAGGAGGGGGAATCGATTTGTTTTTCAAGTAAACAAAGTTGTTTGGTTTTCTTGTGTCTTTACACTAGCATCTAACGTTAGTTGGTTATAGTACGTGTGTACAAGACCTAGGTAATAACTTACTTTAGTTATTTCATCTTGGATTGTGAAACAAAAAGGTAAGGGGTTTCACGTTAATCCTTTTATTTGATCAAGAGAAGAAAAGAGAAGTTTGATTTCTTGTTTAGCTAGAAATCGAAGGTATGCATGTTCTTTTATTTTAGTTAATTAATTACTAGTATTTAGATCCTGTTTTCCGCTGCGTGCTTGATGTACATATTTATGTGTTATATAAATTGTTATGATTCACATATTCCAACACTTTCACTGATGGCTTTACTTTGGTGGACTTCCTTGATAAGTGATTGAGAGGGAAGTTTCTTTTCATTTTTCATATTTATTCTCGTTTTACTTTTATTTAGTACAAAAGGGTCTTTGTACAACTTAAGTGGGGGGATAGGAATATAAATGACCATATGTTTAAAACTTAGCTTACTTGCCCCCATTTTTTTAGTTTTTCTAGTTTATTTTCAAAAATTTTGACATATTTTTCTTAACCTAACTAGAATAGACTTTAGCCAAGAACACAATAACCCTTGATTCCGTTGGTGAGGTTTAACCTTTCAGTTTTCCCATATTACTCTAATCCACCAAATATTGAGTGTGCTGGTAGTATTGTAAACTTTAGAACTTGCACTTTGCATCATTTCGAGACCATAGATGAGTTATGTATTGAGTTAGCTTGATGCATTTGGAAGAGATAGTTTTAGAAGGCAATATTCTAGGATTCACACCAAAAATAGCCTACATGTGTAAAAATTGTGTGAGTTTATCTATTAGTCACCTCGACTTTTCGACCCCCATGCTAAAACCTTTTCTTGCACCCGCCTTTAGTGCAAGATACCCCTAGATACACCCTTCTGAGCCGTTCTCTTCGTATCTTAACCCATAATATGTATTGTTTCATTACACCTATTCGCTTTAGCCTACCGTATAGTCTTGGTTTATGATTGGGAAGTTGCCGGTTACCTAAGTTTGAGGCTCAAGTAGAGAAATTTGGAAATCACGCCTACATTGAAGACACAAATTTGAAGATCGTTATAGACCCCCGTGTTCCTCACTTATGATTCATCCCAAATGGGGGGATGACTAGGGGTGGCAATTTCCGACACGACTTGAAACCCGACCTGAGACCGACACGAAAATTAGCAGGTTAGGGTTGAGACTAAATAGGTTTCAGGTCGGTTTTGGGTCGACCTGATTGACCCGTTTATTAAACGGGTCAGGTTCGGGTTGAAGGTTTCTGACCTGCGAACCCACTAACCCGAACCCGTTAACCCGCTAACCCGAAACCCAACCTGAGACCGACCCAAAAATTAGCAGGTTAAGGTTGAGACTAAATAGGTTTCAGGTCGGTTTTGGGTCGACCTGATTGACCCGTTTATTAAAGGGGTCAGGTTCGGGTTGAAGGTTTCTGACCCGCGAACCCGATAACCCGACCCGAATTGCCACCCCTAGGGATGACCTATTTATTTTAGTAAATAAATATTTTTTTTCAAAAAAAATAATAATAAAAAAATTAAAGAATTTAAAAAAAATAAAAATAAAATAACGGCGTAACCTTAGGTATTGGTTACGTTATAGACCCCCGTGTTCCTCACTTATGATTCATCCCAAGTAGGGGGATGACCTATTTATTTTAGTAAAAAAAAAGTATAATTTATTGGGGTTCAAAGGCTTCTTGATGCTGTTGATGATACTGCTGCTTATATGGTTAAGACTGCTCTTGGACTTCAAGGAAAATACTCCAAGTGTTTTAATGTTGCTGGTGATAAAGTTAAGACTGCTTTTGAAGATTAGTGCTGGTGGTAAAACTTCATGGAAATACTCTAAGAAGTTAGTGCTCCTGGAACAAACTTAGTGTTGCTAGTACTAAATTACATCTACTGAAGTGTTAATGCTACCAGAGTTAATATTACTGCTGCTAGAGTATTTAGTTAAGACTTCTAAAGAGATAAACATTGTATAGTATGTTTAGAATATTTAGAATGTTTAGATAATTATAGAAAAGATTTGAAAAAGATTTATCTTGTATAGAAAGTTATTGTAAGCCGACTAGGACTCCTTAGTCTATAAATGGAGGTCCTAGGGCATTGAGATAGATACGTGATTCATATAGAGTTATAGCTTCAAGGTTGTAAACCCTAATACTATCGAGTATTCGTATTATTAATAATATTGAAGCTGTTAGATTGTTTGTTAAAAATTGTTCTTGTGTTTACAGTTTTATCAAAAGAATTCTTCTTAAACTAAAGTTTAGATTCCACATAAACTTTAGTAAATTCAACACAGTTTCTATTCTAATTGTGTTAGTTTATCTAGCATAGCTAAACCTTTACAAGCTAAGGGAATTCAATCAAGTGTTCAACTGGGATCAACAAGTGGTATCAGAGCTTGTGATCTAGAAACTGTGATTAAGAAGAACCTGTTTTAATACAAGATCTTATTTGAAGACATGGATTCAGAGTCTGCACATATGGTTGATGCATCTAAGGTACCAATGCTCAAGCCTGGTGAGTATGAGATCTGAAGAATGAGAATTGAGCAGTATATTCAGATGATTGACTATTCTTTATGGGAGGTCATAGAGACTGGTAATACCTTGCCAAAAACATCAACATCTGATGCTGGAGTTGTGACTATTTTACCTATCAAAACTTCTGAAGACAAGGCACAAAGAAGATTGGAGGTAAAGGCAAGAAGTACTCTCATGATGGGCATTCCTAATGAACATCAATTGACATTTAATTCTATAAAGGATGCTAAGTCATTGTTAGAAGCTATTGAGAAGAGATTTGGAGGGAATGCTGCTACTAAGAAGACCAAGAAGATTCTCTTGAAGCAATAGTATGAGAACTTTTCTGCTCCAAGTTCAGAGAAGCTTGACCAAACCTTTGACAGGCTTTAGAAACTCATGAGTCAATTAGACCTTTTGGGTGAAAGTATTTCCCAAGAAGACATTAACCAAAAGCTGTTGAGAAGTTTGTCACTAGAGTGGAACACACATGTTGTTGTGTGGAGAAACAAACCCGATCTGGACACCATGAACATAGATGAACTTTACAACAATCTTAAAGTGTATGAACCAGAGGTCAAAGGAATGTTCAGCTCAAGCTCACAAAACATGGCTTTTGTGTCCTCCTCAAACAATAACAGTTCTGGCAGTCTTTGTAAAGCAGTTAATACTGCTCATGGAGTTACTACTGCTAGCACTCAAGTTAATGATGTTAATTCTACAAACATTGACAACTTGAGTGATGCTGTTATTTATGCATTCTTGGCTAGTCAACCTAATAGTTCTCAGATTGTACATGAGTACTTGGACCAAATTCATCCAGATGACTTAGAAGAGATGGATTTGAAGTGGCAGATGGCTATGCTGACTATGAGGGCAAGAATATTCTTGAAGAATACTGGAAGGAAGCTCACAGTCAATGGGAATGACAACATGAGGTTTGATAAGTCCAAGGTAGAGTGCTACAACTGTCACAGGAAGGGACACTTTGTTGGAGAATTTCGAGCTCCAAGGAACCAAGACAACATGAATAAGGAAGGCTGAAGAAGGAGTATACCAGTGGAAACACCTTCTTCAACAGCCTTGGTGTCTTGTGATGGTCTTGGTGGCTATGATTGGAGTGATCAAGCTAAAGAAGGACCTAACTATGCTCTTATGGCCTATTCATCTTCATCTTCAAGTTCTGACTCTGAGGTATCAAATGATTTTGGTTGTTCTTATAAATCTTGTTTAGATACTGTTGAGTCACTTAAATCTCAGAATAATAAACTTGTAGAAGATTTACATAAAGCTGAGTTGCATATTTTAGGCTATAAGGTAGGTTTAGAGTCTATAGAACAAATACTTGAATTTTATAAGAAGAATGAGGCTGAGTATATAGAAAAGGTTAATGTTTTAGAAGGTGAACTTTTTTGTAAAAGAATCACTTATTACAGAGCTTAAGACAAGGCTTGAAAAAGCTCAAAAAGAAAAAGATGTAGTTCAACAAGAAAAAGAAAGTATTCAATTTAAAGGGAATAGGTTTGAACATGGATCTGAAAGTGTGAACAAGATAATAGAGTGTCAAATTGTAAAGAAAGGTAGTGGTTTAGGATATAATGAGGTTCCCTCTCCCATTACAGGAAAGTTTGTGCCTCCTACACCTGAATTGTCTTGTTTAAATGAGTTAGTTACTAAGCCTGTAGTTGAGAAAGAGTCCAAGGTAGTTGATAGGAAGTATACTGATGCACCAATTATTGAAGATTGGGTGTCAGATGATAAGGATCAGGTTGTGACTAAACCTAAGGGTGAAAGAAAAACAGTTAAGCCTAGTGTTGAAAAGATAAAGTTTGTTAAATCTAATTCACAGGGTCAACATACTAGGAACACTGTCAGTCAAGTTGAGCAACCTAGGTAGAACACTAACAGGCCTAGAGGAAACCAAAGGAATTGGAATGGTATGATGTCTCAAAGATTAGGAAGTAATTTTGAGATGTTTAATAAGGCTTGTTATCTATGTGGTAGTTTTGAACATTTGCAGTATGATTGTCATTACTATCAAAAACCTGTGTGCAACTATGCTCAGAGGGTGAGTCACCAAAGTTTTTCTAAAAATACTCACTCCAATGCTAAAAGGAATATGGTTCCAAGAGCAGTGCTAATGAAATCTGGTCAAGTATTAGTTAATACTGCTAAGCAAAATGTTTCTAAAACAACAGTATTGACTAATACTGCTAGACTAGTTAATACTGCTCACACAAACTCAACAGTGAATGGTGCTAAGTCAATGTCAAATTTTGCTAAAAAGTCACATTCAGCTGCAAAAAGGCCCATTCAAAAGAAAACAGCAATTAATACTGCTAAGCCTAAAGCAGTAGTTACTACTGCTAGGCCTAAAGCAGTCATTAATACTGTTTGGGGAGATAATTTTTATGTTATTAAGGCCTCAGCTTGTTGGGTTTTGAAACCAAAGATTAAAGTTTTAGATCGTGTTTCCAAACACAACAGTGTATCAATAGTCCTAAAGAAATTTGATTACGTTGATGCAGAAGGCAGATCCAAGTCAGTAATGGCTTGGGTCCCCAAAAGAAACTGATTTTCTTACTTTATGTGCAGGGCAATCCACAGGTAGAATTACAAGATCAAGGAGTCATTGATAGTGGATACTCAAGGCACATGACTGGAAACATGTCCTATCTTACTGATTATGAAGAAATTGATGGAGGATATGTTGTTTTTGGGAGCA
Source organism: Artemisia tridentata subsp. tridentata (assembly GCA_021014915.2). Lineage (NCBI taxonomy): Eukaryota > Viridiplantae > Streptophyta > Magnoliopsida > Asterales > Asteraceae > Artemisia > Artemisia tridentata. Next base: position 195,128,839 of record CP139503.1, on the reverse strand, counting down.
ATCCCAAAGGAGGGAAAATCACAGGAAAATGTACAATTAGAACTGGTAAACTAGATTTTGAGAATGTGTATTTTGTCAAAGAGCTAAAATTCAATCTCTTTAGTGTCTCATAAATGTGTGACAAAAAGAATAATGTTCTCTTTAATGACACTGAATGTATTGTTTTGTCTCCTGACTTTAAGTTAATTGATGAAAGTCAAGTTTTGCTTAAAGTTCCTAGAAGAGATAATATATACGGTGTTGATTTAGAAAACATGGTTCCCAAAGGAGGTTTAACTTGTCTCTTTGCAAAGGCCACATCTGATGAATCTAATCTTTGGCATAGAAGGCTAGGTCACTTGAACTTTAAAACAATGAACAAATTGGTTAAGGGAAATCTTGTAAGAGGTTTACCTTCAAAACTTTTTGAAAATGATCAAAACTGTGTTGCTTGTCAAAAGGGAAAACAACACAGAGCCTCTTGTAAGTCCAAAACAGTGAACTCTAGCAGCTTACCTTTACATATGTTGCATATGGATTTATTTGGACCAACATTTGTAAAAAGCTTAATGAAAATGATGTATTGCCTAGTTGTCACAGATGATTATAGTATGTTTACTTGGGTTATCTTTTTAGCAACTAAGGATGAAACCAGTGGAATCCTTAAGTCATTCATAACAAGGGTAGAAAATCTAGTAAATCATAGGGTTAAAGTGATAAGATGTGACGATGAAACTGAGTTCAAGAATAGGGAGATGAATCAGTTTTGTGAGATGAAAGGTATAATGAGACAGTATAGTGTAGCTAGAACTCCTCAACAAAATGGTGTTGCAGAGAGGAGAAATAGGACACTAATTGAGGCTGCTAGAACAATGTTAGCTGATTCTTAATTGCCAACCACCTTTTAGGCTGAAGCAGTTAGTACTGCTTGCTATGTGCAAAATAGAGTGTTAGTTGTTAAGCCTCATAACATGACCTCATATGAACTTTTTCATGGTAGAACACCAACTCTAAGTTTTATGAAACCATTTGGGTGTCCTGTTACAATTCTTAATACCATAGATCACCTAGGCAAGTTTGATGGTAAGGCTGATGAAGGATTCTTTGTTGGATACTCACTAAATAGTAAGGCTTTTAGGGTATTCAATAGTAGAACAAGGATAGTGGAAGAGAACCTGCATGTTAAGTTTAGGGAGAGTACACCTAATGTTGCAGGTAATGGACCAAATTGGCTGTTTGATATAGATGCACTAACAAAGACAATGAATTATGAGCCAGTTGTTTCAGGTACACAGTCTAATGGTTTTGCAGGTACAAAAGCTAATACTGATGCATGTCAAGCTTGAAAGGAGACAAAATCTGCACAGAAGTACATCTTGCTACCATTATGGACTGCTGATTGATGAAGCGAAAAGTGTACCGCTTTTAGGGGGTCATTTAAGCCCTAAATCGTATTTATTTGATCAAATATTGCCCTAAATCGTTCCTTTTGTCATTTTAGGTACTTTGGAGAAGAAATCTGGAAAAGGAATCATTTTGGACGTTTTTGGAGCATAAAAGTGAAGAAAACGACAAAGTCTCCAAAGCTGCTGGAAAAGTACACTTGATGGCGTCAAGGATTGCTCCTGACGGCGTCATGGCTTGGCAAAAGAGGTGGATATGAAAAATACACGTGACGCGCCAGAGAGTTTTGCAATGGAAATTCTGACGGCGTCACCCTTTAAGGTGATCAAGGCCATCACGGTTTAAGCTAATGAGAGACGGCGTCAAGCCCTATTCTGACGGCGTCAACCCTTGATAGGCCAGAGCGGATTTTGGAGGATTAAAGAGGGACGGCGTCAGGAAGACCATCCGGGAACCCTAGCCATGGCGAGGTGACGGCGTCAAGATCTACAACGTGACGCCGTCAGCCACTAAACTCTATATTTAGTTTTGCAATTTTTATTCATAGTGTGCAACTTTAGGTGTGCAACTTTGTGAGGAGAAAACCCTAAGACGAATTTCTGCCATTTTTAAGGGTTTTTATACCCTTGGATCTCCCATATTTAATTGAAGATAAGTAATCACTTAATTAATCAATATGTCTATGTGTTGTTTGATTATATCTTGTTCTTGTCTTTTGATTAACATGCTAGGCTAGATTTATCTTGTGTTTGCTTAGATCTAATGAAACCTAACTATTGATTATTGGTTATTAGTGTGTTATTAATTGTATTGGATGATTGTTTATCGATGTTAGGCTTAAGAAAACTGGCTAACCTCCTATACGGTAACTTGCTTGAACGTCTTAAGAAACATGAACCAATGCGTACTAAGGTTTTTATGGTTGTATTTAATGCATGAGCGAATTCTAGTGATCCCATGTTAGGAGCTTCTTAGCCGGCTCGACATAGGAGTGAAGTAGGAGCTTGTAGAGTTGGGGAAGTACGTACGCCACCCCACGATTGGTATTAAGGAATACACCCGTCATCCACGCAATTAATACGCACTAATCAACCGATAAAAGATAGTTAGGGAGTAAGGAAATCTAAGTAAACACATTTCTCCCCATATAAGTTCCACCACCTTTTCATTCTCAGTTATTTTATTTTATTTGCATTTGTAGTTATTTGGGTTAGTTGACTAGCAACTAATTCCGCCCACTCCTTAAAACCCGAGATTTTACTTGCTTTCATAAAAATATAAAAATACAAAAAGAATCTTCCCTCACCCTTAGACCTATTAGAGTAGTTTTTCAATCCTAACGACACTATTCCCGTAGAGAACGATCAATCCCCCGGTACTTGCCACTTCACTATACTACATCGGTCAGGTACACTGCCTGGTGGGGATTGCAAGCCTCTTGAGATCCCTCGAGAGGTAAAACCTGTTGTAAGGTCGCAAAACCACGCATCACTGATCCACCAATCTCAACCCAAGATCCAAAGAGTTCTCAAGATGATGAAGTCGAGCATTCAAGTGATGATGACAAGAAAGATGATAAAGATCCAAGAACAGACAATAAGAGTGATGATCAGGAGAAGAATGATGGTGTTAATAGCACTAAGAGTATTAACAAAGTTAATACTGCTAGTTCAACTGTTGATGCTGCTGGCATAGAAGATGATGCTATTGGTGAAAAATATAGCAGTGAATATTCAGATGATACAGACATGCCTATATTGGAAGATGTATGGACTGAAACTGATGATGAAGATGTTGGTAAAGAAGCTGACATGGGCAATTTGGATGAAACAATTCAAATCAGTCCAATTCCAATAATAAGAATTCATAAGGATCATCCACATGAACAAATTATTGGAGATGTGCATTCTGATGTACAAACAAGGAAGATGACCAAGAATTTGACAGATCAAGGGCTTTTTGTTAGAACTATTAAACAAAGAAACAATCATAAAGATCTTCAAAATTGTTTGTTTGCTTATTTTCTATCACAAGTGAAACCCAAAAAGACAATCCAAGCATTGAATGATCCATGCTGGGTAGAAGCTATGCTGGAGGAATATCTATAATTCAAGCAGCTAGAAGTTTGGACACTGGTAGATTTACCTAATGGCAAAAGGGCTATAGGTACAAAATGGGTTTTCAAAAACAAGAAGGATGAAAGAAGGATTGTGATCAGAAACAAAGCAAGATTGGTAGCTCAAGGGTACACACAAGAAGAAGGGATTGACTATGATGAAGTCTTTGCCCCTTTTGCAAGAATTGAAGCAATTAGACTGTTTCTAGCTTATGCTTCATTTAAAGACTTTTTGGTGTATCATATGGATGTCAAGAGTGCTTTTCTTTATAGGAAAATTGAAGAAGAAGTTTATGTTTGTCAACCACCAGGGTTTGAAGATCCTAAATTTACTGATAAATTTTACAAGGTTGAAAAAGCACTTTATGGTTTACATCAAGCTCCTAGAGCATGGTATGAAACCTTGTCAACATACCTGTTAGACAATGGGTTTCACAGAGGAAATATTGATAAGACTCTGTTCATCAGAAGACACAAGGATGATATTTTGCTGGTTCAAGTTTATGTAGATGATATCATCTTTGGATCTACAAGGAAGGAGATGTGTATTGAATTTGAGAAGCTTATGCATGAAAAGTTTCAGATGAGTTCTATGGGAGAACTTACTTTCTTTCTGGGTTTACAAGTAAAGCAGAACAAGGAAGGCATATTTATCAGTCAAGATAAGTATGTTGCTTAGATCTTAAAGAAGTTTTGGTATACAGATGTCAAAACTGCAAGCACACCAATGGAGAATTGGAAGCCTTTGCTCAAAGATGAAGATGGTGAAGAAGTAGATGTTCATTTGTATAGATCAATGATTGGTTCATTGATGTATCTCACATCTTCAAGGCCAGACATTATGTTTGCAGTGTGTGCTTGTGCAAGATACCAAGTTACTCCAAAGGTTTCACATCTACATGCTGTGAAAAGGATTTTTAGATACTTGAAAGGTCAACCTAAATTGGGCCTTTGGTATCCAAAAGATTCTCCTTTTACTTTGGAAGCATACACTGATAGTGATTATGCTGGAGCAAGCTTAGATAGGAAGTCTACAACTGGAGGTTGTCAATTCCTGGGGTGCAGATTGATCTCATGGCAGTGCAAGAAACAGACTGTGGTTGCAAATTCAACAACAGAAGCTGAATATGTGGATGCTTCAAGTTGCTGTGGACAAGTGCTCTGGATTCAGAATCAATTGCTGGATTATGGGTACAATTTTATGCATACAAAGATTTTTATTGACAATAACAGTACTATGTGCATAATTAGAAATCCTGTTTTTCATTCAAAAACAAAGCATATAGAGATCAGACATCATTTTATAAGAGGTTGCAATGATAAGAAGTTAATTCAAATGGTTAAAATTCATACTGACAAGAATGTTGCAGACCTGCTTACAAAAGATTTTGATGTAGGTAGATTTCAGTATTTAACGGCCAGTATTGGAATGCTCAATCTTTAAAGTTTTTTATCTCTTTATGTTTTTGTAAAGTTTTGTTCAGCTAGTACTGTTATTCAAGTCATAAGTTGTTTCTGCTGCTAATTATAATTGGTGATGCTAGTTATACTTAGAACTGCTATGTTAATACTGCTGGTTATATTTAATACTGCTGTTAAGTATGATCTTGTGATTATTGTGAATATGGTTATTGCGTGTGTTTTTGTGGTTTTTGGACTAACATTTTGCAGGAAAAGCAAAAGAAAAGTGTTAGATTGGTGTGGAATTGGAGTTAGTACTGGTTCCTCAAAGTTACTACTGCTAGGCTAAGTTAATGCTGCTAGGCATACTTAGTGCTGCTGAGGTTACTACTGTTGCTTTGCTTGAGGGATTGTTCTGTAACTTCTTCGATTAAGGGTTTAAATCTCCAAATCAGTCATTTAATCGAATTCACACGCACATAATTCTCTCATCTACAAACCCTAACTCAATTTCATTATCTAATAGCAAAACCCCCAAATCAATCACAACAATGTCGAACCTTTCTTTTGCCGACACTCACAATATGATTGCGTTCTTGCAAAAACCTAAAGAGTCTGAAGGTTTTACTGAGATAATTGATTTCTTAAATGCAAACCCTAAAAGGTATGCATTAACAATAAACCCTATTATATATATTTCTCACATTAAACAGTTTTGGTCTACTGCTAAGGTCGAAACTATTAATGGGGAAGAACAGATTCATGCCCTTGTAGATGGGCAGAAGATAGTCATTACTGAAACATCTGTTAGGAGAGTTCTTCACCTAGCAGATGCTAAAGGAATTGAGTATTTTTCTAATTCTACAATTTTTGAAAAACTTGCACTGATAGGATATGAGAGGAAAAATGATTCCTTAAAATTTTTCAAAGCAAACTTCTCCCCACAGTGGAAATTCTTAATCCATACTATCTTACAGTGTCTTAGTCCTAAAACAACTTCATGGAATGAGTTTAGCAGCAATGTGGCTTCTGCCATTATCTGCTTAGCCATAGATCAGAAGTTTAATTTTTCAAAGATGATTTTTGATGGTATGGTTAAGAACTTGGATAAATCAGCAAATAAATTTTACATATATCCAAGATTTTTACAACTACTTCTGGACAGACAATTTACTGAAAAGAAAATTCATCAAAGAACTTATGTTGCACCCTCTCATTCCAAAAAGATTTTTGCTAACATGAAGAGGGTGGGAAAAGACTTTTTAGGAAAAGTAACACCATTGTTTCAAACAATGTTGGTACAAGGTCAAACTCAGGGTGAAGGTTTAGGAATCCCCACTGTAACCCAACACACACCCACATTTTTATCCATTTCCTCAACACATCAAAAGACCTATACACGTAGGAAAACCCAAAAGGGCACTGACCTACCTCAGGCTAGTGCTAGTATGGTTGCAGATGAGGCTACCTATAAGGAGAGGGGAGGTAGTTTGGTGAGGGTTGCCACTACTGCTACTAGCTTAGATGTAGAGCAGGACAATGGTAACATATCTAAGACCCAATCCAAGGCAACATCTAATGAGTCAAGTTCCCATGGAACTGATTCAGGTGATAGAATCCCGAGGCGCCAAGAAACCAAGGGGGCTCAGAAGCTTAAACTAGGCTTGAGACTGAGTCTAACATCCCCTATGATTCACCACTCGGGAGAGGTAACACACTCCGAAGTGATGAGGGTAGTATGCAACTTTTAAAGGAATTGATGGCTAATTGTACCACTTTAAAACAACAAGTTCTTGATCTCACAAAGACAGTCTACTCTCAACAAGGTGAAATTCTTATTTGAAGAAGAGAGTTGCTAAGCTTGAAGGAAAGATATGAGGAGGTCAAGAACACATAAGCTCAAAAGATTATACAAGGTGGGTACTGCTGCAAGAGTTGAATCTTTTTCTGATGCTGCTAGTTTGGGGGAGGATGCCTCCAAATAAGGGAGGAATGACAGCAAGGGTTCAGGGGAAGATGAGGAGGTTGATACTGGTATTGAGTTTGTGATTGAAGATCAACAAGGGAATGTTGTTGAAATTGATGCTGTTACAACTGCTAAAGTTATGGATGATGCTGCTGGGATTGGTGTTGATAAAATGGTTGAGGTTGCTAAGTTAATGGTTAGTGTTGCTGAAGTTAATGTTGCTAGTACTGAAGTTTCTACTGCTAGTGTAGAATTTAGTACTGCTGAGCCAGAGATTAATACTGCTGCAACTACAACAACTGTTGAAGAACTCACTATAGCTCAACACTTAAGGAGTTAAAGAGCACAAGACATAAGGCAAAAGGGGTGGTAATCAATGAAACAGCTCAATCCACAACAACAACAACAAAACCATAAATTACTTCACAATCACAGGATAAGGGAAAGAGCATTCTAATTGAAGAACCTGTTGTAAAGCCTTTGTCAATGAAGGCTAGACAAGCTCAACTTGAAGCAGATGAAGAGCTAGCAAGACAAGTGCAAGATGAGCTTATTGCTGAAGATAAAAAGAACGGAAGAGAGCAAGCTCAGAAAGATGAAGAAGCCAACTTTTCACTTGCTCAGCAATGGGATGATGAAAGAGCACAATATGATGTTGATTGGGAGTTGGCTCAAAGATTAACTCAAGAAGTGCAAGCATCACTTACCATTGAAGAGAAGTCTAACCTGCTTGCTAAATTTATTGAGCAGAGAAGAAAGTTTTACGCAGCACAAAGAGCAAAAGCTAAAAGGAATAGACCACCCACCAAAGCTCAAAGAAGAAAATTCATGTGCACTTATTTAAGAAATATGGATAAATGAAAACTCAAAGATTTGAACCATTTTGATGATGGGAAGATTCAAGAGTTATATGAGCTGGCTAAAAGAAAAACAGATAGATTTGTGCCTATAGAGACTGAAGTGGTGGGGAGTAGTGCAAAGAGAGCAGGAGAAGAGATAGAGAAAGAGAGCAGCAAGAAACAAAAGTTGGATGAGCAAGAAAGTAGTGAGAAGAAGCAGGTTGATGAGGAAGACAAAGGTTCAGATGAGCTTAAATAGTACATGGTGCTTGTTTTAGATGATGAGGAAATACCTATAGATTTTGAACCTTTGGCTACAAAACTTCCAGATATTGTTGGTTGGAGAATATACAATGAGAGCATAAGGAAAGTCATTTATGAAATCAAGAGAGCTGATGGAAAGACTCATGTATTCTCAAGGTTTAGTCAAATGCTCAAAAGCTTTGACAGAGAATATTTGATAACTCTGTGGAAGCTTGTTAAAGAAAAATATGGACCAACAAAACCACTAAAGCAACCAGTATCAGATCATGATTATGTATTATGGGGTGACTTGAAGACCATATTTGAACCTCATGTAGAAGATGAAGTGTGGAGAAGACCATTCTATAACCAGAAAATGATAAGTTGGAAGTTGATAGACACTTGTGGGGTTCATGAGTTAACAATGGATGCTATGCATGTCTACATGTTGGTTGAGAAGAAGTATCCACTAACAAAGACTACATTGGGAATGATGCTGGCAAGTAGGCTTCAAATGGAATATGGCATGAATGAAAATATGGCAGATGAGCTTATTTGGTTTATCATACAACTAAGGAATCAACAATGAAGTGTTTGGAAGCATCCTCCTGGTGATGGTTAAAGCTTTGAATAAAACTTGATGATTTTAAGAGAAAATATCAAGTTTAGGGGAGGATTGTTGGGATTCAAAGGCTTCTTGATGTTGTTTATGATACTGCTGCTTATATGGTTAAGACTGCTCTTGGACTTCAAGGAAAATACTCTAAGTGTTTTAATGCTGTTGGTGTTGAAGTTAAGACTACTTTTGAAGATTAGTGCTGCTGGTAAAACTTCATGGAAATACTCTAAGTAGTTAGTGCTGCTGGAACAAACATAGTGCTGCTAGTACTAAATTACAACTGCTGAAGAGTTAATGCTGCCAGAGTTAATATTACTGCTGCTAGAGTATTTAGTTAAGACTGCTGAAGAGATAAACATTGTATAGTCGGTTTAGTATATTTAGAATGTTTAGATAATTATAGAAAAGATTTGAAAAAGATTTATCTTGTATAGAAAGTTATTGTAAGCCGACTAGGACTCCTTAGTCTATAAAAGGAGGTCCTAGGGCATTGAGATAGATACGTGATTCATATAGAGTTATAGCTTCAAGGTTGTAAACCCTAATACTATTGATTATTCGTATTATTAATAATATTGAAGCTGTTTGATTGTTTGTTAAAAATTGTTCTTGTGTTTACAGTTTTATCAAAAGAATTCTTCTTAATACTAAAGTTTAGATTCCACATAAACTTTAGTAAATTCAACACAATTTCTATTCTGGTTGTGTTAGTTTATCTAGCATAGCAAAACCTTTACAAGCTAAGGGAATTCGATCAAGTGTTCAACTGGGATCAACATAATTATTTATCATTATTGTAAAAGGGGCTAGTATGAACCCATAGTATTCATGGTGGAGATTAGTGGCTAGCAACGAGGAATTTTCCTCGTTCACATTCATTTGACGGTACGAGTTAGAGACGTGACTACACCAACTAGCTTTTTTAAAGACCAAGTTAGTGTGCACCTCATCATTTGGAATCCATGGCACACTAACTTGATATTTAATGATCAGGTTTTCGCATTTGGAAGCTTGGATTTTGGATGGACGGTGGGCGGCAACAACTTGGTTATGAGCTAAGACTATTTGTTCATTTATTTTTATTTTATACCCTTTATTTGCATCCCATGTCTTATCCTACCCTTTAGTCATGAATTGTGCTTAGGTGAGGGAGCGAGCAGTCATTGGTGTCTTGGCCATGGATTTGGTCATGTATCGATGGTCTTTGTCGCCTACGCCGTGGCACGTTAGTAATGACAAACTCACCCCTAGCCTTTATGAAATGATAACCCAATATTGCCTTCGAGGATTGTCTTGACCTTAGCTCTAGTGGTGGAGTTTTGTGTAACCGCCAAGCCTATGATAGAATACATACTATGACTGTGCGTATGAGTGATCACCCCGAAATTGAACACTTAGAATAGAGAGTATACGAGTGTTTTGTTCCCCCTTTCGTGAGATGTTCGGCTTTGATTATTCTAGCATAGGAAGTTTTTAATCTCATATCTTCTTAGTAACTAGGGAGATATCCTTTTGAAAATTATTCTAATATAGTCTACTTGAGGGCAAGTAGAGTTTAAGTGGGGGGATATTTGATAAAACCAAATAGTCCTGATATTCTAAGTGTCAACTTCCCCGATTATGATGATTAATTATGCATATTACATTGGAATATGCTCTTATTTCTTAATATTTCATTTCAGGACAATGAAGAGCATTGGAACGGATTAGATACAAATATTGGACTAATAAAGACTAAGTTAAAGACGAGGACAAACTATACTAGACACAAGGTTACGGCGTAACTGATCATTGAGGTTACGCCATATATATTTAAAGACTTAGATAATTTCAAGCATCTTGAAGATTACACCGTAACTGACCAATAAGGTTACGGCGTAAAAGTGGAAATTAATTTAACGAGAGTTTTACGGGCGTAACCCACTCTTAAGGTTACGCCGTAGGTTGAATGACGTATAGATCAAGGATGGCGGTTATGGCGTAACTTGGCGATGTAGTTACGCCGTAAGTATGGATAATATTACAAAATCGTGCACTGTAAATACTCAAAGAATTCTGCATCAAAGATATCTCCCCTTTCCCAAACCTAAACTAGGGTTTGGGGAGAGAAACCTTAGAAGATAAATGGAGGATTAGAAGATCGGAAGAATGGAGTTTCATGTAACTAGGAATCATTCTAGTTTCTTTCAAGTTTGGATTCTATTATGCTATTCAATTAATCTTTCGATGAATTCATTTTACTAATTTAAGCTTTGGTTTCGTACATTATATTTGTTTCTCTATATAGACGTTTTCTTTGCTTATTCGTGGACACCCTTGTTTCGGTAGTATCAAAGCTTCATAGTATCTATAAAGCTAGGAGAATTGACCATAGGACCCTAGCCGAGTAGGTTGTGAGGAATGGTAGGAATTGGCCATAGTTTTATCATTTCCTTGTGTGCAAATTGACCATATGATCACCTATCAAATGGATAAACTTAAGAAGTTAGGGGAAACCTAAGTTCAGAGATGTCGGGTTTCATTAGAATAATTCTATTAGACATGGCGCGTAATGACTTAGCATAGATTACCCACAAATTCTATCAGTCGTATGATGATGGAATAGGAATCTATGTGACATAAGCTAGACAAATTGACCATAGGAGTCTAGTGACATTTACCCACTATATGGAATAAAAGGAACAAGATTTACGTGCAACTTAAGTCTTGATTAGTCATATCATTTTCCCTCCTATCCTTACATTTTAATTCTGTTAGTTTAAAGTTTTATTATTTATCAAACAACTTTCACTTAATCAAATCTATTCGAATTTAATACCTTATTTCACCAGACCAACAGCTCTTGGGACGACACTCGGATTTACCTAGGCTATACTTCACATGACCGGGTACACTGCCCATTAGTATGTGTTAGTCCTAGTATCTCTTAGTTTATAAATGTAAAACAAGATGAAAAATGCACATCATGTTTTTGGCGCCGCTGCCGGGGAACAGCTTTATTTGGGCGATTTAAGGTATTCTTTGTTACTAATATCTATATTAGTTTTTAAAGTTTAACCTCGGGAATGGAGATGTTTGTGGCATTCTACATATGGCAATGTGCTTGTTGGATGAATAATATAATGAGCAAGGATCTACATGTACGCAATTCGTTATGATAAAAATTTAAAGGATATATTCCTTATCATATTTACAAAATATAAAACATTATTGCAAACAAGGTTACGGCGTAACCTTACTAATAAGGTTATGGCGTAAATATTTTTAAAATAATAAACCCAGGGTTTCGTAAAATAGATTAAGGCGTAACTAATTCATAGGGTTACGCCGTAACTTTCAGCTGGTATAAATAATTAGTTCCGGCGTAGGGATCATTTTTTACCACAAATATTTAACCGCCGACGCTACAGTAAAAAATTTCCATGGAAATTTTTCGTGTTTGTTCTAATTCAATCCTATAGATCTCCAATGGCAGGTAATTACTCTAAATTCTATCTTGATTCTCAATTTTTGATTTAGGGTTCTTATTATTATTATGTTCAATTAATTGGGGGTTTTAGGTCTATATGATTCGTACAATGAAATTGGATGTGTTAATTAATTTCTATGTTATTATTAATCATGTTATAATTATATAATTATGAATTACCTGAATATAATTAAGGTTTTAGATTTATTATGAATTGATTAAATTAATTGGTCTAGGCTTTCGCACATCGTTATGAATTCAACAAATTGGTTTATCTTTTATAAATTTGGAAAATTTTTATGGTTATAGCGTAATAATCGACCTAGCGTAACCATGGGCAATTTTCACTCTCTGTAGGATTCTACGGCGTAACCAAAACGATAGGGTTACGCCGTAACTAGTGATTGGGTAAAATTGATTTACTGCAGTAAAAATGTAGTTACGACGTAACCAGTGAATAGGGTTACGTCGTAACTGTGTCACAGATTGATTTTACGGCGTAACATATATGGTTACGCCGTAACTTGATTCTGGCTTGCACTCTAATTATAATAATTTGCTCATCTTTGTAGGAAACAACAACACCCCAGCTCAATGGCTTAGGTTCCTACAGTATGATGGGGAGGCTAGGAGTAAGTGCAGGAAGGAGCTTGGAAGACTTCTCCAAAAGGAGATTAAGGCACTCGAAGCCCTCAATTTCACTGAGTTCGAAACAGTTAACAATGGGGATGCTGCCAAAGAGTTGAAAAATTTTTGTAAGGTGGTTTATGAAAGTGATAATGGCAAGTTCACTTGCTCGGCTTGGTTGAAGGTTTTCAAGATTAATGAGCCGGTTGTTCTATGTTAGGGTGTAACACCCCCAAAATCTGGTATAGCGGAAGCATTCGGGTCATGGGGTGCAACAAAATTGATAATCACAACACAATGTAACAAAGAACGGAATACATACTCCATTTTAATTGATTAAAATCATGAAAATATTGTTTACAACATTGTTCGAATTGTAGATGAGAACGTGAACCCAGAAATTAGTGCCCCAGACAACCAAGTATAATTAAAAACCACAGCATTCAAACAGTAATCTATGACCCTTGCCCTGCCACTACCTTGTCATAATATTCAGCTTAAACACCTGAGAAAAACATGCTTAAAAAGTCAGCAAAAAGCTGGTGAGTTCATAGGTTTATTAATAAGCAGTAAATCAGTAGTTGGACCACGAGTTTAGCATATGAACATTACAACCCATGAAATGGCATATAAAATACAGTCTATTACGCTAGCACTAAGTTCATGCAACCGAAGCTATAACTTGTGTGCATGCTCAAGAAACATGTTAAATATCAGTGGCCCGGCAAGTGTGTATCCCAGACACTTGTAGTTTTGACGTGTATACGTTCGTTTGCCTATCCGGTAAACCCGAACGGGAACATTACTCCTAATAGATCTATTTATAACACTCGCGCTTCTCAGCAGGAATTGACAGTTCATGAGTTGGGCATAAAAGGGACATAATAGGGCTTAGGCTAAACCACGTAATAGCATAGACAATAGTTTGGTCCATAAAACAGTTTTGCATGTTTCTCACCCCGATAGTAAAACAAGTTTAAATAGTGTGGGGCTATAAACACACCTTGATAAATAGCAGTCAGATCACAAAATAGTTCAGACAGAGTTCAGCACCGACACGCGACCTAGATTAGTAAGGTTTATTTTAGTTCACAGTTCAAATTCAAGAATTCCAAATTTTTTAAAGAGTTCATGTTGGTGTTGCTGGTGTGGCAGCATTTAAGTTAGAACAATGTTTTTAACATTTGTAGATATTGGCTCATTGGAATGTACAAGCGTACAAAAGATTAAGATCAGTGAAACTGCGAATTGACAGAGATCAGAAAACTACGCACGAAGGATAATGACTATTGTATGTCAAACGTGAACGACATATGAGAACGTTGGCGTTAAGTGGGTGTATGTGTGTATATATCCATTCATATATACATATGGTCTTTGTGAAGAATGTTTAAGTTTGAGAAGGTTTCATCATTAGATGATGAGTTATAACTTGTGTTTGCCAGAAATCATTGTTTTAACAAATTTGAAATTTGGTTTCGAAAAATAATCGTTTCACAATCAATTGATTTATATAAGTTTTGACACAACCAATTCGAGTTGTAAGCTATGAAAACATTTAGTTAGTTTATATCTCCAACTTTAATAGTTGTTTGTGTATATATATATATATATATATATATATATATATATATATATATATATATATATATATATATATATATATATATATATATATATATGTATGTCGTTAAATGTGGAAATTTATGTTTTTCCCCATTTTAATGTTTTTAAGTCGTTCATATATATATCGTTTATCATAAAAGTTATGTGTTCAAAACCGATTTGTACATCAAATGTTCTCTTTTTAAAACTCATGTTGGGTTTTAAATTATGACATATATATAATGTAGAGTTGTTATATGTTTAGAACATGTGGCGAAATAATTGCTCATCGAGTTATTTTGTTATGTAGTTGAAATATATTTTTAACAACTACTTGATCGGTAATTTTTATTTGAGTAGATAATAAAGTTTTATGTCTGACGGGTGGGTTGCGGCCCTTGCTTATTAATAGAATAGTTTTAATATTTTACACATGATCTTGGGCTTTAGTGTACAAGGACTAGCGGCCTATTTTTTAATTTTAAACCGCTTGGGCCTCGGTCTGGAAGGGAACAAGAAATTAACTAACCAAGGTAAATATGTGATGGGCTTCGGCCCAAGTGTAAAAGTGGGTATTATCAACATGGATCCAATACATATATTTTCCTCTTTTTCTTTCTCTCGCTGGAAACTCAAAAGCAATACACACAAGTATTTCTGAACTTGAAATATGGGTTTTGTTCTGCTCATAGACCTGAGCAATTTTGGTGAGTGACAAAGGTTCGAGACAAGGGCTTGATAAGGTGGGTGTTGTGCACATTTTAGAACTATTCGACCCAAGTATAATGAGTACCCTATATGGGTGTTACGCACCAAGACTGTGACTCAAAACACAACCAATGAGGTGATTTTCCCAAGCACACCATAGCACCCTTTGGGGTGGTGCTCGAGTCAACCAATTTAAGAATAACAGTCACGTTCACGAGTGAGCTTGTGTGGTCTCTCGGCTTCACCCAGGACACCATTTACTGCCTAGTTCGAATACCCATGAGTGGAATTAAACCAAACTAATATAACTTCAAACACAACCATGACAAGGAGTCGAATATTAAGTAAGCTAAAACGGCAAAAGACCAAGATTTATGATCCTCATTCTAGTTGATCCAAAACTCGTTTTGAGGGTCGACATTTTTCTTTCAAACAAAAGCACAAACACTTTGCATGCATATTTTTAAGGCCACCATATGGCTACTTAAACTCTTAACCATAACCACAAACATTCGGACAGAATAAAATAGTTATAATAGCACATTTGCGAATAGCATAGACCAACCAAAGTCTAACCTTTGACGCCACCTAATTAATGACACAACCTTGAGTTCATGAGCCAACATCAGTTTCTAAATAGTTTTCTTATCTTTAATAGTTTCAAGACTTTGAAAACCACACCAAGGCCAACTAAATGAATTGACATAATTTTTAATAACAAGAAATTCATAAAAATGACAAGGAAATATATATTATTCGAGAGTTTTAATAGTAAACATAACCACAAGATTTGAGTTTTAAAACCTTACAAAGGATTTAACACTGGATCGATTACAGAAGCAATTATTGAAAGTCCACCCGATTCTAAGCATGCCACACCCTTCTTTATCCCTTTAATTCCCTCGACTGAGACTATGATTGAGGTGAGATTGATGTTTTTTGGTGTGACATGCTCATCCTGGAATCGATTTCATTAAGGGATAACTAAAGGAAACTCCTTGACTTCCTTTTGATCATCAAGAGATGAGGTTTCACCTATTTTTGTCTAATCTCTCTTTCTTGACCTTGATTTCTTTAAGGTTTGACCACTATGGATCGAATGTTGAATCCGACAAAAGCCATGGGGAATTCGAAAGGTGCTAAAGTATCACCTATGGATGGTGATAGATGAAGATGGAGTAGGGTGAGTTCTTGGTTTATTCAATCAAGATAGTCAAATGAAATGGTTCTGTGAGTTGGGGTAATCGAATGAGAAGGAAGAGGCGAGTCAGTAAAGAAGATAGGCCTCACATGTTACTTTACTGAAAAAGGAGTATATATATATTTATTTGTTTTAAGCTTTGTAATGTATTGTGTGTACCCCGTGTCTTGTTTAGCTGAGGTAAAATTATGGTACCTCGGTTTCACGTAAACGTGAAAAATATCATTCTGGAGTCGTTTTTACAATACTGATGTAAAATAAATTTGTTGACTCCTAAAAATAAATTTTAAAGTTCAACCTTTACTAAAGTAGTGTCGGTACGCATGTGGTGTCGGTTTTCAGGAAAAATAAGATAACCTCTCATTTTTGTTTCATTAGCGTCTGAAATTGTCAGAAAGTGATAAATTCACTTTTACTGATAAATTTAAATAGTTTTGGCGAGTTATTGTATGCTACTGCGTGCGGGTTTGCTTCCCGTAATAAATATGTAAACATGCAATTGATCAGTTTGACAGTTGTGTAATAATAAATAGACATTTATTATTAAAATATTAGTGTGAAAATTTCCATTTGTCACATCCTCCCCGCCTTAGAACAAAAACCGTCCTCAGTCTTCACTTAGAGTTATCTGATGAATTTGAGAAAAGGCGTGGGTATTTGCGCTTGATCTCGTCCTCGTGTTCTCACGTGTACTTGGGAACTCTTCGAGATTTCCAACGAACTTTAACAATAGGAATGCGGCTTTGCTTAAGCCGTTTGATTTCTCGATCCATTATTTCGACAGGTTCTTCTATAAAATTTAGTCTCTCATCCACCTGGATTTCCTCCAGAGGAATGGCAAGCGTTTCGTTTGAGAGACATTTCTTCAGATTGCTCACATGAAACACATTGTGTACAGAGCTGAGTTCTAACGGTAGCTCGAGTCGGTAAGCTACCGGCCCGATTTTGGTGTTGATTTTGAAAGGTCCAATGTAGCGGGGATTTAATTTCCCACGTTTACCAAAACGAATCACGCCTTTCCATGGCAAGACCTTTAACATGATGTGGTCACCAACATGGAACTCAAGTAGATTCCGTTGATGCGCGTGATGTGTCGTTGCGGTTTAGCAGTTTTAATGCCTACTCAAGTTTTAAATTTATATTTAGCCGACTTATCAATAACACACACACTTAACGAGCAGTGTACCCGGTCAGTATGAAGATAATGGTAAGTAGAGTGTCGATCACTAAGAGTGGAACGTATTATCTCGTTATTCTAATCAGTATTTTAATATCCTAACGCAAGGGGGTTTCAGCCTGAGAGACTGGCACGGTTTGTTTGCAATTAAATAATAAAATAAACCAATAGGCACGAATCAGCAAGTAGCACACACGTACACAGATAGATACTTGAGACAATAAGAGGGCTGTCCTTATGATTAAGTAGATTGTCACTTGTTTTATTGATAGCTTTATATGAAGTGTATGTAGTTAACCCTTTCTCGTTGGTCCTATTCTTATCGGCGAGTAAACCCTTAATGATTACTTATGTCTAAAAGTTATTCCTAAGTGATCAATTTAGAAACAACCGTGGGAGCCACATTATGTCCCGCAGTCAAATGCCCGCAAGCCACTAATAAACACAGAGGTTATCAATGCACTAATAAGTAGTAACCAAAGACATCAATATATAAACTTTAATTGATGGGAAAGCAAGTATTAAAGGGAGTGCAATCTTTCTTTGTCACATTACACAAGCCACCAATCCTGATGAATTAAAGTTTGCTAACACAATAAAACAAAACTACTTAATGAATTAAACACATGCAGCACCTTCTTACAGCTCTTGTATCTTTGATTTGGGTGTGTCTTGTGCTGCCTTCTTGACTGAATTCGTCCTTTGTTCCTCCTGTTCGGTCTTCGGTTTTTGGGTTTTTGGAACTTGTAATTCGTCTGGTCTACGGGGTATTTATAGTTTCTGTCTGAGGGAAGATGCGGCGCATCTACTAAGTAGATGCGGCGCATGTACTTAACTTCGCGTGGGGTCCAAGATTATAATATTCAGGAATATTCGTACACCGTCAGAAGATGCGGCGTAACTCCATGATTAGATGCGGCGCATGTCCTCTTGTATCTTGGATCGTATCTGGTGATATCTTGATAGAGATGCGGCGCATGTCGAGAGTGAGATGCGGCGCATCTGGAGCAGAATTGACTTAATCTTATCCATGTCAGTAGACTTTCACTTTATGCACGTTTTGCTCCATTATTAGTCCAAAATCGCTAAGTTTCACCAAATGCTTGTTTTTACCTGAGAATTACAAAAGTAAACGATTAAGTATCAATCCTCATACATAATATAGTAAAATAAGTCAAATTAATAGGATAAATGATAGTAATAAAATGTACTTATTTGAGTTCATCAAATATCCCCCCACTTGAACTTTACTTGTCCCCAAGTAAACCTTAGAATTTCTTTTATGAAAATGTATCCTAAAAGATGTTAGGATTTATTTTTATATTTAAGCATGTATTCGTTTATTTCATAATCACACAACTAAACACTTAACGAATTAGAAGTAAAATAAAATAAGTCGATAAAAGCAAATCTAATCGTTTAACTGTCCAGTCGCCACGAATATTCTATCATAAGCTTGGCAAGTATACACATCTCCACCACTAAAGCTAAGGAATAACAAGTCTAAAGCGGTAAAAAGGGTTTTTAGGCTTAAGGGTTAATTATTCTCTTTCACTATCGATCTCAAATTCCAGAAAAGGCGACAAAATCACAAATACATGATCGAATCCACGAACACGATACTTGCAATTGCTCAAATCCTTAACTCGAATAAGCTAAAGATAGGTCCAAACTTCACCAATAATAATATATCAAAAAGGGCGACAAAATCATAAATACATAGCCGAATCCACGACTACGATACTTAAGATTGCTCAAATCCCTAATCTCAATAAATCAAATGTTCGGTTGGATAAAGAATAATAAAGGGCATGGATAACATTTGGGATATAAATTGGTGTAAAAATAAAAATAAACAAAACAAATAAATTAAAATCCTAAGTGTGGTTAATCACTATCCCAACCATCCCATGAATAAGACTCATATCATCGAATAACTCACGCTTTAACACTTGAAACACACGCTTTAGGTAGACACGAATTATACTCAACAAGATCTTAATCAAAGAATAAACCTTAATTGGCGTTCCCATAACTGCCAATTCCCATTCAATCCATAGATATAGTACAACAAATAGTGGTGATATCGACCACTTACATAACTTTACATAAGTTGGTTAAAACTAACTTCCAACTCTTCTTTCTTTTCTTTTTCTTTTCTTATTTTTTCGATTTTTTTTTTTTTTTTTTTTTTTTTTTAACCTTAAACATAAACAAAGATGTGTAAAATTTTACCACATCACTATAACTTTCTTTCCGGATAATTTTTATTCATACTTTTCATACTTTCAGAAATAACGGTAATAGTGAAAGTAGTAAACACACGAAAAATAAACTCCAAAATATACAATATTTACTTTCACTCCAATTGCATTGTGCAATTTCCCGACCTAACCAAAGATAATGAATTACGCACGCGAACACAGGAAATGTAAGGAAACACACTTTGCCTATAGCAATTAACCAACCACGGATTCTAATCTACAGGGTAGGCTAAGGTGTAAGGGTGTAACGAAACATTTTAAACATAGGTGTAAGAAACGAAAGGAATGGCTCTGAGGGTTTTTCTAGGGGTATCTTACTCTAAAAGTGAGAGTAACAAAAAGGGTTTATACGGGGGTTAACTAACCAGTGTAGTTAGCTAATAACACATAACATATAAAGGCTATTTGGGTGTAATCCTAGAAATTTACCAAGTTAGACAAGTCACTCCGAGTATATAAATAATACTTATTATGGTGGTCTCGAATAGTATACAAGCCAAGTTCTAAAGTTTACAAGTCACCGGCACACTCATAGATTTGTGAATTTTGAAAAATCACAATTTTTGAAAATAACGTCATGTGTGCAGCTATGCAACTTAGATCTTAAACAAAAACATGCTAAAAAAAATTTTAAGTTTGATATATTAAGCAAATTTTAAGCATAATTTTTGAAAAAGTTTAGGACAAGTAATTGTTAAGTGTTCTAATTCTCCAATCCCCCCACTTAAGTTAAACAACGTCCTCGTTGTTTGTATAAAAGGTTAAAAACTGGAAAATAAAAGAATTAGAACAGGAAAACTCCCCTGAGATTTGCTCGGTATGATCCTCCATTAGTATAAGAGCAAAAATCAACTACTTGTGGATTAGAACGTTAAAGCTTCATACTTGATGTATCCACAGGAAATCCAGGAAACTATAATACCACCAACACTTTAAAACACACCTAAGATAAGAAAGGTTCAACTTGCATAATACATTAGTAGTTAGGAAAAATAAAACTTAAAAATTAAAACTGAAAATCATCAGGTCAGTCGATGCGCCGTATCTTATTGAAGAAGATACGCCGTATCGAGCCTGGAATTAATACGGATCAGAATAAAGATGCGCCGCATCCTTAACCAGGGATGCGCCGCATTAAAATAAACTGATAAATAGTTTTAAAGTCGAAAATAAAAATGCAGAAAAATAAAATAAGATATGACCATTGCAGGAGATGCGTCGCATCTCAGAATTGAGATGCGCCGTATCCTCATGCGGCCTGGACTGACTCGACACAGAAAACAGAATAATAAAAGATAAATCCGGGTTGTCTCCCGGTAAGCACTTGTCTTTATTCCAGAGTCTTCAAGTTAGACTCACGTTCAGCTCTTTAGTATCGATCATTGAAGGAGTCGGAAACATCACGCTCCTTCATCGCCAGTTCAGTAATATTGAACACTCCTTGCTTGTCCTTAATTTCCACGCCGTTCCTCTTTAATATCTGTATAAACAAAGTCCTGTCCCTTTCGGGCAGAGATGACAAAATGATAGACGGGAAATTCTTATTATCATATAAGCACAAATAAGCAAGGTAGGGTGGTAGTTCAATAAACACATCATTGTTCAAATTCGTTTTCTCAACTACTCTCCTACGTTTATTAATTACTACACAATCATACCACTCATCATCAGAATCATTAACAACATTGCGTCTAAGTTCGGTAGGTACATTAAGGTCAATGAATTCCTCAAAGTTCTCATGATTAGGATTAGTTGAGTTGTTTTGAATCAATGTTTCTCCCATAAGTCTAGCTTCAAGATCGAGGTCCATACGCTCTCTTAATCCTAGTACATAAACACCTCTAATTATGCTTTTAACCGGATCTTGGCACTTATAGACTAGTTTATTATTCCCTATCCTTAATGAAAATTTTCTCTTAAACACATCAATCTTAGCATGGGCAGTAGACAAGAAAGGTCTTCCGAGGATTAAAGGAATCTTAACATCCTCGGGCATGTCTAGTATAACAAAGTCTACGGGAAAAATAAACTGCTCAATCTTAACTAGTACATTATTAGCAATCCCTTCAGGTCGTTTTACCGTTTTATCAGCCAATTCAATAAGTAATTTAGTTGGTGCTAATTTTCCTAGTCCTAGGGTAGCGAATGTCTTAAGAGGCATAACACTAACACTAGCTCCTAAGTCAGCTAACACATTATTGAAAGATATACTATTAATAGAACAAGGTAGAGTAAAACTTCCTGGGTCTCTTTCTTTATGAGGCAAGGCATTTGAGTCGGTTGCAGGGCTCTCTTCTTTCATTGTTGCCTTGATCTCCTCTTCAATCTTTGTCTTCTCTTTTAGTAGTCTCCTTAAGCTGATTGAAGAGTTAAAGAAAAATTCGGGTCTTGCACCATCATCACCATTCATCGATCTTCTAGGTATATTAGGAGTGACTTCTTCAGTGGTGCTTATGGCCTTGACATGATCTCTTGGATTTGTTTCAGTTGAGCTCGGTAAACTTCCATATCCCCTTTCTTGAAGAACCTTGCTCATTTGACCAATTTGTTGTTCCAATGCTTTGATCGAAGCTCCTTGATTTCTTGTAGTAGTGTCCGTTGAAGCTCGAATTTCTTTGATCATAGCAGTATTCTCTTCATGTCTTTTAGCAGCATCGGCCATAATTTGCTTTAAAGTATCGTCTAAAGTCTGCCTCCTCTCTTGATAAGCGGGATTGAAGTTGTTCTTTTGATAGAATCCCGGACTAACTTCCCTAAATCTTGCTGAAGGTCGGAATGGTTGTCCAAATTGGGTGTAATATGCTTCTTCAAATGTCTCACTTTCATTCTTGTTCGGGCAATCTTTAGTGTAGTGAGGTCCTTCGCACTTTTCACATCCAACTTGGGCAGCATACGCTCTTTCATCTCGCTTCTTCATCTCTCTACTAATTTTATCCAATTGAGCTTGAATAGCAGCAATCCCGTCAAAATTAGTGCTGCTCTTAGATCTAGTAGAGGTCCCATCGTGCCATTTCTGAGAATGATCAGCAGCTTCTTGGATCGCTTTCCTAGCATTGGTTGCACTCATTTGAGGTACAGCTCCCTTAGCATCCAAAATCTGTCTAGTTGGCACGTTCAGTCCCTGATAAAACAATATTATCTCCTGCATAGGGGTTAGATAGTGTTGAGGACATTTTATCAACAAATCTTTAAATCGTTCCCAAGCTTGATAAAGGGTTTCATCAGGCTCTTGCTTGAAACTATTGATAGCCTCCATCTTCTTAGCAGTCTTAGCAGGTGGACAATATCTCTTCAGGAATTTGCTCTTCAAACCTTCCCATGTAGTGATGGAACTAGCAGGTTCATTCCTTAGCCACTTGTTAGCAGCTCCTTTTAGTGAGATTGGGAAGATTCTTAGCATGAGTTGATCGGTATTGACACTTTCTGAAGTAAACAAGTCTGCAATCTCCAGGACCTTTTCAACATGCTCATTAGCATCCTCTTGTTCCGTCCCACTGAAAGCATTCTCTCTGAGCTCTTTGAGAAATTGACCCTTCAACTCAAATTTTGACTTGTCATCAAACTTAGGTCTAGCAACTCCTGAAGTGTAATCAGCACGGGTATTGTTCATGTATTCCTCCATAGTAGTGTTTTCGCCCATTGTTTCTGTTTCAACTTCCTCTTTTTCTTCAGAAAAGTAATCAAGCTCGAGTGAACTTGAAAGATCAAAGCTTCTTGTGTTGAAAAGCCTTTTAAGCGAATGTAGGGCTCGTTCAGGATCTTCGAAAGGTTGAATCAAGTTCTTCGTAGAACTCCTGGTCATGCATTTCCTGAAATCAACACAAAAAATATCAGTAGGGTATGCTCGAGAAAGTAGTATAGAAAATTAATAACGAAAACGGAATACGAAAAATTTAAAGTTACTGATATCTGCAGACGATGCGCCGTATCCAAAAAGTTGGATACGCCGTATCTTATAATCGTTAAAATTTAATCAGACTTTATTCAGAAAATAGATACGCCGCTTAGAATTTAAGAATGCGCCGTATCTAATTAATTAATCAAAAATCAACTTATCTAATTAAAATTAAATGCGTCGTATTAACGAAAGTTAATGCGCCGTATTTTCGTTACGTTTAAAAATAAAAGATTTTTGATTCAGTAAGATGCGCCGTATCGACAGAGATCGATACGCCGTATCTGTTTAATAATTCGCAAACTGTTTTTAATTAAAATAATAGATACGCCGTATCTGCGAAAGCAGATGCGTCGTATGGCGTTAACGTTTAGAAAATTTTTTTTATTAAAAACAGATACGCCGTATCTTGGGGAAAAGATGCGTCGTATCGAATTAATTAAACGCGTTGTATTAAAAAAAATTAAACGCAATACGCCGTATCTGAGAGATCAGATGCGCCGTATCGTTTGATTTAGCACAGTACAACGATAGCAGAACAGAAAAATACGAAAAATAAAAACAAAAATTAAACACACAAACGAAAATAAACACACAAAAATAAAAAGAAAACAATTAACACACAATACAACAAATATGCAAAATAGTACAATGATGCAATTAATCTAATAAAAAAGAAAAACAAATCAAGATACGCCACGAGTATTTTAATTAGGTTTTTCTTTTAAAATACTAATTAAAATAACAGATAATAACAATTCGATCCCCGGCAGCGGCGCCAAAAACTTGATGCGCGTGATGTGTCGTTGCGGTTTAGCAGTTTTAATGCCTACTCAAGTTTTAAATTTATATTTAGCCGACTTATCAATAACACACACACTTAACGAGCAGTGTACCCGGTTAGTATGAAGATAATGGTAAGTAGAGTGTCGATCACTAAGAGTGGAACGTATTATCTCGTTATTCTAATCAGTATTTTAATATCCTAACGCAAGGGGGTTTCAGCCTGAGAGACTGGCACGGTTTGTTTGCAATTAAATAATAAAATAAACCAATAGGCACGAATCAGCAAGTAGCACACACGTACACAGATAGATACTTGAGACAATAAGAGGGCTGTCCTTATGATTAAGTAGATTGTCACTTGTTTTATTGATAGCTTTATATGAAGTGTATGTAGTTAACCCTTTCTCGTTGGTCCTATTCTTATCGGCGAGTAAACCCTTAATGATTACTTATGTCTAAAAGTTATTCCTAAGTGATCAATTTAGAAACAACCGTGGGAGCCACATTATGTCCCGCAGTCAAATGCCCGCAAGCCACTAATAAACACAGAGGTTATCAATGCACTAATAAGTAGTAACCAAAGACATCAACATATAAACTTTAATTGATGGGAAAGCAAGTATTAAAGGGAGTGCAATCTTTCTTTGTCACATTACACAAGCCACCAATCCTGATGAATTAAAGTTTGCTAACACAATAAAACAAAACTACTTAATGAATTAAACACATGCAGCACCTTCTTACAGCTCTTGTATCTTTGATTTGGGTGTGTCTTGTGCTGCCTTCTTGACTGAATTCGTCCTTTGTTCCTCCTGTTCGGTCTTCGGTTTTTGGGTTTTTGGAACTTGTAATTCGTCTGGTCTACGGGGTATTTATAGTTTCTGTCTGAGGGAAGATGCGGCGCATCTACTAAGTAGATGCGGCGCATGTACTTAACTTCGCGTGGGGTCCAAGATTATAATATTCAGGAATATTCGTACACCGCCAGAAGATGCGGCGTAACTCCATGATTAGATGCGGCGCATGTCCTCTTGTATCTTGGATCGTATCTGGTGATATCTTGATAGAGATGCGGCGCATGTCGAGAGTGAGATGCGGCGCATCTGGAGCAGAATTGACTTAATCTTATCCATGTCAGTAGACTTTCACTTTATGCACGTTTTGCTCCATTATTAGTCCAAAATCGCTAAGTTTCACCAAATGCTTGTTTTTTACCTGAGAATTACAAAAGTAAACGATTAAGTATCAATCCTCATACATAATATAGTAAAACAAGTCAAATTAATAGGATAAATGATAGTAATAAAATGTACTTATTTGAGTTCATCATCCGTCTTTTGTCAGCATACCTTTTCTGACAATCTCGAGCCGCTTGCATTCGACTCTTGATTTGCACTATCTTTTCGGTGGTCTCCTGTACTAGTTCGGGACCAGTGAGCTGGCTTTCTCCAACTTCAGCCCAACATATAGGTGACCTGCACTTTCGACCATAAAGTTCCTCATAATGTGCAGCTTTGATGCTAGTGTGATAGCTATTGTAGGAAAACTCGGCTAACGGCAGATGCCTATCCCAGACATTTCCAAAGTCTATCACACACGCTCGTAGCATGTCCTCTAGGGTTTGGATGGTTCTTTCGCTTTGACCATCTGTTTGAGGATGATATGTAGTGCTCATATCGAGATCGGTACCTAATGCATCTTGTAATGATCTCCAGAAGTTTGACGTGAAGCGACTGTCTCTGTCGGAGATGATAGAAATTGGGACTCCATGTCGTGCAACTATTTCTTTCACGTATAACCGTACAAGTTTATCCATGTTATCATTTTCTTTGATCGGTAGGAAATGGGCGGATTTTGTGAGACGATCAACGATTACCCAAATGGTGTTGTAACCGGTGGATGTCTTTGGCAGTTTAGTAATGAAATCCATTGTTATACGTTCCCATTTTCATTCAGGAATTTTGGGTTGTACCAGTAAACCCGAGGGTCGCTGATTTTTAGCTTTGACCTTTGAGCATGTTAAACACAGACTGACATATGTTGCAATGTCAGCTTTCATGTTAGGCCACCAGTAGAGTTTCTTCAGATCAAGGTACATTTTGTCAGCTCCCGGGTGGATGGAGTACTTAGATTTATGGGACTCGTGCATGATGAAGTCGCGTATCCCTCCACAGAGTGGGACCCAACTTCTGTTTTTGAAACATAATGTTCCATCAGCTTTCTTTACGAATCCGTTTTCGTTTTCAGGCATCCCATAAATTTTCTCGTTAGGTCTATTTTCTTCCCTAAGCGCCTCGGCCTGAGCCTCAAGGATCCTCGCTGGGAGTGGTGAGATTATCATCATACCCAATGATCGTACTCTCAGAGGTTTCGGCCGTTCTTTTCGACTAAGAGCATCTGCTACTACGTTTGCCTTGTCGGGGTGGTATCGAATTTTGCAATCATAGTCGCTGAGCAATTCTAACCAACGGCGTTGCCTCATGTTGAGCTCTTTTTGGTCGAGGATGTGTTGCAGACTCGTGTGGTCAGTGTAAACTACACATTTAGTACCGTAAAGGTAATGTCTCCAGATCCTGAGTGCAAACACTACTGATCCCAATTCCAAATCATGTGTATTATAGTTTTTCTCGTGCTTTTTCAATTGTCGAGAAGCATAGGCTATCACCTTCTCTCGTTGCATCAAGACAACTCCTAGCCCTTTGTGTGAGGCGTCACAGTAGACCACAAAGTCTTCACTTCCTTCAGGTAGGGCTAAGATTGGTGCGCTGCACAACTTATTCTTAAGAAGTTGAAAAGCTTCTTCTGCTTTATCTCCCCATTCGAGCCTTACATTCTTTTGAGTTAACTTAGTCAAAGGCTTAGCAATCATCGAGAATCCCTCAATAAACCTTCTGTAGTGCCCTGCAAGTCCTAAGAATTGGCGTATCTCGGTGGGTGTTGTGGGTGTCGCCCAATCCTTTATTGACTCGATCTTTGCAGGATCTACATGTATGCCTTGACTGTCAATCACATGTCCTAGAAAGTGGACAGTTGGAATCCAAAATTCGTACTTCGAGAATTTTGCATACAATTCTTCTTTCTTCAGTAGCTCTAAGATTAGCCTGAGGTGTTCCTCATTTCCTTTTCGCTCTTAGAGTATATCAGAATGTCGTCGATAAAGACGATCACGAATTTCTCCAGATACAGCTTGCACACCCTATTCATTAGATCCATGAATACCGCTGGTGCGTTGGTTAGGCCGAATGGCATAACCTGGAACTCGTAGTGTCCGTAGCAAGTTCTGAAAGCCGTCTTCGGGATATCCTCTTCCCGAACCCTAAGCTGGTGGTATCCGGATCTCAGATCGATTTTGGAGTAAACACATGAACCTTGGAGTTGATCGAACAGATCGTCGATTCTCGGAAGTGGATAACGGTTCTTGATGGTTATTTTGTTTAGTTCGCGGTAATCGATGCACATCCTGAAAGATCCATCTTTCTTTTTGATAAAAAGAACTGGAGCTCCCTAAGGGGAAGAACTCGGTCTGATGAATCCTTTCTCTGCGAGTTCCGATAATTGGTTTGACAGTTCTTGCAATTCTGTCGGAGCTAACCGATAAGGTGCCCGTGCCACGGGTGCGGCACCAGGTATTAAGTCGATTCGAAATTTGACTTGTCGGTTTGGCGGGAGTCCAGGTAAGTCTTCAAGAAAGACTTCTGGAAAATCTCTTATGATTGGAACGTCCTCCAAACATTTTTCCTCCTGCTTCTTTTCTTCCCATTCAGAGACTTGTGCTAGGAAGAGAAGGCATCCTTTCTCAAGCCATTTTTGTGCCTTTGTGCAAGAGATAACGTTTAGTCTCGAGGCGTTTCTTCGACCTCTTTTGTCACCTTCAACGTTTAGAACTTCGTTTCCATAAGGAAGTCAGACGATTTTCTCGTCGCAAAGAATGGTGGCATGATATTTCGACAACCAGTCCATGCCGATAATGACGTCAAAACTACTCAATTCTACCGGCATAAGGTCGATGTTGAATGGGTGATTTAACAGATTTAGAGTACAACCTCTAACGATAGTTTCTACTCTTTCTATGTTCCTGTTAGCTAATTCCACATTGTATACATTATCTAAGGCGGTTGGGGCGATATCAAGTAGTGTACTAAATGCAGTTGAAACAAAACTCTTATCTGCCCTCATATCAAACAATATGGAGGCGTAGCGGTTATTTAAAAGGAACGTACCCGTTACGACATTCGGGTTATCTTGTGCTTCTGCTTTGCACATGGCATAAACCCTTCCACGGGCTCCTCCATCATTTCCATGATTTCCCTGCTGACCAGCAGCTACTTGGTTTCCTCCAGCAACTTGATTCTTTGGCTCACAGCACTCATTCTTGTAGTGCCCTTTCTTCCCGCACCCAAAACAAGTTACATTGGCCTTCGGGTTCTGCTCTGATGCTGCCTGTGCAGTGGCAAGAGTTCTCGACCTACAGTCTCTGGCCATATGCCCAACCTTCTGACAGTTGCGGCATTTCACTGTGCACGGCCCGCTGTGATGTAGTTTACAGTGATTGCAGAATGGATGCTTCCCAGCGTATCCCTTTTTCTCAGTTGGATACCCTTTCTTCTCTGGGTGATGGTTGCTGTTGTTGCGGGAATGGTTGTTGTTGTTGCGGGAATGGTCATCCCACTTACGCTTGTTTGTTGCAACCGTTTCAGCTGAGTCCTCGATCACCTGATCCATCAACTTATTGGCAACTTCCATGGTTTCATGGAGATCAGCAGCCTTGTAAGTCGTAACATTACCCTTGATAGATGCGGGTAATCCACCTACATATCTCTCCAATAGGCGGGTCTCAGTTTGCAGTGTCATAGCCAGCTGATTTTGAGTAATTGTTCCACCAGGTTAGAGCTGCATCCTGGAAAGTAAACGATGCATACTTAACCTTGTCCTCTTCCGAACAACCACTAATTTGGAATACCGGTTCTAACTTCTCAATCCATCGAACCAGAACAACTGCTCCTTCAGTACCACCAAAACCTCCAGTCATTATCTTCCTGAAGTCTTGATAAGTACAGCCTCGAGCGTTGTTGTTTGTGGGTCTAGAATTCCCACAATCAGTTGTCGAGTTGTTAGCTGCAGCCAGTGCTGCTGCCACCCTTTCTTCTACCAGCTGGTCGAGCATAGCTCGATTTATAGGTGGAGCTGCTGCAGTTGCCCTAGCTAGGCCTGGATTTGTTGTTTGTGCACGAGCAGTTCTGGTTGTTCTTTTTGGAGGCATTTTGCTGTATCAGAAAGATATAGATATTTGAGATTTCGAGAGTTTATTATCGCACAAGAGTATAATCATAGGTAGAGCGTATGAGTAAGATCAATCATAAGGAAGTTGACACAATGGAATAATAAATCAATCTTGTCGTAGATTTAAATCAATTCAGGTTCACAAAAGGTTACAAGCTCGAATACATAGAGGAATATCATAAGTTTTTGAATACAGATAAGGAAAAACTACAAATGCCACTAACTGACAGCCACTCAGTCTAGTGGAAACACCAACTACTAATAGAACTAAGATCCATCGCGCCCTAAACGTAACTGCTCCAGCTCTTGTGCCATCCGTGCTATGATAGTCTCCAGATGACCTGTCCTAGTCTCCAGCTGCGTAATGTGTCTCCTTGATGCCAACACTTCTCTACGGTCCTCATGCTCGGACCTCGTGACCCTAGCCATCACCGACTCTAACTCATGCATCCGATTCCAGTTAGTCCACTCAGCATCCCATGCCCTAGCCTGATCTCTCTCTATATCACCCAGTCTCTGACGAACTCCTGCAAGTTCCCTGCTAACTTGCTCATCACGGCGTCCAAGCCTCTCTAACTGATCAGAGTGAACATCCAGTAAATTCCACTGTGCCCCAAGCTGGATCAGGAATCTCGTGGCATCATCCTCCTCCTCCTCACTATAGGTGAGACGGCAGGTGGAGGGGAATCTGGCACTAACGGAGATGGTAGCACAAATGATGGTGAAGATGGCTCATATGCGGGACTGCCAACATGAAGTGGAGCACTATGAACACACTCAATATCCTTCCATATCTCCCCATTGATCTCACAAGTAACTGAAACCTCATCTCTAGCTCGTAACCCAGCAGCTCTCAGTCCTAATCCCAGAGGCATATCCATATCTCCTCCTGTCATCTGAGCAGCTCTGGAACTCTGCCCAATCTCAAATGTACCCTGAACTTCCTCCATAACCGCCTTCCCATGACGCGGTTCTGCTGGCACAGTCTGTTCAGGTGTAGATTCTGCTATCGGTTCCACCTCCGAATCCTCCTCCGGTTCCTTTTCTGGATCCTCTTCTTATTCCTCCTCGGGATCCTCAACTGTATAAGAATCATCGGCTCTCCTGAGCCTCTGATGTGGTGGAGATTGATCTGGGGATGATGCGGGTAAAAGAGATACTGGGGTAGTAGAGGTACCCATATAGACAGCTCGGGTTCTCCTCTGGGGTAATGATGGTAAATCTGAGTACCGCATTCGATATTCTGGGACTCTCATGCGGGTAGTACGGCGAACAGGATGAGTGTGGATGTATGGAGTGGTAGTATCAGTAGTAGTAGGGATAAGTTGGATAGAAGTCTGATCTGTAGTGGGTGTAGGTAATGCTGAGGCGAGTACAGGCTTAGTGTGATCAGGGTCTGTTGCATTAAAAGCATGTAACACCTGCATGTATGGATCGTCGGAGTCTGGCGAGATCAGAGGAATGTGATGTGAAGACATAGTCTGTGACAAAATGGTATATATGCGTAAGTATATCAAAAATACTCGAAATAAGTAGTACAAGTTACGTATGTATAAATATACATATAATACACGTAGCTAAGCAAAATCAACATATTTTATTAAGAAGCTAAGATAAATAATCATCAAACAAATAGTGAGCAAGGCAGGCAGGCAAGTGGCAGCCATAGGGACTTGTTTTTGTAAAAATCGGTTATAGTTTAGGATTTATATGTACCTAGTTCTCTATAACCTAGGCTCTGATGCCAATCTGTAACACCCCCAAAATCTGGTATAGCGAAAGCATTCGGGTCATGGGGTGCTACTAAATTGATAATCACAACACAAGGTAACAAAGAACGGAATACATACTCCGTTTTAATTGATTAAAATCATGGAAATATTGTTTACAACATTGTTTCGAATTAATAAACTGAAGCCCAAAAATTTCAGTTGTCCCAGACAAAAACAAGTCATAATTAAAAACCACAACATTCAAACAGTAATCTATGACCCTTGCCCTGCCACTACCTTGTCATAATATTCAGCTTAAGCACATGAGAAAAACATGCTTAAAAGGTCAGCAAAAAGCTGGCGAGTTCATAGGTTTATTAATAAGCAGTAAATCAGTAGTTGGACCATGAGTTTAGCATATGAACATTACAACCCATGCAATGGCATATAAAATACAGTCTATTACGCTAGCACTAAGTTCATGCAACCGAAGCTATAACTTGTGTGCATGCTCTAGAAGCATGTTAAATATCAGTGGCCCGGAGAGTGTGTATCCCAGACACTTGTAGTTTTGACATGTATACGTTCGTTTGCCTATCCGGTCAACCCGAACGGGGACGTTACTCCCAATAGATCTATTTATAACACTCGCGCTTCCCAGCAGGAATTGACGGTTCATGAGTTGGGCATAAAAGGAGGCTAAACCACGTAATAGCATAGACAATAGTTTGGTCCATAAAATAGTTTTGCATTTTTCTCACCTCGATAGTAAAACAAGTTTAAATAGTGTAGGGCTATAAACTCACCTTGATAAATAGCAGTCAGATCACAAAATAGTTCAGATAGAGTTCAACACCGACACGCGACCTAGATTACTAAGGTTTGTTTTAGTTCACAGTTCAAATTCAAGAATTCCAAATGTTTTAAAGAGTTCATGTTGGTGTTGCTGGTGTGGCAGCATTTAAGTTAGAACAATGTTTTTAACATTTGTAGATATTGGCTCATTGTAATGTACAAGCGTACAAAAGATTAAGATTAGTAAACCTTCGAATTGACAGAGATCGGAAAACTACGCACGAAGGATAATGACTATTGTATGTCAAACGTGAACGACATATGAGAACGTTGGCGTTAAGTGGGTGTATGTGTGTATATATCCATTCATATATACATATGGTCTTTGTGAAGAATGTTTAAGTTTGAGAAGGTTTCATTATTACATGATGAGTTATAACTTGTGTTTGCCAGAAATCATTGTTTTAACAAATTTGAAATTTGGGTTTCGAAAAATAATCGTTTCACAATCAATTGATTTATATAAGTTTTGACACGACCAATACGAGTTGTAAGCTATGAAAACATTTAGTTAGTTTATATCTCCAACTTTAATAGTTGTTTATATATATATATATATATATGTCGTGAAATGGAAATTTATGTTTTTCCCCATTTTAATGTTTTCAAGTCGTTCATATATATATCGTTTATCATAAAAGTTATGTGTTCAAAACTGATTTGTACATCAAATGTTCTCATTTTAAAACTCATGTCGGGTTTTAAATTATGACATATATATAATGTCAAGTTGTTATATGTTTAGAACATGTGGCGAAATAATTGCTCATCGAGTTATTTTATTATGTAGTTGAAATATATTTTTAACAACTATTTGATCGGCAATTTTTCTTTGAGTCGACAATAAAATTTTATGTGTGACGGGTTGGCTGCGGCCATTGCTTATTAATAGAATAGTTTTAATATTTTACACATGATCTTGGGCTTTAGTGTACAAGGACCAGCGGCCTATTTTTTAGTTTTAAACCGCTTGGGCCTCGGCCGGGAAAGGAACAAGAAATTAACCAACCAAGGTAAATATGTGATGGGCTTCGGCCCAAGTGTAAAAGTGGGTATTATCAACATGGATCCAATACATATATTTTCCTGTTTTTCTTTCTCTCGATGGAAACACAAAAACAATACACACAAGTATTTCTGAACTTGAAATATGGGTTTTGTTCCGCTCATAGACCTGAGCAATTTTGGCGAGTGATAAAGGTTCGAGACAAGGGCTTGACAAGGTGGGTGTTGTGCACATTGTAGAACTATTCGACCCAAGTATAACGAGCACCCTATATGGGTGTTACGCACCAAGACTATGACTCAAAACACAATCAATGAGGTGGTTTTCCCAAGCACACCATAGCACCCTTTGGGGTGGTGCTCGAGTCAACCAATTTAAAAATAACAAGTCACGTTCACGAGTGAGCTTATGTGGCCTCTCGGCTTCACCCAGGACACCATTTACTGCCTAGTTCAAATACCCATGAGTGGAATTAAAACAAACTAATATGACTTCAAACACAACCATGACAAGGAGTCGAATATTAAGTAAGCTAAAATAGCAAAAGACCAAGATTTATGATCCTCATTCTACTCGATCCCAAACTCGTTTTGAGGGTCGACATTTTTCTTTCAAACAAAAGCACAAACACTTTGCGTACATATTTTTAAGGCCACCATATGGCTACTTAAACTCTTAACCATAACCACAAACATTCGGACATAATAAAATGGTTATAATAGCACATTTTCGGATAGCATAGACCAACCAAAGTCTAACCTTTGACACAACCTAACTAACGACACAACCTTGAGTTCATGAGCCAACATCAGTTTCTAAATAGTGTTCTTAT
The DNA here is from genome assembly GCA_021014915.2 of Artemisia tridentata subsp. tridentata. Taxonomy (NCBI): domain Eukaryota; kingdom Viridiplantae; phylum Streptophyta; class Magnoliopsida; order Asterales; family Asteraceae; genus Artemisia; species Artemisia tridentata. Next base: position 195,094,855 of record CP139503.1, on the reverse strand, counting down.
CTTTAACAGTTTCAAGACTTTCTAAACCACACCAAGGCTAACTAAATGAATCGACATAATTTTTAATAACAAGAAATTCATAACAATCACAAGGAAATATATATTATTTGAGAGTTTTAACAGTAAACATAACCACAAGATTTGAGTTTTAAAACCTTACAAAGGATTTGACACTGGATCGATTACAGAAGCAATTATTGAAAGTCCACCCAATTCCAAGCAAGCCACACCCTTCTTTCTCCCTTTAATTCCCTCGACTGAGACTATGATTGAGGTGAGATTGATGTTTTTTGGTGTGACATGCTCATCCTGGAATCGATGTTCTTAAGGGATAACTAAAGGAAACTCCTTGACTTCCTTTTGATCATCAAGAGATGAGGTTTCACCTATTTTTGGCTAATCTCTCTTTCTTGACCTTGATTTGTTTGAGGTTTAACCACTGTGGATCGAATGTTGAATCCGGCAAAAGCCATGGGGAATTCAAAAGGTGCTAAAGTATCACCTATGGATAGTGATAGATGAAGATGGAGTAGGGTGATTTCTTGGTTTCTTCAATCAAGATAGTCAAACGAAATGGTTCTGTGAGTTGGGGTAATCGAATGAGAAGGAAGAGGCGAGTCAGTAAAGAAGATAGGCCTCACATGTTACTTTACTGAAAAAGGAGTATATATATATATATATATTTATTTGTTTTAAGCTTTGTAATGTATTCTGTGTACCCCGTGTCTTGTTTAGCTGAGGTAAAATTATGGTACCTCGGTTTCACGTAAACGTGAAAAATATCATTCTGGAGTCGTTTTTACAATACTGATGTAAAATAAATTTGTTGACTCCCAAAAATAAATTTTAAAGTTCAACCTTTACTAAAGTGGTGTCGTACGCGTGTGGTGTCGGTTTTCAGGAAAAACAAGATAACCTCTCGTTTTTGTTTCATTAGTGTCTGAAATTGTCAGAAAGTGATGAATTCACTTTTACTGATAAATTTAAATAGTTTTGGCGAGTTATTGTACGCTACTGCGTGCGGGTTTGCTTCCTGTAATAAATATGTAAACACGTAATTGATCAGTTTGATAGTTGTGTAATAATAAATAGACATTTATTATTAAAATATTAGTGTGAAAATTTCCATTTGTCAGAATGGTTTATGAGGAGGTGAGATGGAGCCCGAGATTGAGGGTCATGGAGCAATTGGAGTTGGTAGCTCCCAGGCTAGTGGTAGCCAAGGAAATGTTGAAGGGGAGCGTGTTAAGGTACGTCCATCCATGAGCATTACTGATAGGCTCAGGGTGATGGATGGTAGGCTAGGACACATAGAGGAGGACAGGTCCCAAATTGTTGAGGACATGGATGACATGACAGCCGTGGTGTTTGGTATGAACTACCATTTTGATGGCTTTTATAATGATTTTAGACAAATGCAGGTGCAGCAACAGGAGTACTTCAAGTGGAATGACGATCTTACCAGCTAGATGCTTGCCAACATGCAACTCAGCTACCCTAGTTGGAATGGACGACCCTACGTTTACGTGCCAGATATACCAGATATAGGGATCCAGCAAGGAGTCACCTTCATGGGGCCTCAGCAATTCCCCAAAAGCACCTCAGCCACTCCCCAAGACCCCTACAGCATGCCCTCTCAGTTCCAAAGCATGTGGATCAGGATCAGGAGTGATATCTCCTTTGTTGGTTTCAAAAATAATATTGCTCTATGCATCTCTAAAACAATTTTATTTGAACTATGCCTGTAATAATTTTAACTTCTAGGATGTACCTTATGCTTTATAATATCTAGTACTTCCAGTTATAATCATTTGCGTGTTTTAGATTACGGATTTTGTAACCAGTTATGGAATTACGTTGTAACCAGTTATTAGAGTAAGGGAACTTGAGTATTGATAGGAGTTACGGCGTAACCGGTCGTTGGACCTACGCCGTAAATATTCCCTGATGGCTTTACTTTGGTGGACTTCCTTGATAAGTGATTGAGAGGGAAGTTTCTTTTCATTTTTCATTTCTATTCTTTTTTTATTTTTATTTAGTACAAAAGGGACCTTGTACAACTTAAGTGAGGGGGATAGGAATAGAAATGACCATATGTTTAAAACTTAGCTTACTTGCCCTCAATTTTTTTTAGTTTTTCTAGTTTATTTTCAAAAATTTTGCCATTTTCAAAAATTTTGACATATTTTTCTTAACCTAACTAGAATATACTTTAGCCGAGCACACAATAACCCTTGATTCCATTTGTGAGGTTTAACCTTTCAATTTTCCCATATTAATCTAATCCACCAAATATTGAGTGTGCTAGTAGTATTGTAAACTTTAGAACTTGGCATTTGCATCATTTCGAGACCATAGATGAGTAATGTATTGAGTTAGCTTGATGCATTTGGAAGAGATAGTTTTAGAAGGCAATATTCTAGGATTCACACCAAAAACAGCCTGCATGTGTAAAAATTGTGCAAGTTTATCGATTAGTCACCTCGACTTTTTGACCCCCGTGTTAAAACCTTTTCTTGCACTCGCCTTTAGTGCAAGATACCCCTAGATACACCCTTCTGAGCCTTTCTCTTCGTTTCTTAACCCATATTATGTATTGTTTCGTTACACCTATTCGCTTTAGACTACCGTACAGTCTTGGTTTATGATTGGGAAGTTGCCGGTTACCTAAGTTTGAGGTTCGAGTATAGAAATTTGGAAATCACGCCTACATTGAAGACACAAATTTGAAGATCGTTATAGACCCCCGTGTTCCTCGCTTATGATTCATCCCAAGTGGGGGGATGACCTATTTATTTTAGTAAATAAATAAATATAAAAAAAAAATTAATAATTATTTAAAATATATATATATAAATAATGGCGTAACCTTAGGTATTGGTTACGTTATAGACCCCTGTGTTCCTCACTTATGATTCATCCCAATTTAGGGGATGACCTATTTATTTTAGTTAAAAAAAGTATAATTATTTATCATTATTGTAAAAGGGGCTAGTATAAACCCATAGTATTCATGGTGGTGCTTAGTGGCTAGCAACGAGGAATTTGCCTCGTTCACATTCATTTGACGGTACGAGTTGGTGACGTGACTACACCAACTAGCTTTTTGCAGACCAAGTTAGTGTGCACCTCATCATTTGGAATCTATGGCACACTAACTTGTTATTTAATGATCCGGTTTTCTCATTTGGAAGCTTGGATTTTGGATGGACGGTGGGCGGCAACAACTTGGTTATGAGCTAAGACTATTTGTTCGTTTATTTTTATTTTACACCCTTTATGTGCATCCCATGTCTTATCCTACCCTTTAGTCATGAACCGTGCTTAGGTGAGGGAGCGAGCAGTCATTGGTGTCCTAGCCATGGATTTGTTCATGTATCGATGGTCTTTGTCGCCTTCACCGTGGCACGTTAGTAATGACAAACTTACCCCTAGCCTTTATGAAATGATAACCCAATATTGCATTCGAGGATTGTCTTGACCTTAGCTCTAGTGGTGGAGTTTTGTGTAACCGCCAAGCCTATGATATAATACATGCTATGACTGTGCGTATGAGTGATTACCCCGAAATTGAACACTTAGAATAGAGAGTGTACGAGTGTTTTGTTCCCCATTTCGTGAGGTGTTCGGCTTTGATTATTCTAGCATAGGAAGTTTTTAATCTCATATCTTCTTAGTAACTAGGGAGATATCCTTTTGAAAATTATTCTAATATAATATATCTGAGGGCAAGTAGAGTTTAAGTGGAGGGATATTTGATAACATCAAATAGTCTTGATATTCTAAGTGTCAATTTCCCCGATTATGATGATTAATTATGCAATATTACATTGGAATATGCTCTTATTTCTTAATATTTAATTTCAGGACAATGAAGAGCATTGGAACGGATAAGATACAAATATTGGACTAATAAAGACTAACTTAAAGACGAAGACAAACCTTACAAGACACAAGGTTACGACGTAACTGATCATTGAGGTTACGCCGTATATATTTGAAGACATAGATAATTTCATGCAACTTGAAGATTACGCCGTAACTGACCAATAGCGTTACGGCGTAAAAGTGGAAATTAATTTAACGAGAGTTTTACGGGCGTAACCCACTCTTAAGGTTACACCGTAGGTTGACTGACGTATTGATCAAGGATGGCGGTTACGGCGTAACTTGGCGATGTAGTTACGCCGTAAGTATGGATAAGATTTTATTGAAGATCAGTTTTAAGAAGGGTTACGGCGTAACCAATACCTATGGTTACGCCGTAAAAAAATCGTGCACTATAAATACTTAAAGAATTTTGCATCAAAGATATCTCCCCTTTCCCAAACCTAAACTAGGGTATGGGGAGAGCAACCTTAGAAGATAAATGGAGGATTAGAATATTGGAAGAATGGAGTTTCATGTAACTAGGAATCATTCTAGTTTCTTTCAAGTTTGGATTCTATTATGCTTTTCAATTAATCTTTCGATGGATTCATTTTACTAATTTAAGCTTTGGTTTCGTACATTATCTTTGTTTCTCTATATAGACGTTGTTTTTGCTTATTCGTGAACACCCTTGTTTCGGTAGTATCAAATCTTGATAGTATCTATAAAGCTAGGAAAATTGACCATAGGACCCTAGCCGAGTAGGTTTCGAGGAATGGTAGGAATTGGCCATAGTACTATCATTTCCTTGTGTGCGAATTGACCATATGATCACCTATCAAATGGATAAACTTAAAAAGTTAGGGGAAACCTAAGTTCAGAGATGTCGGGTTTCATTAGAATAATTCTATTAGACATGGCGCGTAATGACTTAGCATAGATTACTGATGAACTCAAATAAGTACATTTTATTACTATCATTTATCCTATTAATTTGACTTGTTTTATTATATTATGTATGAGGATTAATACTTAATCATTTACTTTTGTAATTCTCAGTTGAAAACAAGCATTTGGTGAAACTTGGCGATTTTAGACTAATTATGGGGCAAAACATGCAAGAAGTTAAGAGTCTACTGAAATGTACAAGATCAAGACTATTCTGCTCCAGATGCGCCGCATCTCACTTATGAAATGCGCCGCATCACTATCAATATTTCACCAGATACGATCCAAGATACAAGAGGACATGCGCCGCATCTATAAATGGAGTTACGCCGCATCTTCTGGCGGTGTACGAATATTCCTGAATATTATAATCTTGGACCCCACGCGAAGTTAAGTAAATGCGCCGCATCTACTTACTAGATGCGCCGCATCTTACCCTCAGACAGAAACTATAAATACCCTAAGACCAGACGAATTTCGTGTGACACATATTATATACGAAGACCGAAGACCAGAAACCTAGGACGAATTCAGTCAAGGCAGCAGCACAAGACACACCCAAATCAAAGATACAAGAGCTATAAGAAGGTGTTGCATGTGTTTAATTCATTAAGTAGTTTTGTTTTATTGTGTTAGTAAACTTTAATTCATCAAGATTGGTGGCTTGTGTAATGTGACAACGGAAAGATTGCACTCCCTTAAAACTGCTTTCTCATTAATTAAAGTTTATATGTTGATGTCATTGGTGACTTTTATTAGTGCATTGATAACCTCTGTGTCTAGCTGAGCGTTGATCGGGTCGCCATGCCTCTGCCTTCGCCTGTTTATTAGAACGCCTATGTATTCTATGGTCTGTAGAAAAGTAGGAGAAAGATAAACGGGATAGTCATAAGTAATCATTAAGGGTTTACTCGCCGATAAGATTAGAACCAACGAGAAAGGACTTAATCTCAGTGCGTTGCATCGAACTATACACTTCATATAACACTAGCAATAAAACAAGTGACAAACTACTTATCATAAGGACAGCCCTCTTATTGTCTCGAGTATTTATCTGTGTACGTGTGTGCTACTTGTTGATTCGTGCCTATTGGTTTAGTTTATTATTTAATTGCAACCAAATCGTGCCAGTCTCTCAGGCTGAACCCCCCTTGCGTTAGAATAGGTTGTATAGCTAACTTAATTTATTAAAATACTGATTAGAATAACTAGATAATACGTTCCACTCTTAGTGATCGACACTCTACTTACCATTATATTCATACTGACCGGGTACACTGCTCGTTAAGTGTGTGTGTTATTGATAAGTCGGCTAAATATAAATTTAAAACTTGAGTAGGCATTAAAACTGCTAAACCGCAACGACACAACGCTACGCATCAAGTTTTTGGCGCCGCTGCCGGGGAGTGAATTGTTATTATCTGTTAATTTGATTAGTATTTTAATTATGTTTTAATTTTTTTTTATCTAACCGCTAATTTTGTTGTGTATTAGTTTAATTTGCATTCATTGTACTATTTTGCATATTTTCTGTTTTTGTGTGTTATTTGTTTGCTTTTGTTTGTGTTTATTTTCGTGTGTTTTTATTTGTTTTTATTTTTCGTATTTTTTGTTCTGCTATCGTTGTACTGAGCTAAATCGAACGATACGGCGCATCTGATTTCTCAGATACGGCGTATTGCGTTCAATTTTTATAAAATACAACGCGTTTAATTAATTCGATACGACGCATCTTTTCCACAATATACGGCGTATCTGTTTTTAATAAGAAATTTTTTCTAAGAAATAAAGCGATACGACGCATCTTTTCCCCAAGATACGGCGTATCTGTTTTTAAGGAAAATTTTTTCTAAACGTTAACGCCATACGACGCATCTGCTTTAGCAGATACGGCGCATCTATTATTTTAATTAAAAACAGTTTTTGATTAATTAAACAGATACGGCGCATCGATCTCTATCGATACGGCGTATCTTCTGAATCAAAAATCTTATATTTTGAAACGTAACGAAAATACGGCGCATTAACTTTTGTTAATACGACGCATTTAATTTTAAATAAATATCGATTTTTGATTATTAAAATTGATACGGCGCATTCAAATTTCTAAGCGGCGTATCTATTTTCTGAATAAAGTCTGATTTAATTTTAACGATTATAAGATACGGCGTATCTAATTTTTTGGATACGGCGCATCGTCTGCAGATATCAGCTATTTGTATTCTTATATCCGTTTCTATATTCATTAATTTCTCTTCTAGCGAACAAATCCTACTGATGATTTTACCTTTGATGACAGATTTTGCTATGGAAGACATGTCAGTTAACGGATATCTTGCTAAGGAATGCTTACTTTCAGATTCATTCAATGTGCTCATGATCGATGCAGATTTATTCTCTTGGGAGACCCCTCTTGAAGCTGCTTTTAAGGAATTCATGCGTTTATGCAACATTGACGAAGGGGTATTCTCTTATGATGTATTTGTGAGGTACACTGGAGATGAATTGTCGCTCTTATGGCCTATCATTGAATCCAAAGGATTGAACTGGACTACTATCGAAGAAGATGATGGGAAATTCTATCTTGCATACATGGACTCAAGCAACAAAAGCTGTGGTGGAGGCAATACCCAAATCTCTTACATGCCTTATTCTGAACAGTACTGGGGATTAAATGAGAACTATCTGGACGATGACAGAATTTATGCTGTGGCGGAGTTACTATTTCATGGCAAGTTGGTAAGATTGATGGACCTCTCCCTCGATGATTGGCTTGAACTTAAATATGGTAGTCCGAAGTTTGCCCCTGCGAATGAAGTCAAGCGGATTATGACTTCATGGTTGACACGGAGTTTTAGGGAGCAATTTAACGAGTTCATGGAGATAAAGAGAAAAATGATTGAAAAGACTTGCTTTGACGTTAACCACGATCCTAACGATGTTGATTTTTCAGAATGGTTGGCTAGTAAGTTTAATAACCATAAGAGCATGGATCGAGCTACTAAGGATGCATTATGGGTATATTGGATAAGAGGTGAAGACGAAGAAGTAGAAAGCGATTATGGGTCGTCACTTCATGATTCAACAATCAATGAGGGGATTGAAGAATTATTCAGAATTGACATTGATGTGTTCGATTATGAGACACCCTTGTGCAAGCAGTTCAAGGAATTTAACTACCTTCTTCGAGTCGACAATGATGTGCTTACTGGAGATTTACCAGGATTCAAGACTTATGATAATTTCAAAAACACCTGGTACTACGAATGGAATGAACAAATACCATGGGTTTGGGATAAACCATGGGAATTTGAGCACATTAATCACACCTGTACACCCTTCGTTTTCAAGGATGGGAGTAGTGTTTGGCCGACCTGTGATTATAAGAGTGACGGAACCTGTAATGGGGGAAGTATTATTGGGATGAAACGGGTTGGAAAAGATGTAACCTTTGAAGATTATGAGTGGTACGATAATGTTGAAGACTGCCCACGAAAAACTGAAGCTTTGCAAGAAAAGGGTAGAATTGAATACTTGAAAGGACTTAAGGGAACATCAAATACTACTTTCTGGGAATGGGTGCATGAACAATTTGATGATTACACGAAGCTTAGTCGACGGCTACAATGGGAATTGGAAAGAGAATGGGAGGCGATTCAAGATGATGATAACAATAAGTCATTAATTGATGTACTAGATGACTATTTAATTAAGGATCCTTATTTTAAGTATGTTGATAAAGACGAGGAAGAATTCACCAAAAAAGAAAGTGTCAACTACTTGGGATTCCTTATAATGAGCCACCCATGATTATTTCCGAAAAATTTAAAATCATCAAATATTCTTTGGGACCTGATGAAGAGTATGTTGCGACGAAGACCAAGAGTTATAGAAGATTAATCCGAACGGAAGAAAACGTCGCAAAGCTATACGGGAACATCTTTCGGATGAAGGAAGAAGGATGAACCGTGACAAGGACTAAATGAAGAGCTGAACGTGAGTCTAACTTGAAGACTCTGGAATAAAGACAAGTGCTTACCGGGAGACAACCCGGATTTATCTTTTATTATTCTGTTTATGTGTCGAGTCAGTCAGGCCGCAGAGGATACGGCGCATCTCAATTCTGAGATGCGACGCATCTCCTGCAATGGTCATATCTTATTTTATTTTTCTGCATTTTTTATTTTCGACTTTAAAACTTTTTATCAGTTTATTTTAATGCGGCGCATCCCTGGTTAAGGATGCGGCGCATCTTCTATTCTGATCCGTATTTATTCCAGGCTCGATACGGCGTATCTTCTTCCATAAGATACGGCGCATCGACTGACCTAATGATTTTCATTTTTAATTTTTATGTTTTATTTTTCCTAACGACTAATGTATTATGCAAGTTGAACCTTTCTTATCTTAGGTGTGTTTTGAAGCCTTGGTGGTATTATAGATTCCTGCATTTCCTGTGGATACATCGAATATGAAGCTTAAACGTTCTAATCCACAAGAAAGATGATTTTTGCTCTAATACTAATGGAGGATCATACCGAGCAAATCTCAGGGGAGTTTTTCTGTTCTAATTCTTTTATTTTCCAGTTTTTAACCTTTTATACGAACAACGAGGACGTTGTTTAACTTAAGTGGGGGGATTGGAGAATTAGAACACTTAACACTTACTTGTCCTAAACTTTTCAAAATATGCTTAAAATGTGCTTAATATATCAAAATTTAAAATTGTTTAGCATGTTTTTGTTTAAAGTCTAAGTTGCATAGCTGCACACACGACGTTATTTTTAAAAATTGTGATTTTTCAAAACTCACAAATCTATGAGTGTGCCGGTGACTTGTAAACTTTAGAACTTGGCTTGTATACTATTCGAGACCACCATAATAAGTATTATTTATATAATTGGAATGACTTGTCTAAATTGGTAAAATTTCTAGGATTACACCCAAATAGCCTTTATATGTTATGTGTTATTAGCTAACTACACTGGTTAGTTAACCCCCGTATAAACCCTTTTGTTACTCTCATTTTTAGAGTAAGATACCCCTAGAAAAACACTCAGAGCCATTCCTTTCGTTTCTTACACCTTTGTTAAAATGTTTCGTTACACCTTAAACCTTAGCCTACCCTATAGATTAAAATCCGTGGTTGGTTAATTGCTATAGGCAAAGTGTGTTTCCTTACATTACCTGTGTTCGCGTGCGTAATTCATTATCTATGGTTAGGTCGGGAAATTGCACAATGCAATTGGAGTGAAAGTAAATATTGTATATTTTTGAGTTTATTTTTCGTGTGTTTACTACTTTCACTTTTACCATTATTTCTGAAGTCATGAAAAGTATGAAAAAATTATCCAGAACTATTGTTTTGGTGATGTGGTGAAATTTTACACATCTATGTTTATGTTATTATATAAAAAAAAAAATAATAATAAAAAAAAAAATAAAAAATAATAATAATAATAATAATCGAAAAAATGAGAAAAGAAAAAGAAAAAAAAAGAAGAAAGTTGGATGTTTGTTTTAACCAGCGATGTAAAGTTATGTAAGTGGTCGATATCACCACTAGTTGTTGTATATTATATCTATGGATTGAATAGGAGTTGGCAGTTATGGGAACGTCAACTAAGGTTTATTCTTTGATTAAGATCTTGTTGAGTATAATTCGTGTCTACCTAAAGCGTGTGTTTCAAGTGTTAAAGCGTGAGTTATTCAATGATATGAGTCTTATTCATGGGATGGTTGGGATAGTGATTAACCACACTTAGGATTTTAATTTATTTGTTTTGTTTATTTTTTTTATTTTACACCAATTTATATCCCAAATATTATCCATACCCTGTATTATTCTTTATCCAACGAAACCTTTGATTTATTGAGATTAGGGATTTGAGCAATCTTAAGTATCGTAGTCGTGGATTCGGCTATGTATTTATGATTTTGTCGCCCTTTTTGATATATTATTATTGGTGAAGTTTGGACCTATCTTTAGCCTATTCGAGTTAAGGATTTGAGCAATTGCAAGTATCGTGTTCGTGGATTCGATCATGTATTTGTGATTTTGTCGCCTTTTCTGGAATTTGAGATCAATAGAGATTAAGAATAATTAACCCTTAAGCCTAAAAACCCTTTTTACCGCTTTAGACTTGTTATTCCTTGGCTTTAGTGGAGGAGATGTGTATACTTGCCAAGCTTATGATAGAATATTCGTCGCGACTGGACAGTTAAACGATTAGATTTGCTTTTATCAAAATATTTTATTCTACTTCTAATTCGTTAAGTGTTTAGTTGTGTGATTATGACAAAAACGAATACATGCTTAAATATAAAAATAAATCCTAATATCTTTTAGGATACATTTTCATAAGATTAATTCTAAGGTTTACTTGGGGACAAGTAAAGTTCAAGTGGGGGATATTTGATGAACTCAAATAAGTACATTTTATTACTATCATTTATCCTATTAATTTGACTTGTTTTATTATATTATGTATGAGGATTGATACTTAATCATTTACTTTTGTAATTCTTAGTTGAAAACAAGCATTTGGTGAAACTTGGCGATTTTGGACTAATTATGGGGCAAAACATGCAAGAAGTTAAGAGTCTACTGAAATGTACAAGATCAAGACTATTCTGCTCCAGATGCGCCGCATCTCACTTATGACATGTGCCGCATCACTATCAATATTTCACCAGATACGATCCAAGATACAAGAGGACATGCGCCACATCTATAAATGGAGTTACGCCGCATCTTCTGGCGGTGTACGAATATTCCTGAATATTATAATCTTGGACCCCACGCGAAGTTAAGTAAATGCGCCGCATCTACTTACTAGATGCGCCGCATCTTACCCTCAGACAGAAACTATAAATACCCCAAGACCAGACGAATTTCGTGTGACACATATTATATACGAAGACCGAAGACCAGAAACCTAGGACGAATTCAGTCAAGGCAGCAGCACAAGACACACCCAAATCAAAGATACAAGAGCTGTAAGAAGGTGCTGCATGTGTTTAATTCATTAAGTAGTTTTGTTTTATTGTGTTAGTAAACTTTAATTCATCAAGATTGGTGGCTTGTGTAATGTGACAACGGAAAGATTGCACTCCCTTAAAACTGCTTTCTCATTAATTAAAGTTTATTTGTTGATGTCATTGGTGACTTTTATTAGTGCATTGATAACCTCTGTGTCTAGCTGAGCGTTGATCGGGTCGCCATGCCTCTGCCCTCGCCTGTTTATTAGATCGCCTATGTATTCTATGGTCTGTAGAAAAGTAGGAGAAAGATAAACGGGATAGTCATAAGTAATCATTAAGGGTTTACTCGCCGATAAGATTAGAACCAACGAGAAAGGACTTAATCTCGGTGCGTTGCATCGAACTATACACTTCATATAACACTAGCAATAAAACAAGTGACAAACTACTTATCATAAGGACAGCCCTCTTATTGTCTCGAGTATTTATCTGTGTACGTGTGTGCTACTTGCTAATTCGTGCCTATTGGTTTAGTTTATTATTTAATTGCAACCAAATCGTGCCAGTCTCTCAGGCTGAACCCCCCTTGCGTTAGAATAGGTTGTATAGCTAACTTAATTTATTAAAATACTGATTAGAATAACTAGATAATACGTTCCACTCTTAGTGATCGACACTCTACTTGCCATTATATTCATACTGACCGGGTACACTGCTCGTTAAGTGTGTGTGTTATTGATAAGTCGGCTAAATATAAATTTAAAACTTGAGTAGGCATTAAAACTGCTAAACCGCAACGACACATCGCACCGCATCAATTACCCACGAATTCTATCAATCTTATGATGATGGAATAGGAATCTATGTGACATAGGCTAGACAAATTGACCATAGGAGTCTAGTGAAATTTACCCACTATATGGAATTAAAGGAACAAGATTTACGTGCAACTTAATTCTTGATTAGTCATATCATTTTCCTTTCTATCCTTACATTTTAATTCTGTTAGTTTAAAGTTTTATTATTTATCAAACAACTTTCACTTAATCAAATCTATTCGAATTTAATACCTTATTTCACCAATCCAACAGCTCTTGGGACGACACTCGGATTTACCTAGGCTTTAGTTCACATGACCGGGTACACTGCCCGTTAATATGTGTTAGTACTAGTATCTCTTAGTTTATAAATGTAAAACAAGATGAAAAATGCACATCAGAGAGAATATTTCATTTCGTCTAATAAGGTCTCGCCTTTACCTGTTACAAGTGTTTAATTGATTGAAATTCGAAAATGGATAGTTATTGATAGGACAAATAAAAATAATTACACTTATTATAGAACGGAGAAAGTATATTATAAGATATTCAGTTATCGGTAAATAGTGATAAGTATGTTTTTTCTTTATCTCTTATATATAATAAGAAAACAAACAAATTTTGAAATCAAATCATTCAAGAAGTTTCAATCGGATCAATATGATAGCTCAATTATGTCACATAAGGAAAATATAGTCATCTCATTAGACAATACAAAGTCAAAATTGAAATAATTAGTCAAACATATCTAAATTTCATTCAACAAATATATATATATATATATATATATATATATATATATATATATATATATATATATATATATATATATATATATATATATATCCCCATATACATATTAGCAATACCTGCCAACTAGATAAAGCCACTTGGACAAAAAGAATGCCACTTGGCCAAAAAGAATGCCACGTTAAAGCTAGCTGGAAATCCAGCTCAGCAAAACATGCGCCTTCCTCACTTTTGCTCTTATCTTCACTCAGAATTCAAAATTTCAGCCCAGTCAAACCTATAATCACGCCTCCGATCACTCAATGCTAAATCAAATCCATAAACACATACGCCCGATCAATCAATTCCATCTTTATCAAACGTGTGTTATTAAAATTCATGATGTGTGTTTTAAACGGCACATATACGAACCCTAATTTCACCCAATTGAGATCGACTCATCAATTAATGAAGAACCATAATTTCAGAAAATACGTAATCGATGGCTTGACTGAATCGGACCAGGGTGTTTGAAGGTAAATATGAATAATCAATTTTTTGAAATTTTTTATATGTATTAACCATGTATGGTTCATGCCAACGATATCTGATCTAATACCACAACAAGATGGGGATTTAACTTAGGGTTTTGATGATCAAGTTGAATATATAATCCTCACCAGGTTTGTTTTATTTAGAATCCGATTATCACAACGATTCAATTTTGAGAAGGGTGCCATGATTATTTTTAAGTGATATGTGTTTTTTTAATTTCTTGAAAAGAATTAGGTGGCTAATGAGGTTCTGATTGATTTTTACTATGCTTCAAAGTTGGATTTTTACTTGGTTTAAATTTATTAGTTGGTATTTAGATTGTTAGGCATAAAAGAAATGGTAACATGTTACTTTTATTGATTTTAGCCGAAGATCACAAAACTGGATCTGTAAGACGAATGTGATGACAATCGTATAAAGATAGTATCTTACAAAACTGGTAATTTCAGTATCTTCATCCTATATTGGTTAAATAAAGGAAATAATGATAATTGCGAATCAACACAACCACTGATACTATCTACTTGCATTCTTAAAGTTAGCATATTTAGTTTTGGGTGCTCACCACATATACTGTAGGATATTCACGATCAAATAAACACAAGATTGGGACTAAACTATGGATCGAATAGAAGAAGGTTTAGAGAGAGAAGTAGAAGAGTGGAACCTTTAGTGAGAGAAAGAAAGAGATATTAGATTAAATGAGAAAAGGTCCAACCCTTCCCATGGGTGGGAAGGGTGTATTTATAGTCCTTACATATTGTGCCCCTAGAGGGCTGTGGAGCGAGCTGACAGTGGGTAAAGACCCGACCCACTCCACAATATTAATAATAACTAAACTACTAATAATATTACTAATTATCCTACGAGCTATGATGTGCTAATAAGTGCTCGGGGTGACCGAGTCTTCAACTGAATATTTATATTCCTAACAATCTCCCCCTAAGGGAGGTCACCCCGGAAGTAATGTTCTGAATTCTAGCACCTCTTCCTTGAATCTTGACTTCATAGCTCGAAGACCTTGATTCTTCAACGTAAAGACTCTTTGTGCCTTCAGCAGTGAACTTGAGATGACTGTTCTTTGTTTTGGATGATCTTTGAGTATTCTTTGAAGTTATCATCCAACATGCGTCTTCAAGTCATCTTGTGGCTTCGTCATCATGAGAAGTTGTGATCTTGGAGCCTTCTTTGAGATCATCAACCACCAAAAATCTCTGAGCTCATCCATTGTAGTAATGCCTCCATGTGATTTGTTGTGACCGTTGGGCTCGCATGCTCATACTTTTCTGGATCATGATAGCTATCATCAGAGTTGCGGAAGCTGTGTTGAAGGTCTTTTAGCTATCATGATGTCTTTAATAATGAGTTGGAAGTGTGAGCATGGAGTGTGGATTGACTTGTCTCATACTGGAATCAGGAACCACCATCACCATCTTTATATGTACCTGAAATAAAACAGTTAGCAATAAAGTTGGAGAATGAATATGGCTTTGTCATTCATTCGGTGTGGTTGGATTAACCTTCGGATCCGTGAGGACCGACCTGTGATCAGGTAGAATTCCCTTTTAAAGAGAATTCTCCTTGACAGGAATTTCCAGCTTGTTGTAAAGACTCATTCAATGAACTAACATTGGACTCGTCTTACAAGCATGTTCTCATACCGGAACATCTCAAAGCAGACAACACGGTTGAGTGAATCAGTGAATTGAATACCCACTGATTGATGAGAAATTGATTAGAAAAATCACTCGCGTGTTACTAGATAAACAATTTTTATGTAACACGACGAGGGTTTTACACATTAAATCACATTTCTGTCATAAATACTTTTGTTTGAAAATTTTCACAATCAATGCGCTCGAAATTCATTTGATGAGCACATTGAAGGGTTTTCAAAAAGCATCCGTCAATCCATTTCCTGGAACAAGTTTGATTCAAATGTGAATCGACCCATTGTTTCATTCCAGTTGTCACAGGTTTGATCCATGAAGGATCTCACATGTCACCCACCAAGAGCTCGTTAGATGTTGGCTCTAGAAGGATTTCCATCTTCATTGTGATAACTTTAAGTATCACTCGGATGTTCTGGCAATACCATAAGGATAATGCGTAGGACTCTTCATATATATTTTCTTGCTTTTCACGGTGTATGAAACAGCAAGCATATTAGAAATGTGTCCTACTGAGATTTATTGATGATCTCTGGGCTCTAGACTCAATAGTGCGTTTTGATTTTAGTGATCGGAGGTTGGAGAGGACTGCCACCTTTTCAATATCATCTAACTTGGAGTGAGAAAGATGATAGCAATGTATTGATCTACGTGACAAGTGAAACAAGAATCCTTTGAGGGACCTTGAGTGGCTAGGGAGGGTTGTGCAGCGTATCACTGGGTCCATGATACTTTGTCTTCAATGTCAGTAATCAACTACGTGATTCTGACAGCATATGTATTGACCCGGTTTCTGCCTAAGATGTAAGGAGGGCTTCTTTCTTTTCACCCTTTATCTTTACATTTCTTTTTCATTCTTCAACCCCTTCAGTGCTTACCGAGAATTCATTACTAGCACCTTGTTGGGTTTGTTCCAGTACTAGCTCCATCTCAGTCGGCACTTTTCCCTTATTCACTTTTCTCTTTTTTGATCATTCCTAAGGACTTCTATTCTAACTAGAGTATTGTCCCTGGGAAGATCCCTCCGGTTCTGGCTGGATCATGGGAACTAATACCTAACCTTACCATCCTTATAACTCCAATACATAAAGTAAAATGGTCGGTCTTTGGTATTCTTTCTCAATTGCCATCACAAATCATTTGCTCCCCCTCAATATGTGCATCGATATACGAAAGAGTTTAGCACATATGGGAGAGCCTACACTTGAGTCCAAAAGATCACATTTTATCAGTTTTCATATTTAAATCACATTCTCTCCCCCGATCAAAAATTTCAAACCTTTTGAGATTTGTGATCCCAATTGATTTAAATAATTGAGATTTGTGATCCCAATTGATTTAAATAAGTTTAGAAAATATGGGAGAAAATGTGGTCAGGTTTAATATATTCTGATAATGAGACATTACGATGCTCCCCCTCAATCAATGAGGGAGAATGTTAGTGTCAGGTATGATAGGTTTGAAAGATTTTGGATTAAAACAATCATACACTGACACATAACAACCACATTTATTCATTGCTTATTATGCACAAAGTTACTCGTTATGACACAAATGATGTTGACCTTTTTGCGCAGACGATGTGATCATCCGCTTCTCTGAGGGAGTCAGTAGTCAACATCAATTATCCATCCACCAACAAAACTTCCTAAGTATTGAAGATCTCCTCTTGGTGAGATCAGAATAAGAACAGCTTTGTTGAGGTGAAGGTGGTGGTGGTGGTGAAGGTGTTGTTGTTGTAGTTGCTGCCAATGTTGTTGTCGTGGTGAATTCTGAGCCAATCAATAGAGTTTGAACATCTGATCAAATGGTTAGAGCTAGAACTGGCACATTCATATTGGCTATGGAATCTGCATAAGAATATCAACACAGATATACATACATACAGATACACTATTCCTTAATAGCTACCACTTAGCAGCTTGCCACATCATAATACCAAGTTCATCTCATAATCAAACCACAATCAGGTAATACATCAAACTGCTATCTTGCATGAAGAGCAATTAGCAATCATGAACATGGCAATTCACACAGATTTCAATATTCAACACAGGATCTTAGGAACATGATTCTAACATGATAGCTATATACCTAAGCGAATCCTGAGAACATATGCACAATATCAACAATAATTAAGCAGCAATCGACTAACAAAAGTCAAACAACATTTGAAACTCATTCATTCAGATCATACAAATGCCAATGGAGTATTCAAGAACATCAAACACATCGGGATTTCTAACTTCTTTTAGATTTTGAGTTTTAAAGTATTTAGGGGATTAAACGAGGATTCCCAAGTAACACAAATGAACCTTCTAGAAACGTAAAGCTAGGAAACTATAAGCAACTTGCACATAATGTCTTAAAATTTCTAGCAACTAACACATTTGGCCATTTGATATAAAGTTTGGCAATTTCCTCTTCAACTAATACCCCATTAACTACAAAACCTTTTTCTAAGAGATATGAATTAAACAAGAAACCTGTTTGATGATATAAAATTTGAATTCACTCTCCCCCTCAATCAATGACCCGTATTCTAGTTAAATATTTGTAGTCGTTGATTGAGTGACAAATTTTATGCACAATCCAAATCTAAAAGAATTTCAAGCAACACATAATCACCAAGTGTCTCACAAATAATTTTCAGAAGAATCGTAGAATGAAAACTATTTGTATGCAAAGAAGACTTCTCTTCTTAATCAGGAAATGATGCACTGAAACGTACATCAGATCGAAGAAACATGGATATAAAGTAATCCATGCCCAGGTGAACATCACCCAGTTGGAGGAACAACCGTCCTTTTGGCGACGTGCTTTCCCCATTTTGAAGCGCGGGTTGCTATTTGAAGTAATAGCAAGCCATTTAGACATGTTTTAACAATCCATTTTAACTTCTGCTCGAGCTTCATTTAAAGACCCGTGCCATTATTGAATGACATTTCTAAGTCCGTAAATGTTATCGATAAACAGAAGACATGCCTAGGTGAAACTATTTTTGGGATTTTCTATTTTTAATTTTTATGGTTTTTTCGGTTTTACGATTCTCTATTTACAATTTGCAGGTTTTATATTTTTCTATTTAAAATATTCTGGTTCTATAATTTTCTATTTACAGAATGGTATAAGATATGTACAAAATATGTTACTCAGTTTAAGACGATGATGACATGAATACCAAAATGAGGATACGTTCAGCATGTGGTAGAAATCTGAAGTCAACATCTCTTAAACTTTCACCACCAAAGCTTTCAAGGCTCCCGAATAATCGACTGAACTTGAGCCTTCTCAATGTGAAGCTTTGATGGCTTCCCCCTAAACCGACAATCTTCCTTTTGAGCAGATTCCAAGCTCTCTTTCAAGCTTACATAAGGTAAGTGTACGGCGGAAACCGTAGCAAACCACATCGAATATCGAATATTGCTGCTCCTTTTAAGAATAACCATCGTGATTCTCCAGTCGGGGGACCATGAAATAAATCAGCTGTGTATCATCTCACACTTGAATAATACTTCTCACATTTCTTCCTGCTGAAGCTTGAAGTAACACATACCAACAGTATCCAGAGACCACTTCCCCCAAGTAGTTGAAGTGATGCAGCCAGTCTCATTATATGAAGCCCAAAAAAAACCCGAAGTACACACTCAATCCCGTTAATAAAGTCGAAAACGTAACATCAAGATCAATTAAGACCCGAAAATCCCCTTTTCTCCCTTCAGGAAATCGCAGATGAGAGTTGTTACACCAAGTTCAACTAAGTCCCGAGTGTAAACAATTTATCCCGTATGTAGTCGACATGATAACACCAAGACAACACCATCAAAGCTACTGAGTACCGGATGTACACATTTCCTTCAGTAGGATACCGACTAACCATAGGAACCATCATACAATTGTGTACCTCTTTTATCATCAGAAACTGACTTTCTCTTCCCCCACGTAGTTGGAGTGATACACCATAAGGAACGAGTTAGAACACTGATTTTCTCTGTGGTTATGACATTTGTCTTCCCAGAATAATCTTCAATTGAGAAGAAGTATAAAGTTCATCACGTGTATTCATTGTGCGTTCCGATGTATGTCTCCTTCCCCCTTGCTGGTTTTGTGATGCGTGGTTTTGTAACCTTACAACAGGTTTTACCTCTCGAGGGATCTCAAGAGGCTTACAACCCCACCAGGCAGTGTACCTGACCGATGTAGTATAGTGTAGTGGTAAGTACGGGGGATTGATCGTTCTCCACAGGGAATAGTGTTCGTTAGGTATGAAAGGCTACTCTAATTAGGTCTAAGGGTTGAGGAAGATTCTTTTTATGTTTTTATAGTTTTATGAAAGCAAGTAAAATCTCGGGTTTGAAGGAGTGGGCGGAATTAGTTGCTAGTCAACTAACCCAAATTACTACGAATGCAATAAAATTAAATAACTGAAAATAAAATGTGGTGAGAAACTTATGTGTAGAGAAATGTGTTTACTTAGATTTCCTTACTCCCTAACTATCTTTTACCGGTTAATTAGTGTGTATTAGTCGCGTGGATGACGGGTGTATTCCTTAATACCATTCGTGGGGTGGCGTACTTACTTCCCCAACTCTACAAGCTCCTACTTCACTCCTATGTCGAGCCGGCTAGGAAGCTCCTAACATGGGATCACTAGAATTCACTTGTGCATTAAATACAACCATAAAAACCTTTAGTACGCATTTGGTTCATGTTTCTTAAGACGTTCAAGCAAGTTACCGAATAGGAAGTTAGCCAGTTTTCTTAAGCCTAACATAGATAAACAATCATCCAATACAACTAATAACACACTAACAACCAATAATCAATAGCTAGGTTTCATTAGATCTAAGCAAACACAAGATAAATTTAGCCTAACATGTTAAACAAAAGACAAGAATAAGATAGAATCAAACAACACATAGACATATTGAATGATTAATTGATAACTTATCTTTCAATGAAACATGGAAGATCTCAAGGCACAAAGCCCTGAAAAAGTAGCTAAACTCGTCTTAGGGTTTTCTCCCAAAATTCCACACACTAAGCTCTCTCTAATGACAAAAAATTAGAAAACTATATATAGATTTTTGGATCTGACGGCGTCACCTTATGGAGTGTGACGCCGTCACCTCGCCGCTTTTAGGGTTCCCGGATGACCTTCTTGACGCCGTCCCTCTTTAGCTCTTCCAAAATCCATTCTGGCTTATCAAGGCTTGACGCCGTCTAACCATGAACGTGACGCCGTCCCCTTATGATTTAAGCCGTGACGCCCTCGATCAAGTTAAAGCGTGACGCCGTCAGAATTCACATGCTATTTTCACTGGCCCGTCATGAGTAAATTTCACGTCCAACTTTTCTTGCCAAGGCATGACGCCGTCCAGAGTAAAGTCTGACGCCGTCAAGAGTAACTTTTAGCCGATTTTTGAGACTTTGCCGTTTTCTTCACTTTAATGCTCCAAAAACGTCCAAAATGCCTCCTTTTCCAGATTTCTCCTCAAAAGTACCTAAAATGACAAAAGGAACGATTTAGGGCAATATTTGATCAAATAAATACGATTTAAGGCTTAAATGACCCCTTAAAAGCGGTACACTTTTCGCTTCATCAAATACCCTTACACTTGAGATTTGCTTGTCCTCAAGCAAATGCGCTTTTATTCTAATCAAAATACAAGTTAGGGGTCATGTAATGCTAACATAAAAGTAATTACAACAAATATTCGTTCCACTTCAATCATAATAAGCACGGAGATTATAAACTAGCACCTCACAAGTAGTGTTTAGATACTCACATCTCTCAAGTGTCATCAAAATAAATCTCATAAATGAAAACGGATAATATCTCTCACTACCTGTCATAGCAAATAGATTACCATAGGCTTGGGAAAGGATCGAAAACCTCCTCCACTAGGCGTAAGCACCAAAGATAAACTATCAAAGAGGGCTTTTAAATGGGTTATAACGTTAGGTGTAGGGAAAAGGAAAACACGGTTTTGTTGGATAAAGGATATTTTACTGGTGGCGAGTTAAAAATCTTGATCAATTACATGTACTATACAACGTTGCTAAGCCAAGACTAGACTCGATCTTAAGCTAATGATAAAATAACAAAAACATAAAATAAACATAAAATAAAACGGGATGGTAGTCCGTATGTTTTTTCTATTTTTCATTTTCTCATTTTTTTTTTTGTTTTTCTTGATTTTTTTTTTTTTTTTTTTTTTTTTTTTTTTTTTTTTTTTGCATACACTTTTACCCTACCATCCAAAATAATACATCATAGGGGCGTTGCATCTCCCTTACACTTGAACTTTTACATAACTTTACAAATACTAATCTAATGACTCGAATTAAGATAATTGAAAAACTTGGAGTACTTTTAAAACATTTAGCACATATGGGGGTAATAAATGATGTTCTTCCCCATTACTCCATTATACTAGTACTTTACCCATGAGTCCCAATCGTCCCAAAACAATATGTACAAGGATATGACTCGACTTAGCAACCATGTAATCAATTAGATAATTAACTTGGGTTTAAACAAATGTTGTCACAATAATGCACTAAAAATGAGTGCATACAAGGTAGGCTAAGGCGATTTGGGTGTACATTTTAGTGGGGTGTAACAAATTCTTCCTTTAAGTAAAATGCTTAAAGGTCGAAACGAAAAGATAGGCTCTGAGGAGTGTACTAGGGGTATCGTGTACTAAAAATGAGTACAACGCAAAGGGGTGTGGGAGAATTACTTGACCAATGTAGCCAACGTAATTATAACAAAAACACAGGTGTAAAACAATGGGTTAATCCTAATGCCTCTTATCATGTAGTAAATCTAACTACACGAATGTAGTCTCACTTGTGGCCTTGGAATGGTCCTAACGCAAGTTCTAGAATCTAAGTGCTACCGGTACACACATCATAGCATAAATGCTTTTCCTACCAATTCTAGGGGCGAACCTCACATATTTGGGGTGGAAAATTTTTTAGTGGTATGGTTTTTTGTGCTAGTCATATAACTCCTATCCGTGAGACGCTCATTAAGATCAAAGTTTCACTCCTATATGTTGTAAAAAAATTTAAATTTGGCACTAAAATTACCTTAACAAGTATTTCTCTCAGTTTTATTACACATCTACTATTAAACAAACAAAAATCAAGCGTAATAGCATTCTCTAAAATCGTACTTTTACCCTCCCTTACACTTAAGATGAACATTGTCCCCAATGTTCAAATAACAAGATGTAAAAGAAAAAAGTAAAAGAATGAAATCAAATACTCCCCTGATTCGCTCGGTGGATAATGAAATTACACGGTTAAATCTTCCTCCAAAGAGAATGTTGAAACTCCATGACTAATGCATCGCCATAAGCTTGATTCCATAAACATCTCCTTGTCCAAAATAACCTGTTAAACCTGAGAAAACAAACACGAAAACCTGCATAACATCGGCGGGAAAAATCTATATATAAGGATATAATGCTTGTGGAATGATAATTTTGCAGATTCCTGGAGATTATAAGTTGGAGATTTAATAAAAACTTTTTATGAAAAAAAACTTTCAAAAATTTCTGGAAATTAAATCTGACGCCGTCAGGTTATAACCCCTGACGCCGTCAGAAATGACCTGACAAAAAGTTTCATTTTTAGTTTCCGGAAAATTTCTGGAAAAACCTTTACCTTACTTCCTGGAAATCCTGCAAAACATCATTATGACTCGATACAAGCATTTGACTCAAACAAATACTAATATGTATGTTAATTTATTATTATTACGATTCATGTTCATTTGTGTTCTAATAAACCGATTTAGACTTCCCTTACACTTATCTTTTGCAAAATACCTTTATATGTAGTTAAGACGAAGTTAAAAACAAAATAAAGCATTTTCACAAATTAGTTTTGAACATGAATCAATAATGATAAAAATTAAACACACATACGGAAACAAATAAAATCAAACAAACAAATAAATAAACACACAAAGCAAATAAATAAAGCTTGGGTTGCCTCCCAAGAAGCGCTTTTCTTTATTAACGAGTCTTGTAGCTAGACTCAAAGTCACGCTACCCTATGTAAGTAAGCTCGTCATCGAGGACGTCTTTAGGGTTAAGCTTGGATTGAAGTTTCCTATTGGTCCGCTTAGTACGATATATCTTTTCAAACTTCTCTCCATCCGGGTCATACAATGTCATCTTAATATGCCATGACCCATCTCCATCTTTGGGTGGTTTATCCCAATTCCACTTATGATCATCTTCCTCACAAATCCACTTATTCATTCCTAGGTTAATTGGCAAAACTCCTAGGAAATCAATCATCCTTCTAAAAACTAGAGGGTCTTCAAATGGATCCAATTCGGTGTCCCTAGCCAAGAGTTGTTCTACCGTATGTGTTCGGTTAACAAAGTCCTCTTCTAGGTAAAATGGGCGTTGGGGTCCTATGAAGTCTCTATCAATCCAAGGTCCATATCTAGATGGTCTCCTATTTGATTCTAGCCAATGTGGTGTTGGTTCCTCACTAGTATCATAGGCGTGTTTCTTAACATCATAGATTGACCAAGTATCTCCTTCTCCTACCGCTATCTTAGATTCCTTACAATCAATCATAGCACTAGCGGTCGCCAAAAATCCTCTACCTATCAACAAGGGGCATGTAGGGTCGCCAACCATATCAAGGACGTGGAAATCGGCTAAAATGGTTAGTTTTCCAATGTGCACTAACACGTCCTTAACTACTCCAACCGGGTAAGCAACACTTCCATCCGCTAAGCCTATTATCACCTCGGTTTCTTCAAGTTTTCCAAGTTTTAGAGAGGTTTAGAGAGGTAACGGAAGTAGGTTAAGGCTTGATCCAAGATCGGCTAATGTGTCATAAGCCTCCGAATTACCGATCTTGCAAGGTAGAACAAATAAGCCCGGATCATCTAACTTCTTAGGTAGCTTGTTTTGAACAAAGGCGGTCCCTTTTTTCGCCTAACTTGAGCTTCTTCTCATCCAACTCATCAACAACCGGACTTTCAAGGTGGAGCTCCTTGAATTCTTCGTCAAGGTTTTGAGTGGGAGGTGTTTCAACTATGTTGTTGACCAATTTGGATGTCATAACTTCTTGGTCATTTGGAACGACTTGGGTTTGTTTGAAACACGTGCTCATGGAATTGACCGAATAATATTGTGGACAAGAACTAGGGGACGAAACCGATGAAATAGCGTTGATGTTTAGTTTCGGGTTCTTGACCGTGTTGCTAGGGAGTGCTCCCATTTCTCGGTCATTGAGGGCTTTCAACAAGGTGTCAATCTTGTCGGTCATCTCGCTTTGTTTTTGTTTGAAATCGGCTTCAAACTTGGCTAAACGAGCTTCTTGAGATGCCATAAATTGAGACATCAATCCTTCAAAGTTATTGGTACTACCATTGCCGGAAGGATTGTTGTTGAAAGTACGGTTCGAGTTGGAACCGCTTGATTGGAAACGATTAGGTGGGTTGGAAGAATTGGTTTGTTGTGAGTTTTGGTTTTGTTTCCACCTAAGGTTCGGGTGATTTTTCCATGAGGGGTTGTATGAATCACCGTAATGGTTTGGCTCGGGTTTGAAAGTGTACCACTTGTCTCCCGCTCCGTCGGTACGCGAGGATGCGTAGTCCACAAAAGCTTGTTCGGGGAGTTCCATGCAATCACGAGTGTCGTGGGACCACTACATAATTCACATGAAGAAGTGATTTTGTTCACTTGGCTTGAAGGTTTAGGAGCCTCGTAGGATTTCATGAGAAACTTGACTTGGTCTTCAAGTTCTATGATCCTACGGTCGGAAGTGCTTGAATTGTTAGAAGGCAAAGATATTGCCTTGACCGTTTTATTCAAATCACGGGGATCACTCCAACTTTCGTTGTCATAAAGAGCAAGATCCTCTAGGAGAGCCCATGATTGTTCCGCACTTAGATCACGTAGCTTTCCACCGGCCGATTGGTCAATGGTTTGCCTCGTGTAGAGATTGATATGGTCATAGAAGATTTGGACTTGGAGCCAAAGTTCTATGCCATGGTGAGGGACTTTTTGGAGTAAGTCCTTGAATCGAGTCCATGCCTCGTAGAGAGTTTCGCCTTGACGTTGTTGGAACATCAAGATATCATTCCTTAGCTTGGTAGTTCTTCCCGGTGGGAAAAACTGAGCAAGGAAACGAGTGGTGAGATCATCCCAAGAGGTGATGGATCCTGCGGGTTGACGTTCTAGCCACTGACTAGCTTGGTCCCGCAGAGAGAATTGGAAGAGACGCAATCGGGTCGTCTCTCGAGTGGCAACATCAAGGTCTATAGAATCAACGATTTTAAGAAAGTCCTTGAGATGTTGATTAGGATCTTCAGAACGAAGTCCATGGAATGCGCATCCGCTTTGCACCAACCGGATGGTGTCGGATCGCAAGGGTGTGATATTGGCTCCTTGAGTGAGCTCAATGGTGTTTCGATAGCCATGGTGGCTAGGACGGGAATACTCTCCTAAAGTACGGGCTCTAGGAGGTGGTGGTTGTTGTTGTGGTGGTGGGTTGTGGGGGTTAAGGATATTACCATCTTCCATGATGTCGAATGGTATGGTTACGAACAAAGACACGAAGAAAATAGATAGACTAAAGAAAACCTAGAAAAATAAAACAAAAAT
This sequence comes from Artemisia tridentata subsp. tridentata, assembly GCA_021014915.2. NCBI lineage: Eukaryota > Viridiplantae > Streptophyta > Magnoliopsida > Asterales > Asteraceae > Artemisia > Artemisia tridentata. Next base: position 195,068,635 of record CP139503.1, on the reverse strand, counting down.
CTCACTAGAAAGGAATCTAGTGAGTAGACCTAATAGAAATAAAAATTCAACCTAAACAATAACTATTCCCCGGCAGCGGCGCCAAAAACTTGATTGCGTGGTTTTGTAACCTTACAACAGGTTTTACCTCTCGAGGGATCTCAAGAGGCTTACAACCCCACCAGGCAGTGTACCTGACCGATGTAGTATAGTGTAGTGGTAAGTACGGGGGATTGATCGTTCTCCACAGGGAATAGTGTTCGTTAGGTATGAAAGGCTACTCTAATTAGGTCTAAGGGTTGAGGAAGATTCTTTTTATGTTTTTATAGTTTTATGAAAGCAAGTAAAATCTCGGGTTTGAAGGAGTGGGCGGAATTAGTTGCTAGTCAACTAACCCAAATTACTACGAATGCAATAAAATTAAATAACTGAAAATAAAATGTGGTGAGAAACTTATGTGTAGAGAAATGTGTTTACTTAGATTTCCTTACTCCCTAACTATCTTTTACCGGTTAATTAGTGTGTATTAGTCGCGTGGATGACGGGTGTATTCCTTAATACCATTCGTGGGGTGGCGTACTTACTTCCCCAACTCTACAAGCTCCTACTTCACTCCTATGTCGAGCCGGCTAGGAAGCTCCTAACATGGGATCACTAGAATTCGCTTGTGCATTAAATACAACCATAAAAACCTTTAGTACGCATTTGGTTCATGTTTCTTAAGACGTTCAAGCAAGTTACCGAATAGGAAGTTAGCCTGTTTTCTTAAGCCTAACATAGATAAACAATCATCCAATACAACTAATAACACACTAACAACCAATAATCAATAGCTAGGTTTCATTAGATCTAAGCAAACACAAGATAAATTTAGCCTAACATGTTAAACAAAAGACAAGAATAAGATAGAATCAAACAACACATAGACATATTGAATGATTAATTGATAACTTATCTTTCAATGAAACATGGAAGATCTCAAGGCACAAAGCCCTGAAAAAGTAGCTAAACTCGTCTTAGGGTTTTATCCCAAAATTCCACACACTAAGCTCTCTCTAATGACAAAAAATTAGAAAACTATATATAGATTTTTGGATCTGACGGCGTCACCTTATGGAGTGTGACGCCGTCACCTCGCCGCTTTTAGGGTTCCCGGATGACCTTCTTGACGCCGTCCCTCTTTAGCTCTTCCAAAATCCATTCTGGCTTATCAAGGCTTGACGCCGTCTAACCATGAACGTGACGCCGTCCCCTTATGATTTAAGCCGTGACGCCCTCGATCAAGTTAAAGCGTGACGCCGTCAGAATTCACATGCTATTTTCACTGGCCCGTCATGAGTAAATTTCACGTCCAACTTTTCTTGCCAAGGCATGACGCCGTCCAGAGTAAAGTCTGACGCCGTCAAGAGTAACTTTTAGCCGATTTTTGAGACTTTGCCGTTTTCTTCACTTTAATGCTCCAAAAACGTCCAAAATGCCTCCTTTTCCAGATTTCTCCTCAAAAGTACCTAAAATGACAAAAGGAACGATTTAGGGCAATATTTGATCAAATAAATACGATTTAAGGCTTAAATGACCCCTTAAAAGCGGTACACTTTTCGCTTCATCATTTTGATACCTTAGAATCAGCAACACATTTTCCGCACATGTACTTGAAATCTTGTGAGAAGAACAAAATAGGCTCAAATGTATTCTGTGAGAATCCACAGCTACCGAAACTTTCTCTGACTATCTTTACCAACCCTCAAGTAGGCTTTTTGACGAGATGACTGATGGAACAAACCCGATATACCAAACTTGACACTGAAGTGGAATTCCCCGTTCTTGTGACTTAAACTTGCACTACTGTTGGAAGAACGGTGTAGAGAATTAATGCTTCCAAGCAAATCTCTAAGTACTCAATACTCAACCAAAGTATGAGACATTAACACCTCTTGCGATTATCCACAACGTCATCGGCGGCGTGTGACACTGAGTACTACAACGTAACTCCTTTAAGTGATAGTTACCCCGACTGCTGGTAACTAGATAAACTAAGTCTTCAACTTGAATCTTGAGCACGAACAAGTTATCATAGGAAGTCATGCATCCAACCAACCCCGACTTCAAGATAGGATAAGATCACGCCTCTGAGGAAGTCAACTTCAATCTCGACTAAGTGATACCTGATCAACTCCATGGTCACAATTAGATGCCCAACACAAGTGAGTGAACCAACAACCAAATGTACATCGAATCACTTGTTCACACTTCTCCCCCTCAAAGATTGCATACGAGGATGCCATCTTTGATTGAACAAGTGCATATGAGGTTGATCCACTGTTCACACTTCTCCCCCTCAAAGATTGCATACGAGGATGCTATTTTTGATTGAACAAGTGCATGTGAGGTTGATCCACTGTTCACACTTCTCCCCCTCAAAAATTGCATTTGAAGTTGCCATTTTTGATTGAGTGAATAAACGTCCAATCGGATGGAAGTAGATCCACTTGATATCTGAATGAGCATGGAGCAAGTATGAAGCCTTTTGATGAGAATAGTCAGAAACAAGGAGAGTCGTATGACCACTTCTCAAATCTCAATCACCATGTAGTTTATTCACCTTTCTCCCCCTCAAAAATTGCATATGACGGCCAACTGCCATTTTTGATAGGCCAGGTGAATAAGAATACCATCGGCGGTAAGTAGATCCACTTGATGACTGAATGAGCATGAGAAGAACATGAAGCTTGATGAGAATGGTCATAAATAAGAAGATTCCTCTTCTTCCGAAGATAAAGCGCACTCAAGCGTACGCCTTTCTTTTCTTTGATGAACGGGGCCTGAAGAGATGTCAGCAGACGCCATAATGATGAAGAGCGAGGCCTGCACTGATGTGTACAGACGTCATAATGATGAAGAGCGAGGCCTGCACTGATGTGTACAGACGTCATAATGATGAAGAGCGAGGCCTGCACTGATGTGTACAGACGTCATAGTCGTTGATGTTCATCAACCTTGAATTGTTTGAACCCCTTCATCATGAGATATCACTCTTTTTGGCACCCAAACTCTGAGTCTTTCCTTAATACGAGGTCTGAACGATGTACCTGCACTTAAGTAAAGACTTCCTGCATTGACATTAAGAGTTTGTTTGCATTTATATGGGTTAGTGATATCAGCGTTTAGACCATTTGGGGTTTCATTGTCAACCTTGGTTTCGCACTTAGTGAACATCTTTCGAATAGGTATCCATCTAAGACCAACAATCTTAAAAATTCTACCCGTCGGTATCCACCTAAGGCAAGATCTAGGAGTGTTTGGTTTCTCATGCACAGTGACAGACTTTTTGGGAGAAAACCTTTGTCCTAGGGCAACCAGCCTATCAGGTTTCTGTATACACCTCTTTGGTTCTACGGGCTTGTTGTTGTTTTTAGTCTTAGAGGATTGAACCTTAGCACGAGCATTCACTTCCTTCAGGAATTTTGTTATACAATCATCATGGGTTGCATTAAAAACACATTTCAGACAATTCGAGCAAACAACGTGTTTGGAATTAGAAAAAGATCTAGGATTCTTAGAGTGATCGGCTACGGGTATTGCCTTAATTGGCACGCAACTACCCTTAGAAACAGGCAAATTCCTAGTTTTTTCATGTGTGTTTTTCTTAGCGTCCACTAGGTTTTGATTCTGAACAATGTCTTTATGTCTAACATGTTCCTTTGGTGTCTCAAGTGACACACGCGTTGAACTAATCCTAGAAGAACTAGATGCACTCATGTGATGTGGTTTTGCAACATCATATTCCTTTTCACTAGGTCTAGACTGTGAAGTGACTGGTTTTGACAAAACTTTTTCCGCATCAACTTGGGAGGCAAACCACGTTTTTGAAACTTTTGGCCGTTCAGATCTAAACGCAGTCAGTTGTCTAACAACTGATTGGTTCCTAAGTGGTGGTTTCCCCAAGATTGATGGTTTTGCAAACTTAGTGTTCACACCATTTTCATTCAATTTTCTTAACTCGTTTTTCAATGATGCAATCGCAAAACCCTTTTCCTGAAGTTGAGCCTTGAATTCATCATTTTTGGCAATCAAAGAGGTAGTTTGCTCTACATTCTTAGTTTTCGTTTCTTTGATTGTATCACACAGTTCATTGCAATGAATTTTCAAATACTCATTTTCATTAAACAATTCAGTCACTTTATGTTCTAATTCTGCATTTTTTGTTGTAATGGTATCACTGTCATGTTTAGCACTAACTTCATTACACATATCACACATCTCAGCAATACGTTTTTTCAGGTTTTTGATCGTTAAGTTTTTAGCTTCTAGCTGGGCTTTCAAATCATTTATTATAAAGAATTCACGGAATTCAGGGAGTTCTGGATTTTTACATGGTAGTTTAGTTTGAAAACTTTCTTCCTTTTGTTGCATTGCAATTTCAAGAGAAATACAATGCTTTTCAAGCTGTAAAAATCTTTTTGAAAGTTCATTATAAACATCCTTTTCAACCATATCAATTGATTTGGAAACCACAGCTATAGGCAAAGAACTTGACGCATCATCATGTTCAGCATCCTGATCAATCTCTCCCCCCTTATGACTCATATTTGTTGAATCAAAGGTAATATTGCTATCAGTCTTTTCCAACAGATATGTGTCATAAGTAGGTTTAAGTTGATCAGTATGTTGTTGTTCATTAGAAAGAGCATTATCTTGATAAGACAGATGTACCATGGCAGACTGTGCTTGGTGATTTTCAGATTCGTAGGCTGCATTCTCACATATTGTGAAACCACCTCCTGTGCTGTCACCATTATCAAACTTGTCTGATCTTGTTCCATTCCCCATTTGTTTAGCTCTTTCATCAATGAACCCATTAACATTACTCATCAATTGTAGTAATGTTGTTCTGAACGTGGCAACCTCAATTCCAGTGTAATTAGCAAAACACTTTTCCGTCATTTGACTGTCATAGTCATAGTCCTCAGTGTATTGTGAATCAATGAACACCTGGAGTTGGTTGTTGATCAGACTGAAAGCTGCTCTGGATCTAGCTTCAGAGAATTCTTCTTTGTCAAGCTGTTGTTCAAGTTGATCTAAATATAGAGTCATTTTAACTGTGAAATCATGAACATCTTAACCAAAGAGTGATGTGAAGGCCTGTGTGTAACCCATTACGTATTCAGGTTTTTCAAACAGACCCTTGAGATGTGAGTGAAGTAATCGAAAACATTCAATGTGACTTTCCTTCTCATTTTGCAACATTAGTGACATAATCAACTCTCTCTCATGCGAACTCGGGCTTGAAGATTCCACATTAGTAATATCAGAATCACATACGTTTATTTGTTGTACAAGGTTGGAATTCATTTGTTTATCATATGTATCGTACAACTTGAGTACCTCAGATATGAAGGAATCTGAAGTAGTAGACATGACGTAAACGTGCACGGGATTTTACAATTCAATGATTTAAACCGAGAAATAGATTCTTTCGCGGGATTTTACAAAATCAAGAATAAACCGCGAAATGATGCTTGATATATGTACTGATTAGGGTATGGTAGACTTGGTGATTTGTTGTATAGAAGTAATTTGGTTTTGTTGATGCAAGTTGTTACGGTTAAATTTTGGTCTGAAAACTTAAAACCTCAATAACTTCATTCCGGAAGGGATTTGGGCCTCAAAAAATTCATTTCTTAACTTTGTGGTGAAACCTCACAATATTCAGGATGTTCCGGTCATTTTGACAGGTGTTTCGCTGAAAACGGAGTTACGGTTCAAAAGTTATGACCGTTTGAAGTTTTGACGTAAAAAGTCAACTTTGGTCAAATATGACAAATCGCTACAATGAGCAGATAGACAAATCGCCACAGACAAATCGCTACAGACAAATCGCCACAGACAAATCGCCATAGACAAATCGCTACAGACAAATCGCCACAGAAAAATCGCTATTTTTGTAAATAGGACAAATCGCTATCTAGACAGAGACAAGTCGCTACACACAAAACGCCACTTTCTGAAAGTTGGACAAGTCGCTACTTTGACACAAATCGCCAGACACAAATCGCTAACTCGCAAAAAGACAGAACAGTCACTATCAGGGACAAATCGCCAGCCACAAAACGCCAAACAAGTCGCTATCGTAGCGGTTTGTCGTTTTTGCCAAATCTGGTAAAGGGACAAATCGCTACCTCGAGAAAACACAAATCGCTACCCAGCTGGACATAAATCGCCACGAAGAATATGTTACCGAGAGACAAATCGCCACTTAGAACACACTTCGAATCTTTCAAAAACCACCACACAAGGCCTAGATCTGTGATTTCAAACACTAAACACTACTCCTATGTAATCCCTAAGCTAGAAAGTACAAGATTTAACAACTTTAAACCACTAAACAAAGCGTAAAATGGAATTTTAAGAACAAAACTTTTCGAACCAAAAACCACCCCAATCTACACGAATCTGTGAATATCAACACACATGGACCTAACCATGGCTCTTGATACCAATTGTAGGATATTCACGATCAAATAAACACAAGATTGGGACTAAACTATGGATCGAATAGAAGAAGGTTTAGAGAGAGAAATAGAAGAGTGGAACCTTTAGTGAGAGAAAGAAAGAGATATTAGATTAAGTGAGAAAAGGTCCAACCCTTCCCATGGGTGGGAAGGGTGTATTATTTATAGTCCTTACATATTGTGCCCCTAGTGGGCTGTGGAGCGAGCTGACAGTGGGTAAAGACCCGACCCACTCCACAATATTAATAATAACTAAACTACTAATAATATTACTAATTATCCTACGAGCTATGATGTGCTACTAAGTACTCGGGGTGACCGAGTCTTTAACTGAATATTTATATTCCTAACATATACTGAGGTACACGTCTTGACATAACCTAGATGAAAAATAACTTATCTCTTTTAAGTATTGACCTCCGTAGTAATATATTCTCAGAAATATGATGTGTTGTTTCTAAGTAATTAAGACTTGTATCGACATGGGTAATAGATTACATATGTCATCTTATTTACCCTATAGAATAACCTAAAATATAAACTTTCCCAGATTCGTAACTGAATTAATAAGCCAGTGGCATATCAGTTTTTGTTGTATTTGGTGCACTTATCTCCCAAACAAATAGTGTTATTTTGTCAAGTGTTGTCATGCAAATATATAAGGTGTTGGCATATTAGACCTTAACACAAGCCAATGCATATCAATTTACTTTATTTAATTCTTTTCGTGGTTGTTTGGACATGGACTTTTGATAGGCATTAAACATAGAAAATAGATTGAAGGGCTGATAAGATCCAGATAAATAAGATATATGTGTTTAAGAATTGATGAGAGATCCAGGATTCCAGCTGTGGGTTTTTATCATTTGGATTGTGTATTTGCTTCATCTAATAAAACTATATTTGGTTGATAGGGAACTATTCGTACTGATGACAAGACCAATGCTACTTACTGTGTTTACGACTCAGATGTTGCTGTCGGGGCCTTTTTGTTTCTATTCTCGAGTGAATCATTGCTTATGGGTGTGACAAAGTGCATGTGTTTTGGAAGGCCTTTGGCACCTGGTGGAAATCGTGTTTGGGTCATCTATTTTGCGTCATCATGGTAACAATTTTAGTTTTTGAGAACTTTTATAATCTTCTATATTCAACACTATCCATGAATCTCATCAACTGACCTATACAAACTTCATGCATATTTTTAATTTGTGATATCAAGCCTGTACTTTCTAAGGTGCATTACTCAATGGTCAAACATTTCGTACAATCACTTTATACCCCTTAATCTATGCTAACATTATCCATTGAAGGGGTGATTTAGAAAATTCATAGGAAACAAGATCATTGTGGCATGTTGATGCGTGGTTTTGCGACCTTACAACAGGTTTTACCTCTCAAGGGATCTTGAGAAGTTTTCAATCCCCACCAGGCAGTGTACCTGACCGATGTAGTATAGTGAAGTGGCAAGTACCGGGGGATTGATCGTTCAACTCAAAGAATAGTGTTCGTTAGGATTGAAATTTATCTACTAGGTCTAGAGGTGAGGGATGATTCTTTTTGTATTTTTATATTTTATGAAAAGCAAGTAAAATCTCTGGTTTGAAGGAGTGGGCAGAATTAGTTGCTAATCAACTAACCCAAAAGCTACTAATTAAACTAATGTGCAGGAAAGTAAACTAGGGTTCTACAAGGGAAGTGAAGCATGTCTACCTATGATATGTTACTCCTTGCTAGCTATCCAATTCTACCTATTGAATTGTCACACCTTGTTTTAATTGACGGGTTGTATTCCTTAATACCAATCGTGGGGGTGTGTACGATCTTCCCCAACTCTATAAGCTCCTACTTCACTCCTATGTCGAGCCGGCTAAGAAGCTCCTAACATGGGATCACTAGAATTCGCTTATGCATTAAATACAACCAATTAACCTTAGTACACCTTGGTTCATGTTTCTTAAGACGTTCAAGCAAGTTACCGTATAGGAGGTTAGCCAGTTTTCTTAAGCCTAACATCGATATCATCCAATCATACAAGAGACAATAGGAAACAAGAATTATAAGCTAAACCAATTAGATCTATTGAAGTTGTCACGCCCTAATTGATGGAGATGGACACACACGTCAACAAGAAATCAATAAGATCTAATTAGTTATACACAAGTTTCACACAATCATAGGTAAACACTAGGTGATTTAGTAAAACATAATCAATGAAGAACAAGCAACAATAATAATAGAAGACATAATTAAGATAGAATCAACACACCATTACAAGATGTTTATGGAGTGATTAAGACCTTCTAAGTTGCTGGAAAAACACCAACCTAAACCCTAGAATCGGACTTAGGGTTTAGGGCTTACAAATAATGAAGTTATAAGGTTGTATTTATAAGCACTTTTCTGCCCGGCCCGTCTTGACGGCGTCAGACTAACCTTGACGGCGTCAAGACCAACTTTTCTTCACCAAATTGTAGATCTTTTCGTCCTGAATCCGTGGCCTTTTGAATCACCTAAATCCGAGTTCGTATGAGGATTTTATGGCCAAAACAGTAACAGCTACTCTGCGCGCGAGTTGTGATTGTCTTGATTAACTTGTGGCGGTTTCACTAAGGTTCCTTCTCGTGTAAGAATACTTTGACACCATCACTCTATATCATCTGACGTCGTCAGGTCTATGATCCTGACGCCGTCACCTTCAAAAATCCTCTGGCCCGTCTCTCTTTAACTTAACACTTGACGGCCTACTACCATTAACATGTGACGCCGTCACAAAACCTTCTGGCGCGTCACGTGTAAATTCATATTCATCCTTTTGCCAGTACGTGACGCCGTCACCTACAAAGCGTGACGCCGTCAAGCTCTGTTTCCAGCTTGATTTTTGGAGACTTTGCCGTTTTCTTCACTTTTCGCTCCAAAAACGTCCAAAATGCTTCCTTTTCCAGATTTCTTCTCCAAAGTACCTAAAATGACAAAAGGAACGATTTAGGGAAATATTTGATCAAATAATCACGAATTAGGGCTTAAATGACCCCCTAAAAGCGATACACTTTTCGTCTCATCAAATATCCCTACACTTGGGATTTGCTTGTCCTCAAGCAAATGAGCTTTTCCACCAATCAAAATACAAGTTAGGGGTCATTTAACATTAATATAAAAGTAATTACAACAAATGATCGTTCCACCTTAGTCAAAACAAGCACGGAAATTATACACTAGCACCTCACATTAAGTGTTTGGATACTCTCATCTCTCGGGTGTTGTAAATTTATATATGAAAATGGAGAAATATCACTCATTACCTGTCATAGCAAATAGATTACCATAGGCTTGGGAAAGGATCAAAACCTCCACCACATTGGAGTAAGCACCTAGGATAAACTATCAAAGAGGTCTTTTAAGGGTTGTACGTTAGGTGTAGGGATAAGGAAAACACGGTTTGTTGGATAAGGATATTTTTACTGGTGGCAAGTCAATCATCTTGGTCAATTACATGTAGAATGAGGCGTTGCTAAGCCAAGACTCGACTCAACTTAAACTAATCACGAACTAATAAACATAGAACAAAACAAAACATAAATAAAAGATAGAGGCGGATGGTAGTCCGTATGCTTTTTCTTCACTTTTTCTTTTTCTCTTTTTTTTTTTTTTTTTTTTTTTTTTTTTTTTTTTTTTTTTTTTCATACACTCTTGCCCTACCATCCAAAACAATACATCACTAGGGATTCTTTGTACCATCCCCACACTTGAACTTTTACATACTTTACATAAAATTATTCTAATGACTCGAATCAAGATAATCGAAACATTTGGAGTACTTTAAAATATTAACGTACATATGGGGGTAATAAATGATGTTCTTCCCCATTACTCCATTACACTAGTACTTTACCCATAAGTCCCAATCGTCCCAAAATAATATGTACAAGGATATGACTCGACTTAGCAACCATGTAATCAATTAGATAATTAACTAAGGGTTTAAACAAATGTTGTCACAATAATGCATTAAAGATGAGTGCACACAAGGTAGGCTAAGGCGATTTGGGTATACATTTAAGTGGGGTGTAAACAAATTCTTCCTTTAAGTAAAATGCTTAAAGGTCGAAACGAAAAGATAGGCTCTGAGGGGTGTACTAGGGGTATCGTGTACCAAAAATGGGTACAACGCAAAGGGTGTGGGAGAATTACTTGACCAATGTAGCCAAAGTAATTATAACAAAAACACAGGTGTAAAACAATGGGTTAATCCTAATGCCTCTTATCATGTAGTCAATCCTAACTACACGAATGTAGTCTCACTAGCGGTCTCGGTATGCATCACAAACGCAAGTTCTAGAATCTATAAACTACCGGTACACTCATAAGCACCAACAATGAATGCTTTTTCCTAAAGATCTAAAGGCGAACCTCACATATTTGGGGTGGAAATTTTTGAGTGGTATGGTTTTTGTGCTAGTCATACAATTCCCTATCCGTGAGACGCTTATTAAAATTAAAGTTTCACTCCTATATGTTGTAAAAAATTTTAAATTTGGTGCTAAAATTGCCCTAACCAATATTTCTCTTGGCTTTATTACACATTCACTATTAAACAAAACAAAAATCAAGCGAAGTTGTAGTTTCTAAGGCATCCTAATTTACCCTCCCTACACTTAATCCGAACATTGTCCCCAATGTTCTAGACAAAAGATGTAAAAGTAAAAATAAATGAGAATGGAAGAAACTAATACTCCCCTGATTCGCTCGGTATGGATGATGTGATAATATGGTTAAATCTCCCTCCAAGAGAATGAACATGATAAGCTTCACTCCAGAAATATAATCATCCTCTTGATGTGTTGCACGTACAACTTCTTATCCAATAATACCTGTAACCAACAAACACAAAAACCAAAGCATCAAACCGAACAAAGAAAAACCACAACTAGATGTATTTCCAGACTTAGAAATAAAAACAAAACAAAGCAATAAAAGGATAGGATACTTGCGGGATGACTTACAAATAGGGACTCATAAAACATGTCCACAAGTATTGACACATAAACAAGATAGAATACATGCTAATCATGAATTTTGAATTTTCCATGTTCTAATTTTGTTCTTTTTAACAAAATATAAACTTTCCTACACTTATCTTTTTTGTAAAATACCTTTATATGCAATTAAGACGAGGTTAAAAACAAAATAAAGCATTTTCACAAATTATTCAAAACATGAAAATTTAACAGTTATGATTAAGCATATATGACACAAACAAACAAATAAAATAAAAACATCAAACAATTAAAAACATGGGTTGCCTCCAAAGAAGCGCTTGTTTTTGTTCGAGTCACGAGCCTGACTCTACCCTTATTTAACAGAAATAGGGGAGGTTTTCCCTACACTTAGGATTAAGTGTGGGTGAAAGTAGCGATACACACCCTTAGGGTGGAAATATGCCACGTGAGGTGAAGGGGGTGAGTGAATGGCTTCCTTCATCCTAAAACTACCCGGATAATATGGGTTGATGGGTGGGTCGGTTCCTCTTTTGTCTCCTAGAAATGTATCTAAGGATGGAAAGTTGTGTAAAGGTTGAGGTTCCGGTTCATCAACACTAGGAAATTCCCTAGAACTAAGAGTAAGGTTATCACTATAAGTATTCAAACCTATATCCTCTAGTGGTGCTTGGTCCAAGGGTTCTACCTCCATCGGGATTCCTAAAGTCTCTTCTACTTCTTCCGGGTAAGTCACGGGCGGTGTGGGTGCCTTAAATGATGGTTGAGTATTTTGTGGGCTTATGGTGTTTACCTCATCATTCCACGTGTCAAGATCACCTATATCCTCATCAATTGTTTTGGTAGAATCTATCCTAAGCATTCTCCTAAGTATCTCACGTGCTTCTCTAGGCATCTCAACTTCAATGTCCGAATCATAAGGATCTTCCTCAATAATCTTATGTTCAATTTGCCTAAAGGATTCATCATGTGTTCCTTGAGATTCAAAGTCATTGGTCATAAAACCTAGGTCTTTTTTATCAATGTGATCATGCTCGGCTAAATCCTCCTCAATTGTTTTCTTAGGTAGTGATAACAGCAAACCTAGTGCTTCATCCAACTTATGGTTTGTTGCAACGGTTCTCTCCATAATTCCTTGGCAAACTAGGTCGCATTCCCTATTTGCCTCACTAAAACGAGATCTTAAACATGGAAGTTGTTCATAAGAATCTATCCTAGGTGAAGGCTCATATGATTCATAGGTGTCTCTAAATGAGGTATTTTGAACTTCTTGGTGTTCTAGCCACTCAACCATATCTTGCAATCTTAGAAGTCTAAGTGAAAAGTCCATTTGAAGCAAATTACAAACAAAATCACAAAGAAAAGATAGACTACGAGAAAGCTACAAAATAAAAAGAAAAAAAAAATTCTCACTAGATAGGAATCTAATGAGTAGACCTAATAAAAATAAAATTGCAACCTAAACAATAACTATTCCCCGGGCTGCGGCGCCAAAAACTTGATGCGTGGTTTTGCGACCTTACAACAGGTTTTACCTCTCAAGGGATCTTGAGAAGTTTGCAATCCCCACCAGGCAGTGTACCTGACCGATGTAGTATAGTGAAGTGGCAAGTACCGGGGGATTGATCGTTCAACTCAAAGAATAGTGTTCGTTAGGATTGAAATTTATCTACTAGGTCTAGAGGTGAGGGATGATTCTTTTTGTATTTTTATATTTTATGAAAAGCAAGTAAAATCTCTGGTTTGAAGGAGTGGGCGGAATTAGTTGCTAATCAACTAACCCAAAAGCTACTAATTAAACTAATGTGCAGGAAAGTAAACTAGGGTTCTACAAGGGAAGTGAAGCATGTCTACCTATGATATGTTACTCCTTGCTAGCTATCCAATTCTACCTATTGAATTGTCACACCTTGTTTTAATTGACGGGTTGTATTCCTTAATACCAATCGTGGGGGTGTGTACGATCTTCCCCAACTCTATAAGCTCCTACTTCACTCCTATGTCGAGCCGGCTAAGAAGCTCCTAACATGGGATCACTAGAATTCGCTTATGCATTAAATACAACCAATTAACCTTAGTACACCTTGGTTCATGTTTCTTAAGACGTTCAAGCAAGTTACCGTATAGGAGGTTAGCCAGTTTTCTTAAGCCTAACATCGATATCATCCAATCATACAAGAGACAATAGGAAACAAGAATTATAAGCTAAACCAATTAGATCTATTGAAGTTGTCACGCCCTAATTGATGGAGATGGACACACACATCAACAAGAAATCAATAAGATCTAATTAGTTATACACAAGTTTCACACAATCATTGGTAAACACTAGGTGATTTAGTAAAACATAATCAATGAAGAACAAGCAACAATAATAATAGAAGACATAATTAAGATAGAATCAACACACCATTACAAGATGTTTATGGAGTGATTAAGACCTTCTAAGTTGCTGGAAAAACACCTACCTAAACCCTAGAATCGGACTTAGGGTTTAGGGCTTACAAATAATGAAGTTATAAGGTTGTATTTATAAGCACTTTTCTGCCCGGCCCGTCTTGACGGCGTCAGACTAACCTTGACGGCGTCAAGACCAACTTTTTTTCACCAAATTGTAGATCTTTTCGTCCCGAATCCGTGGCCTTTTGAATCAACTAAATCCGAGTTCGTATGAGGATTTTATGGCCAAAACAGTAACAGCTACTCCGCGCGCGAGTTGTGATTGTCTTGATTAACTTGTGGCGGTTTCACTAAGGTTCCTTCTCGTGTAAGAATACTTTGACGCCGTCACTCTATATCATCTGACGTCGTCAGGTCTATGATCCTGACGCCGTCACCTTCAAAAATCCTTTGGCCCGTCTCTCTTTAACTTAACACTTGACGGCCTACTACCATTAACACGTGACGCCGTCACAAAACCTTCTGGCGCGTCACGTGTAAATTCATATTCATCCTTTTGCCAGTACGTGACGCCGTCACCTACAAAGCGTGACGCCGTCAAGCTCTGTTTCCAGCTTGATTTTTGGAGACTTTGCCGTTTTCTTCACTTTTCGCTCCAAAAACGTCCAAAATGCTTCCTTTTCCAGATTTCTTCTCCAAAGTACCTAAAATGACAAAAGGAACGATTTAGGGCAATATTTGATCAAATAATCACGAATTAGGGCTTAAATGACCCCCTAAAAGCGGTACACTTTTCGTCTCATCACATGTAGATAGTTAATTATTCATAAGTGTTTTGATTAATTTAGGCTAAAATGTAGTCCACAAAAAATACACATGATATGATATTCTTATTAACAGCAATTGTGTTTCGGTTTATAAATTTATCAAGTTATCAATGTAAGACATTAGGCCTCTACAATGTTTGTTTGAATTTTTTTTTATAACAAATGACATTGGAAAAACTTGGAGATGGTTACTTAAGTGTTCATATTCGAACCCTCAGTGACTTACCAGGCAACTTAAAACCGTCTTCTCTCGGTTACTTTTTTTCTTGGTCTAAAAGTGTTTAGAACCATAAAAGTGAACTTTGTGACTATGAATACTGGGAAGTGACCTTTACGCATTACGGAATAAAAGTGAACTTTGTGACTATGAATACTGGGAAGTGACCTTTACACAATGCCTTTTTAATTTAGCTCAAGATGTCAAATTCGACCCATTTAAGCTGCTTATTAATGGGTTGATGTGGGTTATATTTTCTCAAAGGGACAAATAAGATCTTTTAGCAAAAAATTAAAGGGTTTAAGAAGGTCAAAGTTGCCCAAAATGGACAAAATAAGTGTGCCAGGCAACATGACTAAAATATCTCTGTTATTCACCCATTACTGTTGGGAATTATCACAAGACAAGAGAAGACTTAATGGAAGAACATAATTAAGTCTGGTGGGCTACGTAATTAAGTCTGTTAGTATTATTAGTTAAGTCTTGTCAAAGTTAAGTCTGGTTGTTTATTGTTAAGTCTGGTAGAGTAAATGTAAAGTTAAGTCTGGTTGACTAAAGTCATTAAGTCTGGTCATGATGTTTAGGAAGTCGGTTAGCTATAAGTTAGGAAAGGATACGAACTTATCTTTAGTGAAGATACATACATCCTTCTACAAGTTTTGTATCTAGGGTTTCCTTGGTGGATAAAAGGAACCCTAACACATTAGTTTAGAGATAACGACGAAGATTGTAATTCATTAAACAATTAGTAATAATACGAAGTTAGTTGCTATTGTGTTCTTCATAGTTGATTGTTTAGATTCCGCATAAACATTCAATTCGTGTTAGAGTCTCACTTAGATTGATTTGATTTATTCAAGTCGTCTACTAAGTTGTTAAGGCTACTTAGAGATCCATAATTCGTGTGGACCAACAAGTGGTATCAGAGCCAAAAGAGACTCTGAGTTTGAAGAAACACAACAACCAAACCCTAAATTCACTCACCTAAACCCTACAACATGTCTGGCTTAGAAAATCCCAGTAAGAATGATGGTTTCTCAGTTCACAACAGTGATGATGAAAAATCAGTCCATGATGAAGAAAAACCTGAAGCAAGCACATCTAAACAACAACAACCCATCTCTGCAACAACAACCATATCCAACATAAAACTCCCAATCCTAAAAAGAGAAGAATATGACATCTGGGCTATGGAGATGGAACATTATCTGGAGTATATTGACAGCGAAGTTTGGAAGGTCATACAGAATGGGAATTCGAAGAAAAGGATTTCACAAGGTACAGATGGAGTAATAAGGATATTACCACCAGTATCTGATGAAGAGATACGGGCTGTTGAAAAGGAGAAGAAGGCCAAGACTATGCTGCTAATGGCAATTCCCAAAGAACATCTGAGAAGGTTTCATGGCATGAATGATGCCAAGCAAATCTGGGAGGCTATCAAGAAAAGATTTGGAGGGAATGCTAACTCCAAGAAGATGAAGAAGGCTGTTCTTAAACAGGAATTTGAAGCTTTTACTGTATCCAGTTCAAAAGGGTTGGAAAAAGCTTATGATAGGTTTCAACATCTTCTATCACAATTGGAGGTTCATGGTGCAGCTGTTTCAGAAGAAGATGCAAACCAGAAGTTTCTTAGAGCATTACCAAAAGAATGGTCAAGTGTGACATTGACCATGAGGATGAATGGTGAAATTGACACCATGACTACTGATGACCTGTACAACAACCTCAAGGTGTTTGAATATGAAATCCAAGGAAAAACATCTTCAAGTTCTACATATGTTGCTTTTGTTTCTCAAGGCAAGAGCAGCACTAACAAGGTTAAGTCTGGCAGCGTTAATTCTGGTGGTTATGGAACTTCTCCTAGCAGCATGAGAAAAGAGAGAGATGTTCCAGCAGGCTTTGCTGATGAAGTAATTTACTCACTTCTTGCTAAGGAACCAGAAGATCAAGATTTCATCAGTGAGGATCTGGAACAGATCAATGATGTTGAAGTTGAAGAAATGGATATCAAATGGCAAATTGCCATGATGGGAAGTCACCAGTGGGATACAATAGAAGGAGTATTGAGTGCTACAATTGTCACAAGCATGGGCACTTTGCTAGAGATTGCAAGGAACCAGCAACAACTGATAGGTACAGAAAGAAGGATTCTGACTCTAAAGATAAAGACAAGCTGGAGAAGAATCAGATGAGCTTGATGACATTGGAAGCTGGAGCAGTGAATTGGGATGAACACACACCTGAGGATGAAGAGCCAAACCATGCACTTATGGCTATTGGGTCCAGTAATGAGGTATCTTTGTGCTCAAAATTATGCATTGATTCATATAATCATCTTAAAGCTTTGTGTGATGAACAATTAACACAAATAGGTGAACAGGAAGCAAAAATTCTTGCTTATACTAAAGCTGTTAAAACTTTAGAAGCACAAATAGATAACTATCAAAACAAACAAGCTTCCTTAAACGAAAAACTCACCTTTCAAGCTAATGAGATATATGAAAAAGATGAAAAACTTAAGAGATATAGGAAAGCAGGCTTGAAAGCTGTTAAGGAAAGAGATGAATTGCAAAAGAAACTAGATAAATGGACTCATTATGCTAAGTGTCAGGATAAGATAATAACATCTAGTATGAGCTCCACAAGTAAGATTGGCTTAGGTTATGGAATACAGTCAGATAGTGAAGTTCTAAGCTATGAGGAAGAGATGGACAAATCTGTGTTCAAATGTAGAAAAGAAGACTCTATTGGTAAACCAGTGTACAATAGGTTTGTTAAATCTGATGAATTTAAAGGGGTGCCACCTCCATTAAGTGGAGATTACACTCCTTTACAAAAGAAAGACCTAGATGACTCCTTGTTTGTATATGGTAAAAAGGGTCCTATCTATCCGGAGACAGGCAACTCAGATGACAAATCTAGTGAATACTCCACTTGCCAAACCAATGACAGTAAAGGATCTACTAGAGATGTCTCTGAGCAGTCTGATTCAGAATCAGAGAGTGCACCTAAAAATCTTTCTGAGTCAAAATCAGTCAAAAATAGTGAACCCAAACCTCATACAGATAAACCTAGTTGTGATACTCACATAAAATCTCCTAGGAAGTCTGTCAGAAATCATGAGTCACCAAAACTAGATAGGATGAGAAGAGAGTATAATAGAAACCACAGTTTTGGTCCTAAAAGATGCTTTGTATGTGGTAGTCTAAGTCATTTAATTAGGGAGTGTGATTTTCATGAGGTTAGGATGAAAAGAGAGGCTGAACTAAGAAAGAATAAGAATGTTAATGCTGGCCACATAAATGATAAACCAGTTTGGAATAATGCTAACAGGATTAATCATGCTAATAAGTTTATGACTAGACCAACACAATTTAATTCTGGTGTGCCTAATGTTAATTCTGGTTGGTCATCTGTTAGTTCTGGTAGACCAAATTTTAGTTCTGGTAGACCAAATGTTAAAACTGGTAGACCAAATTTTAATTCTGGAAGACCAAATGTTAGTTTTGTTGGTCAAAATGTTAATTATGTGAGGCCAAGTGTTAATTCTGGGTGTTTTAATCATTCTGGACCTAGACAACCAGTAAATAGACCACAGGTGAATTCATATAATTAGAGAAACAATTTTTATAAACCTCGTTCACCTGTGAGAAGTCCTTTTGTTAATAATACAGCACAAGTTTCAATTTCAAATGCTGTAAGGGAAAATGGGGAATCTGCTGTTAAGACCCCAGCATATTGGTCTTGGGATCCTTTTAAGAACACACTTACCTATGAATCCAAGACCAAAGGTGGATCAAGCTCATATAATATTTATAAATATGTTGATCCACAGGGCAGATCCAAGTCTTCAGAGGCTTGGGTCTTAAAGAGAAACAAATTTCTCTACTTTTGTGCAGGAACATCCACTGAAGAACATGGAAGATAAAGGAATATTTGATAGTGGGTGCTCTGGGCACATGACTGGTAACAAGAATCATCTGAAGGATTTTCAAGAATTCCAAGGAGGTTCTGTTACCTTTGGAGGATGTAAAGGTCAGATAACTGGTAAAGGTAGAATTGTTGTAGGCAATTTAGAATTTGACAATGTATCTTTTGTAAAAGAACTAGGGCAGTTTAACCTTTTCTCAATATCACAAATTTGTGATAAGCAGCATAAGGTGCTTTTTAGTGAAACTGAATGTTTTGTATTGACTTCGGACTTTAAGATGCCTGATGAAAGTCAGATCCTTCTTAAAGTTCCTAGACAATAGAACATGTACATTTTTGATATGAAAGCACCTGAAGTTGCAAAAGGTTCTGCCTGTTTGCTTGCAAAAGCCACATTGGATGAATCTAAATTGTGGCATAAAAGGTTAGGTCATGTTAATTTCAAGAATATGAACAAACTTGTGAAGGGTAATTTAGTTAGAGGCTTACCTTCCAAGGTTTTTAGGAATGTCCATGCCTGTGTAGCTTGTAATAAGGGCAAACAGCATAGAGCTTCTTGTAAGGCTAAGCTAGATAGGATTGTTACTGAGCCTTTGCATACCTTACACATGGATCTGTTTGGCCCTACATCTGTTAGAAGTATCAACCATGCTAGCTATTGCCTTGTCATTACTGATGACTGCACCAGATATTGTTAGGTATTCTTTATGCCCACAAAAGATGAAACCCCTGATTTAATTCAAAGGTTCATTAGACAGATAGAAAACCTACTAAATCACAAGGTTAAGATCATTAGGAGTGACAATGGCACAAAATTTAAAAATAGGAGCATGATTGAGTTTTGTGGTAAAAAAGGAATTAAGCAACAATATAGCAATGCTAGAACTCCACAGCAAAGTGGAGTTGCTGAGAGAATGAATAGGACCCTGATTGAGGCAGCTAGAACCATGCTAGCAGACTCATTCTTACCTACAACCTTTTAGGCTGAAGCAGTAGAAACTGCTTGCTACATATTCAATAGGGTTAGAGTGACCAAGCCTCAGAATAAAAAACCTTATGAGCTTATTTTTGGCCATAAACCAGTTGTTAGCTATATAAGGCCTTTTGGGTGTCATGTGACTATTCTTGATACCTTGAGTGTGCTTGGAAAATTTGAAGGGAAGTCTGATGAGGGGTTTCTGGTGGGTATTCACTGAATAGTAAGGCCTTTAGGGTTTACAATTTAGTGACTAAAAAAGTAGAAGAAAATCTGCATGTTAATTTTCTTGAGGAAAAACCTAATGTGAAGGGACTAGGTCATAGATGGATGTTTGATCTTGATTATTTAACTGATTCTATGAACTATATTCCTGTCTCCAAGGAGAATCAAGCTAACCCTGATGCAAGTTCCATAGAAGTGCCTAACAATGAAGGAACTCAAGATGCAAGCACTGCTGATCAAGGCAAAGAAATTGAAGAGCTTATTGTGATTCCTACCACAGAAGTCAACCATGTTGCTGCTAATGAAGGAACAAAGAAATCTTCTACAAAAAGGAAGGAGACTGTGATCAAGCCTCAAGAAAAAGAGGGTTCTCCTACAAAAGTTTCAGAAGAAATCTTATCCTTCAGTGAAGAAATGAATGCTTTGGCTGACAAGTATCTTGGGAAAAAGGCTACCAGCACTAATTCAGTTAATTCTGGTAGTACCTTGATTAATTCTGGTGGAGAGAAGGCTACCAGCACTAACCCTGTTAAGTCTGGTAGTGATGCTATTAATTCTGCTCAACCTGAGTCTACTCCAAATGCTGATTTTGATGATTCTGAGATGCCTGAACTTGAGGTCTTTGATAAGCCAGATGAAGGCATTTTTGATGGGGCTTCTTATGATGAAGAAGGGGTAGTCACTGATTTCAACAACCTACCCACTGAAGTAGATGTAAGTCCAGCTCCAACACTCAGAATTCACAAAGTTCATCCCAAAAGTCAGATAATTGGTGATCCTCAATCAATTGTTCAAACCAGAAGTAAAGTTCAAAAGATTCCTACATCTCATGCACTTATCAGTCTCATTAAGAAGCAGCAAAGGGTCAACCACAAGGACCAACAACATTGCTTGTTTGCTTGTTTCCTTTCTCAAAAGGAACCCACCAACGTCTCTTAAGCACATGAAGATGAGAGTTGGATGGAAGCAATGCAAGAGGAGTTGTTGCAGTTCAAATTGCAGAAAGTTTGGGTTTTTTTAGATCTACCAAGTGGAGCTAAGGTGATTGGCACAAAGTGGGTCTTCAGGAACAAAAGGGATGAAAGAGGAGTAGTTGTTAGGAACAAGGCAAGATTGGTAGCACAAGGGTATAAACAAGAGAAGGGGATAGATTATGATGAGGTCTTTGCTTCTGTAGCCAGGATTGAGGCTATTAGGTTATTTTTAGCTTATGCATCATATATGGGGTTCATAATCTATCAGATGGATGTGAAGAGTGCCTTTCTGTATGGCACTATTGAGGAAGAAGTATATGTTCATCAACCTCCTGGCTTTGTTGATCTAGCAGAACCCAAGAAAGTGTACAAAGTCATCAAAGCTTTATATGGTCTCCATCAAGCTCCCAGAGCTTGGTATGCCACACTCTCCAAGTTTCTAGAAGAACATGGGTACATCAGAGGTGTGATAGACAAGACCTTGTTTATAAAAAGGGACAAGAAAGATATCATTTTGGTACAAGTTTATGTGGATGATATCATATTTGGTTCTACTAAAAGGTCTTGGTGTGAGGAGTTTGAAGCATTAATGAAAGGGAGGTTCCAGATGAGTTCTATGGGTGAACTCACATTTTTCTTAGGACTGTAAGTGAAACAACAAGCAGGTGGACTCTTTATCTCTCAAGAAAAGTATGTTGCAGAGATCTTGAAGAAGTTTGAATTTACAACTGTGAAGACTGCTGTCACTCCCATGGAGAACAAGGTGCCTTTGACAAAGGATGAAGATGCTGCTGATGTAGATGTGCATCTTTACAGATCAATGATAAGTTCTCTAATGTATCTTACTGCTTCTAGACCTGACATTATGTATGCAGTCTGTGTTTGTTCACGTTTTCAGGTTAACCCAAAGACTTCACATCTTCATGCTGTGAATAAAATCTTTAGATACCTAAAGGTTAAACCCAATTTGGGCCTTTGGTATCCTAGAGAGTCATCTTTTGACTTGGAAGCCTATTCAGATAGTGACTATGCAGGTGCAAGCCTTGATAGGAAATCCACAACTAGAGGTTGTCAATTTCTTGGAAGAAGATTAATCTCTTGGCAATGCAAGAAGCAGACAATTGTAGCTACATCAACAACTGAAGCTGAGTATGTAGCAGCTGCCAATTGCTGTGGATAAGTCTTGTGGATTCAGAATCAAATGCTGGATTATGGTTTGAACTTTATGAACACTATAATTCACATAGATAATGAAAGCACTATCTGTATAGTTAAGAACCCTGTTTATCACTCTAAAACTAAGCACATAGAAATCAGGCATCACTTTATTAGGGATTTCTATGAAAAGAAGCTAATTAGAGTGGAGAAAATACATACAGATTTCAATGTTGCAGACCTCTTAACTAAACCGTTTGATGGCCCTAGGTTTAATTACTTAGTGGTTAGCATTGGTATGATGAACCCATAGCTGGACTTAAGGGAGGTAGACTTAAGGAGCCAAAATGTAAAGTTTGTATACTAACCAGCACTTAGATTTTTTTTAATTCTGGTAGTTTTAATTTTTTTTTATTCTGGTAGTATTAGAATTTAATCAGCATAGCTGTGATTGAGGGGAGGCATAAGCCTAAGGGGAGGCTTATTGTTGTCCATTAACCATTATTTGTTTAGTTTGTATATTTTGGTTAACTCTGTTTTGCAGTAGTAAGATTTTATTGTTGCTAGTATAATTGGGGCACAATAGTATCAAAGAAACAAGGAGCTTTCATTCATTCATAATCCAATGGTTGCATTCTCAGATGCAACTTACAAAAACAAAACAAAAGCCTATACATATTCATCAGAACCAAACATCTACATCAACAACCTAGACCACTACTCCATCTTCCTCTTTCCTTTCCCTTTGCAGTCAGGCATAGTTTTGTGTGACTCCTCTGCCACCAATGGCATCAGACACCTTTTGCAAGGGAGTCCCAGCACTACTGTTCTTGGCTTTGGATTTTGTTCTTCTCAGGCACAGGGATCATTCTCATTGATGATGCAGCCTTTTCAAACTCATTTGTTAGTAAGACTGATAGCACTTGGAGATCGTCATCATCAGATGAGTCAGAAGAAGAGGATGAATCATCCACATATGGTGGAAGTTCATCTGTTGAAGGTTCTTCAGAAGAGGTTGTTTCAACCTTTTTCTTTGAAGTTTGTTTTCTTGATGGTAAGTGTAGTTTGGTGGATAATATCCGCTCCATCCTCTAGAAGATGAGTCGAAGAAGAATCGGACGAAATCTCTACAATGTTTGATGGGGAAGGATTCATTGTGTTGGAAAGTTTTCTTTGGTATGTGATGAATTTGTGTTGAAGATTTGAGGCTTTTTATAGAGCCAATGGAAGCTTAAGGCAATTCAATGTTCGGTTGGTAATGGATTTAATTACTTGCAGGCATAAATTAATTATAGTAATTATGGTACTTTTAGGGAGTTGACCAAAACTTTTATACTTTTTTACTTAATTATAGTAATTAGTTGTTAAAAAAAAATAAAAAAAAAAATGTAGCTTACATTTAAGGGGAGGATAATGTATAGTTTGTATATTTAAATTTTTTTTGATAGCTTTAAGTTTTAAATCTGGTAGTTAATTTCTTTAAATTTTCTTGTATTTTGTTTGTTTCTATGTTTCTCTTGGTGTTGAGACTAACATTTGCAGAAAGAATGTGGATTGGTGATGATGTGAAGCCTTGCTAACGATCTCAGTAAGTGTTTGTGTGCAAACTTGGTTAAGTCTGGTGAGTCAATGATTAAATCTGGTTGACCAATTTTAAGTCTGGTAGTGTTAAATGTAATTAATTTATTACCGTTAGGTCTGGTCAGTCAAATAAAGATTTTTTATCTTATTCAAAATTTGACCGTTGATATTTTTGAGAAAAGAGGTATATATGGATAAGATTTAATTCATTTTTCATCTTTATCCATTATTTACTTCTCATTTTTAAAATCTTTATACACGGCCAAGATTTACTCTATTTTCTACTACCAGTAAAAACCCTAATTTAATTTTCAACCAGCACTTAGTCATTCTCTCATCAATGGCTTCACTAAAGTTTGTTGACAAGCACAATCAAGTCGGTTTCTTGAAGAAACCACACTAAAGTGACGGCTTTGCGCAAATAGTAGATTTCTTGAAAGGTTCTAATCTTCGGTACGCGTTAACTCATAACCCTACTATTTATGCATCTCTTGTTAGGCAATTTTGGGGGTCTGTGACCTATGAAACCCTTGCTGATGGTACACCACAGTTAAGGGCAACCATTGACACTCATGACTTTACCATTACTGAAGCCTCCATTAGGAGTAGTGTCCAATTGGGTGATGCTTCAGGGGAATACATATTGCCTAATGATGATCTTTTTGAGGGTATGAATACCATAGGATATCCCACTGATGGTACTTTTACTTTTTGGAAAAGCTCTTTTACACCACAGTGGAAGTTTTTAATACATCATTTGCTCCATTGCCTAAGTCCCAAGAGTGGAGGATGGGATCAGTTTGGAAGCAACATTGCCTCTGCATTGGTCTGTCTTGCACTTGGAAGGAAATTTAATTTTTCAAAAATGATTTTTGATGGCATGGTTGCAAATGTCAAAAATGAAAAACATAAGTTCTTAATGTACCCAAGATTTCTGCAAATGATTTTAAATTTTGAACCTAGAGATAAAATGCAGATATATATAAGTGTGGCCTTTACAACCAAAATTTTTGCAAATATGAAAAGAGGTTTTGACGGGGCCCATTGGCCTTTATTGTCTGCTATGCTTGTTGGTGTTACTAACATTGCAGGTACATCTGAGGTTGCACAAGAGCCAACTACTGAAGAGCAAGCACATGAACAACCTAAGTCACCCACACCACAACCAAGTCCATCACCATCTCCAACCAGGGCAGCTACACCTACACCATCTCCTACACCCTCACCACAACAAACCCAGGTTCCAAGTCCCATTCAGGAGGAGGAATCTACCCTATCTCAAAGGGTGTCAGCATTGGAAAAGTCCAATCAAGCTTTGAGCAATGCTGTCATCACCTTGGTCAAGAAGGTCAAGAAATTGGAGAAGCTTTTGAAGGACAAAGGGGTTCAATTTAGTGGTGAAGAAGGGGATGAAAAATTCTTCCAAACAGGGGAGGAGTTTTGGTGAAGAACAAAGTTTTAAGACACCTTCTCAAGTAAAATCTGCTGGTACTAAGAATGTAAGCCCAGAAACCATGGAAGCAGCAGAGACCTTAGCTCAATCTTTCAGTAAGATTAAACAACAAAGGAAGAAGCTAAAAAGAAAGTTAAGGATTGAAGAAAGTGAAGATGAAGGAGTTAATTCTGGTGAGGAGAAAGATAAATCTGGTGCTTATGCTGGTGATAATACTGGTGCTAATGCTGGTAATGATATTAATTCTGGTGATAAAGAAAAGTCTGGTGAGGTTGATAAGTCTGTTCAAGAAGAGTCTGTTGGTGCAAAAAGAAAAGGAAAAGAGATTCTCATTGAATCTCCTAAGCCAAAGAAATCCAAAAGTCAACAAAGGGAAGAACAAGCAACCTTGGCTACTATTGCAAGGCTACAAGAAGAAGATCAAGCTGAAGCTGCCAGGGTAGAAGAACAGAATAGACAAGATGGGTTGTATGCAAGGAGATTAGCAGAAGAATCTGATGACCCAGTTATGTCATTGATTGAAGGAGATGATGAGTTAAAAGCAAAGTTTGAGGAGATTAAGTCTATTCCTGGTTTGACTACAAATGAGAAAGCAGCAGAACTAGCTAATTTCATGAATGCTAGAAGAGCAAATGAAGCCTTAGGGGATTTCTTGTCTAAGTTTAGAGAAGCTCAAAAGCAGAAAACAAAAACCAAGGTTTCAAAGAAGATGACTAGGGCTGAACAAATGAACTACATGAATATTTATTTGAAGCACACAATGTACTCAGACTACAAAAGGATGCAAGGAAGACCATATGAAGACATTTTGGGAATGTTTCAAAGAGCTTATGAGAGAGATCATAGGTACAAGCCCATTGATTATGAAGATACTCTTCCTTTCAAAAAGCAAAAGACACAGTCTGAGCAAATTAAAGAAGCTGAAAAGGAGATTGAGAAAGAACCAGAGGTTGAAATGGCTTTAACTGAAGTAAAGAAAGATGAAGAGGTGAAAAAGCCTATAATTGCATTTACAAGAAGGAAAAGTGTTGCAAGGAAAGGCAAGTATAAGAAGGTAGTACAAGATGAGGAATCAGAAGAAGAACCTTCATCTGAGGGTTGTACTATGGGAACAGTTCTCGAAAGTTCTAAGGAACCAGCTAAGATTGTCAAGTATCAAATTATTAGGACTGGACAGAGGGCTGCTTATCAAATTATAAGGGAAGATAACACTGATGTTGTTTATTTTAACTTTCCAGGGATCTTAAATGATGTGAGTAGAAAAGATCTCCAAGAGCTTTACAATTTGGTGAATATCAAGTATGGAGATAATCCACCTGAGGAAGAATTTGAGAGAGTATTTTAGGGAAATTTGAAAGTGATGTTTGAGCCATCTGCTGAGTCATATGTAGTATGGAAACTTCCTGAGGAACAAAGGATTGTCAGTTGGAGATATTTTCATAACTGTAGAGTACATTGTCTGTCTTTGCAAAATGCTGATGTTTATATGCTTGCAGAAGTGGAATATCCCATCTCACCTTCAGTTTGCAAAGAAATGATGAAAAAGAAGTTGTATGCAGACAAGAGGGATGAGGTATATGAACAGATTTTGGATTCAATTAAGTTACAGTCTTTGAAGGAAACATTGTTGGATTGAAATGTTTGAAAGAATTTTCATAAGTTAATGAGTAGGACTATTGGAACTTCCTACTTGGTGAAGGTGCATAGCACTAACACAACAAAAGGTCATCAGTCCACCTTGACTAATCCACACAAGGACTGGCTAATCCTGAGCAAACGGCTACAGGTAAAGATATTCCAAATCCGTTAATGGTTGGCAATTTACCAAAAATTGTATGGTATTCAACTCACCATATCTGAGATAGTGAAGAGTTGGCTAGCCCATAAGGTATGGCTTGTGGTAAAGGCTGTGGAAAACCATACATGGTAATCAATTCACCAAGATGAGGTGCATTCCATCAAAAGAATTGGCTAGTCCAAAAGCAAACGGCTTTTGGTAAAGACAAAACAAATCCGTTGATAGTTGATGGTTTACTAAAAATCATATGGTTATCAATGTACCATGGTCTTACACACCAAACATTGGCTACTCCAGTAGTGATGGCTATTGGTAAAGAGACATCAAATCCATTAATTTTCAATGATTCACCTCTCACAGGAGTTAACACACCTGGAAGTGATGAGAATAGTATGAAACTTAACAAGAATTTGATGTACAAGCAGTCATGGTTGCTGTGAAGATCAAGTGGATTACATATCAGATGGTTGCTGCAAAGATCAGATCAGATGGTGGAAAGATTATCAAGGTTAAAGTTGCTGAACAAGTTTAAAGTTTGAAGTGATAGAGATAATTCCAAGTGTTCAAGATTAAAATCCTCAAAAGCTTATTCAGAAGAAACTTGAAGTTCATGAATCATGAAGATCAAGTTAGGGGAGGATTGTTGGGAATTATCACAAGACAAGAAAAGACTTAATGGAAGAACAGAATTAAGTCTGGTGGGCTACGTAATTAAGTCTGTTAGTATTATTAGTTAAGTCTTGTCAAAGTTAAGTTTGGTTGTTTATTGTTAAGTCTGGTAGAGTAAATGTAAAGTTAAGTCTGGTTGACTAAATTCAATAAGTCTGGTCATGATGTTTAGGAAGTCGGTTAGCTATAAGTTAGGAAAGGATACGAACTTATCTTTAGTGAAGATATGTACATCCTTCTACAAGTTTTGTATCTAGGGTTTCCGTGGTGGATAAAAGGAACCCTAACACATTAGTTTAGAGATAACGACGAAGATTGTAATTCATTAAACAATTAGTAATAATATGAAGTTAGTTGCAATTGTGTTCTTCATAGTTGATTGTTTAGATTCCGCATAAACATTCAATTCGTGTAAGAGTCTCACTTAGATTGATTTGATTTATTCAAGTCGTCTACTAAGTTGTTAAGGCTACTTAGAGATCCATAATTCGTGTGGACCAACAATTACCGAACCTAGCAACACGGATAAAAAAACACTATTTATAGCAGTATCGTTATTCATTAGAACTATGGGAATGTTGAGAATGATGAATCTTGGCATCCAGTAAATCTCTGTCAAGAGTAATAAGCATCTTAAGACTATCTCCCAATATATATATACACGTTAACTTGATGTTACATGTAATATCCAATATAACACCTGACTTGAAAACTGATTTTTTTGGGAATTTGGACAGATTATGAAGTCCATTGCTCCATCAATCTATGGTCATGAGGACATAAAGACTACAATAGCTCTTGCAACGTTTGGAGGCCTGGAAAAAAATATGCAAGGAAAACATAGATTGCGTGGAGACATTAACGCGTTGTTGTTAGGTGATCCCGGGACTGCAAAATCTCAGTTTTTAAAGTAAGCGATTCAGGTTTTTTATCTACAGTTGGACCATATAAGAATCAGCAGTAACACTAACATTTTTCAAAACTTTGTTATGTAGATATGTTGAAAAAACTAGACAGCGGGCGGTTTACACAACAGGTAAAGGAGCTTCTGTTGTTGGACTTACACATCTTATAAATACCAATATGAAAAAGCATACAAGTACATTTCAAAATTAACATTTTGGATACCTGGAATCTAGCAACTTTGATATTCTTCTGATGTGGCACCGAGTTGAGGCAGAGATTGATTGAAGCTCTAAACAAATCATGATAAGGTATTACAATCTTATGTTATCAAGTTGAAAATAACATGAATCCTAAATATGTGCATACATGATATGTTGAAGTAGATGGAGCACAGGATAGAGATCAGAGGGAGGCACCTTGGCCACCATGCGAACCACCCTTAATTATTATTGAGGATCAACAAATTAGTTTATCCTTCAAGGTACAATGATCATAAAAACTATTTTAATAACATCAAAGGATGACTAATATATCTAAGTTCATTATAGTATCCTATATGAATAGCATGTCATATTACCGGAGCTGAAGAAAATTTCCCATCACTAGGTCTTTTACAGCGTATCAAAGGATGACTAATACGAGAGCTGAATAGCATGCTTCTAAGTTTATTACCGGAGCTGAATGGCATATCCTATAGTATCAAAGGATGACTAAATAAGTAACCATCGACAACATTGAATTAATACGTCATTTTCCAAGTTAAGCCCATAGCTATGTTTCTTAGTAAAACTGAAGAAACTAAATAAGATTTGTATCGACAACAATGAATTGTTCATTAGGGATTGTTTCTAATATTCATTCTTATATTCAATTCAGTTGGTTGCTTTGCCTGCTTTTTGCATTTTGTTCTCTGGCTTTTGCTCTCCTTTCTTTGCTCTCTCACCCGCACACCTGCACTTGCTGGAGGTCTCATTGGAAGCAGTCTATCTACCACTGGGTTTATCCTGGGGTAGGGGTATGATCTATCTACATTCTACCTCCCCCTTTCCTTGCCCTGGCGGAATTGGGTTTTGTTGTTGTTGTTGTTGTTGTTGTTGTTGTTGTTGTTGTTGATATTCATTTTAGTTGGTTGCAGTTGAGTTTTGAAACCAATGGCGGAGAGCTTGATGAAAATGAAGTCGTGTAAGAGCATGCAAACAAGCAGGTAATAACCTACAACTTTCTTAATCCTTTATTTCTTCAATTGATAAAAAAAATTTAGTTCCCCCCCCCCCTCCATACATTTTTTGTGTTTCAACTGAAGATGAAGAACCTGATGTGTGGAATTACTTAAACATGCATTCAATAATGTCGGTGAGATAAATAAAGAGCTTGGAAATTTTCGCTTATGTGAGCTTGGTGATTCACATCATGTTGATACACAACCTATTGATGATCACTTGCTTCTAAGTCTTAATTTCATATCATTGCACATCACTTAAATCCTAAGTCTGGTTGCTTAATTCAGGGGTGTTTGGGACTGTTCTAAGACTTATTAAGTTGAAAAGGGTGTTTGGGACTGTTCTAAGACTTATTAAGTTTAAAAAGGGTGTTCGGGACTGTCTTAATAGTTAGATTCAGGGGTGCTTAGGACCCTTTTTTATAGTTAAATTCAGGGTGATTGGAGCTATCTTAGTAGTTGAATTCAGGGGTGTTTCAGACTATTTTTAATTATTGAATTCATGGGTGTTTGGAACTATCTTAGTAGCTGAATACAAGGGTGTTTGGGACTGTTTTTAATAGCATTTGTAATCATAAAATATGTTAAGTTATAGTAGTATGGTTGTATGACTTGTTAAACGATACATCATCAGAAGCGACCCATTTTAGTAATTGATTCTGGACCGGGTAATATATAGTGCATCTTAAGTATTAGTGTTTTTATAGTTGGCCCCTAGATAACCATCTGCTTAGCGCAGATGGCCACCGGCTGCCAGTTAAAGCTTGGATCCATGCATGTATGCTCTAAAGGCGCGGGTTCGATTCCGGCTCGCAGCATGTTGTGGGTACCATAGTTAGGCATTTCACAGGCATCACACCTTTGCCGGGTAGGGGTGGTGGGTACCTAGTAGGTACACAGGGTTGAGGTGTCCCTGCCAATCTACACTTTTTTTAGTTGGCCCCTAGATTGCCCCGTTCGTAATTAAATGGGTCTCAAATACTAATGAAAATCATTTTCAAGTGGTATCCAATGCATCTTATCATTTGATTATTGACACTTGTGTTAAGCAGGGAATAGAAGTTCATGGAGCCAGCTCTCAACATGCTTCACTTGTGAGTGAAAACACATAACCAAAGGTGCTGACGACCCTAACGTATGCGTGTGGAATCACATTAACCCAGATAAGCTTATTACCAAACCAAAAACCAACGAATCATATGAAAACCATTTCTCACAAAAGGCAACAATAGCTATACTACATTGCTATCAAAAGCATAGCAGCAGCACTTCATTGCTGGGATGAAGATAAACACGAAGTACACATATAGGCAGAATAGCTAAACCAGGGTTGAAGGTGCAGAGGAGTACTTGAGAATTATGTATACACTTAGAGGGAAAATAAGAATGTAGCCATAGAACACACCATCAGACCAGGTTACCAGATTAATATCATAATTCCAAATTTTATGTTGTAGCTTGTGAGTAGGGATGGCAAAAGTACCCAAAACCGACGGGGAAAAACGAAACCCGAACCGGTTAGGTCGGGTTCAGGGGCGGGTTGGCGGGTTTGGATGCGGGTTTGGGTATTGATAAATTTTTTTAGCCGGGTACGGGTTCGGTGACGGGTTCTGGTAATACCCGCCCGATAACCCATACCCGTTCTCTTTATGACTTAGTGTGTCTAAGAATGATTAGTCTTAGTGTGTCTAAGAACATTGTTCTCTTTATGACTTCTCTACAACAGCAATGGTGTTGTCAAATTTATTTTTATATTGGAACATCTTTTAAGCATTGCACATGTTCATAGATAACTCTTTTAGCAGGATTTGGTATATAGAATGTAATCATGTTCAACTTATGTATTTGGATAGCTAATAATGTAAAAACTTTTTTCGACTATTATATACATTTTGATTCTTAAGAATGCAACACATGAAACTAGCCAACCCATTGGACACAACAACAATCTTCAAGCTTTAATTTTATTAAACGTTTGCTTCTTTTTTTTTTTCTTTTTAAAATTTTTTTTATGTGTATACCTCCATGATATGTACATGATAGCTTATGTTTGCAAAACTTATCATATCAATGAGTTAAGTACATAAATTATAAATTATAAACAAGATATTACATGAAGCTCGCCCGCCCATCGGGCGTGTCATGAAGCTAGTATATATATATTATATATATATATATATATATATATATATATATATATATATATATAATAACACATGTGTCAATTTTGTAAAAACAGAACTAACAAAAGGAGAGTGTTTTTTTTTTTAAAAAAATTAGCGGTTTAAATTTCAAATAAATCATATGAACTTAAGTAAATTTAGCAGTTACCATGTTTTGTAATAAGTTTACAAATTTAATAAACAACCCCTAAATTTTATACTCATTAAATTTTATATTAGAAAAACTTATATGTTATTGTTATTTATAAACATTATTTGTAGAGTTTATAATGAAAGACGTGTTGCTGTCATATGTAAATGAATACTCGGATTGTACATATACGAACGTGGTTTTAAAAGGCGCGCAAAGGCGCGAAGCGTGACCTCCACGCTACGCGGTAGACCAAGGCGTCAGCTTAAGGCGTGACGTGAGATGAGGCATGGAAATGTGCAATAAGGCATGCTAATGCGTGAGCCGTGACGCCTTTTTTGAATTCAACTACGATGAAAAAGGTTTTTTTTTTTAAGAAATGAAGAAAATTACATGTAAGGATAGTTTAATGACTTAGTTCTTTATGTATAACACTTTTTGTAAACTTGATATATATGAAATATGATATATAATATATAAATTTATAAATATATCATATTTTTTGCCGCTTTAAGTCATGCCTTAAAAATGCTAAGGCTTCGTCATAGCTCCTAAGGCGTGAGGCTTGACCATGCCGCCACGCCATGCCTCACTCTATCTAGAACCTTGTATACGAACGACTAATGTTATTCCTCTTTATGAGATTAAGTAAGGATGTTCGAAAGTTTTTTCTTTTACTATCCACGTTCAATAACGACTCATGTTATTCATCTCTATAAGTTTAAACTTAAACCACATGTACATAGGTTTAAAAGTTAAATGCTAATATAGCTATTAACAAGAATATAAATATCAAAATGAAGGCCGACCTCACAGTAACTAGGAGATTAACATAAATACACGACATATAACAAAGAAGCATGTAATTCCTTTTTAAAGTTTAAATAAGGATATCCGGAACAATTATTCAAGGGTCATTATGTGCTATTAATCATGAATAATGTCTAAAACACGATATCAACAGTTAAATTCAAACAACAACAACTTCAATACTATGTCAATTAAACAAAGTCAAATCATTCGTCCAACAAAAATCTATACAATATAAGTAGGGTAAATTGCAAATTTAGTCCCTGAAGTAACACGGATGCGCAAGGATCACACCGAGACGATTTTTGTCAAAAACAACATTAATGTTCCATGTTTTTGCAAAAAAGCCACCGAGAGTGACTTTTTGCTAACTTTCGTTATTTATCTCGTTAAGTGTCTCATCACTGAGGGTATTATTGTCATTATACTCACGTCTCAGTCTCTCCCGCCAGTTATACTTCAAGGACAATATTTGCAAATATAACTTAACTTCATTAAATCAACTAGATTACTAGAGTAGGCTTTTACAGAAAATATTAAGTGCCAAAACAACCCCATTTAAGTTCATTTCAAATCGATAATCAACAGTCAAACCCTAGCTTAAAAAAACCAAAAAATCCACACAACCAAACTAGCTATGGCAAATAATGATAAGGGTAACTCTTTGTTAATTGGGGGGGGGGGGGGAATCACCAAAAAAGTCATGGGGGAAATTTTTATTAAATGATGAAGTCTTTGAGGAAGTTATGGCTACATTTGGTGATCAAGTTATTGCCAAGTATGGTTCGTATAAGAACATAGGGAAGGAGATGATAGACGTTATTCTTCAATGGCTGTGGAACAAAACTTACAACGAACAAAATATGGGTGGTAGTGGTGCGATATCTATTCCTACCCTTGGAAGTGGTAGCGGAACCGACAATGAGGTAGTTGCAGACACAAAAAGAGGGAGGGGAAGGCCCAGAAAAAAGTAACTTTTTATGTACCAATCCATAATCCGAGTACAATGTCACCAAAAAGGAAGAGGTGAAGGCCTGTTGGGAGTGGGAGGAAGAGGGAGGGGAGTCATAATCCGAGTACAATGACCCAAAAAAAGAACAGGAGAAGGCCTGTTGAGAGTGGGAGGAAGGGGGAAGGGAAGGAAGAGCATGAGGATCTTGGTATGTTAATGTATTATACTTCATGTATGTGTCATTTTTAATTTGCTTTGCATCTTCAGTAAGTAGGATTGATGATGTCTTGTACAATGTGGTGAGATATAGAACATTGCGTTGCTCTGCTTCACTTGAACCTGCATACTTCAGTCTGTACTTGTCTGCACAACTGTTTCATTGATTGCTGATGCATTGACTTTAGCATGTATACCATTAGTTACATAGGTGCTGGTAGGTTTTTTGGTGATGTTTGAAGTCTATATGGACCGTGTCTTCTCACATTGAGAGCTGTTGATGTAGTAGCTTGGACTTTGTTGTAGCAGTTGTAGTAGCTTTTTAGACTTGATGTTTGAATTAAAATGATAAATCTGAATAGTGTGTTACTTTAATTTACTATTGATGCTTGAATTTAAATGGTGGCCGTTTTAATTGCTTATCATGATGAAATTGTGTTCAGCATGCACAATAATGGATTCTTTGAATTTGCTCCATTGAGGTATGTACAAGGGAATGTTTCTAGACTTTGTGCCTTTGTCTCTGAAAGACATATATTTAGTATTGGTTTGGATCATATGTTATCACGCATTAGGGGAGAAAAATGGGCATTGTTATTTTGTTTGCCTGGCAATTCATTAGAAGAAGGTTTGAAGTTGATTCACACAGACAATGATGTGCATACAATGTTTGAACTAGGTTGTCGGGATGGTTTTCTAGATTTGTTTGTTGCTCACAAAAAACAGAGGTTATCTGAATACTATTTAAAAAATATTGATTTAGAGGTTGAAGGTGGGGAGGTTGTCAGATGGGTAGAAGAAGATGCTAGCTTGCGGTGCTCTAGTACTTCAACTCCTTTTAAGACTAGATATAATAGGGAGAGAAGTGTACACTTGAAAAGAAAGGCTGTGGGTAATGCTGATGTTGAATTCGGGAAGAATAAAAAGACCGTGAAGAGGTCTGTGGATAAGGGAAAAGGAAAAATGATTGATGAGGATGAATCTTTTAACAGGAACGCACCGGTTTTACCAAGGCCCGCTATTAGAGAGGGTGGTTTGATGTCTGCCTAAACACACATCATTTTTTATACCAGAAAACACATTAAAGAGGACTAATAACCATAAAATATGTGAAATTATATTGCAAATATGTTTGGTTTTTGTTATTATGTCTTGCAGGTACAAGGGTTTAAAAACAAATCAAAAACGGTAGTTACCCGAGCACTCCATTGGAAAGAACACGAAATTACGAGACCAACGATAATTTTATTTGGAGCATCGAGGCAAGACACGAAAATGAATACCACAGCAGCCCAACGAGGCCCAAAAGTTGATAATGAAAAGAAGCCCACGTGTGAATTAAAAATGAAATATGAATTGTGAAGAAATGAATATAATGAGGCACGTGTACTCCCCTTGTGGTGGCAGCGTAGCCCTCACCTCCCTAAATTAAATCAACAATGGCGCGTGGGGCTCCATCCTCTCCCACTCTCACCTCCACTACCTAAGCTTCATCCAATTCTATCCCGCCACGTGGCCACAAATGAAGACTAATTCCATTTTGTGTTAGAAATATCTACTGCACGTGAAGAAAAAAAATAAAGAAAAGAATGAGATTGAAGACAAAGATAGCACATGTCCCCACGTAGCAGCTACTCCTTGCTATTGAGATAGATACAAAGTTTGCATAGAGGCGTGAACTTTACTCTCCCAAATTAATTCCATAAGGAGCGTGACCCCTCTGCTGCAGCCCACTCTCACACCCACTATCTCCTCTCCATCCAATCCATGATCGCCATGTGTCGCCTTGGTCAGGAAGGTATACGAGGAAGGTCCTAGAATGCCAATGATGGGGCTATAAATTCAATAGAGAGCACCAGATCCGCGCGGGGGGGGGGGGGGGGGGCGAGTGGGGGGAATATCACACATTATCACACACAGTTATTTTATTTTTAGTAGTAGTAGTTTTTTTTGTAGCTTATTTTGAGTGTATTAGTTATTAGCTTATTCTCTTCTAGCTTATTTAAAGACCTTATTGTAATACTTTTTGCTTATTAATGAAAAAGATGTTTATTACTTAGCTTATTTTCTCTTCTTCTACTCTCCTCTTCCTTTTATTTTCTTTTTCTTTTCTTATCCAATAAACTATTTAGGCTTATATCTTATAGCTTATCGTGGCTGATTAAATTAGCTTATTTGTGATAAGCTCTCTCATAGCTTATTCACTTTAAGCTTTCTTCTTTATATCTCTTTGTCTTAAATAAGCACTACCTTATAGCTTATTTTTAGACTAAAATGACTAGCCTTTTGGATAAGCTTTTCAATAGCTTATTCAAATAAGCACTTTTTATTACTTAGTTTCTTTTTAATCTCTTTTTATTAATAGTTCTAATAGTCTTTTTACTACTTACTTCTAAAAAAAGCTTTAAGCTTTATTAGTTTTTAGTGCTTATTTCTTTAAAAAATTTCATCTTTTTTAGTTTTTACTTATAATAAGCTATTCTTTAGCTTATTTTCTTAGATTCGGTCCTTAAATATACCCGATCCGTGCTTACTTTTCGAAGTGAACAACTTAGTTTCGGGTGGATTTAGATCTAATCTTTTAGCTTATTCTTAGTTTATTTCAATTAAAGTTTAGTACTTTTTAAATCAATTAGCTTTTTCATAGCTTATTTGATTCATATTATTGCTTATTTGTCTTAACCTTTGATAAAGTTTTGATCTTTCTTAGTTTCTCATCATCCCATCTAAGGCGAGGAGCTTAAGGGTTTTATAAGCTAACTTATTACTAAAGTCTATTGCTTTTGTCTTGATAAAGCTAATTAGTTAATAAAGTCACAAACTTTATTGACTGTTTGGTTATATTAAAGCTTTTTAAAAAGTAAACTTTAGAATTTGATAAGTTTATAAAATCGGGTGGTTTCATTCGTTTCATCTTTTAGATCGGGTTCTACTTTCTTACCTTTTTAAATTATTTAGCTTAAATATCTAGTGTAGAAATATGTTTACTATTGTTGGATTATTTGTTTTTGCTAGCTTAGTTAATATGAGTAGTGAGTAGATCTTTTATATGCTTGTTAAGTGTTGGTGATTTGTGAAATTAAGTGTGAAA
This sequence comes from Artemisia tridentata subsp. tridentata, assembly GCA_021014915.2. Lineage (NCBI taxonomy): Eukaryota > Viridiplantae > Streptophyta > Magnoliopsida > Asterales > Asteraceae > Artemisia > Artemisia tridentata. Next base: position 195,031,435 of record CP139503.1, on the reverse strand, counting down.
CTTAAAAATTATTGATTGATAACCTTTGGTTTATACTTGGTTTGATTTTTAGTAATTTTAACGGGCAAAAGCCGTTAAGGTAACTAACTATATAAACCAAGTTAATGTTACCTAGATAAAAAGAAGTGTTTTCAATATAAACCAATGTTGTGAGAAAATATTCCTTTTTAAAAGGGTATCAAAGGTTGTAAATTAATAATTTCCGGATTTATTTTGGATTAATATAGTTGGTTGTTTTAACGGGCAAAAGCCGTTAGGATAATTGATTATTTTTATCTAATAATTTTTACAAAAAAAATAATTGTTTTAAAAATAAACCAACGTTGTGAGAGAACAATTTATTTTGACGGGAATTAATTAAACGGGCTTAAAATAATTTTTCATACTTAATGATCTTTTCACCACACTTGACGAGCATATCTTTTATTATAATATTCTCAGCTTAATTTTATCGTCATTAGTTGTAGTCTACTTTTAAAATAGTTAAAATAGTTGCTTTTAATTAGTTTAAATAGTTTTTAAAATCTTCTCTAAAAAACCAAACCAAAAACATTGACAATCAAGCATTAAACAAAAGATATAACATAATTTTTAATTCAAATCTCGCCATGGAATACGACTCCGGAAGGCTAATTGTCATTTGTCCTCAAGTGACTTTAGTTTTAATGGGAATACAAATATTAAAACCGCTCTATCTATAATCGACGAATCAGTTTTTGGCGCCGCTGCCGGGGAGATTTGACCGACTTTTGCGTTGTGTTTTGCGTTGGTGCCTTGAAGACCCTTTCATTTGAAAGTTTATTTTCGTAATTTTTAAAAGAAAAACAAATAAAAATACAAAAATCCAAAAATATTTTCCTTTTCCTAAATCTTTTATAAAATTCTAAAATATTTTTCTTTAAATATTTTTTTTCTTCAAAAAAAAAACATTTTCATTTTCTCAAAATTTTCCAAAAAAAAAACGCAAAAATATTTTTTTCTATCTTCTTTCTTCTAATGCATGTAAAATAAACCTACTAAGTAAATAAATAATAATAATGTTTCGAGAATATCTCATTTCTTCACCCTCTTATCCCCATGATCTTCTTACCATGGAGGACTTTTACCGCCCCTCACTCATCGACAAAGGAGGATCGATCACTCAAACAACCAACCAAGAAACCGATTTTGTTCTAAAAAATTATATGGTTGAGCGTATTCGACAAAATTGCCAATTCCATGGATTTTAATATGAAGATGCAAACCAAAACTTAAACAGATATTTATCGATCACTCAATGCATCAAGAAAAATGGTGTTTACGAAGGTATTATCAATCTTAATCTTTTCCCATTCTCTTTATCCCACGAGGCTGAAATATGGTTTTATCATCTTAAAACTCATTCTATTCATACTTGGGAAGAGATGGTCTCAAAGTTTCTATCAAAATACTATCCTTATTCTAGAACATTGCAGCTTAGGAAAGACATTTTGAATTTCCAGCAATTGCCAAATGAATCAGTATTTGAAGCTTGGGAGAGATTCAAATCTTTGTTGCAGAAATGTCCTGATCATAGAATTTTGCTTCTTGATCAAATCCTAACATTTTATCATGGAATAGAAATGATTGATCGAGACAAAATCATGTTGGCTGCCGATGGCAATCTCATGCGGAAGACTCCTCAAGAAGCATATAATTTAATCGAGGATATGACACATCATCATTATCAGTGGAACGCCGAAGTCCTTTATGACTCTACCACTATTTTGAGTGATCATTATTCTGAGAAAATTTCCGCTATGAGTGCACAAAGTGAGGTCCTTGGAAAGCAAATAACTGACATAAGTCAATGTTTTCAAAAAGAGCCGGGACTAGGTCATCCTAACATCGTTCATTATACGTACTCCGAGGAGAGTGACGAGGATGAACATTTAGACGAAGAGAACTCAGAGATCAATTCACTCATTAAGGAACCTTCAGATACCTTTTTAATGGGGGACAAGGAAGTCGAATTCAATCCTCTTAAGAATATTGATGACCTTGTACCAATCCCAAGGGTATCCGAGAAACCCTTTAATCTTCCTGATTTTGAATCATTTTATGTTGATGTCGATCTCAAAGGATTTGAAGACTTGCTTTATTATAGTCCTTCAATTGTTCCACCTGTTGTTGTCGAACGGAATAATTCTCATCATGAGGAGTTTATCGATGAACTCGCTCTTATCACTTCTCCATCGGAGTATGATCATTTTCACTTCAATCTCGAAGCCGATCCAGGAGAGTTGACTAGACTTTTGAATGAGAACCCGTCTAATGAATTATCGTCTAAAAATGTCAACATCACATCTCCATCATAGTATGATCATTTTCACTTCAATGTTGGATCCGAAACGGGGAGTATAATGGAAGAGGTGCAAATTCATAGCTCACAAAGTACCGCACAAATCCCACCTCCGTATATCCCGCTTAATATAGAGCTAGAGCCTGAATAATGTTTTGTTGGTAACGTATATGAGAACCTAATAAATCTATTTGCGAATTACGAAAAGTTAACTTTTGATATGACCATGCCTAACTCATTCCTTACCGTATCACAATTTTGTTATGGCATTTTTGGTTCCTAACATTATCGTATCTTTGACATTCTTGGCCCAAGACAATTATTTTCTTTATCATATGACTTTGGTCTCGTCTTTCCTTAAAGATTCTCCAAAATTCACTCATTTGATTTATTCGAGTGGGGAGATGAAAATGAAGTATTCGATCCCGGAATATTCGTTATTGCTGGTCGACTCATAAGTTTGAAGAAATTCCACCAAAGATTCAATCATCCCGCCCTTTTTGTCCTTAATGAAAACTAAATTCGGTGGCGAGTCAAGCTTAGCGACTCATTAATAAACAAGAGCTTCTCGGGAGGCAACCCGTGTTATCTATCTATCTTTATTTGTTTTTGTTTTTATTTTTAATAAGTGTGATGTGGTATTCGGATTAGTGTGGGGGTATGTTTCTTTTGATGATGGTTATGCAGGTACCCGTTTTCGCTTGCAGGATTCCCTATGATCGTGAAGACCTTCGTGCTTGTTTTCAAACACTCCAACACTCGGTCTCCGATCATTTGCATTGTTATATCTATGGATATCCTTTATCATATATACTTATCTGATATTGTTTTCCCCTATCACACTTGGAATTTTAAGCATTTGTCTTTTTCGTTCCTAAGTGTGGGGGTAACACCCAATATTTTTGAACACTGAGGCCAATGTTCAGTTCTAAGTGTGGGGGGTATTTCTATCAAAATGACCATACCTGTGCTTGTCTGTGTCCCACGAAACCCCGTTTTAACCTTTAGAATGTTTTGTTAATTTATCCAAAAAAAATAATAAAAAATAAATAAAAAAAATTATTATGTGTATAAATAAGTAGGCCCGTAGGCTAGAACAAGGGAGATTATGACTTGACTGAGTATTGCACTCTAGCTTTCCCCTTAGCTTTCGAGACTGAGTGTTTGCAAAACTTAAAATTTTTTGGAAAGAATGAAAAATGATAGAGTTGAATATAAGTTAGATGCTAAGCGTGGAGTATTTGAATCTCTTTAGAGCTCATAGAGGTTAATTGTGGCTTTTGGCTCCCACCAGCTAAATGAACGCAATAAAATAATGTTTTCAATAAATAAAGATGCACGGTTTTTGCAATTCTTAGTTTTTACTCTTTTTTTAGAGAATTCCTGCTTATGTAAGTTGGGTACACATCAGGGTACTGTCAGTGTTGCGGGGAAATAATACAACTGATTCCTGATAGTTAGCTGCTATTGTTTCGGATGTTGAAAGACCGCAGGACTCGGGATTTGGCCCATAATAAATGTGTAATAAACCAAAGCCGAAATAAGACTACTGTTTCCTGACGGTTCGTTACCGTTGACTCAATTGTTTAAAGAGTGGAGGTAATAATAATAATAATCCAAAGCTGATAAAAGATTTTTGCTTCCTAACGGTTCGCTCCCGTTGACTCAAACTTCAAAAAGGTGGAGGAAATTCCCAAAGCCGAAATAAGACTACTATTTCCTGACGGTTCGCTCCCGTTGACTCAGTTGTTTAAAGGGCTGAGGGCTAATACTGCTTTAATAATAATAATAAGAAGGCCAAAGTTCGACTCTGGGGATATCTAAATAAAGCTTCTGTCTCTGGACTCGTAGATGAGTTGTTTCGGATGAAATAAAAAGGATATCCCCTAAATCGTGTTAAATTAGGACATTGATGTGTACCTCATTTCTATATGCAGCAGTTCTCTAGGGAAAGATTTCAAATTAATTATTGTCTAAACCGGGTGCCTTTATAGGATTATAATCTATCGAAATAAGAAAAACTCGTTTTTCAAAATAAAATCTTTAGAGGAACTAGGAATAAGGGAGCAAAAAGTAGCTACGCGTACACAATTAGCATCTATAAGTAGTGTTAGCATCTAATTTTATATTTAGCTGTGATTTCATTTTAAGCTTGGTTTGGGGATTGTGAAAATCGAGGATGATGATCTTTATCTCCTGGAAACACCCAGTTTGTGTGTTTCCCATTCTTAAAGCCTTTTATCAATGTATTTTAATTAAAAAAAATAAAAAATAAATAATATTATTTTCTTATTATCTTTTAATTATTTAATGGTTAAAATGCGGCGTTTTCAAATCAAAAGATTTTTACACCCCTTGATGAGCATCTTTCTGTTCTTGTTTGATGTGAAAGATTTTTAGTTAAGGGGTTTAAAGATTTTCTTTCACAACGTGTGTGATAAACATTGTGTGTGGGACCATCAACGGCTTAGTGTGGGGGATTTTGATGCGTGCCTAAACATACATCATTTTTTATAACGGAAAACACACTAAAGCAGACTAATAACCATAAAATATGTGAAATTATATTGCAAATATGTTTGGTTTTTGTTATTATGTCTTGCAGGTACAAGGGTTTGAAAAAACAAAGCAAAAACGGTAGTTACCCGAGCACTCCATTGGAAAAAGCACAAAATTACGAGACCAGAGATAATTTTATTTTGAGCATCGAGGCAAGACACGAAAATGAATACCACAGTAGCCCAACGAGGCCCAAAAGTTGATAATGAAAAAAAGCCCACGTGTGAATTAAAAATGAATGTGAATTGTGAAGAAATTAATATAACGAGGAAGACATGTGTACTCCCCTTGTGGTGGCACTCATAAACGAAAGTGAAGACAAAAACAAATGAGGTGATTATCTTTTTATTTGGCAGCGTAGCCCTTACCTCCCTAAATTAAATCAACAATGGCACGTAGGGCTCCATCCTCTCCTACTCTCATCTCCACTACCTAACCTTCATCTAATTCTATCCAGCCACGTGGCCACAAATGAAGACCAATTCCATTTTTTGTTAGAAATATGTGCTGCACGTGAAGAAAAAAAATAAAGAAAAGAATGAGATTGAAGACAAAGATAGCACGTGTCCCCACGTAGCAGCTACTCCTTGCTATTGAGATAGAAACAAAGTTTGCATAGAGGCGTGAACTTTACTCTCCCAAATTAATATCCATAAGAAGTGTGACCCCTTTGCTGCAACCCACTCTCACATCCACTATCTCCTCTCTAGCCAATCCATGATCGCCACGTGTTGCCTTGGTCAGGAAGGTATACGAGGAAGGTCCTAGAATGCCAATGATGGGGCTATAAATTCAAGAGAGAGCACCTGATCCGAGGGGGGGGTATCACACATTATCACACACAGTTATTTTATTTTTAGTAGTAGTAGTTTTTTTTTGTAGCTTATTTTGAGTGTATTAGTTATTAGCTTATTCTCTTCTAGCTTATTTAAAGACCTTATTGTAATACTTTTTGCTTATTAATGAAAAAGATGTTTATTACTTAGCTTATTTTCTCTTCTTCTACTATCCTCTTTCTTTTATTTTCTTTTTCTTTTCTTATCTAATAAACTATTTAAGCTTATATCTTATAGCTTATTGTAGCTTATTAGATTAGCTTATTTGTGATAAGCTCTCTCATAGCTTATTCACTGATGCAGGTTTTCTGACCAGGTTTTAATATTTATAAATTACTCGTTTACCTATGGTCTACCTTATGCACTAACGGGCAGAGAACCCGATCATGTGTAGTGTAGTATTTGGTAAAACCGAGGTCGTCCCTAGAGCTATGTGTGTCTGGATTCTAACTTAAGTCTATGTCACGTTTTAAAAGGGGTTTTAAGTTGTTTGATTAATTAAACTAAATAACAGAAATGAAATGCAGAAATTTAATTGAGTTGAATGCAGTAGGGAGAAAATGTACTAGCATAGTTATTCATGCTATAATGCAATGAATATGTTCTCTAATTAAGCTTCCTATCGCTTCAAGTGGGGCATAAGATTCACTAGACTCCTTTGGTCAATTCGTCTAGCCTATATCCCTAGAATCCTACTCAGATATCATAGGTCTGATCCTAAGTGATTATCAGAGCTTGCAGGTAGACTAGTTCAAGTCATTAAGTGCTGCTACATGCTAGATTCATTCTATGTGTAATCCGGCCTCTCGGATCTTAGACCACACATCTAACTTTTTAAGTTCATCCAAGACGGAAGGTGATCCTTTGGTCAATTCGCACACAAGGAATTGGTAGTCATATGGTCAATTCTTACCAACTCTTGCAACCTACTACTCTAGGGTCCTATTGTCAATTCTCCTAGTGTAATAAGTACAACCGTCCTTCAAAACTACCGAAACTAGAGGATCTTACGAATAAACTAAGTGATGCGTGGTTTTGTAACCTTACAACAGGTTTTACCTCTCGAGGGATCTCAAGAGGCTTACAACCCCACCAGGCAGTGTACCTGACCGATGTAGTATAGTGTAGTGGTAAGTACGGGGGATTGATCGTTCTCCACAGGGAATAGTGTTCGTTAGGTGTGAAAGACTACTCTAATTAGGTCTAAGGGTTGAGGAAGATTCTTTTTATGTTTTTATATTTTTAGGAAAGCAAGTAAAATCTCGGTTTTGAAGGAGTGGGCGGAATTAGTTGCTAGTCAACTAACCCAAATAACTACAAATGCAAATAAAATAAAATAACTGAAAATAAAAAGTTGGTGAGAAACTTATGTGTAGAGAAATGTGTTTACTTAGATTTCCTTACTCCCTAGCTATCTTTTACCGGTTGATTAGTGTGTATTAGTCGCGTAGATGACGGGTGTATTCCTTAATATCAATCGTGGGGTGGCGTACGTACTTCCCCAACTCTACAAGCTCCTACTTCACTCCTATGTCGAGCCGGCTAGGAAGCTCCTAACATGGGATCACTAGAATTCGCTTGTGCATTAAATACAACCATAAAAACCTTTAGTACGCCTTTGGTTCATGTTTCTTAAGACGTTCAAGCAAGTTACCGAATAGGAAGTTAGCCAGTTTTCTTAAGCCTAACATAGATAAACAATCATCCAATACAACTAACAACACACTAATAACCAATAATCAATAGCTAGGTTTCATTAGATCTAATCAAACACAAGATAAATTTAGCCTAACATGTTAATCAAAAGACAAGAATAAGATAAAATCAAACAACACATAGACATATTGAATGATTAATTGATAACTTATCTTCAATGTAACATGGAAGATCTCAAGGCAAAAAGCCTTGAAAAAGAAGCTAAAATCGTCTTAGGGTTTTCTCCCAAAATTCCACACACTAAGTTCTCCACACCCATGACAAAAAATTAGAAAACTATATATAGATTTTTGGATCTGACGACGTCACGTTATGGAGTGTGACGCCGTCACCTCGCCGCTTCTAGGGTTCCCGGATGACCTTCTTGACGCCGTCCCTCTTTAGCTCTTCAAAAATCCATTCTGGCTTATCAAGGCTTGACACCGTCGAACCTTGAACGTGACGCCGTCCCCTTTTGATTTAAGCCGTGACGCCCTTGATCAAGTTAAAGCGTGACGCCGTCAGAATTCACATGCTATTTTCACTGGCTTATCATGAGTAAATTTCACGTCCACTTTTTCTTGCCAAGGCATGACGCCGTCCAGAGTAAATTGTGACGCCGTCAAAGGTAACTTTCAGCCGATTTTTGAGACTTTGCCGTTTTCTTCACTTTTATGCTCCAAAAACGTCCAAAATGCCTCCTTTTCCAGATTTCTCCTCAAAAGTACCTAAAATGACAAAAGGAACGATTTAGGGCAATATTTGATCAAATAAATACGATTTAGGGCTTAAATGACCCCTTAAAAGCGGTACACTTTTCGTTTCATCAAATACCCTTACACTTGAGATTTGCTTGTCCTCAAGCAAATGCGCTTTTATTCTAATCAAAATACAAGTTAGGGGTCATTTAATGCAAACATAAAAGTAATTACAACAAATAATCGTTCCACTTCAATCATAATAAGCACGGAGATTACATACTAGCACCTCACAAGTAGTGTTTAGATATTCACATCTCTCAAGTGTCATCAAAATAAATCTCATAAATGAAAACGGATAATATCTCTCACTACCTGTCATAGCAAATAGATTACCATAGGCTTGGGAAAGGATCGAAAACCTCCTCCACTAGGCGTAAGCACCAAAGATAAACTATCAAAGAGGGCTTTTAAATGGGTTATAACGTTAGGTGTAGGGAAAAGGAAAACACGGTTTTGTTGGATAAGGGATATTTTACTGGTGGCTAGTTAAAGATCTTGATCAATTACATGTACTATACAATGTTGCTAAGCCAAGACTCGACTCAATCTTAAGCTAGAAACGAAATAACAAAAACAAAAACATAAAACAAACATAAAATGAAACGGGATGGTAGTCCGTATGTTTTTTCTACTTTTCTTTTTCTCATTTTTTTTGTATTTTTCTTGATTTTTATGTGTTTTTTTTTTTTTTTTTTGATTTTTTTTTTTTTTTTTTTTTCATACACTTTTGCCCTACCATCCAAAATAATACATCATAGGGGCATTGCATTCCCCTTACACTTGAACTTTTACATAACTTTACAAATAACTATTCTAATGACTCGAATTAAGATAATTGAAAAACTTGGAGTACTTTTAAAACATTTAGCACATATGGGGGTAATAAATGATGTTCTTCCCCATTACTCCATTACACTAGTACTTTACCCATGAGTCCCAATCGTCCCAAAACAATATGTACAAGGATATGACTCGACTTAGCAACCATGTAATCAACTAGATAATTAACTTGGGGTTAAACAAATGTTGTAACAATAATGCACTAAAAATGAGTGCATACAAGGTAGGCTAAGGCGATTTGGGTGTACATTTAAGTGGGGTGTAAACAAATTCTTCCTTTAAGTAAAATGCTTAAAGGTCGAAACGAAAAGATAGGCTCTGAGGGGTGTACTAGGGGTATCGTGTACTAAAAATGAGTACAATGCAAAGGGGTGTGGGAGAATTACTTGACCAATGTAGCCAAAGTAATTATAACAAAAACACAGGTGTAAAACAATGGGTTAATCCTAATGCCTCTTATCATGTAGTAAATCTAACTACACGAATGTAGTCTCACTTGTGGCCTCGGAATGGTCCTAACGCAAGTTCTAGAATCTAAGTGCTACCGGTACACACATCATAGCATAAATGCTTTTCCTACCAATTCTAGGGGCGAACCTCACATATTTGGGGTGGAAAATTTTTTAGTGGTACGGTTTTTGTGCTAGTCATATAACTCCTATCCGTGAGACGCTCATTAAGATCAAAGTTTCACTCCTATATGTTGTAAAAAAATTTAAATTTGGCACTAAAATTGCCCTAACAGGTATTTATCTCAGTTTTATTACACATCTACCATTAAACAAACAAAAATCAAGCGCAATGGCATTCTCAAAAATCGTACTTTTACCCCCCCTTACACTTAAGATGAACATTGTCCCCAATGTTCAAATAACAAGATGTAAAAGCATAAAGTAAAAGAATGAAATCAAATACTCCCCTGATTCGCTCGGTGGATAATGAAATTACACGGTTAGATCTTCCTCCAAAGAGAATGTTGAAGCTCCATGACTAATGCATCGCCAAAAGCTTGATTTCACATACATCTCCTTGTCCAAAATAACCTGTTAATCCTGAGAAAACAAACACGAAAACCTGCATAACATCGGCGGGATAAATCTATATATAAGGATATAATGCTTGTGGAATGATAATTTTGCAGATTCCTGGAGATTATAAGTTGGAGATTTTAATAAAAACTTTTTAAAAAAACAAAACTTTCAAAAATTTCTGAAAATTAAATCTGACGCCGTCAGGTTATAAACCTTGACGCCGTCAGAAATGACCTGACAAAAATTTTCATTTTAAGTTTCCGGAAAATTTCTGGAAAAACCTTTACCTTACTTCCTGGAAATCCTGCAAAACATCATTATGACTCGATACAAGCATTTGACTCAAACAAATACGAATATGTATGCTAATTTATTATTATTATGATTCATGTTCATTTGTGTTCTAATAAACCGATTTAGATTTCCCTTACACTTATCTTTTGCAAAATACCTTTATATGTAGTTAAGACGAAGTTAAAAACAAAATAAAGCATTTTCACAAATTAGTTTTGAACATGAATCAATAAGAATAAAAATTAAACATACATACGGAAACAAATAAAAACAAACAAACAAACAAATAAACACACGAAGCAAATAAATAAAATAAAGCTTGGGTTGCCTCCCAAGAAGCGCTTTTCTTTATTAACGAGTCTTGTAGCTAGACTCAAAGTCACGTACATTACGTGACTCCACCATCGGTCACGGTTCCTAGGCCATTCTCCTTCCCGGTTTTATATTCCGGTCCTAATTTCAAACAATCCTTGTAGAAACCGAATATCCTTTCCATAACATAGTCTACTCCTTTACTTCTATCCTCATCATTCCTATAGTAGACCGCTTGCTTGAGCTCCTTCTCAACATTTGACAAGTGTTGGAATTGTTCTATCTTATATGGCATTTGGTAGCTTACTTCATCGGTCTCATCCTTAAATCTAACTATCCCTAAGGAAGGTTCATAAGTCATTCTAGAGACCTCAACAAATGGTTTTCCAAAAACCACTTGAGTCAAGGATGCATCGACTATTGGGCGGATATCTTCTACAATTACAAAGTCGGTGACATAGGTGAAGTTTCCTACATAAACCGGTAATCCCTTAACTCTTCCCGTGAAGTTACTCATCCAACCCTTGTCAGGGAACATCCTATACCCAAGTTGATTCTTCATTATCAAGTTGTAGTGGGCTCTAGTCATGATGTTTATGGGTGATCTAAGGTCGATGTAGGCTTTCCACACATGCAAATGTCCGATGTTGCATGGTATGTTGAGATTAGAAGGGTCGCCTATTTCAATGATTGGTCTACCTAGGAAGTATGGTGTCTCAGGGTCATCGAATAGGTTTGTATGATATGCGCGCTCTTCCTTAGTGGGTAGCCTATTGAAGTAGTCCTCATCATTATCTACTTCCTCTACTTCACTTTTCTTCACTTCCTTATCAACCTCGACTTTCTTAACCTCATCCTTAGGTTCCATTTCTATCCTACCCTCATTCTTGTCACTTCCTTCCATGCTCCTATCGATTGGTTTAATAGTGACAACGTTGACAAAGTGGACGTGTTTGGATGAAGAGGGGTCTTTTACTTGGGGTCCGCTATTTGTGTTCCTAGCGTCCTTATGTGGAGGTGATAACACTTGGTTATGGAGAGCTTTCAACAAGTTGTCAATTTTATTGGTCATCTCCGTTTGTTGTTGATTGAATTTGGTCTCGAATCTAGCTATCCGAGCTTCTTGAGATGTCATAAATTGGGAAATCAATCCTTCAAAGTTATTGGTACTACCATTGCCGGAAGGATTGTTGTTGAAAGTACGGTTCGAGTTGGAACCGCTTGATTGGAAACGATTAGGTGGGTTGGAAGAATTGGTTTGTTGCGTGTTTTGGTTTTGTTTCCACCTAAGGTTCGGTTGATTTTTCCATGCGAGGTTGTATGAATCACCGTAATGGTTTGGCTCGGGTTTGAAAGTGTACCACTTGTCTCCCGATCCGTCGGTACGCGAGGATGCGTAGTCCACAAAAGCTTGTTCGGGGAGTTCCATGCAATCACGAGTGTCGTGGGGACCACTACATAATTCACATGAAGAAGTGATTTTGTTCACTTGGCTTGAAGGTTTAGGAGCCTCGTAGGATTTCATGAGAAACTTGACTTGGTCTTCAAGTTCTATGATCCTACGGTCGGAAGTGCTTGAATTGTTCAAAGGCAAAGATATTGCCTTGACCGTTTTATTCAAATCACGGGGATCACTCCAACTTTCGTTGTCATAAAGAGCAAGATCCTCTAGGAGAGCCCATGATTGTTCCGCACTTAGATCACGTAGCTTGCCACCGGCCGATTGGTCAATGGTTTGCCTTGTGGAGAGATTGATATGGTCATAGAAGATTTGGACTTGGAGCCAAAGTTCTATGCCATGATGAGGGACTTTTTGGAGTAAGTCCTTGAATCGAGTCCATGCCTCGTAGAGAGTTTCGCCTTGACGTTGTTGGAACATCAAGATATCATTCCTTAGCTTGGTAGTTCTTCCCGGTGGGAAAAACTGAGCAAGGAAACGAGTAGTGAGATCATCCCAAGAGGTGATGGATCCTGCGGGTTGACGTTCTAGCCACTGACTAGCTTGGTCCCGCAAAGAGAATTGGAAGAGACGCAATCGGGTCGTCTCTCGAGTGGCAACAACAAGGTCTATAGAATCAACGATTTTAAGAAAGTCCTTGAGGTGTTGATTAGGATCTTCAGAACGAAGTCCATGGAATGCGCATCCGCTTTGCACCAACCGGATGGTGTCGGATCGCAAGGGTGTGATATTGGCTCCTTGAGTGAGCTCAATGGTGTTTCGATAGCCATGGTGGCTAGGACGGGAATACTCTCCTAAAGTACGGGCTCTAGGAGGTGGTGGTGGTTGTGGTGGTGGGTTGTTGGGATTAAGGATATTACCATCTTCCATGATGTCGGATGGTATGGTTACGAACAAAGACACGAAGAAAAAAGATAGACTAAAGAAAACCTAGAAAAATAAAATAAAAATCTCACTAGAAAGGAATCTAGTGAGTAGACCTAATAGAAATAAAAATTCAACCTAAACAATAACTATTCTCCGGCAACGGCGCCAAAAACTTGATGCGTGGTTTTGTAACCTTACAACAGGTTTTACCTCTCGAGGGATCTCAAGAGGCTTACAACCCCACCAGGCAGTGTACCTGACCGATGTAGTATAGTGTAGTGGTAAGTACGGGGGATTGATCGTTCTCCACAGGGAATAGTGTTCGTTAGGTGTGAAAGACTACTCTAATTAGGTCTAAGGGTTGAGGAAGATTCTTTTTATGTTTTTATATTTTTAGGAAAGCAAGTAAAATCTCGGTTTTGAAGGAGTGGGCGGAATTAGTTGCTAGTCAACTAACCCAAATAACTACAAATGCAAATAAAATAAAATAACTGAAAATAAAAAGTTGGTGAGAAACTTATGTGTAGAGAAATGTGTTTACTTAGATTTCCTTACTCCCTAGCTATCTTTTACCGGTTGATTAGTGTGTATTAGTCGCGTGGATGACGGGTGTATTCCTTAATATCAATCGTGGGGTGGCGTGCGTACTTCCCCAACTCTACAAGCTCCTACTTCACTCTTATGTCGAGCCGGCTAGGAAGCTCCTAACATGGGATCACTAGAATTCGCTTGTGCATTAAATACAACCATAAAAACCTTTAGTACGCCTTTGGTTCATGTTTCTTAAGACGTTCAAGCAAGTTACCGAATAGGAAGTTAGCCAGTTTTCTTAAGCCTAACATAGATAAACAATCATCCAATACAACTAACAACACACTAATAACCAATAATCAATAGCTAGGTTTCATTAGATCTAAGCAAACACAAGATAAATTTAGCCTAACATGTTAATCAAAAGACAAGAATAAGATAAAATCAAACAACACATAGACATATTGAATGATTAATTGATAACTTATCTTCAATGTAACATGGAAGATCTCAAGGCAAAAAGCCTTGAAAAAGAAGCTAAAATCGTCTTAGGGTTTTCTCCCAAAATTCCACACACTAAGTTCTCCACACCCATGACAAAAAATTAGAAAACTATATATAGATTTTTGGATCTGACGGCGTCACGTTATGGAGTGTGACGCCGTCACCTCGCCGCTTCTAGGGTTCCCGGATGACCTTCTTGACGCCGTCCCTCTTTAGCTCTTCAAAAATCCATTCTGGCTTATCAAGGCTTGACGCCGTCGAACCTTGAACGTGACGCCGTCCCCTTTTGATTTAAGCCGTGACGCCCTTGATCAAGTTAAAGCGTGACGCCGTCAGAATTCACATGCTATTTTCACTGGCTTATCATGAGTAAATTTCACGTCCACTTTTTCTTGCCAAGGCATGACGCCGTCCAGAGTAAATTGTGACGCCGTCAAAGGTAACTTTCAGCCGATTTTTGAGACTTTGCCGTTTTCTTCACTTTTATGCTCCAAAAACGTCCAAAATGCCTCCTTTTCCAGATTTCTCCTCAAAAGTACCTAAAATGACAAAAGGAACGATTTAGGGCAATATTTGATCAAATAAATATGATTTAGGGCTTAAATGACCCCTTAAAAGCGGTACACTTTTCGCTTCATCACTAAGCATGCACACACTAGAAGCAATAATAAAAGCACGAAAACATAATCAAAACAATTAAGGAATCATAACTAGGCTAGCAACCAAGGTGCCTAGCCTCTCATGATGCAAAGTAAACAAACAATAATGAAAAAAACATTAATTGAATTAAACATAGTGTTTGATACAATTACTTGATGATTGGCTAATACAAATGATGATTGCAAGTGAATTCTCCCTTGAAAGACGCCATGGAACTACTGTAAATTGCCTTGGAGTGGTGCCCTAATCGACCCCTATGAAAGGTGGAAAAGAGATACTGAAAAGTGGTGAAATAGGTCTGTATTTATAGGCCCCGACAAAGCTACGGCGTAACCTATAGGTATGATTATGCCGTAACTAGTGTATCTTCAAACGATCCTTATCCGATTGATAGTATTTACGGCATAACTTGATGGATAGTTACGCCGTAATCTTCTATGGCAAAAATTACATCGTAATCGTCTTGCTGGTTACGCCGTAATAACTTCAATACCATTCTGTGTAAAATTTACGCCGTAACCTCTTGCATTGGTTACGGCGTAACCTTCATGGTCACGAAATTCTTCTAAGTCTTCAAAATGTTACGGCGTAATCTATGAGGTAATTACGCCGTAATCCTTGATTTGCGTTGACTTGGTCTTCGTGTATAGATCCTTAGTTACGGCGTAAGTGGAGAGTGTAACTACGCCATAACTTCTTCAAAGCATACTAAAGTGTGTATCTTTGTAAGTACTTTTCCAATTCCGCGTCTCTTTTGCTCCTATGCTCATTTATAACCTGGAAACAAAATATAAAGAAATCAAAGCATATATCCATATAAACCAGTAGAATAATGAGCATATTAGGGGGAAATTGACACTAAAATATCAGAATTATTTGATGTCATCAAATATCCCCCTACTTAAACTCATACTCTCCCTAATCTAAGTGTTAATTTCGAGGCGATCATTCAACGCACAGTCGTAGCATGTATTCTATCATAGGCTTGGCGGTTACACATTTCTCCACCACTAGAGCTAAGGTCAAAACAATCTTCGAAGGCAATATTGGGTGAACAAATTATAAGGCTAGGGGTGATTTGTCATTACTAGCGTACTACAGCGAATGCGATAAAGACCATCGATACATGACCAAATCCATTGCCAAGACACCAATGACTGCTCACTCCCTCACCTAAGTACGGTTCATGACCTAAGGGTAGGATAAGACATGGGATACACAAAAATGGTGAAAAATAAAAATAAGAAGCAAATAGTCTTAGCCTATAACCAAGTAGTCACCGCCTACCGTCCATCCAAAGTCCAAGCTTCAAAATGCGAAAACCGGATCATGATGTAGTAAGTTAGTGTGCTAATGTAGATGTCATATGGCGAGGTGCACACTAACTTAGTCTTCAACCACAAGTTGATGTAGATAAACCATTAACATCAATCTTCAAATGTGATCGAGGCAGGATCCTCGATTCTATTCCAATGAGCTCCAATACTAGTGCTAATAATACATGCACTAACCAATATACAACAAATGAATAAAACTACTACCTTTTTTTTCTCTTTTTTCTTTTTTTTTTTTTTTTTTTCATATCTAATATATACAAATAACTCATCCCCCCACTTGAGATGAATCATATATGAGGAATATGGGGGTCTTCAATGATCTTCAGATTTATGTCTTCAATGTAAGCGTAATTCCCGAATCTCTCTACCCGAACCTCAAACTTAAGCAAACGGCGACTTCCCAATCATGATCTAAGACTACACGGTAGGCTAAGGCGAATAGTTGTATCAAAACAATTTTGATAAGGGTATGAAACGAAAAGAATGGCTCAGAAGGGTGTATCTAGGGTTATCTTGCACTAAAGGTGAGTGCAACCAAAGGGTTTTAACACGGGGGTTGAAGAGTCGAGGTGACTAATTGATAAACGCACAAAATTATATACACATATGGACTATTTTGGGTGTTAATCCTAAAATATTGCCTTCTCGAATTGTCTCTTCCAAATGTATCAAGCTAACTTGACACACTACTCGTCTATGGTCTCGAAATGATGTAAATGCCAAGTTCTAAAGTTTACATACTACCGGCACACTCAATATTTGGTAGATTTGGGGTAAATAAGGGGAAACTAAAAGGCTAAATCTCACCATAGAAATCAAGGGTTATAGTGTGCTCGGCTAAGGTCTATTCTAGTTAGGATAAGAAAAACATGTCAAAATTTAAAAAATGGCATAATTTTTTAAAATAAACTATAAAAATGAGGGCTAACAAGTTCAAGTTATAATTCTACGCCCGTCCCCCCACTTAAATTGTACAATATCCCTATTGTATGCAAAAATTGAAATTAAAGAGAGACAAGTAGAATTGGAACGAGAACTTCCCTAAAATTTGCTTGGCATGATCGAAGATACACCTGTTGAAATGTGTCCCGCCTTGAGATTCATAAGCAAACTTCAATCCTCTGAATTCACTTAAGCAACCAAATGCATCATACTAGAAAAACAACAAGTATAAAAAGGAAATGATAATCCTAACTCACTTTCGTAGGAATCACGGTTGCATTTAGCATATGCAACAAGCCTTTTAAACCACTCGGTGTCCCGAGTAGACGAGTGAAGTCTCATGAGGTTTTACAGGGAACACACCTACAAAGTTCATTTACTAAAAATATACAAACTCGGTAAATGTTTTTGGAAATGGTTTGCTACAGTAAGAAGTTACGCCGTAACTTCAAGATTGAGTTACGCCGTAAGTAATGTGACCTGGAAATGAGCTCGTACTGTGAACAGATTAAGGCGTAACTTGAAACTAGAGTTACGCCGTAATACCTTCTGGTGTCAATTCCAGAATTTTTCAACCTCTTAAATGCCATAAGAGGTCCTTCCAGCACTTCTCCTGCATTTCTTAACTGTGGAAACTTGTAAAAATGATGCACAAACATACCAAGCATAAAATCCTATAAAATTAAAAAATAAAAAGATATGCATGGGGTGCCTCTCATGAAGCGCTTGTTTTTATTCGAGTCACGAGCTTGACTCCACCCTTATTTACTGAGTAAAAGGGTGTTCATCCCCTTACTTGTAATCAAGTGTGGGTGAAAATAGAAATAAACACCGTGAGAGTGTGAATTCGCTATCGGAGAGGAAGATGATGAATGAAAGTTATACCTTGGAGGAGATGTCATTTCCCTCCTTACCTTATGATGTGTCGCATGTGTGTACAAGTTTTAAATTTATAAAGGTCGAATTACCGAATCTAGAAATAACACATACAAGCTAGTGAACTCGTCCGTTATAGCAAGATTATGATGGTAAGTCAAGATCGTTTGCAGGGATTTGTGAGTGAATTGAATTGTAAGCTAATAAAAGTAAATCTCAAAAACAAGCAATGATGATAAAATGATAATTCAGATGATTAAAACTACACTTGCTTAGACTAATATACTACTCTTGATAAGCATGATTGTGATAACTCTTGTAAACATGTTGGTTATGATAATTAGTTTGGTGAACTAATCTATTGTTTTTACAAGTTAAACCTTCGTCAAGATTTTAGTTCATAAAAACAAGCATTACGTTTAACCAATCAATTCAAGATCAAGTCAAGGTTCATAAGTTTGGGGTAGCAAACTTAAACACAAAAATAATCTCTAGTTTTATCAAATACGCTTAGGAAATGGTCAATACAAAAGGTAACCGATTCATAGACAAATAGGTCACAATTGATTGCAAACTACTAATCTTTCGACCTTTAAGGTGGCTTACAATCAATCCAATTTGATAGACAAAAGTATTCTTATTACAACCACAATTAAGTTTCTTTGTTTAACCAAGAATATTGGGTAAAAACAATCATTCATAGACAAATGATTATAACTAGTTGAATAACAACAAATCTTTCGACCTTTAGAATTATTAACAACTAGTCAAACTTGATTAACAAATGTCACTACGAAACTTAATCACAATTGGATCTTAGAATCAACTTGAAATTGAATTAAAACATGTTATCATAATCATACGCTAATCAATAAACAATACACATCATCTAAGCAAGTGCACAAAGGCACTAGCCACTCATAGCAAACATGAACATAAACTCTAAACTTTGAATATTAGAAAGCATGATTGAAAGTCTTACAATAATTGAAATAAGATTACACATGATAAGGTAATGATACCCAAAGTATTCGTGTTGACTTCTTGATGTTTTACCCTCCAAATGTTGACTTCTTGACCCTCCAAAGTTTCCTGGACTTCTAAGGACGAATTTAGGACTTTGAGAGAGTATTTTGATGAGTGGATAGTTAATTGTCTTGAAAGATTAAGAAAAGCATACTCTAACACTTCACAAATGGTCCTATTTATACTACTCTCAAAGCCTAGGGTCTTTTAATGCTTCACTTGGCCTCCAAGAAGAGTAAAATAGTCTAGAATGCTCAATAGAAGGCTTTGGAATTGTTGGAAGTAAAACACAATACTTAATGATGAAGTTTGGCAAATCAGACGACATCCAACCGATCGGCATTGGTTCCAACCGATCGGCATTGGTTCCAACCGATCGGTTGGCCTTCAAAAATAGCCTCCATCCGATTCGGTTGCGGGCTGCATCCGATCGGATGGGGGTTGCTGTGGATATGATTTTTGGACTTTTGGTATTTAGCTTGTTTCTTGCTTGTGGCTCTTGGTTCTTCATCCAAACTTGATCTTTTCTTCGTCTTGGAACTTGTCAACATGAATACTTGGACCTTCATTTTTCGGAATGCCTTTTTGGTGTGAAACTTGACACAAAAATCTTCGTACCATCATAAATATTTCCTTCTTCCTCATTCTTTCATCTTTTTCTTCCTTTTTTTGTACTTGGCTACATATACTTTGCAAACATACTTTGGTACGATTTAGTAACAAAAGCGTATAAATATAACCAAATAACACATATAAAAGTACGAATAACGCTACAAAAAACATGCACAATTTGAGCGTTATCAAATTCCCCCACACTTAAACTTTGCTTGCCCTCAAGCAAATCTAGAAGTAAAAACAATAATCCACATGGTATACAAGTGTGTTTAGAAAAATGTGATGCAAACCTATCAAGTACGAGTACAAGTTAGATTAATCATTTTAAGCTTTTATGGTTGAAGCATCGAGATGTTTGACAATACCCAAATGATTTTCTTGCTTGATGAACATTACTAAACACCTCACGAAAAAGGAACGAGATATAATTCACTCAAATCACTCATTTATATGGTTGGTGGAGTATATAAGAGAAATCACACTCATTGCTCAGTCATGATTTAAATATTACCATAGGCTTGTACAAGAAACAAAACTTCACCGAAATGGCGTGAGCACCAAGTATACATATCAAAGAGGTCTTTTATTCGGGTTTAAGGCTTCAAGGGTTATATCAGACTTATGTGCAACTATCTTATGCAAGACATAATAGCTCGCTAACAACAAATTCTTGCATCACCAAATAACGGATGGTCACTAAGGATAGCCTTAGATCGCTAGCAACGATACCTAATTCCTCAAGAAATCGGATGGTCACTACATGTCAATACACTTGATAATTCCACAAAGCCAAAAGGTAAGGATAAGGCATGGGATATATTTTAGAAAGGGTTGATAGTAAAGAATATACAAAAATTAGTCAAAGTCTACTAACCGAATGTTGCTAGCTACTTTCGAACCACTATCATGCAATCTTGAGAAACTCCATACTTGATCGTTCAACACATTATTCCATAGCTCATTAGCTATTCTTGTCACCTTATAGTTGCGATGACTTTTCTTTTTTATTTATTTTTTTTTTTTTTTTTTTGAACTCTTTCCACTTGTCATCTTATAATTGCGATGACTTTTTCACTTTACTTTGCTTCAATCATGTAACAACCGTGATTTTAGTAGGTTGGTTTGACTAATAGTCTCAACCTATTTAGCTTTTATGTGGTGTGTGCTATGTGCTTATATGTGGTGTATGTGGTATAAGTATGGTATATGGGTATTGAGTACGTGTGTCAGCACTAAATCCTTTGGTGTGATATTTTCTTCATGAGTTGAGTATGTGAATTTTGGGATAAGTTCATTTTGATCTCCTTTGTGGTGTAGAAATGATTTGTGTAGTTTTGGCGTTTTGTGATTTTTGCGTAACAAGGCTTCGTTCAATTATTTGAATGTTAGTAAGTTACGTGGAGTTATTTTTATAGAGTATATTAATGTTAAGTGTGAAAAATCTATTTTTGGAAACTTTATTTTGAAAATAATATTTTTCCGGTTTGTCGTAAAAACGAAGGTTTATCGCGTAAGGTGTTAATAATTGATATAGGGTTTTTATAAAATATCAAAGGTACAAGGTTTTAAGTGTAATAATTAATAATAATAATAATAATAATAATAATAATAAAATTTTTATATACGGATATATTAAAAAACGAATTTTATGAGTTAAGGTGTCAAAACAGTTAAACCGTGACAGAATTAGGGTAAAAATATTGAGGTCAAAGGTGGCTTTGAAAGTGGAATTTGGATAAGGCCTTCTGTGGGAATCAAGTTCTATATTATATTTGACTTCCACGCGAAAATTAGGCGATAACAAGTTGTGCGAGTGTGTCTATGAGGTCAAAACTTTTTGATGTCCGATCAGATCCGAATCTAGATAGATGACATGTTTGATTTTTCATTAAGTACTTGTGTGGGTTTTTAGTGCATGGCCTTCTGGGACAAGCTTGTATGCTTATGAAGGATCATGGTTAATTTTTGGTGTGAGTTGTGAAGCATTATTCGCTGTGATTTTATGTGGGTGAATGTACTCTATAAATCTGCGTTTTCTGAAAGTTTTAATAAAGGGATTTAGTGAGTGTCAAGTATTGGGTGGTGATTAGTATGGTGTCTAGGTAATCCATAGTGGGTTATATGAACCTTAGACATCCATCATATGTGTGTTACATGGACTATGGCTTTTAGCTTGGTTGCGTGTAACGTGATTGTTATTTTTGTGATATAGATTTGTGTGTTGATAACTTGGAAGCTGCGGATTTGAGGTGAGTTCATAGTCCCATATTTTTACTTTGTTTTAAACTTGGGATGGAGATGATGCTTGTTAAAATTATTTTTGAGTTACTGTGATTATGTGGTTATAAAATGCATGGACGTGTAATTGTTATTATACTTATACTACATGTTATTATGGTGTTTATTTGTGGTGATTATACGAGTGGGAAGATGCCCTAGTGGCTCTACTCGTTATTATTATATCCGGCCGGAAGGGGAGTTATATTGGATCGGTGGGCGCGTTCCGTCCCAACTATTGTGAACTTGGATCGGTGGGCGCGTTCCGTCCCAATTGTGGTGGTATTTGGATCGGTGGGCACGTTCCGTCCCAATTGATGTGGTGTTTGGATCGGTGGGCACGTTCCGTCCCAATTTATACTTGGATCGGTGGGCACGTTCCGTCCCGTAAGCTGTGATTGCATGTTAAATGTATGATAACTTTACTTTTACTGTCCTGCGAATGCTAGCTATGATATGTTTTTATAATCACAGTAAACTGATTATTGAGGTGTTTTATGTGTCGTAAACCTATGAATCTCACCAACATTATGTTGACGTTTTAAGCATCATTTTCAGGTGAGCATTCTAAGGCTAAGATAGAAGGGCGCGATTAGAAGAGACCTAGTTTGCATTTGAAGATGATTATCTTGGTGTTATGAATTTAATTTAGTTGGATTTTGCTTATGATACATTGATGTCTTTCATTACTACTTTATGTTTTAATGGAGATACCTTGGATATTGTTTTGGTTATTTATTTTGGGGTATCGTTACGACACTTTGTGTTTGTACCTTGCTCTTTTTATTTGCATGTAGTATTTTCTCTATTTAGACACCAAGTGTTGTGATGATATCCATGATGTTGCACTCTCGTTTCCGCCATTGGCGAGGTGTGACAGATTGGTATCAGAGACTTGGTTATAGAGAAGTAGGTGGTTGAACCTAGACTATAACCTAGGAGTCCCTCATATAGTTGCATTTAGGGCCTATGTGTTAGTATAGTACTTTACGTGTTTATCTTTCTTGAGGTTATGAGTAGTTCGATTGAGTTTTAGACGTCTATTGGATCCTCATACTTACTATCATATGTGTCATTTTTAGCATGGCACCTCTCGCGCGTAGCAAATATTGTTGGGCAATTGTTGTCGCTACTGGTTGCAAGAGGATTGGTAGTTTAAGACGGGCTAACAAGAGGATTTTGATTCCTGCTATCATGTGGCCATGTCTGATTGAGGAAAATATGACATTAGTAAACGTGGGTGGAACGGAGGTACAAATGTACGAGACGGAGGTAACCGATAAAGACGGCTTCACGACTAGGTACCCTGGGAGGTGTCCCAAGTTCATAGATGATGGAGGAGTAGTTCGAGCTGAGCCCCGTAATTTGTATGGATTTGTGGACCATATAGAGGAGGAAAGAAGGAATCCCGAGAGTAGCTTTGATAGTCATCCACTACCACGGCCCGAGGGAAACCGAAATGGATGGCTAAGTGAGGAAGACAAAATGGATTCGGACCTGGAGTCTACGGCGAGTAGTTGAATCATTTCAAGATAGACGAATGTTAGGATGGAGCTCGAGCCACGTGCGACATTATTGTTTAGCGTTATGTTTTGATATGTCTTTTGTGTTTTGATGTGGAAATTGTGTTGGAATATAGATTCCGTTGGATTTTGGGATTTCCCTAAGTGATTTTGATTATAGAGTTAAAGTGGTCATTGGAATTGTTCCATGATCGTTGGAATTGTTCCACGTAAGATGATTGTTTGCATGAAGTGTGGTCATAGGAGGAAGTACACTTGTGAAAGGAAGCATAGATAATTATGGTGGCCAACATAATTATACATGCTTCACAACACAAGTGGACTTGCAAGTATGATAACATGGATTGTGCTGTGTATTAGGTGCTATGTGATATATGCGCGTTATCATTGAGATGTGTGGTTTTGGAAGCAAGTATACGTGTGGAATAGGCCTTATAACTATGGTCGCGAACATAATTATAAGGGTATCACACACGTGGACTTGTGACCATGATTACATTGATTGATGTTTGTTGTTATATGTTGTGGTAGGTGTTATGTGATATCATGTTGATGATGGTTGTATGGTTAGAGATGTATTCTCTTAACCGTTTGGGAAATCGTTGTATGCAGCAAGGTGTGGGTGGTAAGATTCCATTCTACCTATCATATGCTGATACCCCGATTATCTGTTGGTACTAATGTTGTGGTATTTAAGTTGGTTCATTTACTAGACTATGGAATGATGAGCCTAGTAAACTTAAACCTAGTATTGTGATTGAAATAGCTAGTGGTAAGGAGGTAGAGGTTGACAAGGTTATTCGTGGGTGTACTATAGTGCTAGAGAGTATCCTGTTCATAATTGATTTGATACCTTTTGGGCATGGGAGTTTTGATGTTGTGATAGGGATGAGTTGGTTGTCTAAGCATAGGGCCGAGGTCATATGCCACGAAAAGGTAGTTCGTATATCTTTGGAAAGTGGTGGTGTTCTTCGGATACAAGGAAAATGCTTAAGGAAGGATTTGAGAACCCTTAAGACTGCGAAGGCTAAAGAACTTAAGTTGGAAGAGATTCATGTGGTATGTGAGTTTCCTAGCGTTTTTCCTGAGGACTTGTCCGGATTGCCTCCAATCCGTCAAGTTGAGTTTCGTATTGAGTTGATTCCTGGAGCGGCACCTGTGGCGAAATCCCCATATCGTTTAGCACCCTCTGAGATGCAGGAGTTGTCCGCTCAGTGCAAGAACTCCAGGAGAAGGGGTTTATTCGACCTAGTCATTTTCCATGGGGAGCACCTGTGTTATTTGTTAAGAAGAAGAATGGTTCGTTCCGGATGTGTATTGACTATCGAGAGTTGAACGAGTTAACTATTAAGAATCGGTATTCTCTTCCTAGGATCGATGATCCCCTTGACCAGCTGCAAGGTTCTCGATTCTTTTCGAAGATAGATCTACGTTATGGTTATCATCAGCTAAGAGTGCATGAGGAGGATATTCCGAAGACCGCCTTTAGAACTCGTTATGGACACTTTGAGTTCACGGTTATGCCATTCGGGCTGACAAATGCACCTGCGGTATTCATGGATTTGATGAATCGCGTTTGCAAGCCTTACTTGGATAAGTTCGTGATTGTGTTCATAGACGACATTTTAATTTATTCCAAGACGAAGGAGGAGCATGGAGAACATTTGAGATTAATTCTTGGATTATTGGAGAAGGAGAAGTTGTACGCCAAGTTCTCAAAATGTGAGTTTTGGCTTGAGGAAGTACATTTTCTTGGACATGTGGTAAATAGTGAAGGAATTCATGTAGATCCAAGTAAGATTGAAGTGGTCAAGAACTGGAAGGCTCCTACGACGCCGTCCGAGATACGCTCATTCTTAGGATTGGCAGGATGTTACCGAAGATTTATAGCGAATTTTTCGAAGATTGCTAAACCCCTCACTTTGTTGACTCAGAAGAACAAGAAGTATGTTTGGGGAGAAGAGCAGGAGGTGGCTTTTCAGTCACTTAAGGATAGTTTGTGTAATGCACCTATTCTGACGTTACCTGATGGGCCAGATGATTTTGTTGTGTATTGTGATGCATCGAATCAAGGATTTGGGTGTGTGCTAATGCAAAGAGGTAAGGTGATAGCTTACGCATCTCGACAACTCGAGATTCATGAGAAGAATTATACCACTCATGATTTGGAGCTTGGTGCGGTAGTATTTGCTCTCAAGAATTGGAGACATTATCTGTATGGCACAAAGAGTATTGTATATACGGATCATAAAAGTCTTCAGCATATCTTCAATCAGAAGGAGCTGAATATGCGGCAAAGGAGGTGGATTGAACTATTTAGTGATTATGATTGTGAGATTCGCTACCATCCTGGAAAGGCGAATGTGGTAGCTGATGCTTTAAGTAGGAAGGAGCGGATTAAGCCTAAGCGTGTGCGAGCGATGTGTATGACTCTACAGTCGGGAATTAAGGGTAAGATATTGGCAGCGCAAGAAGAAGCTCTCAAAGATGAGAATGCGACTGCTGAAATGCTGCGTGGCTTAGATCAACAAATGGAGAAAAAGGAGGATGGTGGACTGTATTTCTTAGATAGAATATAGGTTCCATCGGTAGGAGGTGTAAGGAAGTTGATCATGGATGAGGCTCATAAATCGAGATATTTGATTCATCCAGGATCGGATAAGATGTACTATGATCTTAGAGATGCTTACTGGTGGCCGGGAATGAAGAGGGAAATAGCTGAGTACGTTAGTCGATGCTTGACTTGTTTGAAGGTTAAGGCTGGACATCAGAAACCCTCTGGATTACTTCAACAGCCGTCAATTCCAGAGTGGAAATGGGAGAGAATAACAATGGATTTTATTACTAAGTTGCCTAGGACGAGTAGTGGACATGACACGATATGGGTCATAGTGGACAGGCTAACGAAGTCTGCACATTTTCTGGCCATTCGTGAAGATTATAAGATGGAAAAGTTGGCGAGAATTTGTATTAATGAGATTGTTGCGAGACATGGTGTGCCTGTGTCGATTATCTTTTATCGCGATAGTAGGTTACCTCGCGATTCTGGCAATCGTTGCAAAAGGCGTTTGATACACGATTGGATATGAGCACTGCTTATCATCCACAGAATGATGGGCAAAGTGAGCGAACGATTCAGACTTTGGAGGATTTACTTAGAGTGTGTGCTATTGATTTTGGAGGAAGCTGGGATACTCATTTGCCTTTGGCTGAGTTTTCCTATAACAACAGCTATCATTCCAGTATTAGATGTGCACCATTTGAGATGTTATATGGAAGGAAGTGTAGATCACCTATTTTATGGGCAGAGGTTGGAACAAGCCAACTAATTGGTCCTGAAATAGTGCAAGAGACTACGGATAAGGTATTTCAGATTAAGGAAAGACTTAAGGCAGCAAGAGATCGCCAAAAGAGCTATGCGGATAATCGCCGTAAGCCTTTGGAGTTTAGTATGGGTAATTTTGTGATGTTGAAAGTGTCTCCTTGGAAAGGTGTTGTGCGTTTCGGTAGGAAAGGCAAATTAGCACCTAGATATGTAGGACCGGTTGAGATTGCCTGAAGGGTTAAGTAGTGTGTATGATACGTTTCACGTATCTAGTCTGAAGAAATGTTTGGCGGATGCTAGTTTGTATGTGCCGTTAGATGAGATTAAGGTTAACAGGACTCTTCATTTTGAGGAACCTGTTGAGATTATAGACTGAGAGGTCAAGGGTATGAAGCATGGGAAGATAGCGTTGGTGAAGATACGTTGGAATTCCAAGCGTGGTCCTGAGTTTACTTGGGAACGTGAGACATGAAGTGTTGCGTCGATCATCTTAGATCATGATGAGATACTTACTTCGCGATTGTGGTATACGGTTTATAGAGCTTTGGGTACGTGGTTGTAGATGAGTACGGCTTATCATTCTTAAGAGTATGGATTAAGAGAGAGTACAAATTTGACGTTGGATGTTTCTTTTGTTCAAGATTGTGGTGCTGCTAATTGCACCCTAGCGTGGGTGAGCAGATCATTTGTAGTTGGATTTAGATCATGGAAGTTCGGTACGGGGTATTCGGGTTATTGATCGGAGTAATGTATATTTCCGTGTGTCGTTAGATCGTCGGTAATGTTTTCTATCGTATGTATTCGAGTATTCAAGTGGTCCATATCTTGTGGTATTTTCTCTGTGACTGTATGGCGTGGTAGAATTCCCCATAGTCATAAGAAGTGCTAGTGATTTATGGTTTTTGGCGTGGTATTATCTAGTTGGGTATCCACAAATTTTCTTTGGCTAATGTTACTGGTGACTCGAGTAGTTAAATCTCGGGACGCGATTTCCCTAAGTGGGGGATAATGTAACAACCGTGATTTTAGCAGGTTGGTTTGACTAATAGTCTCAACCTATTTAGCTTTTATGTGGTGTGTGCTATGTGCTTATATGTGGTATATGTGGTGTAAGTATGGTATATGGGTATTGAGTACGTGTGTCAGCACTAAATCCCTTGGTGTGATATTTTCTTCATGAGTTGAGTAGTGTGAATTTTGGGATAAGTTCATTTTGATCGCCTTTGTAGTGTAGAAATGACTTGTGTAGTTTTGGCGTTTTGTGATTTTTGCGTAACGAGGCTTCGTTCAATTATTTGAATGTTAGTAAGTTACGTGGAGTTATTTTTATGGAGTATATTAATGTTAAGTGTGAAAAATCTATTTTTGGAAACTTTATTTTGAAAATGATATTTTTCCGGTTTGTCGTAAAAACGAAGGTTTATCGCGTAAGGTGTTAAAAATTGATATAGGGTTTTTATAAAATATCAAAGGTACAAGGTTTTAAGTGTAATAATTAATAATAATAAAAAAAATTATATATGGATATATTAAAAAACGAATTTTATGAGTTAAGGTGTCAAAACAGTTAAACCGGGACAGAATTAGGGTAAAAGTATTGAGGTCAAAGGTGGCTTTGAAAGTGGAATTTGGATAAGGCCTTCTGTGGGAATCAAGTTCTATATTATATTTGACTTCCACGCGAAAATTAGATGATAATAAGTTGTGCGAGTGGGTCTATGAGGTCAAAACTTTTTGATGTCCGATCAGATCCGAATCTGGATAGATGACATGTTTGATTTTTCATTAAGTACTTGTGTGGGTTTTTAGTGTATGGCCTTCTGGGACAAGCTTGTATGCTTATGAAGGATCATGTTTAATTTTTGGTGTGAGTTGTGAAGCATTATTCGCTGTGATTTTATGTGGGTGAATGTACTCTATAAATCTGCATTTTCTGAAAGTTTTAATAAAGGGATTTAGTGAGTGTCAAGTATTGGGTGGTGATTAGTATGGTGTCTAGGTAATCCATAGTAGGTTATATGAACCTTAGACATCCATCATATGTGTGTTACATGGACTATGGCTTTTAGCTTGGTCGCGTGTAACGTGATTGTTATTTTTGTGATATAGATTTGTGTGTTGATAAGTTGGAAGCTGCGGATTTGAGGTGAGTTCATAGTCCCATATTTTTACTTTGTTTTAAACTTGGGATGGAGATGATGCTTGTTAAAATTATTTTTGAGTTACTGTGATTATGTGGTTATAAAATGCATGGACGTGTAATTGTTATTATACTTATACTACATGTTATTATGGTGTTTATTTGTGGTGATTATACGAGTGGGAAGATGCCCTAGTGACTCTACTCGTTATTATTATATCCGGCCGGAAGGGGAGTTATATTAGATCGGTGGGCGCGTTCCGTCCCAACTATTGTAAACTTGGATCGGTGGGCGCGTTCCGTCCCAATTGTGGTGGTATTTGGATCGGTGGGCACGTTCCGTCCCAATTGATGTGGTGTTTGGATCGGTGGGCACGTTCCGTCCCAATTTATACTTGGATCGGTGGGCACGTTCCATCCCGTAAGCTGTGATTGCATGTTAGTTGTATGATAACTTTACTTTTACTGTCCTGCGAATGCTAGCTATGATATGTTTTTATAATCACAGTAAACTGATTATTGAGGTGTTTTATGTGTCGTAAACCTATGAATCTCACCAACATTATGTTGACGTTTTAAGCATCATTTTCAGGTGAGCATTCTAAGGCTAAGATAGAAGGGCGCGATTAGAAGAGACCTAGTTTGCATTTGAAGATGATTATCTTGGTGTTATGAATTTAATTTAGTTGGATTTTGCTTATGATACATTGATGTCTTTCATTACTACTTTATGTTTTAATGGAGATACCTTGGATATTGTTTTGGTTATTTATTTTGGGGTATCGTTACGACACTTTGTGTTTGTACCTTGCTCTTTTTATTTGCATGTAGTATTTTCTCTATTTAGACACCAAGTGTTGTGATGATATCCATGATGTTGCACTCGCGTTTCCGCCATTGGCGAGGTGTGACAAATCAATACTCATGGAGTTTACAACTTTCTTTGAACTTTCATGATTTCCCACATAACATCCAACTTACCATATAGCTAGCAACCAACCAAGACTTGACTAAGGGTAAGGCTAGGCTAAAAAGTGTAAAATCTTTTTGTATTTTTCTGGATTTATCAAAAGAAAAAGAAAGGCTCAGAGGGTGTAACTAGGGGTATCTAGCGTTAAAGGTAAACGCTAACAATAGGGTTTATATCGGTGGTTAACTAGTCAGTGTAACTAGCTAAATATCAATACGTAAGGCTGTTTGGGTTAAATCCTAAGGTTGCCTCTTATCACGCATATACACTTATATCACACATGAAATGTGATCTCACAACAGTCTCGTAATGATTTACAAGAACAAGTTCTAGAATAAATAAAATCACCGGCACACTCATAGCAAAAGAATTAAAGCATAAAAGATATATGCTAGATACGAAACAGGCTTAAATCCTCACATTTTGGTGGAAGGGCTATAATATGTGCTAGCTAATGTTATCGATCCCAGAATGGATTGCAATATTTATCGGGATTGATCAAGTTATTCTAATATATTATCCTTATTCTAAAATGATAAATAACTAGATCACAAGGGCAAACAAAATTTAAAATCTAGCTCGAAATTTATAATTTATCCTTATTTTCCTATTCCCCCCCCCCTCCCCACACTTAAGTTAAGCATTGTCCTCAATGTGATAAACGAACTTCAAGGAGAAAAATAGGGAAATAAGAGAATAAACCCTATTTTCCGTGCTCCATATGATTCTTTGATCCAAGCATTCAAACTTCGAAGTCATTACCTGCAGTAATCTTAAAAACAAACAAAACACATGAAATATTTCTACGTTTTATTCAGAAGTCAGTGGTACACCCCCACACTTAAGTTCAACTAAGGGATTAGAGAAACTTTGGGGTGTAATCACTTTGAAAAATAAATTAAGAAGTAAAAATAGAAAACACACGGGTTGCCTCCCGAGAAGCGCTTGTTTTATTAACGAGTCATCAGCCTGACTCAAACTTCCTTCTCTCTACGTTGGTGCAATTTTTGGTTTCTTCTTTGAGAATTTTGGAACATACCACATTTTCTATCACTATTTCCTCTCCAGTTTCATCTATGTTGTACAACTTTGCGTTTTCCCAAACTTTAGGAAGAACATCATAGATAAATTCAGAATTTACTTTGTAGTCGGTTGGGAATGGTGTCAGGAATGTGATACATTCATATTCTGATTCAGGCAGAATCTCTTTGATAGAAATCTCGTTCATTTGCTCCTTACCGTAGTACAATTTAATTAGGTGACCATTGACAATGAAACTTCCACCATGTTTGTCAAATAATTCAACATATCCAGATGGAAATCCATGTTTCACTATATACGGTCCGAACCATTTTGGTCTTAGCTTAGGAGATTTGAACTTGTATTTCATATTGAAAAGCAGAACTTTGTCTCCAGCTTTGAATTCTTTCCGAATTCTAAGCTTTCTTTCCGAAACAATTTGAAAAGATAGGGCTCTTTCCAAATAATTCAACATCTTCTGATCATCCCATCGGAACACATTTTGAAAAGATAGGGCTTTTCCCAATAATAGTGTTTCAGTTCTGAAAAGAATTTACTTCGTTGGGCATGAGTTAATCCTTTTCTGAGAATTCCTCCAACTAGATAATTTGCAAAATCTGCAAACCACGGAATTTCTTTTTCATCAACTTTATCAACGGTCATGAGAGTTTCATCAGGGAAATAATCGTCAATCTCATCTTCCTTTAACTCTTCCAAATTTGGATTTTCGCGACGAGACAAATGATCAGCAGCTAGATTTTCTGCTCCTTTCTTATCTTTGATTTCTATGTCGAATTCTTGGAGTAGCAAAATCCATCGGATAAGACGCGGTTTTGCATCTTGTTTGGTAAACAGATATTTAAGCGCTGAGTGATCAGTAAACACGATTGTTTTTGAAAGCACAAGATAAGATCTGAATTTGTCGAAAGCAAAAACAACGGCTAACAATTCCTTCTCCGTAACCGTGTAATTTTGTTGAGCATTGTTGAGTGTTTTGCTAGCGAAGTATATAGGACAGAAATGTTTCCCTTCTCGTTGTCCTAACACATCTCCAACAGCAAAATCACTAGCATCGCACATAAGCTCGAATGGTAGTGACCAATTAGTTGAAACCATAATGGGTGCACTCGTCAATTGGTTTTTCAATGTTTCGAATGCCTTCATGCAATCCGCATTGAAGTCTGTTAATACAAATATCGTACCAAAAACGTTATTTATATTTTACGATCATTAGTTAGTTTTGTTAATGACAAATACAAGGTATATCTTTTAGCAAATCATAAATACAAGTTAAAGTCTTTTTAGAACACATTTACATTTCACAAGATCACTAGAATTTACATTTTATACATTTACATGTTTATTTCCTAAAATGGAAACTTTATTTTTCAAAAGTTAGGATGACATCATGGCATGTATCATATACACAATCTTGGTAAGATTTTGTGATATTTTTTTTAGATCTTCAAGCCGAAGAGTTGACATTTGAAGATATGGAAAGATATGGCAAGATTTGGAAAGATTTGAATATCTCTTAGCTGGCCTGACACGGCGGATCCAAATGGATACAAAGACGGATCCAAGTTTTGGGATCCGCCGGATCCGCCGCCTGTTGCTCAGCTTTGCCTATAAATAGCAAGCTGATCATTTGGCCATTCTCATCACTCATATAGCTTAAATACATACTCATTTATTTACTAACCCATATCATTCATTCATTCATCTCATTTGATCTTTCCTTTTGTAGCAAAGGGATCAAACATACAAGGATCAACGTTCTGTCGTTATCCGTCTAGCTTAGCCACTGTGTGATCTTGTACTAGTTTGCATATCATTTTTTGTATCATTTATATCAGTAGAGTGAGGTTAGTGTTTTAGTCCTCAAAACACAAAGAGTGTTGGGAGTGGTTGTACCCTTGTGAAAGAACCAAACGGGAGTGGTTGTACCCTTGTAAAGAACTCGGTGTTTAGCTTAGTACCGGAAAAAGAAGTAAGCGACGTGTAAAGGTTTTCTCCACCTAGAAGGGAGTTTGTTTCTTAGTGAAAGATAACTCTCGAGTTAGAGGATCGAGGAGTGGAGTAGGGCAAGGAAAAGAGTCCTTGTAGCGGAACCACTATAAACATCCGTGTTGTGTGGTTTGATCTTTCCTCTCTTTACTTTTCATATATATTGTGTGATTATTTGTTTGTGTATGTTTTCTTTGAAATCACATTAAGTAACAAAGCGAATTAATTTTAAACGGTAAAACTATTCAACCCCCCTTCTAGTTTTCCACAATTGGTACCAGAGCAGGTTACTCAAGATTTTCAAAATATATTGTATTTTTAAAACTTGAAACGATCAATGGATTTTGGAAACTTTAAAGAAGGGCAATCTATGCAAAGCCTACCACTATTTGAACCAAATTGTTTCATATATTGGAAAAATCGTTTTGAGACATTTGTGAAGTCAAAAGACATAGATCTGTGGTATATTATTGTAGAGGGTGATTACAAGCCCATAAGTAATGATATTTCAGGGGGTCGGGATGTAGGTACTTCTTTTATTCGTCACAGTGATGAACAAAAGAGGTTGATTGCCAAAAATAATGAAGCCAAAATGATGCTTTACAATGCCTTACCTAAGAAAGAATATGAAATAGTTTTTATGTGTAAAACGGCTAAAGATATTTGGCAATCACTAATTATCACTCATCAAGGGAACTCACAAGTCAAAGATAACAAAATTGATCTTCTTGTTCAACAATATGAACAATTTGTTATCTCTGAAGATGAGACCATTGATAGTGCGTTTGCTAGGTTTAATACTATTATTACATCTCTTAAAGCACTTGACGAATCTTTTTCTTGTAAGAATTTTGTCAGGAAATTTCTAAGAGCACTCCATCCAAAGTGGAGAGCAAAGGTGACAGCTATTGAAGAATCTAAGGATCTCTCAAGTATGACACTGGACGAGCTCATAGGAAACCTCAAATTTCACGAAATGGTGATGGAAAAAGACTCAGAAATAGTTAAAGGCAAGAAGGACAAAATGAAGTCCATTGCCTTAAAAGCTAAAGTTGAGTCAAGTGATGAAGAGTCTTGTTCTAGTAGCGAAGACGAAGAATATGCCATAGCCGTAAGAGATTTCAAGAAATTCTTCAGGAGACGAGGAAAGTTCGTTAGACCACCTCGTGAAGAAAAGAAATCCTTCTGAAAAGACCGTGATGATAGGAAAGGAAAAGTAGACAGAAAGTGTTATAGGTGTGGTGATTCTAGTCACTTAATAGGAGAATGTCCTAAGCCTCCAAAGAACAAGTCTCAAAGAGCCTTTGTCAGTGGAGCTTGGAGTGATAGTGAAGGAGATGATGAAGAGCCTAAGAACGACGAAGTTGCTCTCATGGCTCACGACACAGAAGAGGTACATTCTGACTCATCATACTCTTCTATAGATGATGAAACCTTGGAAGTAGAATATAACAAACTGTGTGATATAACTTTAAAAATCATAAACAAAAATAAGTTCTTAAAAACCAAAACGACACTTTTAGAAAACGAAGTTTATTGGCTTAAAGAAAAGGAGATACGAATGGAAAAAGGTAAAAATGCTAAAGAAACGTGTGTGTCGTGTCAGGAACTTAAATTAGAACTAGAATCATTAAAAACCACACAGGAAGATCTCATCAAACAAAATTCCAAATTTAAAAAGTTTGATAAAAACATAAGTTGTGCAGATGAGATAATGAAGATACAAAAACTACCTCATGATAAAACCGGACTAGGTTTTATGAAACTAGGAACTTTAAGTGACTTTAAGAAACAAACTGTGAAAGAAAAAGAAATTGTTCCAACTAAGTCAGAAGCCCACGGATCCGACGGATCCAAAGTTTTGGATCCGCCAGTTGTACCAAAAGGATCCGCCGGTACAAGTTGTGAACAGAAGGTTCAAAAAACTGACCGTACTGAATTCGTTAGAGTCACTAGAAAACCTAGTACTAGTATAACTAATAACAACCAAAAACCAGCAGTTTCTATAGGAAAAGGTCAAGCTAGAAATGAGTATAGAGTTAAAACGGTTCAACAGAGACCTCAAACTAGTTTTCCTAAACACCCCTTTCCAAAAAGTAATGTTAACCCACAACATATTTACCAAAGTAATTGGAACCAAAACATGTCTAAAAACTTTCATGGTCCTAATTACATGTCGTGGAACAATTGTCCACCATTTCCTTACATGAACCATGATAATGTCATGTTTAACCCAAACGAACCCATGAGATATTGGGGACCAAACGCTTGAGTTTTTCTTGAACTTAGGTGTGCTTAAAAGTTGAATTAGAACCTGATGAGTGGATCAAAGATAGTGGGTGCTCAAGGCACATGACGGGAAACATAAGCCTTTTCTCAACCTACCAAGTGTACGACGGAGGTAATGTCACATTCGGTAGCAAACTTAAAAGTAAAATCATCGGAAAAGGTACAATCTCTCATGACTCTCTCTCTATTGATGATGTTGCTCATGTAGATAATTTAGGTTTTAACTTGCTTAGTATAAGTCAATTGTGCCAGAAAAAGTATAACGTCCTTTTCAGTGAAAATGGAAGTAAAATACTTAAAGACGGCATAACAGTAGGAAAAGGTGTTTTAAAGAATAACGTATATGTTATGAAATTAGATAAAACACCTAAAGACAAACTTTGTCTCACTTCTTTAGACGATAACTCAACTCTATGGCATCGACGCTTAGGTCACGCCAATATGAGGTTAATTCAATCCTTATCATCTAAGGAACTCGTTAGGAACCTGCCCAAGTTGAAATATAACCAACACTTTTGTGATGCTTGCAAAATAGGAAAACAAGTTCATAATAGCCATAAGGCTAAAAACATGGTGTCTACATCTAGGTGTCTAGAATTATTACATATGGATTTGTTTGGTCCATCCGGTATACAAAGTTACGGGGGAAACTTCTATACTTTGGTAATAGTAGATGATTACTCTAGGTATACATGGACTAAGTTTTTGAAAACTAAAAATGAAGCATTTGATAAATTTGAAATCTTAAGTAAGAAAATTCAAAATCAAATAGGAAGTAACATAGTATCAATTAGAACTGACCATGGTCGTGAATTCGACAACGAAATCCAATTCGGAGCTTTTTGTGATGCCAATGGCATAACTCATAATTTATCGGCTCCTCGAACCCCTCAATCTAACGGTGTGGTAGAACGCAAAAATAGGACAATTCAAGAAATGAGTAGAACCATGTTAAATGAACAAAACATACCTCAAAAGTTTTGGTGTCATGCTGTAGATACATCTACATATATTCTAAATCGAGTTCTAATTAGACCATTCTTGACAAAGACTCCATATGAGTTATACAGAGGCAAAAAGCCTACTTTAGGATATTTTAAAGTGTTTGGAAGCAAGTGCTTCATTTTAAACACAAAGGATTATCTCACCAAGTTCGACCCAAAGTCGTATGAAGGTGTATTTCTAAGATATTCACAAACTAGTAAAGCATATATAGTTTTGAACAAAGAAACCTCAAGAGTCGAGGAATCGTTGAACGTAACATTCGACGAAAGTCCACCTCCCTCTAAGACATCACCTTTGGTAGATGATGACTTAGTTGAAAGTCAAATGGTTGAAAATATAGAAAATGTTGAAAATGATAAAGAAGATGAACCAGTAAAAAGTGATTTAGTCAACATCAAAGAAACAAAAAGTCATCCATTAGAAAACGTCATAGGAAAACTTAATGAAAGAACATTGAGATCTAAAGCTCAAAATGAAAGTAATTTCTTTTGTTTTGTTTCAACAATTGAGCCTAAAAATATAAATGAGGCTATAAAAGATGAATCATGGGTTATTGCTATGCAAGAGGAATTAAATCAATTTGTTAGAAATGATGTTTGGACACTAGTTCCACAACCTAAAAATCAAACCATAATCGGTACAAAATGGGTGTTTAGAAATAAAATGGATGAAAATGGCATAGTATCTAGAAACAAAGCTAGGCTAGTAGCACAAGGCTACAATCAACAAGAAGGTATAGATTACGATGAAACATTTGCACCCGCAGCTAGACTAGAATCTATTAGGATACTACTTGCTTATGCATGTGCACATGATTTTAAATTATTTCAAATGGATGTCAAAAGTGCATTTTTAAACAGATTTATAAGTGAAGAAGTATATGTTGCACAACCTCCCGGCTTTGCCGATTTTGAAAAACCAAATCATGTTTACAAACTTAAGAAAGCTTTATACGGACTTAAGCAAGCACCAAAAGCTTGGTATGATCGACTTAAGACCTTTCTAGTTGACCATAAGTATACCATGGGCCTAGTAGACAATACTCTCTTCACCAAGAAAAAGGGATCACATATTATCATCGTCCAGATATATGTGGATGACATTATATTCGGCTCAACTTGTCAAGAGCTATGCGACGATTTCTCAAAAATCATGCATGACGAGTTTGAAATGAGTATGATGGGGGAACTAAACTTTTTCTTAGGTATCCAAATAAAACAATTAGAAGATGGGATATTCTTCAACCAATCAAAGTATATCAAAGATATGCTTAAGAAGTTTGGTCTTGAAGACTCAAAACCTATGAAAACACCCATGTCCTCAGAAACCAAACTCACAAAGGATGAAGAAAACGAATCCGTAGATAGCACTAAATATAGAGGAATAATTGGTAGTTTGCTCTATCTTACGGCTAGTAGGCCGGACATTATGTTTAGTGTTTGTCTATGTGCACGTTTTCAAGAAGATCGCAAAATATCTCATCTTGAAGCCGTTAAACGGATATTTAGATACATTAAAGGAACTACACATTTAGGATTATGGTATCCCAAAGGGACAGGTGTAGAAACCATAGTGTATGCCGACTCAGACCATGCCGGTGACTATGTTGATAGGAAAAGTACTAGTGGTATTTGTACTTTTGTAGGACATTGTCTCACCGCATGGTTTGCTAAGAAACAAACAGCCCTCGCCATATCAACAACTGAAGCCGAGTACGTGTCAGCAGGAAAAGCTTGCCAACAAGCACTATGGATGAAACAAGCTCTCGTAGACTATGGAATTGTACTCAACGACATTCCCATTCTTTGTGACAACAAAGGAGCTATCGATCTTATCAAAAACCCAGTCCAACATGCTAGAACCAAACACATAGAAATACGTCACCACTTCCTTCGTGACAATGTTCAGAAGGGAAACATCTCAATTGAGAAAGTTTCCTCAGAGGACAACATTGCCGATATCCTCACAAAACCTCTCAAGAGAGAACCTTTCAACTATCTTAGACTTGGTTTAGGATTAATGGAACCTAGTGAATAGATTAAACGTTAGCTCAAACCTTAGATTAACCAAACGCGGAAAAAAACCCAACCTGAGTTCTCATCCTGCGGATCCAAACGACAACAAGGGCGGAACCCTTGTTTGGGATCTGCCGGATCCGTCATCTGCTGAGGCAATTTTTATATATATTAAACAAATACCCTGTACTATTCATCACTCTTCCCTAAAACTTATCACCTACTGTATTCGACCCATAATTCACCAAAATCATAATTTAGGCTATCTTCTTCAACCAATTTGTGCTCAAATCATCACTGTAAGTATCCATAACATGTTTGCACTCCTGATCTGCGTCTAGGATTTCTATTTCATGCACAAAACCAAAACTTGGGGTTATGCATAATTCTTGAAAAATCATGAAGCATATTTACTAAATTGCATAACAAATCGTGTTTTTCATAGTTAGGAATTGCATCTTGTAGTACATTGTCATTATTCATCAAAAACCCCATGAGAAATTTTTGCTAAAATCTTCTCACGACTAGGAAAACGGTTTTTGAACATTGTTCATACAAATACAAAAACGTTATGTTTTAAGCATCACTTGCATAATGTCTCTTGAATGCTAAAGGGAATACATAACTAATATGTATTTTCGGGTACATTCAATCGTAGCTACATTGAAATAGGAGCGTTTGGATTATCTCTCGTTTTATAATAAAACTTGCATAAACATAATTTTCATGCATCAAAAGGAGTCGAGATAACCGCACCTCCACATTGTCCCCATGTAGGCACACACTAGACCTTTATACGTATTTTCGATAATTTCAACTAAACTATATATTTTTCGTGTCTAGGATAACTATGCCTCCCGCAACCAACTATGATCACAAAAAGACCATCGATTATGTAACACCCCCAAAATATCGCAGCGGAACGATAGTGTTAATGGGGTGCTACTTCTTAATATAAAGCACAAGGTATAGAAAACGACCTCTAGATGAGACGTTTTGAAAAGTTACCATTCGAATTATTAGAATCAGAGTTATGACAATAAGTTCCAAAGTAAAGATTACATAAAGTTTTCAAAGTGTATCGAATGATAAAGATAGATATGAGTCTTCAAGTATGCAAATGACTCTAGAATCCATGCATTCACTATCGCCTTAATAACCTGAGATAAACATGCTAAAAAGTGTCAACCAACGGTTGGTGAGTTCATAGAGTTTAGTTTAAAATGTAAAGTATTGAATAAATATTTCACATCAAAGGCCTTGTAAATCCACTCAGTCCCAAGTCCCGCCCATACAAGACTTGCAACCTGTGTGTTTACAATCCACTGCTAACATAGTATGTCTATTATGTATCGCCTTCCAACATCGCCATGTTGGGATGTATGTCTATTACGTATCATTGTATGAACATGGCAAGTACAGATGTGTATAGAAATACGTATCAATGTACGAACATGACAGATGTGTATATGAATACGTATCAATGTCATAAATGCGTCAAGTAATTCAAATATATCAACAATGCATAATGTATAAGCGAACAAATATGTACATAAATACGAATCATGTAACAAGTATTTTGCAAAAGTAAATAAGTATAGTTTGAGCATGTATCTCCCCCGAATATAATTCAAAACGTATAAAAGTAGGGGCTATGAAACTAACGGTAATCCTTAAAAGTTTAGAGTACTTGTGAAAGTAAATGTAAATAGTTGAGCATGTATCTCCCCCAAAAGTAATTCAAAACGTATAAAAGTAGGGGCTATGAAACTCACCTTAGCTGTAAAAGTCAAGCTAATGTTATGTCTAAAGTATCACGGGAACAGCTCCAACACACAACGACACCTTAAAATGGTGGAGTTTTCGTTCGAAACGATATAGAAAATTGATCAAGCGGTATTTCTTTCGTTAGAACAATCGACAAGTGATCGAATGAGGGAGTAACCAACTCGGACTTGGCTCGAAAAATGCTTCTATCTTTATTAAAATTTCTCGGCAGTAGGCAAGTTTGAGAGAGTGAAAGGCATGTGGGGCTCAAGATTCGAGGTTTCAGATTTGTCAGGACATTCGATTTGCAATTTGCTAATTGTAGGTGCAATTTGTTTTGAACTATTATTATATTACAAGGATACAGTTGTAGTGTATATATATATATATAGAGGATTTGAGGTTGCATGCATGGTACTAAAATGGGAAACGTACATATGTTCATTTGTTGTTGCATTGTATGGACAAAAATACTACACGTACATATTACTACAAGTTACATATGAGTTGTTAAATTTTAAGGTTTAAAGTATACACACGTTCCAATAGTAATTCATGTTTACACGTTATATTGCATGGTAAATATAGTTTAGGTGTCAAATTCTAACACACATACTATTAGTTGAAGATATAGTTTGATCCCGGTAATTACTAACGTTAAGTCCTTATGTCACGAAACTTAAAATCGGATAACGTAAAAATATAACGTTTATAAAAATATCAAAGTTTATTAATATATATCAACTAATTATATCAGTCGTGTGATAAATTTAACGGATAGCGTATACGTTAATAAAATTTAATAGGTTTGAGTATTTGTATTACGTAAAGAATATAATGTAAAAATAAAAATAACAAAGTGACATTAGTTCATATAAAATATATAGACTTATTTTAATCTTGTGTTGGTCGCGAGTAAAAGTCATACGATTAATCTTTTGTGATCGTTTCTAAAAGTAATTTCAATTAATAAAAACGTAATAATAATTGGCAAACGTTTAGTTTAAATGTTTAATAATCGTAGTTTAACGAATTAATGTAAAGTGGTAAATAAAAGTTGAAAATTATTTACATGAAATAAATATAAAGTATTTTTATTAGAAATGTGAGTTACGTCAAATTAGTTTGTGGTTGTGATCAGATAAACTGGTAACGTTTAAAAGAAATTTTAGTCATAGAAAATGGATAAGCATTTAATTAATATAGTGGAAATTTACCGGTGGTTACAGATTATCTTCCCAAACACCACAAAACCAAGGGTCTCACCGAAGCCCAAGTCAATATATTCAAAACCTTAGAAAAATGATACATCCATGAGGGTAGGATTGTAGACTCCTCATTCTATGAAGATACCAATCTCCGCTAGTAATTGGCCGCGATTCATTTCGATTGTCTTTTAGACATTGATGAGCCCATCATCCCTAGGTTCATTCTCGAGTTCTATGCTACTATAGGACTTAGTTCTAATG
The DNA here is from genome assembly GCA_021014915.2 of Artemisia tridentata subsp. tridentata. NCBI lineage: Eukaryota > Viridiplantae > Streptophyta > Magnoliopsida > Asterales > Asteraceae > Artemisia > Artemisia tridentata. Next base: position 194,990,163 of record CP139503.1, on the reverse strand, counting down.
ATGATGGTCTCATGAACATTCACTTTAGAGTCAATGGAAACCAATTCAATATTCCCTTAGATCAATTTGGTGATGTCTTAGGAGTTCCAAATTATGGAGCATGTGTCTACTCCGATAAATGGTCTTTGACAATTTTAGAATCCAACCTTGGTAGAACGGCACCATATGCCACACCTTTGACCTCCAAAGAAACCATTCGGGAGCATCTCTTCTTACCTAGGAATAACCCAACTAGGTTACATCGAGGTAAACAAGTAGCTGGAGATCCATTTGCTATGGAGCTAAATGAACTAAGGCCCGAATTTAGGAAGTTAGAAGATGTTTTGAGAGCTAATGTCATTAGCACGGTAGGGAATAGAGATCATATCAACGCATGTATTTGTTATATGATGTATTGTGTGTCAACCCATCAACCGTTCAATCTTGCATACTATATCGCCAAGCGAATGGCCGATATTCCGGTTCAAACTACCACCGCAATGCCATACGGGATGCTTTTGACCCGTCTCTATAGAGCCTTTGAACCCATTCCTAGAAATGCCTTAGGTTTTGTTCCCGACTATGAAGAGATTCCACACACCTTTGTCGCTCTAAGTGATTATAGGGTAGCGGTTGAAAAAGGAAAACGTCCTCGTCCTCAAACATCATCATCATCATCATCAATGAGTGACGATGACGGCTTGCCTAATTCTAGGATCGCTCCGCCGGAGTACTTGAGTCAACTTTCACCCATCCCGAATGAATCCGAGGAGCATCGTCAAACAAAGGGAATGATGAAGAATTTGGGGCTTTGGATCATGAAACTTCACAAGGGTTACAAGAAATTGAGCAAGAAGTTCAAGTGAGCGGAGTGTTTGGAATTAGACGTTATTAGACAATGATGTGTTAAACATGTATGGTTCTTAACTTATTATGGTAGTACTTGACTTGTATGTGAACTAACTCAGATTTGCAGGTCGATAACACTTAGTGTTATCAATTTTCAGAGAATAAGCCACTGTTTGGCTTAACTCCATTTAAGGTAAGTTATGATGATCGGATTTATTTATGTGTAAACGTGTGTTAGAATATATATATATATATATATTTAGTATATTTATAGTATATATTAGATATTACATACGTTATAGGAGAATTTTCGGGTTTTGGTCGAAAAATGCGAAATTTGACATTCTCTCTGTTTGTTTTAGCACCTTCGGACGACGGATCTGGCGGATCCCAGTTTTTGGATCCGCCTAGTGTATCTCTTGTCTCCGCCAGTCCAGAACTCACGGATTCCACAACTCCCAAACTTTGGCTCCGCCTTTGTTGTCGATTGCATCCACGGGTATCAACAGAAACTTTTTCAAAAATTCCCGACTCATCCCGACACTTAGACTTTGGTTTGTAGCTTTTTTAGATTATATTCACTGATCATTAAACTCTCTAGAATGATTTATGAACTCTTAGAACCCTAAAAACTCAATTTCCCACCAAAATTTGAATTTTCAAATTTTACATGTGAGTTACCTTTCTAATACAAGCAAGGAACCCTTTTGAGGGACCCGTTAAATCTGTGGAAACATCTTATCAACAGATTTTCCACTATCTCCTTGCATTTACTGCAAATCCCCCTCATATCACTCAACTCCATTTCAATGGGTTGACCTTGAGATGTGACAAGCTTAAATTTTTGTTCCAAATCATTAGGAACCAACATTCTCCATTGGATTTACATCCAATCTAAACACACAGACCAACAAACCTTCTGCCTATAAATTAGTACCTTAGGACAATCAAAAATCACACAACAACCATCTTCTCTACATTTCTCTCCTGTACATCTTAGCTACATTATCAACCATGACAAAATCAAGTACCTCATCCACTAGCAAACCCCCAAAACGAACTGCTCGTATTAGTGTTAAGCCATGTTGCTTCATAAACTTAGCAAACTCATCATCAGAGTAATCATCTCCTCTTAATATCTCATCACCTATTGCAAGTGAGAATTTCCTCACACTCTCCACTCCAACACCACCAAATTTAGTCATTCATACTCCACCACCAACAATTACTCCAATAGCTACCACTCCACCACCCGCTCCATCACAACCTGTTAGATCACCATCACCCCCAAAATCACCCAAACTCCAACCAATGGAGCTATTTAGGACTCCACCTACATCACCACATCCATACCTTGATGACTTGGAGGACCTTCCACCAAGGTCAACCAATCCTCCACCCATGACCTTTGAAGGTCAAGAACCAATGCTTTTTCATCCACTTTACCAATATATCCACGGTCCTTTATACCGTGATGCACCACCACCTCAACCTCAACCACAACCTCTCTCACCCACATCCACACTAATTGCCATTGATGAGGCAATGTGGATCAATGAGCCACAAACCCAAGAAGAGATCAACGAGGAACTCACCCGCCTCCATGCTCTCTCTAATATGATTGGATCCCGCCTTGATGAAGTAATGGATCTCCAAACCATCTTGATGAACTTCATCCCCACTCCACCATCATCCAACCAACAACAACAACAACCATACAACAACAACAACCAACCACCACCACCACCACCACAAAACCATGAGACTACTCTTCCTCCCGGTTTTTCAAGCCATGATTGCTCGCATTGCGAGAGAACCGCTCATTTGGCCCAAAGGACCAACATTTTGGTCCATGAGCTTCAAAATGAAATGAGGTTCATATTGAACCACATTCTCGAGCGTCTCAATGCAATCTCTCATCCTCCTCAATAGGAGCTTTGTTAGTTTCCTCTTAAAGGAACTTTTAGGGTGTCGTTTTATAATTTTTCTTATTAGTATTTATTTTCCTTGTTTGAATGTAACATCATTTTTCCAAGTAATGAATGTTATGTTTTTATGCTTGTGGGTGATCAACATTAAGCATATTATCTCATTTTAGAATACTAACATCATAGTATGGTTGTCTTAACTTCACATATTGCTTTGATCAAATGTACATTAGGTACTAAATTTTGATCAGACACTTCATTTTGACTATTTAAAGTCAAATGGACTGAAACTTATTGTTTGGTTGACAATTACATATGCATTTTACTTCCATGAAGTAACTAACTTTTCTTTTATAGCATCTCCTATCCTTGAAATGTATACGTTGGTACTCTAGCAATGGGGAGTATACATCGAGGGGGAGCACATCATATTCTAACCATTTGTTTTGTAGGTTCATACATCATAACCTTGTTACTCCATTTAGGGGGAGTATAAATCAAGGGGGAGCTTTAAAGTTCTCAAAATCGCATTCTGCTACGCATATCTTCTTTTTGTTTCAACAAAAAGGGGAGAAAGGATTAAGTTTGCATTACTGTGAAACATCACAGTACATACATTTATACTTGAAATTGTTTTCAAAACTTGCATAAAACAAACTTAATCTATATTTTTAAAAAGACTCATACTTCATTTATTCATTTGCTTAAAAATACATCTTATGTTTTGTCATCAACAAAAAAGGGAAGATTGTTAATACAAATATCGTCCCAAAAACGTTATTTATATTTTACGATCTTTACTTAGTTTTGTTAATGACAAATACAAGGTATATCTTTTAGCAAATCATAAATACAAGTTAAAGTCTTTTTAGAACACATTTACATTTCACAAGATCACTAGAATTTACATTTTATACATTTACATGTTTATTTCCTAAAATGGAAACTTTATTTTTCAAAAGTTAGGATGACATCATGGCATGCATCATATACACAATCTTGGTAAGATTTTGTGATATTTTGTTTAGATCTTCAAGCCAAAGAGTTGACATTTGAAGATATGGAAAGATATGGCAAGATTTGGAAAGATTTGAAGATCTCTTAGCTGGCCTGACATGGCGGATCCAAATGGATACAAAGACGGATCCAAGTTTTGGTGCTCAGCTTTGCCTATAAATAGCAAGCTGATCATTTGGCCATTCTCATCACTCATATAGCTTAAATACATACTCATTCATTTACTAACCCATATCATTCATTCATTCATCTCATTTGATCTTTCCTTTTGTAGCAAAGGGATCAAACATACAAGGATCAACATTCTGTCATTATCCGTCTAGCTTAGCCACTGTGTGATCTTGTACTAGTTTGCATATCATTGTTTGTATCATTTATATCAGTAGAGTGAGGTTAGTGTTTTAGTCCTTAAAACACAAAGAGTGTTGGGAGTGGTTGTACCCTTGTAAAAGAACCAAACGGGAGTGGTTGTACCCTTGTAAAGAACTCGGTGTTTAGCTTAGTACCGAAAAAAGAAGTAAGCGACGTGTAAAGGTTTTCTCCACCTAGAAGGGAGTTTGTTTCTTAGTGAAAGATAACTCTCGAGTTAGAGGCTCGAGGAGTGGAGTAGGGCAAGGAAGAGAGTCCTTGTAGCTGAACCACTATAAACATCCGTGTTGTGTGGTTTGATCTTTCATCTCTTTACTTTTCATATATATTGTGTAATTATTTGTTTGTGTATGTTTTCTTTGAAATCACATTAAGTAACAAAGAGAATTAATTTTAAACGGTAAAACTATTCAACCCTCCTTCTAGTTTTCCACAAAGTCAAAAACAGAATCTTTTTCAAGAAGTTTTGTCATAGGACGAGATATTTTTGAAAAATCTTTAATGAAACGACGGTAGAAACCGGCATGTCCTAGAAAACTTCTAACGGCTTTAACGTTTGTTGGAGGTGGTAATTTGGTGATAACATCGATTTTCGCTTTATCAACCTCCATTCTTGCACTGGAAATTTTGTGTCCAAGCACAATTCCTTCAGTCACCATGAAATGACATTTTTCCCAGTTGAGAACAAGATGTGCTGCTTCGCATCTTTCGAGCATTTTATCGAGATTAGAAAGACAAGCTTCAAATGAGCTTCCAAAAACTGAAAAGTCATCCATGAAAACTTCCATAGATGTTTCAAGCGTGTCTTGGAATATTACAATCATACACCTTTGAAAATTTGCAAGTGCATTACAAATACCAAAAGGCATACGCCTGTAAGCGTAGGTTCCAAAGGGACATGTGAATGTAGTCTTTTCTTGATCGACAAGATCGATAGGAATTTGGAAATATCCTGAAAAACCATCAAGGAAACAAAAGTACTCGTTCCCTGCTAATCTCTCAATCATTTGATCCATGAAGGGTAGAGGAAAGTGATCTTTTCGGGTGGCTTTGTTTAATTTCCTGTAATCAATACATACTCGCCATCCAATGACAGTTCTAGTAGGAACTAATTCATTTCGTTCGTTGGTCAAAACGGTCATTCCTCCTTTCTTCGGAACACAGTGAACTGGACTCACCCAAGGACTATCCTCGATAGGGTAAATGATACCGGCATCAAGAAGTTTTATGATTTCTTTCTTAACAACTTCTTTCATATTGGGATTGAGTCGATGTTGTCTTTCTACAACGGGTTTAACACCTTCGTCAAAATTGATTTTATGTTTACAGAAATTAGGGCTAATTCCTGGGATATCAGAAGTTTTCCACGCAAAAGCTCTTTTATGCCTCTTGAGAACAGAGATGAGACATTCTTTTTCATTGTTATTGAGCAACGAAGATATGACTACCGAAAGAAGAGAATTATCCTCCAAGTAAGCATATTCAAGATGATCGGGAAGTGGTTTTAGCTCAAGATCAGTTGGTGGTTCTTGAAGAGATGTTTTGATCCTCAATTGATCATTAAAAGTGATTTCCTCAAAAATATCTTCCACTATTTCTCCTTCTTCAACTTCTTCTTCTTCAAACTTTACTTCCATAAAATCAGCGAATTCTTTATCAAGATCTGTTTCACTAATTTTTTCTGAAGTAGTCATGAATGGATCAGAATCATCAAGTAATGCATCCAATTCTTCCTCAGTGACTTCATCAATTACATCAATGTTAAAACAAATGTCATCACTAGAATATGGATACTGCATTGCTTTATCGATTAGAAAGGTAATTCTATCTTCTCCAACTCCAAGATTGAGTTCTTTACCTTTTACTTTGATGATAGCATCATCGGTGTTTAGGAAAGGTCTTCCTAAAATAAGAGGTACTCTACTATCTTCCTCCATTTCTAAGATCACAAAATCCACGGGAAAAACAAATTTACCAACTTGGACAAGCATATTGTCAGCTATCCCAACAGGATATTGGTAAGAATGATTGGCTAATCAAATACTCATCTTTGTAGGTTTCAAGGTATTGATGAAAAGTTTAGAATACAACGAATAGGGCATCAAATTGATACTTGCACCAAGATCGGCTAAAGCATCGCATGTGATGTTGTTTCCTAACGTGCATGGAATCAGAAAACTTCCGGGATCTCCGAGTTTTGGTGGAATTTTGTTTTGAATAATGGCTGAGCAATCTTCATTGAGAAAAGTAGCGGAAATTTGTTCCAACTTGTTCTTGTTATTAAGAAGTTCCTTTAAAAATTTCCCATAATTGGGCATTCCAGCTAGAACATCAACGAGGGGTACATTGAGTCTAACTTCTTTGATCATTTCAACAAACTTCTTATAACGCTCTTCCATATTTTCTTTCTTAAGGCTCTGAGGATATGGAATTTTTGGTGTGTATGCTTTAACTGGTGGGATGGGTTTTTCTTTGGTGGGTATATTTGGAGTATTTTCCTTTTCTGCTTCTTCAGCTTCATCCTCACTTTCATCATTGATGATCGTGGTATCATTTGGATTGGGTAGTGGATCATAAGAGAGACCACTTCTTGTGAATACAGCATTGATATGCTCATTTCTAGTCTGTGGTGGACGATAAGTTTTATCGTTTGATCCAGATGATGTTGGTTTAGGGTTGGATTGGGTATTACTTAGTAACGAACCAGATGGTCGGGACGCAAATTGATCAGAAAGTCTACCGAATTTGTTTTCAAGATCCTGAATAGATGCTTGATGATTTTTCTGTCCCTGCTCAACTTTGGTTTTGAGATTGAAAAATTGGTTCTTGACGAACTCATTGGTTGATTTTTGAGCAGTCACGAATTCTCTCATCATTTTTTCAAAATCGGTCTCTTCTGATTTTTTATCGGAGGTTTGTGGAGTTTGATTGTCTACTCGTGGTTGAGAATCACGGTTGTTATCCCTTTTTTGGCGATCTTGCCAATTTACAGAATTTCTTCCATAATAATTACCACGATAACCGCCTCCACGGTATCCTCCTTGGACATAGTTAGCTTCTCCTTCTTTGGGTCTATCCATTGGTTGATCGTCACATTCTGATGATGTGTGATTACCTCCACAGTTTTTACAACCATCTCGCATTTCTTTCATTTCTCCTTTAAGATCTTTGTATTGCGAGTCGATTTTGGAAGTCAAGGCTTCCATTTTCTCCATGAGTTTAGATGTATAGGAACTTTCAGCAAAAGCAACGGTTTTTCGTAAAGGTTTGGTTTTGGAATCTTTTGACCAATCGAGTTTGAGAAGTACTCGGTCTTCAAGCAATTGATATGCCTGATTGGGAGTCTTATAGAGAAAAAATCCTCTAGCATCAAGAATTCCTTGAGATGTTTCATCAAGTCCATGGTAGAAGATTTGGATAATGGTTCCTCGTCCTAAACCATGTCCATGACAACTACGAAGCAAATCTTTCATACGAAGCCAAGCTTCGACAAGTGATTCGTTAGGGTTTTGTGTGAAAGCACGAATTTCTCCCATGAGTCGGTCAAACATGGCAGGTGGAAAGAATCGGCTTACAAAAGCTTACCTCATCTCCTCCCAAGTATTGATAGTTCCTGGGGTTAATTTGTTGTACCACACTTTTGCATCTCCAGCAAGTGATGATGGAAAAAGTTTGAGTTTAATGGCGTCGACATCGCTTTCTCCATATCGGAACATGCCACAAATTTCTATGAATTCGGCAATGTGTTTGTGAGGATCGGCCCTCGAACGGCCATCGAATTGATGGTCTTTGATCATAGAAAGGTGGTGACCTTTCACGGTGAAATTGTTACCAAGGTTAACAGGAACAATAGCAGATCCAGGAGTTGGTGCTACGGCTCGATTGGCGGCCCACATGGGTTGATCGTCAGCCATGGGAAAAGGTTGATCAGTGAATGGGTTATAAACGATTTTGGCTTCGAAAAGGTTATCAAACGGTTGGTTTGGTACTCTTGGTACACGGTTGGCTAGTGAAACAAAAGGTGTTCTTCTTCTTCTTGTTCAAATTAAACTTTCGGGATTGGAAAGAGGTGAAATTGGTTCTACTCCAGCTGAACGACTGTTCATACAATTCCCAAGAGAATTGAGGCAATGTCTAAACACACGAGCGAAGAATGAAAACAGTTTGGAAAATCAGAACTGGTGATCCGATCGGATGGATGTGATACCGATCGGATGAGAGTCTCGGTAAAATTGGTTATAAAGTGATCCGATCGGATGGATGTGATACCGATCGGATGGGAGTCTCGGTAAAATTGAAAAATGGGCAACCGATCGGATAGACAGCTCGGAAAACTTTTTTTTTATATGAAAATGAACTTGGTGAGAAATGGACTTCTAAAACTTACAGAAACACAATCAAAATCTCCGGAAACGGGGCCAAAAACTTGATGTGTCGCGTGTGTGTACAAGTTTTAAATTTATAAAGGTCGAATTACCGAATCTAGAAATAACACATACGAGCAAGTGAACTCGTCCGTTATAGCAAGATTGTGATGGTAAGTCGGGATCGTTCGCAGGGATTTGTGAGTGAATCGAATTGTAAGCTAATAAAAGTAAATCTCAAAAACAAACAATGATGATAAAATGATAATTTAGATGATTAAAACTACACTTGCTTAGACTAATATACTACTCTTGATAAGCATGATTGTGATTACTCTTGTAAACATGTTGGTTATGATAATTAGTTTGGTGAACTAATCTATTGTTTTTACAAGTTAAACCTTCGTCAAGATTTTAGTTCATAAAAACAAGCATTACGTTTAACCAATCAATTCAAGATCAATTCAAGGTTCATAAGTTTGGGGTAGCAAACTTAAACACAAAAATAATCTCTAGTTTTATCAAATACGCTTAGGAAATGGTCAATACAAAAGGTAACCGATTCATAGACAAATAGGTCACAATTGATTTCAAACTACTAATCTTTCGACCTTTAAGGTGGCTTACAATCAATCCAATTTGATAGACAAAAGCATTCTTATTACAACCACAATTAAGTTTCTTTGTTTAACCAAGAATATTGGGTAAAAACAATCATTCATAGACAAATGATTATAACTAGTTGAATAACAACAAATCTTTCGACCTTTAGAATTATTAACAACTAGTCAAACTTGATTAACAAATGTCACTACGAAACTTAATCACAATTGGATCTTAGAATCAACTTGAAATTGAATTAAAACATGCTATCACAATCATACGCTAATCAATAAATAATACACATCATCTAAGCAAGTGCACAAAGGCACTAGCCACTCATAGCAAACATGAACATAAACTCTAAACTTTGAATATTAGAAAGCATGATTGAAAGTCTTACAATAATTGAAATAAGATTACAAATGATAAGGTAATGATACCTAAAGTATTGGTGTTGACTTCTTGATGTTTTGCCCTCCAAATGTTGACTTCTTGACCCTCCAAAGTTTCCTGGACTTCTAAGGACGAATTTAGGACTTTGAGAGAGTATTTTGATGAGTGGATAGTTAATTTTCTTGAAAGATTAAGAAAAGCATACTCTAACACTTCACAAATGGTCCTATTTATACTACTCTCAAAGCCTAGGGTCTTTTAATGTTTCATTTGGCCTCCAAGAAGAGTAGAATAGTCTAGAATGCTCAATAGAAGGCTTTGGAATCGTTGGAAGTAAAACACAATACTTAATGATGAAGTTTGGCAAATCAGACAACATCCAACCGATCGGCATTGGTTCCAACCGATCGGTTGGCCTTCAAAAATAGCCTCCATCCGATTCGGTTGCGGGCTGCATCCGATCGGATGGGGGTTGCTGTGGATATGATTTTTGGACTTTTGGTATTTAGCTTGTTTCTTGCTTGTGGCTCTTAGTTCTTCATCCAAACTTGATCTTTTCTTCGTCTTGGAACTAGTCAACATGAATACTTGGACCTTCATTCTTCGGAATGCCTTTTTGGTGTGAAACTTGACACAAAAATCTTCGTACCATCATAAATATTTTCTTCTTCCTCATTCTTTCATCTTTTTCTTCCTTTTTCCTATACTTGGCTACATATACTTTGCAAACATACTTTGGTACGATTTAGTAACAAAAGCATATAAATATAACCAAATAACACATATAAAAGTACGAATAACGCTACCAAAAACATGCACAATTTGAGCGTTATCACCTTACCCGAATTGGTTGATGCCTTGAAGGAATTGAATACTCCATGTTGTGGTTGAATTATTGGCCTCCATGCCACAGTAGTGTCCAGGATTTCATCTCCTAACTTTTTCGCAAGCTCAACTAAAGGTGGTTTGGTAGCTGGTGCTACATAACCATCATCAGGTGGTGTGATAAGCATGGCTTGTGAGGTTAAGGGTTGCACTATTTCATCCACAATTTCTGCAACCTGTATAGGAAAACTAGCAAGATTGTTAGTAATAGGAATGACAGAGGAGTTAGAAGTGTTACCATTCTGTGTTGTAGTTGATTCCACATTAGCTTTTGGAATTGCTTCTTCACCCCATAAGTTCCTTGCTTCCATCTTCTTTAATTGATCTTTGCTCATTTCTTCTTTCCTCACAACCTTCAAATGTCCTGGAAATGGGATAGGTGGTACATACGGTGTGATAATAGGTAAATCATGAGGAAACGGCTCCTCGTTGACTTCTTTGATCTTTCCCACTGTTGCTTTGATGTTTCCAACCATATTTTTCTTATTTGCCAGGACTGTCCTGGTTAATTCTTCAAGCTTCACCTCCACATTCTTTTTCTTCGTGTCGAGCTTCTTTAAGCTCAAGTCCGTGCCTTCCTTGAATTTCCTAATCCATTCATCATTCGATTCGTGCATCCTCATTAATTTTTCACAGTATTTGTTGATGGTTTCCTCCAATGATTCTATATACTTAACCTGTTCAACTGCCTTGTGTCTTTCTCGAAGAGGACACTTTTGTGTAATATGCTTCCCTTCACAAATCCCGCAACCTAACCTAATTGTATAGCGTGAATATTCTCTCTAATCCTCTTCATATCACATCTAAGTCCCTCAATTCTATTGGTAATGATACCAATGTCATCAAAGCTATTGCTACACTTTTGCCACGTGGTTGCTCCATCATGCCAATTTTGTGAATGGTCTGCAATTTTTTGTATTGATCAAAGGGCTTGTGCCGGTGGCATCATAGGGATCGGACCTTGAGGTCGAGCATTTGGCGGGAAGGGATGCTTAAACCTTTGTAGAAAATAAGGACTTTCTGATGGTTGTTGAGATCATGCGTTGGGCACATGTAAAGAAGGTCATTAAACCTTTCCCGAGCTTCATATAATGTCTCATCCTTCCCTTGTCTTAAAATCCTTATCTCTTCCATCTTCTTGACAATCCTTGAAAGCGAACAATATCTCCGAATAAATGCTTTCTCCAGAAGATTCCATGTATTGATCGACCCATCAGGAAGCCTGTACGTCCATCTTCTGGCTGCACCTGTGAGTGTAATCGGAAACACTCTAAGAATTATCGCATCTTGAGTGACTCCTGGAATGTAGAAAAGATCTGCGATTTCCAAAACTCTTCGCACATGCAGGTGTGCATCTTCATCATCAGTTCCCGCGAAAAGCTTATGTCTGAGCTCCTTCATAAACTGGCTACTGATCTCAAAGTTGATATTATTATTAATTTTGGGACTTACCACGCCCGGTCTTTGGTTACCTTGAGTCAAAGCCATGCATTCCTCCATAGTGAGCATGTCAAAATCATCCGAATTACCCATATCCTGAAATTTCAAAAACAAACAAAAACAGAAAAGAAAGGAAAAAGAAAACTAAAAACAAAAATTCCTAAAAAAGCAAATAAAAACCTAAAATTATCAAAGAAAACTATTACAAAACTGAAATTAAAATCCTAATTAGCTAACCGGCAGCAGCACCAAAAACTTTATGCAGGTTTTCTGACCAGGTTTTAATATTTATAAATTACTCGTCTACCTATGATCTACCTTATGCACTAACGGGCAGAGAACCCGATCGTGTGTAGTGTAGTATTTGGTAAAACCGAGGTCGTCCCTAGAGCTATGTGTGTCTGGATTCTAACTTAAGTCTATGTCATGTTTTAAAAGGGGTTTTAAGTTGTTTGATTAATTAAACTAAATAACAGAAATAAAATGCAGAAATTTAATTGAGTTGAATGCAGTAGGGAGAAAATGTACTAGCCTAGTTATTCATCCTATAATGCAATGACTATGTTCTCTAATTAAGCTTCCCATCGCTTCAAGTGGGGCATAAGATTCACTAGACTCCTTTGGTCAATTCGTCTAGCCTATATCCCTAGAATCCTACTCAGATATCATAGGTCTGATCCTAAGTGATTATCAGAGCTTGAAGGTAGACTAGTTCAAATCATTAAGTGCCGCTACATGCTAGATTCATTCTATGTGTGATCCGGCCTCTCGGATCTTACACCACACATCTAACTTCTTAAGTTCATCCAACACGGAAGGTGATCCTTTGGTCAATTCGCACACAAGGAATTGGTAGTCCTATGGTCAATTCTTACCAACCCTCGCAACCTACTACTCTAGGGTCCTATGGTCAATTCTCTTAGTGTAATAAGTACAACCATCCTTCAAAACTACCGAAACTAGAGGAGCTTACGAATAAACTAAGCATGCACACACTAGAAGCAATAATAAAAGCATGAAAACATAATCAAAACAATTAAGGAATCATAACTAGGCTAGCACCAAAGGTGCCTAGCCTCTCATGATGCAAAGTAAACAAACAATAATGAACTAAACATTGATTGAATTAAACATAGTGTTTTATACAATTACTTGATGATTGGCTAATACAAATGATGATTACAAGTGAATTCTCCCTTGAAAGATGGCTTGGAACTGCTGTAAATTGCCCTGGAGTGGTGCCCTAATCGACCCCTATGAAAGGGGGAAAAGAGAAACTGAAAAGTGGTGAAATAGGGTTGTATTTATAGGCCCCGACAAAGCTACGGCGTAACCTCTAGGTATGGTTACGCCGTAACTAGTGTATCTTCAAATGATCCTTATCCGATTAAAAGTATTTACGGCGTAACTTGATGGATAGTTACGCCGTAATCTTCAACGGCAACAATTACGTCGTAATCGTCTTGCTGGTTACGCCGTAATAACTTCAATACCATTCTGTGTAAAATTTACGCCGTAACCTCTTGCATTGGTTACGGCGTAACCTTCATTGTCACGAAATTCTTCTAAGTCTTCAAAATGTTACGGCGTAATCTATGAGGTAATTATGCCGTAATCCTTGATTTGCGTTGACTTGGTCTTCGTGTATAAATCCTTAGTTACGGCGTAAGTGGAGAGTGTAACTACGCTGTAACTTCTTCAAAGCATACTAAAGTGTGTATCTTTGTAAGTGCTTTTCCAATTCCGCGTCTCTTTTGCTCCTATGCTCATTTATAACCTGAAAACGAAATATAAAGAATTCAAAGCATATACCCATATAAACCAATACAATAATGAGCATATAAGGGGGAAATTGACACTAAAATATCAGGATTATTTGATGTCATCATTCACTTTAAGCTTTTTTCTTTATATCTATTTGTCTTAAATAAGCTCTACCTTATAGCTTATTTTTAGACTAAAAAGACTAGCTTTTTGGATAAGCTTTTCAATAGCTTATTCAAATAAGCACTTTTTATTACTTAGTTTCTTTTTAAACTCTTTTTATTAATAGTTCTAATAGTCTTTTTACTACTTACTTCTACAAAAAGCTTTAACCTTTATTAGTTTTTAGTGCTTATTTCTTAAAAAGTTTTCATCTTTTTTAGTTTTTACTTATAATAAGCTATTCTTTATCTTATTTTCTTAGACCTAGTCCTTAAATATACCCGATCCGCGCTTACTTTTCGAAGTGAACAACTTAGTTTCGGGTGGATTTAGATCTAATCTTTTAGCTTATTCTTAGTTTATTTCATTAAGTTAGTACTTTAATCAATTAGCTTTTCCATAGCTTATTATTCAATTAGCTTTTGTCTACCTTATAAAGTTTTGATCTTTTGATTCATATTCATTGCTTTTAATTTGATGCTTACCTTGATAAAGTTTTGATCTTTCTTAGTTTCTCATCATCCCATCTAAGGCGAGGAGCTTAAGGGTTTTATAAGCTAACTTATTACTAAAGTCTATTGCTTTTTAGTCTTGATAAAGCTAATTAGTTAATAAAGTCACAAACTTTATTGACTGTTTGGTTATATTAAAGCTTTTTAAAAAGTAAACTTTAGAATTTGATAAGTTTATAAAATCGGGTGGTTTCATTCGTTTCATCTTTTAGATCGGGTTCTACTTTCTTACCTTTTTAAATTATTTAGCTTAAATATCTAGTGTAGAAATATGTTTACTATTGTTTGATTATTTGTTTTTGCTAGCTTAGTTAATATGGGTAGTGAGTAGATCTTTTATATGCTTGTTAAGTGTTGGTGATTTAAGAAATTAGGTGTGAAACTTAGAAATTATTGATTGATAACCTTTGGTTTACTTGGTTTGATTTTTAGTAATTTTAACGGGCAAAAGCTATTAAGGTAACTGTTGATCCCAAACACAGATCTATTCCTTAGAACAAATGTTGAGTTACTTTGGATAAATCCAAAACAACTATGTTAGAAACTTTGTGAATACTAAAGAGTATGCGGAATATCTCTTTAATACATAGAAGAATATGAATGTAACAGTAAACTGTATGAATAATGTATGAACAATGAGATTACTGAAAAGCTCCAATATTATTATTATCAATAATACGAGTACTCTGTGTAGTACTAGGGTTTACAACCTTGAAGCTATGTATCAAAAGTATATATCAAACACCATAACCTAGGATCTCCTTTTATACACTAAGGAGTCCTTTACAAGATAACTACAAATCTTCTAAAATATTAAACTTATACGTATCTTTCTAACTAAATAGAATATACATAGAATAACTCAATACATATCACTTGGCGCGTCCTTATTACTTCAGCAGTCTTAAGTTACTCTGGCAGTACTAACTTACTCTAGCAGTACTAACTGATTAGTACTGGCAGTTGTAATCTTGAGCAGTACTAACTTTTGGCTTGACATTTGTAATCTTGAAGACTTTTAATTTCCAACAATCATTCCCTAAACTTGTGATTTACCTCCAAATCATCAAGTTTCTTGAATTAAACCTTTTACTTTGAGAGGATTCTTCCAAACACTTCATCTTCTTGATCTTTCAACCTGCATAAATATCTTCCTCAGAAGTTCTCTTGCCATCTCATTATACTCATCCACAGTAAGTTTTGCAGCCAACATCAATGTGAGTGTTCCCCTTGACAATGGATAGTCTTTCTCCACCAGCATGTAGATATCCATTCCAGCCTTTGTAGACACATGATGCACTCCAAATGAATCATACAATCTCCATGTCAAACCATGAATACCAGACTGAAACTTCCACAATTCATCACCTGCATCTGGTTCAAACATCCTTTTCAACTCAACCCATAGCACTCTTTCTTTGTCATCTGTTGGTTCTGTAGAGTTGAACTTTTCTTTAACCAGACTCAATAGCTTTACTAAGTCATCCCTGTCAAAAGCTTTCAACATATCATCAAAGAACTGATATACCTCATAATGGTTTCCAACTCTGATGATCTTCCAGTACTTCCTTATGTCTTCAGAATAAATCTCCCAGTCTATAATTGGATACTTGGTTTGTAAGGCTTCAACATTCATTCCTTCATCTGGAACTATGATCATCATCTGTTATAGCTCTTCTTGTGACAATTCTTTTTCATGATCTTCTACCGTGGGTAAGTCTTCACTAACTTTTTGTTTCTTTGAACACACTAATTCCAAGGATATTCCATCTCTCTTAATTCTTCTGCTCTCTTCTTTAGTTTCCATAGGAATAAAGTCTTGAACTTTCTCGTAAGCCTTATTGGACAAATCTTCAATCTCTTCATATGATTTACCTGCAAGTTGACTAGCAGTATAATTGTCTTGATTCTTCAAATAAGCAGTCATATACTTCAACTTTTCTACTCTTGTTGGTGGTTTACTCTTTCTTACTTCAGCTCTTTTTGCATTCTGAGTCTTTCTAATCACATCCAGTAGCTCTTGAAGTCTGTTCTCTCTTTCTTCTTCATTGAGACTTTCCCTTTCTTGTTCATACATTCTCTGAGCTAAAAGTTCATCAGCTTTAATCTATGCTTCTTCTTCTTCATATAACCTCTGAGCCATTTCTTCATCAAGAGTCATCTGTACTTGAACTCTCTTTTTGACCTTTCTTGGTTGCTCAAGCTCTTGCACAACACTTTTTCCTTTATCCTTTGCTGCACTTCTGATGTACACTAATGTTTCAGCAGCACTAACATCAGTGGTAGTTGTAGTACTAGCAGTAATAACTAATGCACCAGCAGTATTAATAGGTTCAACAGTACTAAGTACTAACATCTTCTTTAGCAGCATCCAAATCTTCAACACCCATATCAAACCCCATATCATGCCCATACCTCCCCTGAACCTCTGCATTATGTGCTACCAATGTAATCTCAGGGTCTTGATCAATTTCATCTATCCTCCTCCCCTGTTTGGAAGGATCCTTCAGATCATCTTCATCATTAGAAAGCACCATTCTTGCCCTTCTTGTAGCTCTGCCTGACTTAGCTGCTTGTTCCAACTTTTTCACCTTCTTGATAAGTTTGGTATAAGCAGCACCATATAATTGCTTGGTCTGCTTTAACTCATTCTCCAAGCTAGTGACCCTGTCTGACAGTTTTGTACATAAAGCCATCAATTCATTAAGTTGCAGACTGCCCTCATCACTTCTAAGTGTGTTAACTCTTGGGAGAGGTGAATCACTGGGCCCTGGTGTTTCCATGGATTGGGTCTTATTTATGTTACCACTGTCCTATCCAGCTTCTAAGCCAGAGACAGTAGTGGCAGCCTTCCCCATTCTGTCATCCTCACCAAAGGAGACAACCTCATCTACTATATGGGAATGAGTAGGAGATCTGGGCTGAGGAACCACATATTCCTGTCTGATTCTCCTCCTATAGGTGTGTGTTATTTGAGGTTGTGAGGTAGATGGAGCACTAGTGGGTGTGTGATGGGACTCAACTGGGATTGTTGATCCTTCACCCTGAATGTTTTGGTCTTGTACAAGCATTGTTGAAAACAATTCAAAACCCCTAGTTGCCCTCTTCATGTTTGCTAAAAAGTTTTTGAGTAAGAGTAGGAGCAACATAAGTTCTATTATGAGTCTGAAGCAACCTTTCGTGCTTATTCAAAAACATTTGAATAAATCTTGGATACATCAAAAATTTGCTATTACTATCCAAGTTTTTCACCATACCATCAAAAATTAATTTTGAAAAGTTAAAAGAAATGTTTGTAGCCAAGCAAATAATAGCAGTTGCTATATTGCTACTAAATTGTTCCCAAGCAGTTTTCTTAGAACTTATACAATGTAGGATGGTATGAATGAGAAATCTCCATTGAGGGGAAAACTGTCCTTTTTGAAAAGTTAATTTATCAGAAGTTCTGACATATCCCATCAAGGAGAGGTTTTCAAAAATTTCAGTGTTTGGTAGTGAACTAATACCATCAGCATCTGCCAAGTGGAGATGTCTCCTAACAGATGCTTCAGTAATAGTTTTGAGCATACCATCCACTGTTGCAGTTATTTCTTGTTCTCCATTATCAAGTGTTCTGACACTAGCAGTGCGCCAAAACTGTTTGATGTGAGAAACATAGATAGTAGGATTTGCTGTAAGTGCATACCTTATGTGACATGCACTGAGAAAATCTACTATCTGATGAAAATCTTCACTTCCTGTTGGTTTCTCCAAGTAAGCAACCATGTTGTGAGTATCACAAAACTCCAACTTCGCCATTGAGACCGATAAAAGTTTGATTAAGGTTCTGGGTTATGTTCGTTTATGATAGTATGTGTGTTTGGCAAAAGCAATTGAGATTATATAGATATCACTTAGGGTTTTGATTGGACCGACTAAATAAATCGTTTCTTTATCTTGAAGAAATCTTATAAGTTAAAGAAAGATTATGAATTATCCAATTTAGGAAACCTATAAGCGAACTAATTGACAAAAATATCTCAACGGCTAGAATTAATTTATTAAAAACGGTTATGCCCCAAACAGCACTAACGGTTACCCAGCAGTACTAATTTCACCCAGCAGTACAAACTTTTGACCAGCAGTACAAACTTTTATAAAAACTTTTTCTCAGCAGTATTAACCTAATTTCCTTTTAAAACAATACTGCACTCATACATTTTGAAGGGATCAAGTGTAAAGGAAGACACTTAATCATTTCGGTTGCATTTAACCTCTGGTTGTGTGAGAATCAATGATTTCAGTATAAATACTGCCTGTGATCAGATAGACTCATTAAAAGAGCCTTCTTGACAGGGTTTCCAGCTCGTGGCAGGTGTTACCTCTAACACAAATGTATTAGATTCACGTTTGCTCGTTGTTCTCTAAACCAGATGTCCGTAGACTAACACACTATACTAATGATAGAATGGTAAAGAGTGAGTTAGATCAGTTACTATCTAACTAACTAAAAGCCATCAATTCATGTTCAGTATAGCCTATGCCCAGATGCTTCATAAGGCTCACTGGCAGACATAGGTTGATTTCAAGAAAAAGATTTTAAAGAACCATTAACCCTTGTCAAGTGATCACTAAATCCTTTCTATCATAAATTAGTTACTCCATCATTAAGCAACAGCATTGCATCAAACAATCCACCACTTTTGCTTCTCACACAACACCAATTCCAATCATACTGCTTTGCTTATCCTGCAAATGTTAGTCTAAAACAAAGAAAACACAATACAGAGCATTTTCTTCATAACAGTATTAATTATGACCAACAGTTTAAATAAACAGTATTAAGTTGCACTAGCAGTATTAACACAACATTCTTAAGTATAACTGACAGTACTAGTTATACTTAGCAGTACAAATTGACACATCTAACAGAACTAATCCTTTACAAAACATTACAAAGACACAAAGAGATTAAAACTTTAAGGATTTAGCATTCCAATACTTGCAACCAAGTACTGAAACCTTCCAACATCAAGAGCTTTGGTAAGTAAATCTGCAAAATTGTTATATGTTTGTATTTTAACAACTTGAATTAACATTTTATCATTGCAGTCTCTTATAAAATGATGTCTAATCTCTTTGTTTTTTGTTTTAGAGTGTAAAATAGGATTTTTAATAATACATATAGTACTGTTATTGTCAATATAAATCATGGTGTGCATAAAATTATACCCATAATCCAACATTTGATTCTGAATCCAGAGTACTTGTCCACAACAACTAGCAGCAGCCTCCTATGCCATAGCATTGATTCATCAAGTGTAGCCTTTGCAACAAGACAAATTAAACTCTCTTTAGGAACAATATTCTTAATATCAACACTGTACATATTGTTCTTTTTAGGAACTGTAAGTAAAATCTGACTCTCATCAGCTAACTTAAAGTCAGGAGACAGAACAAAACATTCAGTGTTAGTAAAAAGAACATTGTTCTTTTTGTCACACATCTGTGAGACGCTAAAAAGGTTAAACTTTAACTCCTGGACAAAGTACACATCCTCAAAATCAAGCTTACCAGTCTTAATAGTTCCTTTACCAGTAATTCTTCCTCCTCTAGCTCCTCCCCCAAAGGCAACATATCCTTCATCAAATTCTTTGAAATCTGAGAGATAGAACATGTTCCCAGTCATGTGCCTGGAACATCCACTGTCAACATATCCTTGATCTTCTTGTTGTGAATGACCCTGCACATAAAAATAAGGAAATTAGTTTTCTTTGGGGACCCAAGCCATTACTGACTTGGATCTGCCTCGTGCATCAATATAATTATGTTTCTTCAAAGTAATTGATGCACTATTAAGTTTGGTAGGTCTCCAAACCGAACATGCTGAGGCCTTAATAGCATTATCCTGATTCACCCTAACAGCATTAACTACTGCTGAATTTGGTCTAGCAGTATTAACTCTTTGGCTAAAAATTTTGTTAGTTAATGATGTTCTTGTTTGAAAGGGTCTCTTTACAGTTGATTGTGCTGATTTAGAAAAAATGTGACATTGGTCTAGCACCATAAACTGTAGTTTTGGGATGAGCAGTATTAACAGGCCTGACAGTATTAAGTGGTCTTAGGCTAGTTTTCATTAAAACTGCTCTTTGAGCCATGTTTCTATGAGCACTAGGGTGAGCCTGTTTAGAAAAATAATTTTAATTCACCCTTGTATAAGTATTCCCAGATACCACCCTTTCCCTTTGATGGTAATTGCAGTTAGCCTGCACATGGTCAAAACTTCCACAGACAAAACAAGCTTTATTGTACATCACAAAGTCACTTCCTAGCTATTGGGACTTCTGATTATTCCAGTTTATTTGATTTCCCCTAGGACATTATGACCTGTACATTTTAGCATACTTAACTGGTTTCCTAAATGGTTTTTCTTGTTGTTTAGGTCTAACTACTTCTACCTTAGTAATAGTAGGAAAAACAGTTTTCTTCTCTAACTTATCATCTAACACCAACTCCTCAACTAATGGGGTATCAGAAGATTTCCTAACCTCATTAGAAACATCTTCACTAACACTCTTACTAATCTTAGGTCCAAAGCTTTCAATCTCAGGCTAAGACAAATCAAGTTTTGGGGGTGGAAATAACCCTGTATGGGGAGGTGGAACAGCATTATATCCTAAACCTTTCTTGAGTTTGTCAATAACCTGAAACTGCATGATCCTGTCTACACTTTTAGATGAATGTTCAAATCTCTCTATATCAACTAGAATGCTTTCTTTTTCTTGCTTAAGCTTTTCTAACTCTCTTTTAAGCATACTAATTTCTGAGTCTTTATATGAGATATCTCTTTTTAGAACAGCAATATCCTCAGTAAAAATAGTCTCATTCTTTTTGTAAAAGACAAGTTGCTCTTCTACAACTGCTAACCCTCTTTTATAATTAGCTAAATCGAACTCAGATATGTTAAAGTCTTTTCTTAAATCATGATATTGAGTTTTAAGAGTTTCATAGCTTTTTGACAAGTTTTTGAACAAGTATTGTTAGTATATACCTCAGAGTCTGAAAGAGCCATAAGAGCCATGTTTGTAGGAACTTCATTTTCTGCCATATAGCTCCAGTCAAAACCAAGCCCATCAATAACCACCATGGCTTTGAAAGAAGTTTCTTCCACATTCACAGTCTTTCTAGTGCCTTCTTGGCTCCTAGGTCCTTTGCTATCTTGATTCCTGTTTTTGCTGTCTTGGTTCCTAGGTCCTCTGCACTCCCTTGCAAAGTGTCCCAACTTGTGACAGTTGTAACACTCTACCTTGGACTTGTCATATCCAGCTGTTTCACTCCCATTGATAGTGATCTTTTTACCAGTTTTCTGGAAAAACCTTTTTGCCCTCATGCTCAACAATGCTAACTGCCACTTCAAATCCATTTCTTCTAAGTCATCTTTATGGATTTGTTCAAGGTCTTCATGTACAAGTTGAGACCCATTTGTTTGATTGGCCAAAAATGCATAAACAGTAGCAACACTTAAGGTAGCAGTACTAGCTTGAGTGCTAGCAGTACTAATCCCATAAGCAGTATTAACTTCATCAGTACTGCTAGTGCTAGAAGATGACACAAAAGCCATGTTTTGAGAGCTTGAACTTGAGCTTGCAGTTCTTTTAACCTCTTGTTCAACAATCTTGAAATTGTTGTAAAGATCATCAAAGTTCATTATGTCTAGATCAGGTTTATTCCTCTAGACCACAACATGAGTATTCCACTCAGAAGGCAGACTTCTCAAAAATTTCAAATTGAGATCTTCTTGTGAGATATTTTCACCTAAGCCAGCCAGTTGACTTACAATCTTCTGAAGTTTGTTAAAAATAGAATCAAGAGACTCTATGCTTGGAGCACTAAAGTTCTCATACATTTGCTTCAGAAGAGTCTTCTGAGTCTTCTTTGTGGCTTTATTATCTCCAAATCTTGTTGTTATAGCAGCAAACAAGGTCTTAGCATCCTTGTACTGATTGAAGGTCATCAGATGTTCATTGGGAAGTGCCATCAGTAGCATACTTCTTGCCTTCACATCATTCTTCTTTTGAGTCTTTTCTTCAGCAGTTACAGGACCTGGTATTATAGTAGTTGTGACACCTTCGACTGTTGTTGATTTAGCAACTGGTTTGATCGAGTTACCATTCTATATGACATATCATAGAGCATAGTCTTGTACTTGAAAGTATTGCTCAATCATAAGCCTCCACAAATCATAATCACCGTGTTTGAGAATGGGCAATTTTGCAGTAGTAGTGGTTTGAGCAGTTTCTAGATCCATCTCTTCCTTTTTTCTTCTTGTTAGTTTCCTCTAGATCAAAGTTTCAGAACCTAAGCTCTGATACCACTTGTTGATCCTAAACACAGATCTATTCCTTAGAACAAAGGTTGAGTTACTTTGGATAAATCCAAAACAACTATGTTAGAAACTTTGTGAATACTAAAGAGTATGCGGAATCTACTCTTTAATACTTAGAAGAATATGAATGTAACAATAAACTGTATGAACAATGAGATTACTGAAAAGCTCCAATATTATTATTATCAATAATACGAGTACTCTGTGTAGTAATAGGGTTTACAACCTTGAAGCTATGTATCAAAAGTATATATCAAACACCATAACCTAGGACCTCCTTTTATACACTAAGGAGTCATTTACAAGATAACTACAAATCTTCTAAAATATTAAACTTATGCGTATCTTTCTAACTAAATAGAATATACACAGAATAACTCAATACATATCACTTGACGCGTCCTTATTACTTCAGCAGTCTTAAGTTACTCTGGCAGTACTAACTTACTCTAGCAGTACTAACTGATTAGTACTGGCAGTTGTAATCTTGAGCAGTACTAACTCTTGGCTTGACAGTTGTAATCTTAAAGACTTTTAATTCCCAACAGTAACTAACTATCTAAACCAAGTAAATATTACCTAGATAAAAAAAGTGTTTTCAATATAAACCAACGTTGTGAGAAAATATTCCTTTTTAAACGGGTATCAAAGGTTGTTAATTAATAATTTCCGGGTTGATTTTGGATTAATATAGTTGGTTGTTTTAACGGGCAAAAACCGTTAGGATAATTGATTATTTTGATCTAATAATTTTTACAAAGAAAAATAATTGTTTTCAAAATAAACCAACGTTGTGAGAGAACAATTTATTTTTGACGGGAATTAATTAAACGGGCTTAAAATAATTTTTCACACTTAATGATCTTTTCACCACACTTGACGAGCATATCTTTGATTATAATATTCTTAGCTTAATTTTATCGTCATTAGTTGTAATCTACTTTTAAAATAGTTAAAATAGTTGCTTTTAATTAGTTTAAATAGTTTTTAAAATCTTCTCTAAAAAACCAAACCAAAAACATTGACAATCAAGCATTAAACAAAAGATATAACGTAATCTTGCCGTGGAATACGACTCCGGAAGGCTAATTGTCATTTGTCGTCAAGTGACCTTAGTTCTAACGGGTATACAAATATTAAAACTGCTCTATCTATAATCGACAAATCATGGTTCTATGAAGAAGACAACAGGTGTTGGTTCTATGAATGTGGGAGCGAGGGCTGCGGGTTTTTTGAGACCAAGAAGTGATGTTAAAATCACTAATTGCGTATTGGGTCTAAGAGCACCAAGATAAATGGGAAACAAAGTGGTGTTATTTTGACTAGGTGAGTCTAATGAATTGTTTAGCATATTTTTTGAATACATTGAATTGCATATTATACTAACTTCATTGCATTGCATATTTTGTTTGTGCAGGTATAGTTGATCACTTCTTGGTTCATCCAGTAGAAGCTTTTGATGTTAAACAAATGGGTTCATCTTTTGAGATTACGTACTCTGTAGAAACAAAAACATTTTTCATTTGGTTGTCTATTACCTATGTAATTTGGCTAATGTAGCTTGAACTATATTACCTCTTTATAACATTGGATTGTGTGATGGGTTCATCTTTTTGGTACATACCAAAGGATATTATGTATGTAATTTGAAGTATTAGAAATGTGTTAATCTTTAGTGACGGTTCACTCCTATCGATACTCTGTTTTTGCACCGAATTTCTTATACATAATATGTTATTTGCATCCACTATCTTAATGCCATGTTTGTGTTTGTGTTTTATGGTTAGAATACTGTCATTTTCATGTTTGTGTTTGTGTTTGTGTTTGTTTTTGTTTCTTATGGTTAGAATACTGTCATTTTCATGTTTGTGTTTGTGTTTTATGGTTAGGACCAAGAATATTGTCATTTTCATGTTTGTGTTTGTCATATGAATCGAAGACTCTATATCAGTAAATACGTAATTGAACACATTCTAAAAAGAAAATCGGGATCAAACGACCCCTTACATTCATCAACCATAGGGGAAACTACAACCACTATCTACATCTACATCTACATTGAACAGGGGAAGCAAGAATAACAAAAGAAACCACAAGTCCCCAACCCCCTACTACCTACATTCATCATAAACAACAAAATAAACCATCCCAGCCTCCAGTCCCCAACCCCCTCACATGTGCGTTTGCCTCACAGCAAACTCAATCTTGGAAACTATGTTGTCGTTAGTTTGCCTAAGGTTCCTCATCAACCCCCTCATCCTTCGCAAATCAGTTGTCTGAATCCTCCTAAGCTTGTTCACATTGGACCTTGCAACTCTCGAACCCCTTAAGTTTTGGAGCTCAGCAATTAGGCCCCCCCTAATTTCGATCATATTAGAAAGCTTTTGGCACCTATTCATCAATTCGAGTGCATGCTGAATGTCTTCCTCAACCTCTCGCTGGTAATGGGATAGCATCATTTCCGATATGACAAATGAGTTACAGGAAAGCACGAGATCAAGACAGCGAGACATGCTATTAGTTAAGGAAATGATAATTTCTTTGTTAAGGGTGTGTGTGTTTCTGTTTTTGTGTGTGTAATGATAGAAGACCTTTGACAATTTAATATGTAAAGATGAAAACTTACTTTGCAAATTTAGCCATTGAGGTCATGTCGCATTGATATCTCAAATTTGGCGGCAATATAATATGTATGAACAGTGAAATGACAATAAACCCTCAGTGACGAGGCACTTAACGAGATAAATAACGAAAGTTAGCAAAAAGTCGCTCTCGGTGGCTTTTTTGCAAAAACATGGAACATTAATGTTGTTTTTGCAAAAAAAAAAATCGTCTCGGTGTGATCCTTGTGCATTCGTGTTACTTCAGGGACTAAATTTGCAATTTACCCATATAAGTACAGTAAAACCTTTATAAATTAATACTCGATAAATTAATAACCTCGATAAAATTAATAATTTGTCCAGTCCCGACTTGGGACTAGTGCAAATTTGGACACCAATCGATAAAATAATAAGATAATAATTTTTTTGAAACCCTAATGTACATATATGGGTCCCAACGAAGCTATAAATTAATAATTATTAAAAAATTCAACAATTTCTTCAATGCCTTGAACCTCGTGACATTCATTAGTATACATTCGTTAATTTATTCAATCCCTTGAATTCATAAAATGTTAATTGAAACTTTTTTTCTAATTTAGTTTTCATCTTTAACTAGTATACATTGAAACTAGTATATTAGACTTGAAAATTTAAAGGTCATGCGTAAAACCTTTTTAAATTAATAAATTATTAACTTATCGATATAATAATATCTCGCTAAATTAATAAAATATCTCGGTCCCAACATTATTAATTTATAGAGGTTTTACTGTATAAAGATTTTACGCAATGTTATGCATAAATCTTATTTAATTACTTTGTGTAAGCAGCAAACAGCCTTTAGCATGCCAAGATAAGAATTCACATTCTTAACCAATTGTATTTAAAATTAAATAATATACAATTCTTATACACTAATAATTAGATATATTGTGGCTTATCTTAGAACACATTATGTGAAATTTACGTCAAAGCCACGTGCGTGCAGAAGTATATAACTAGATTATAGTTAACCTAAAGTAAACAAATACGTTCGAAAGTATGTTCATGCAAGTTTGTTATAGCGTCATAGTGGGTGGACAATATTACTACTTTTGAAATAAATGCTAAACAACCATCTAATGCACACAACTAGCAGCTACATGATAATTGTAGCAACCTGAGTTTGAAATTTCATATAAGATATCAAGAGTGAGCAATTTTGTAGTTATAAGATAGCTAGCTATGATTGACTACAGATATTTATAACCATTAGTCTTATGGTTCTTGCTCTTTGGCTCCACATCTCTTACATACACGACAAAAGTCATTGCATGAATTATGTAGACGTCAGTACATGCAAGCTAGGATATTTTATGTTTAATTAGTCGATATATGTAGTCTTTTAAAGATAGCGTTTGCTACTCATAGATCAAGTATGAGTGAGGATGAGCATACTATTGCCGCAATGGTGGAGGCGGAGAGAAGAGAAGCTGAGAGGCGAAGGAAAACCTTCTTCATCCACCCTCGAAGCAGGTTTCAGATTCCTTCTTAATTCATTTGTTAACAAAAACGGCATACTTATGGTTATACAACAAAAATATACTTTGCACATCAAATCACTTTCGCATAGTAATTTTAGTAACGCACAAATCATTTCCCATAAAGAATATGTTATAAACTTTTTATCAATAACGTTGTATCAGGTCTTATGTTTATGATGCAGATGCTACCGGGCATGGTATAAACTCATATTAGTGTGGGCAGTCTACTCTTCTTTTGGCACACCCATTGAATTTGGGTTCTTAAGGGGATTGCCCGAACACCTCTATTTATTAGACATACTTAGTCAAACTGCTTTCTTCATCGATATTTTCCTTCAGTTCTTTCTTGCCTACAGAGACACAGAGACCAAGAAGATGATATCTAACCGAAACCTCATCGCTCTTCGGTCAGTATTTCTATTTTCAAATGGAACCAAAGTCATGAACTTATAATCATTTTTAACTGCAAAATATACCATTACCAACAGTAAAATTAATATTTTGATCCAACTATGTTGTTGCAGGTACTTAAGATCTCATTTTATCTTCGACTTAATTGCATGTATGCCCTCGGATGTTTTATATAGGGTATCACTCTAAACTCCATATATATGCTAATATATGCTTACATAAGATCGTTAAATTATGACCAAGACGTTGTCTATGTTGACCAGGTTTCTGGTAGAAAAGAAGTGGTGAGATACCTTTTACTGATTAGGTTGATGCGGGCTCGTATAGTTCTGGACTTTTTCTCCAAGCTGGAAAAGGACATACGCGTCAATTATTTGTTTTCGAGGATTCTAAAACTCATTGTAGTTAATTTATATTGCACACATACGGCGGCATGTATATTCTACTATTTGGCTACCACTTTGCCAGCTTCACAAGAAGGATACACATGGATTGGGAGCTTAAAACTCGGTGATTATAGTTACTCAAACTTCAGAGACATTGACCTTTGGAAACGATATGTAACATCATTATATTTTGCAATTGTTACCATGACAACAGTAGGTGAAGTTCCTTCATTGCAAGTTCGCAACCGATCTCTTTCTGCATAAAAAACATGTGAATGTGCATTAATTTGGACTTGCTTGGAACAGGTTATGGTGACATACATCCAGTGAATATGAGAGAGATGATATTTGTTATGGTTTGTATTTCATTTAACATGGTTCTAGCTGCTTATTTGGCTGGTAACATAACAGCTTTAGTTGTGAAAGGTTCAAAGACAATATTATACAGGGAAAGAATAAAAAGTCTACTTAAATATATGGACAAAAACAAACTAGGGAAAGACATACGTTATCAAATCAAAGATCAACTGATGTCACCGTATGATAGTAGCCACACTGATTCTGCTGTTTTTCAAGACCTACCAAGCTCTCTCCATGCTATGGTATGGGAAAGAGAATTATGCTTAATCCAGCGTGTCGAAAATAATTGCAAAGGTTACAATGTCAACTTGCGTATAATTTAGTATTATGACGATATATGAATGTTATTTCTTGCAGGTTACTGAAAATATTTATAAACCACACATTGCTAAGGTTCCACTTTTCAGAGGATGCTCTGTAGAATTCATCAATCAGATTGTAAGACATTTTGAGAATAAGGGAACTGTTGATAACATATGCACCTAAACAAGCAACTCCTCATGCAGGTAAGTAGAGTGCACGAGAAGTTTGTTCCTCCAGGGAAAGTAATAACGGAACAAGGAAGTGTGGTCGATCATCTTTATTTCATCTGCGATGGAAAACTGGTACTAACTTCCTACTTCATATTGTTCTTGTTTATCGAAGTTATATAAAAACTGATGATTTAGTTGTAATAGGAAGAGATTGTTGTCTTTGAAGGTGGACCCAAAGAATCCGTATCAATTTTAACCCCTCACGACTCCTTTGGAGATGTTTCCATTCTATGCAACATTCCCCAGCCATACACAATTCGAGTTCTTGAACGTTCTCTACTTTTACGGATTGATATGCAATCATTCTCTAATATCCTTAAAATATATTTTCACGACAAACGAAAGATTCTCAACAATCTACTAGAGGTTATTACCGGATTTAACACTTCCACAATTTCTAGAAATTTATTTTCTATGTGGCCTCTAAAACTAATGTTACAGGAGCCATCTAAACTAACATATGGTGGCAGGGTAAAGAAAGTGATGCTCATATGAAGCATATGGCGTCAGAAATCAAAGCTCATATTGAAATACAAGAGGCACAACTTGCACTGAGGCTCAATAATGCAGCTTATAATGGAGATTTGACTCAGCTAAAAAACTTAATTCGAGCTGGAGCCGATCCAAACAAGAAAAACTTTGATGGAAGGTCCCCGCTGGTATGGTTTATCTTTTTAATTAAACGGCTATAAAACCATAAAGTGCATAAAAAGGGTATCATCCTGTTAACTAGTTCTTCTGCTGAATAGCATCTTGCTGCATCAAAAGGACACAAAGATATCGCTCTATTTCTTATTCAAGAAGGTGTTGAAGTCAACATATCAGGTAAGCTTTCATCCCGTTTGTAAAATTAAATTCTGGTGGTCAGTTGAACTAATCTACTTCATTACATCGTACTGATAGATAGATATGGAAACACACCTTTGTTAGAAGCTATCAAGAGTGGACATGATGACATTGCTTGCTTACTTATAAAAGAAGGTGGCTTATTGACGATAAGCGATGGTGATAGTTTAGTGTCTTCATCTGTCACAAAAGGGATTCTGAACTCAAAAGACTATGACTTCCGAACTCCACTTCATGTAGCCACGTCACGAGGATCTTATGGACTAGCAAAATTGCTAGTCGAAGCTGGGGCTAGTATTTTATCCAAAGACAGGTATAACTTTAGAAATGTATCAACCATGTTGTAGATAGCTTGATTAAGGTTTGAGAATTCAAATGAAAAGAGACAACTTTTACTAGTCTCCTTATTTCTTAAGTCCACAAAGCTGAACATATACCACATAACAAGATCCATGTTCCAAATGTACAGATGGGGTAACACTCCACTTGACGAAGCGATATTATCTGGAAACAATACACTGATCGAGCTATTGGAAGAAGCCAAATCTTCTCAGTTATCGTCACAAATCACTTCATCCTCTAAAGAACCATCAGGTATTAAAATTTATGTATTTGCCTATCTTATTATCTTGAAACACTCTGCTATAAATTATAAAGTTTCTAATTGCACTAATAATCATTCTTGCATAAATAAAAAAGGAAAACCATTCAAATTTCTAGTATTCGCCTTTTCAAAATTTTCTAATATAAAAATAATGAAAGGCTACCAAAACTGCTCCCATTTGAGACCATAGTTTGCAAGAACGACTTTTTTAGTCAACGCAAGAGTGACTTTTTTTTTTATTACACCACTTTCTGCAAGCTCTTAGACTTCTCCATTTCGCAAGAACCATGATATATATGCCGTGAAAGGTCATATTCAATAACTATATAAGAATCAGTAATTCCTCAATCTCATCTTACTGATAGAAAGTTGATCCCTAATACACATAACATGATTGCTCATATTAATTTCTTACCTAAAGATACAAAGTCACTTTCTGCATAGAACCTTCAAATCGTTTCTATAGACTTGGTCTTTGCCACCCTTCAAATTTTGCTTACTTAAGAAAACAAGCTCACTAACTATGAATTTATTGGTGTTTAGTGACAGATAGAATGGCACGAAGGAAATGTACGATATACCCTTTTCAGCCATGGGAATTACCAAAGGATCAAAACAAGTATGGAGTTGTATCATGGGTTCCAGACACCATTGAAGAGCTCATCGAAAAAGCAGCTGATCATTTCAAGTTAGACCTTCCTCCTAATTCTTGTATCATAATAACAGAAGATGCAGGACAAATAGTCGATGTAGATATGATTGCAGATGGGCAGAAGCTCTATTTAATCACTACTCAAGAATGAGTTATATATCATGCTAACCTAAGATTTATCCATAAAACGAACAAGAGATCACCTATGTATGCCCATATATCAAACATCAAATCACTGAGTATGACAAGTACACATGTACTTTGACCACATTCAGATCTTTAAAAGTTGCATTCCTTAACAGAGTTATATTGAACCAAAAGCCCGCTAATGTCCCGTCCAATATGCTATGCAAAGAAAGGTGTTAGACTTTCTAGCTCACCTATGTATGCCCATACATCAAAATGAAATCAGTGAGCAAGAAGGTGTCCGAATTTTTATGAAGCTACTCAATAGAAGTGAGTAATGTGGCATCTACCTAATAAACACTTCCTATGCATATGTGAGTTGCTCGCATAATCTGCATTAGTTTCATTTGTACTCAGAGATCACATTTACTCTGCATAATAAAAAATCATACCAGCAATTAAATTGTCTGTCTCTAGTCACATGGTCATTGCAGATAAATCTAAAACTGACCTTTAAGGAGCATTTCATCGAGCAGTTGGTTAGCATCTCCAGCTTGCCCATTGTTCCCAAACAACTCATATATCTCCGGAAAAAAAAAAAGAAGAAAAAATGTTTTTGTCTGTCAGACAACCATGTGACCATGCCGAGACCCATTAGATATTTAGATGGGGCTGACAACGATCCTCTACTGAGCTATGGCCGAGACCATGAAACTCGGTTAATCAAGCTCTAGTCACATGGTCATGATGCATCAACCAGACATGGGGCTTCTGTCTCTTGAGGAATCAAGAATACAGAGGTACGAGCCTATAGAACAGATCCTGTTCAAGTAAGGTCGTGTCTGCCTGTTTGTTTGTGGTCCTTATAAACTGGTTTTCTCGTATGGTTAATTGTATTTAGTAAGGCTCGTCGGTCACAGCAGGTGTAAATTATTAGTGTCGGCTACTTGGCCTAGCCTCAATGAATGAGGTATGAGTTTTTAGAGTGAAAAACCATCGTGTTTTTAGAGATTGATTTCTCTCTATATCTGTTGAAGATTTTATCTTCTGAATAGCAGATTCATCATTCTCATCATTCAAAAGAATCACACCAACAATCAATCATCATCACCAATACAATTCTATTATCAACCAACAAATAATCCACTACCAACGATTCACGTTCATACCAAAATGAAATTCATAAAGCATCAAAACTATTCATCCACTATCACCGTTCAATTCGTTTCAAATCGAATTTGAAGAATGTAACGCGGAATTCTCGGGCGAAAAGTACCTGAAATTTTAATTAATTGGATTGAATGATAGTGGAGTGATGACTGATCGTAGGTCCATGCATGAATTCAAATTCGATTTGAAACGAATTGAATGGAGATAGTGGATGAATAGTTTTGATGCTTTATGAATTTCAATTTGGTATGAACGTGAATCGTTGGTAGTGGATTATTTGTTGGTTGATAATAGAATTGTATTGGTGATGATGATTGATTGTTGGTTTGATTCTTTTGAATGATGAGAATGATGAATCTGCTATTCAGAAGATAAAAATCTTCTGTCATAAATCGTTCTTCTCGCTCTGATACCAGGAATGTATAATTTATTACTCTTAAAATTTATTGAATAGAACAATTAAAAATGTCAAATTCATCAACCATAAATGAAGAATACATATCTATTATTCATGAAAATGAAGATAAATCAAGATTTATGCTAGATACTATTATTAATAGAACAGCTATTAGAAGATCAAACTTTACACTATCAGAAGAACATAATTTTGATTATTCAAGA
Organism: Artemisia tridentata subsp. tridentata; assembly: GCA_021014915.2. Classification (NCBI taxonomy): domain Eukaryota; kingdom Viridiplantae; phylum Streptophyta; class Magnoliopsida; order Asterales; family Asteraceae; genus Artemisia; species Artemisia tridentata. The sequence continues at coordinate 194,957,695 of CP139503.1, read as the reverse complement.
TCACTTAGAGAATTATTTTCAAGAAAAAAATATAGGGCAAATGGCACAAAAAGGTATCAAACTTAGGGTCCATTTCCAATCAAGGTATCTAACTTTTTTTCTTGTATAAAAAGGTTCCCAACTTTTTTTTTGGCGGATTTGGGTTTTTCACTAACGTTCGTTAACTCAGTTCGTTAGTAAGTTACATGTTTTGTCCACGAATTTGTTAACTCAGTTCATGCAACATCCAAAAACAATTTCGATTTTTTTTTACATGTTTGGTCCTCGAATTCTTATACTCATTTCATGAAACATCCAAAAAAAAAAATCGAAAAATATTTAAAAAAAAATTATCTAAAGAATATTTTCTTAAAATATTTATATATTACTTTTTAAATTACTTTTTTTTCGAAAAATATTTGAAAAAAAATTAAAAAAAATATTTCGAAAAAATTAAAAATATTTTCGAAAAAATTAAAAATATTTTTGAAAAAAAATTTCGAAAAAAAAATTCGAAAAATATTTCCAAAAAATATTTTCGAAAAATATTTGAAAAAAAAATTAAAAAAAAAAGTTCGAAAATTTTTTTATAAAAATATAATTTTTTCGAAAATATATATTTTTTTTTTTCAAATATTTTTTCGAAAATATTTTTAATTTTTTTAAAAAAAATTAAAAAAAAAAATATTTCGAAAAATATTTTCGAAAAAATTAAAAATATATTTTTTCAAAAATATATATATTTTTTCAAAAATATATATATTTTTCGAAAATATATATATTTTTTCGAAATTTTTTTTAAAATTTTTTTTTTAATTTTTTTTTAATTTTTTTAAATTTTTTTTAAAAAAAATTAAAAATATTTTCGAAAAAATATTTGAAAAAGAAAATATGCATATTTTCGAAAAAATTATATTTTTCGAAAAAATTATATTTTTCGAAAAAAATATTCGAAATTTTTTTTTCAAATATTTTTCGAAAATATTTTTTGGAAATATTTTTCGAAATTTTTTTTCAAAAATATTTTTAATTTTTTCGAAAATATTTTTAATTTTTTCGAAATATTTTTTTTAATTTTTTTTTCAAATATTTTTCGAAAAAAAAGTAATTTAAAAAGTAATATATAAATATTTTAAGAAAATATTTTTTTGATAATTTTTTTTAAATATTTTTCGATTTTTTTTTTTTTTTTTTTTTTTTTTTTTTGATGTTTCATGAAATGAGTATAAGAATTCGAGGACCAAACATGTAAAAAAAAATCGAAATTGTTTTTGGATGTTGCATGAACTGAGTTAACGAATTCGATGACCAAACATGTAACTTACTAACGAACTGAGTTAACGAACGTTAGTGAAAAACCCAAATCCGCCAAAAAAAAAGTTGGGAACCTTTTTATGCAAGAAAAAAAGTTGGATACCTTGATTGGAAATGGACCCTAAGTTTGATACCTTTTTGTGCCATTTGCCCAAAAATATAATATATTTTGGAAAAATTATTGGAGAAGAACCAATTCCTATTGAACAAACAAAAGGAGATATTATTATTCCTATAATCAATAAACAACAAATAAACAATAGAATAAAACAAATGAATGAAAAAGATAGAAGTAAAATAGCATATATTCATATATCAACTATACAAGTAATATTAAAAAGCACATTTATGGGTTGTAACACACCTATTGAATTAGAATTAAGAGATGATAGAATTATTGATAAAGAAGAAAGTATTATTGCTAGAGGAAAAGGAAACTTAGCCGAAGGTAAAATAAAATTCGATGTTAATATACAAATGGGATTAAGTTTAAACGATAAAGATATAAATAAAAGTATCACTATTAGATATGAATTATTAAGAAGAACATTCATGTATAAAGGAAATCATCCTTTTACAGTCACATATCAAATAAACTATGCACTCACTAATTCACATCATAGTATAACTTTTAAAACAAACGATAGAATTTATATCGATAAACTTTTTGAACCATTACTTACTCTTGAAGCACCAAATCTATTTTCAAAACATAAGTATATTGAAAGAACAAGAAAATCAACATCAGATATACCACGTGATATACCATCAGTATGGATACCACAAATAGAAAAACCAATTTCATTAACAACTGGAGAATCCTCAAATACAAAAGATGAAAAACTAGAAGAAATAAAAGAAGTAAAGGAAATGATAAGATCATTAAGCCTAAGAATATGAACGACACGAAAATACAAATGAATAATAATTATAACCAATATCATAGTAATTTTTTTAAAGTATTTATATTCACGAAGAAAGACTATGTTACAAGAAATAAAAATAGTTAAAAACAAAATAAAAAGAAAGGAAAAATTAATATATATTGGTTTTCAACATATTGATATAGAATAGTATTTTAAAACATTAAGCAATAGTTTAAAAGAAAATATGAGAACAATACAAATAATCAGGTCAAAACTAATTATTTGTTAGAAATGAGCTTATATCAACAAGAACTTCGAAAAACAATAAACGAGCAAAAAGAAACTATTAAGCAATTAAAGATACATATTCAGGAAACTGAAATAGAATTAAAAAATGAGATAAATGTCTTTGAAAAGATACGTCTTATGAGAAGATTACGGGTACTTCATAGAACAAAAATAATTTGTGGAGAATGTCTTGAAACTACTTTAAAACAAGTCTTTTAAGATGAGTAAAGAATTAAGTCAAGAATTACGAATTATTAACTCTGAAGCATGCGTTCATCGACTAGAACATATTATTTTAGATCATTACAATAAAGTAGAATTAGAACAATTATATGTGGCAATAACAAATAAAATAGAAAGTAAAAATAATAAAGGACTTAATTATTTTCGTAATAAAATTAGAAAAAGATTCCAAAATAAAATACGGCAAAGACAAATTCAATTAGAAGCAAAAGAAAAAGAATTAGATTTTGAAACCAATAATGCATATTTGGCTTTTAAAATATTATTTGAATACTATGAAAAAAGAACTAAATTAGCTACAACTAAATTAACATGGGAGAATATATGGGAAGATGAAGAAATCAATTCACTTCAAGTTATTTTTATACCACCATTTTCAAGAGAAAAAGTAAATCAATTAGCATTAATGATACAAAAAATGAGAATTGCTGAATATTTAGATGAATATGGTCTAAATGCAACTAATGAAGAAGAATTGAAAAAACAATTTTTAGATTATAATGAAAGAATGAAAAAGTATTATGAATATGAATCAGAAGAAATAGATGACTATTACGATGATGATAATAACTTTGATTATTATTTCGGAGAACCCTTTTATGAAACAGATTAATTCATCATGAAATCTAAAGATAACCCAAATGCAACATTCATTGAAGTAACAATTGGAAGTAAAAAAATATTTGCATACGTAGATACCGGAGCATCGATATGTTTTGGTAGACGAAAAATATTGAGAAAATGGGAAAAATTAGAAAAACCAATAAAAATAGTAATAGCAGACAAATCAGTACATAAAATATGGTATGTTGGAAGAATGATTCCAATATATATTAAACAAGAAAGATTTATTGCACCAACTATCTATATGCATGATTCAGGTATAGATTTAATAATTGGAAACAATTTTTTAAAATTATACCAACCTTTTACTCAAACAGATAAATCAGTCATTATAAGAAATATGGAAACTGGAAAATTAGTGACAACACCAATAGTTACACAAACAGAATATATAAGAATGTTAGCACGAAACATAAAATTTCAAGTAGAAATATTATTAATAATGAAAAAAGAACAAATAGAAAAAGCATTAAAAGAAGTATGTAGTGAAAATCCACTAGATACTATAAATACTAATAACATATTAGTATCTATAAAATTAAAAGATCCATTAGCAGAAATAAATATACCAAATAGAATACCTTATAGTATTAAAGATGTTAAAGAATTCAAAGAAGAATGTCAACAATTATTAGAAAAAGGAATAATAAGAGAAAGTTCAAGTCCTCATTCAGCACCAGCATTTTATGTCGAAAACAATAATGAAATCAAAAGAGGAAAAAGACGAATGGTCATAAATTATAAAAAGATGAATGAAGCAACTATAGGAGATTCCTATAAGCTACCAAGAAAAGATTATATTTTAGAAAAAATAAAAGGAAACACACATTTTAGCACATTTGATGCTAAATCAGGGTATTGGCAGTTAAGACTAGATGAATCAACTAAACCATTAACAGCATTTTCTTGTCCTCCACAAAAACATTATGAGTGGAATGTACTACCATTTGGCTTAAAACAAGCACCATCAATTTATCAACGATTTATGGATAACGTTTTACAAGGATTAGAAAATTTTTGTTTAGCATACATTGATGATATCATTGTTTTCACAAAAGGAAACGAACAAGAACATATAAAAGCAGTATCAACAGTTTTAAAAAGAATAAAAGAAAAAAGGATTAATTTTATCACAAAATAAGTCTAAATTACTTCAAAACGAAGTAGAATATTTAGGACTAAAAATAGCACAAAACGAAGTTATTTCTGTAACAAGTAACACACAGGAAAAATTAAAACTTTTTCCAGATAAACTAGAAGACAGAAAACAAATTCAAAGATTTTTAGGATGTTTGAATTATATAGCAGAACAAGGAATTTTGAAAAATCTAGCAAAAGAAAGAAAATTTTAACAAAGGAAAATTTCTGAAAAAATTCGTTGGGAATGGACCCCATCCGACACCCAACTGGTACAACATATTAAATCAACTGTACAATGTTTACCGGAGTTATATAACCCGGAAACAAAAGATTTTTTGATTATTGAAACGGATGCATCAGACGACACTTGGGCTGGATGTATGAAGGCAATTCAGAATGGAAAAGAACTATTAGGATTAGATATTGACGGAATTCCAATCCCTCAATCTAATCTATCAAAAGTAGCACTATGTATTGATGGAAGTCAAATTCCTCAATCTGATTCAGCATTATGTATTGATGGAAAGAAATTTCCTCAATCTGGTTCATTACTATTCAATTCAGCATTACAAACATCAGAAATAGCTTTTTTAAGCAATGAGAATACATCTGTTTTAAAAACAGAAAAATATAATTCAAAACTATGCAGATATATTTCTGGAACATTTTCAGAAACAGAACAGAAATACAGTACTCATGAAAAAGAAACACTTGCGTGTTTAAAAACTCTAAAAAAATGGAAGATTGATCTGTTGCAAACAAGATTTGAGTTACGAACAGACTCAAAATATGTAACAGGTTTCTGGAGATACAAATTACAAGAAGATTATTGTAGAGGTCGACTCATCCGTTGGCAGCTACAACTACATCAATTTCACCCCTACATCAAGTATATAAAGAGTGAAAGTAACACATTTGCAGACACCCTTACTCGAGAATGGAAGGTCTAGTCAAACAAGCACAATTAGAATACCAACAGAAAAGAGAACAAGTCATCACTTTAGAAAAACAACTAGCCATCGCTAGAAAAGAAGAAGAAGAACTAGCCAACACCATAAAATACTTGACCCGAACCTCAAGTTCAGAATCAACAAAAACGCCAACACAGTCAAAAACATCAACACCTGTAAAGCCAACACCATCAACCTCAAAAACCCAGGCATCATGTTCATCATCACCAGAAAAAACCAAATTCGCAAAAATGGAAGAAGAAGTCCAAGAAATTGTTCAAAACTCGAGCATTGGAAAGAAAAAATGGTACGTTATTTTTAATGGACCATTTAGAGGCATCTACTCCGATTGGGCACTCGCAAGTCCTCACATAGTTGGACAAAGCGTTACCCATAAAAGTTATACATCAAAAGAAGAAGCACATCAAGCATTAAAAGAATCATACAAAACAGTCACTACAGGAGAAGTCCAAAGATCAAAGAGGTTTATTTCTCTTAATCAGCATCTACAAAACAAGACGGAGAAATTAAAGGGAATAGACTTGATAAGAAGCATTCCAACCACAAAAGATAAAGAAGAAATGAAGAAGCCATCAGCCGAAAGATTCCAAAGACTATGGAATAGTCTTATACATTATGATGAAGTACAAGCCACCAAATCTTTCTATCCAAAAGATAGAAGAATTGGTCCAAAAGCAGTATTTTTACCAGGAGCAGCACCAATAGATATTTACAACTACTTTGTCCATGGGTTGGTAGATACAATATACACCGATGGAGAAAGCACCAGGGAATTTGAAGAATTTCCAGTTAGAATTCAGAAGATTATCAGAACATACAATGATCTTTTCGCCAAGGGAAGACCTTTGTATTTTAGCATGCATTCAAGTTACCCGATATTTGACAAAGAACACAAGTTACTAGTACCAGCGATAACCCTCGCAGAAATGGGAGTAAGCACAAGACACCCGGATCAAGACGAGATATAACCAGTAACCCCAACAACCGAGAAATTCGTAGCAGCATTAGCGGGAGTATTCTTTGCATCATTAAAACTCGGCACCAGAAGAAGACAGAAATCAGAAATTAAAATTAATCATTTTGGAAACAACGTATTGATTTATTCGAATTGTTCAGGTACAAAAATTAGTGACGAGCAACAAAAAGTCTTATCAGACTTTGAAGAACCCTTTGAAAGTTTCACAGGGCCATTAGCATCATTACCAGAAGACTTCAAGATGTCATTATGCCAGCACTTATCACACGTACCAAGACATGCATGTGAATATTGTGCAGACACGCAAATGCAAGAATGAAGACTCATTGCAGCCACAAGAAGACACAAGAAAAAAGACAAAAGATCAAGAACTATTGAAGACACGTAATGCGCCAAGACAGTTGTATTCTATTATTTTTACTTTTTTAACTTTTTCTTTTAGAGTGAGTGAATGTATGGTTTGGTTTGTATTTTAGCAATAATGTAAGGCTTGTCGGCCACCGTAGGTGTAAATTATTAGTGTCAATAATGTAGGAAAAACTATTCATCCTACTTTATGTAACTATAAATAGAGGCCTAGCCTCAATGAATGAAGTATGAGTTTTTAAAGTGAAAAACCATCGTGTTTTTAGAGATTAATTTCTCTCTATATCTGTTGAAGATTTTTATCTTCTGAATAGCAGATTCATCATTCTTATCATTCAAAAGAACCAATCCAACAATCAATCATCATCACCAATACAATTCTATTATCAACCAACAAATAATCCACTACCAACGATTCACGTTCATACCAAATTCAAATTCATAAAGCATCAAAACTATTCATCCACTATCTCCGTTCAATTCGTTTCAAATCGAATTTAAATTCACTCCACTATCATTCAATCCAATTCAAATTCGATTTGAAACGAATTGAACGGAGATAGTGGATGAATAGTTTTGATGCTTTATGAATTTCAATTTGGTATGAACGTGAATCGTTGGTAGTGGATTATTTGTTGGTTGATAATAGAATTGTATTGGTGATGATGATTGATTGTTGGATTGGTTCTTTTGAATGATAAGAATGATGAATCTGCTATTCAGAAGATGAAAATCTTCAACAGATATAGAGAGAAATTAATCTCTAAAAACACAGCCGAAAGATTCCGAAGACTATGGAATAGTCTTATACATTATGATAAAGTACAAGCCACCAAATCTTTCTATCCAAAAGATAGAAGAATTGGTCCAAAAGCAGTATTTTTACCAGGAGCAGCACCAATAGATATTTACAACTACTTTGTCCATGGGTTGGTAGATACAATATACACCGATGGAGAAAGCACCAGGGAATTTGAAGAATTTCCGGTTAGAATTCAGAAGATTATCAGAACATACAATGATCTTTTCGCCAAGGGAAGACCTTTGTATTTTAGCATGCATTCAAGTTACCCGATATTTGACAAAGAACACAAGTTACTAGTAACAGCGATAACCCTCGCAGAAATGGGAGTAAGCACAAGACACCCGGATCGAGACGAGATACAACCAGTAACCCCAACAACCGAGAACTTCGTAGCAGCATTAGCGGGAGTATTCTTCGCATCATTAAAACTCGGCACCGGAAGAAGACAGAAATCAGAAATTAAAATTAATCATTTTGGAAACAATGTATTGATTTATTCGAATTGTTCAGGTACAAAAATTAGTGACGAGCAACAAAAAGTTTTATCAGACTTTGAAGAACCCTTTGAAAGTTTCACAGGGCCATTAGCATCATTACCAGAAGACTTCAAGATGTCATTATGCCAGCACTTATCACACGTACCAAGACATGCATGTGAATATTGTGCAGATACGCAAATGCAAGAATGAAGACTCATTGCAGCCACAAAAAGACACAAGAAAAAAGACAAAAGATCAAGAATTATTGAAAACGCGTAATGCGCCAAGACAACTGTATTCTATTATTCTTACTTTTTTAACTTTTTCTTTTAGAGTGGGTGAATGTATGGTTTGGTTTGTATTTTAGCAATAATGTAAAGGTTTGTATTTTAGCAATAATGTAAAGGCAATAATGTAAGGCTTGTCGGCCACTGTAGGTGTAAATTATTAGTGTCAATAATGTAGGAAGAACTATTCATCCTACTTTATGTAACTATAAATAGAGGCCTAGCCTCAATGAATGAGGTATGAGTTTTTAGAGTGAAAAACCATCGTGTTTTTAGAGATTAATTTCTCTCTATATCTGTTGAAGATTTTTTATCTTCTGAATAGCCGATTCATCATTCTCATCATTCAAAAGAATCAAACCAACAATCAATCATCATCACCAATACAATTCTATTATCAACCAACAAATAATCCACTACCAACGATTCACGTTCATACCAAATTCAAATTCATAAAGCATCAAAACTATTCATCCACTATCTCCGTTCAATTCATTTCTAATCGAATTTGAATTCATGCATGGACCTATGATCAGTCATCACTCCACTATCATTCAATCCAATTAATTAAAATTTCAGGTACTTTTCGCCCAAGAATTCCGCGTTACATTCCTGGTATCAAAGCGAGAAGAACGATCTATGGCAAGGATTAGTAATCAAGCAAGGAGCCATGACAACAATTAAAAGAAGTCAAGAAGAAAGAACGATGTCAAGCACAAAAAATTCAAGATCAACAACCATTAAAAAGAAAACTAATTTAATAACACTCAGGTATAATTCATTAACTAATCTATTATCTAAATTCATAATGTTTTCATATATTATTTTATTATGCTTCATATATAGTATCATTTTCTTTTTTACAATAAATCAATTAATAAAATTAGTTTTATAGTGTTAAACTCAAAAAAATATATTAGACAATATGTCAAATTCACCAAATATTAATAAAGAAGATATATCTATTATTCATGAACTTAAAAATGAATCAGGATTTATGTTAGATACTATTATGAATAGAACAGCTATTAGAAGATCAAATTTTACACTATAAAAAAAACATAATTTTGATTACTCAAGATCACTCAGAGAATTATTTTCACGAAAGAATATAATATATTTTGGAAAAATTATTGGAGAAGAACCAATTCCTATTGAACAAACAAAAGGAGATATTATTATTCCTATAATCAATAAACAACAAATAAACAATAGAATAAAACAAATGAATGAAAAGGATAGAAGTAAAATAGAATATATTCATATATCAACTATACAAGTAATATTAAAGAGTACGTTTATGGGTTGTAACGCACATATTGAACTAGAATTAAGAGATGATAGAATTATTGATAAAGAAGAAAGTATTATTGCCAGAGGCAAAGGAAACTTAGCCGAAGGTAAAATAAAATTTGATGTTAATATACAAATGGGATTAAGTTTAAAAGATAAAGATATAAATAAAAGTATCACTATTAGATATGAATTATTAAGAAGAACATTCATGTACAAAGGAAATCATCCTTTTACAGTCACATATCAAATAAACTATGCACTCACGAATTCACACCATAGTATAACTTTTAAAACAAGCGATATAATTTATATTGATAAACTTTTTGAACCATTACTAAGTCTTGAAGCACCAAATTTATTTTCAAAACATAAGTATATTGAAAGAACTAGAAAATCAACATCAGATATACCACGTGATATACCATCAGTATGGATACCACAAATAGAAAAACCAATTTCAGTAACAACTGGAGAATCCTCAAATACAAAAGATGAAAAACTAGAAGAAATAAAAAAAGTAAAGGAAATGATAAGATCATTAAGTCAAAGAATATAGTCAACATAAAAGTAAAGGTAATTAGAAAAATATAATGGATTCAGGATTACAAAAAAGATTATTACAAAAAAGGATAAGAGATTTAGAAGAAGAAATAAGAGAAATATCACTCATAATAGATCATTTACTAACTAGAATAGAATTAAGAAGTCCTTACGAAAATCTAAAAGTAATGACTAGAACATTAGCATATGAAAGAAAAAGACTAGAATATACAACAGAACTATTACGAAAAGAAAAAAGAAATCCGATAATTTGTTAGAAAATGAATCATATTTCCGAAAATCTTTCTAATCAAAAAATAAATATTGAAAATAATACAAATATTACATCATTCGAACCATTTATACCATATAATCAAACCCTATTCAAAATACCTCAGAATTTACCAAAAGGAACGTCATATAATATTAATATAATAAATAACGAATATAAAAATCAAAAAATTGGAGAAAAAGTAGATACACTAATTTCAACACTTAATAATATAATTGAAACATTAAGTTTTTTAATACTTAGACAATTACCGGAAATGTCAAAAACCATACAAGAAAAGTTAAATAATATACAAATATTATTGAATAAGAAGGCAGAAGAATTCGAAAACTTAGAACAAAATCAAGCAAATATAATTGAACAATTATCAAATATAGTCGATACCCAAGAACAAGATAAAGATATTACTATTACCAAAATAAAAGAAACATTATTAAAAAAGCCAACTCTTAAAATCGTCCCACCATTACGAATAACATAATGGAAAACCTTGAAGAACAAATTGAGACTCTCACAAGATTAATGTCATCATTAGATATACCAGCTGAAACAAACGAAGAAACAAAAGAAGATGCAGATATAGTACAGGATTATAGTTCAGACGAAAATCCATATGAAAATCCATATAATTATCCAGGAGAAAGTTCTCATACAAACTATAATTTTGCACAAAAAAGAAAAAAATCATACATAGACGAAGATTTACAAAGACAATTTTGTGGAAAACTAGAAGGGGGGGTTGAATAGTTTTACGTCTTTTTAATTTTATTATGAAAACTTTGTTTTATACTTTTAAAAAACTTTAGATTCTAGTTTGTTATGAAAAATAAAACTTAAATCTTATTATTAGTTATATATGTATTCTTTTAAATTGATTGTAAAAGTTTTGGTTTCTTGAATGGATTTTCAATTTGATCTTTATGTGAAGTCGACCTCTAATTAATACTAGAAATTATATAAGCCTATGTGTATGAAAGTAATGACGATGCAAGTAAAGAATAAATAAGGTATGGAAAGATCTAACCGAGACACGAGAGATTTATAGTGGTTCGGCTACAAGGACACCTTCCTTGCCCTACTCCACTCCCCGAGCACACCTTGCTCGAGAGTTTTCTTCACAACTTCAATAAGCTCCCTTATGGCGGAGAAAACCGTACACAACTTTGGCTTACACGGGTTTAACGACACAAAGCTAAATGTCGAGTTCTAATCGTAGCTAGAACCAATCTCACAACTTCACAACACAACTTCTTCACAACTTATTCACGACTACTTCACAACGGCTTCACGACTTCTTCACGACTTCAACACGACCGCTACACAACCTCTATGATGCGGCTTCACGACTTCAACACTATGTCTTCATGACTAAGACTTCACGACTTCAACATGACCGCTACACAACCTCTATGCTACGGCTTCACGACTTCAACACTAGGACTTCACGACTAGGACTTCATTGCTTCAACACGACCGCTACACAGCTTCTATGCTACGGCTTCACGACTTCAACACAAGGACTTCATGTCTTCTAAGCTACGGCTTCACAACTTCTACACCACGGGTTCATGACTTCTACACAACGGCTTCACGACTTCTACACTTTGACCTCACAACTTCTATACCACAACTACTTATACAACATCTTCACTACTTACACACAACACTAATCTACAACACACACCTTACATACAAATGAATGAATGATTTACAACCTTTGTTAAACACACAACTTAAGTAACAATATGATACTAAGTTGTAATACTTCTAATCTTGATTGATAGAAGTATTCTTCTTTTGCACTTGGATGGTGGAAGCTTGGATCACTTGGAAACCAATGCTTAAGATTACATGATCAAAGGTTTATTTAAGATATGAAATGAGATCTACAACAGAAAGTTTTAGTGCAAAAGGTTGAGAAAAAATCCAGGAGAAGGCTTGTATTTATAGGGAAAAATCTGGACAGCTGGAGCCTACTGGAGCGGGGGCGGTCCCCTTAATAATTAAGGGGGCCGCCTAGTAAAATTAAGGGGGGCGCCCCTACTGAACGTTGGCCAATTTTGTCCTTTTGTGGGGAAGGTTTTTCTGGAACATTTTAACTGATTTTGGTTAAAAATTTGAATTCATATTTTTATAAAAGATTAAACATTTTTATTTAATACCAAAAATGTTTTTCAAAAATATAAAAATGTTTTTGATGTTTTATAAAAAATCTAGTTATTAAGAAAATGTTCCTTTGATCATATAATGCATTAAGCATTAGTTCATTCATACCTTAAGTGATTTTAGTTGTAGAAGTGAATATTTACAACTAAGTACTTGTTTAATTTATAAGTTTATGTTTTAATGAGTTTTACATTTTGTGATCATCAAAACATAGAGATATGAATAAATATTGATAATGTTTTTAGGCATTTATTTATGTCAACAATCTCCCCCTTTTTGATGATTACAAAACCTAAACTCATTAAATCCAAAAAGTTATTTTTGGACAAGTATTTAGTGAGTTTATATTCACTTCTCCCCCTTTTTGTAGAATCAAAAAGGTTAAGCCGACAAAATTCAAACGTGAAATTTGTCGGGACGAAAACTCCCCCTTGATGTGTACTCCCCCTCGTTTGGGGGCACCAAGGAATCGATATATGGAATACTTGCAAGAAAAATATTAGAAGCACAAGCATATATATAGCAAAAATAAGCATGCATATAAAGACATTCATTAAAAATGTTGTGTATCAATACACAACCATCCAAGATTATATTCAATCCTACATTAGCTAGTAAGTAATGCAATCTACATAATCATTCTAGGAGAACATGATCTTCCATGGGGCTTGCACACAAAATGGTTTGAAAAATTATTTTTGATTAAGCATTGCATATGCTTAATTTGGTGAGAATGAAGGTGGTGGTAGTGTAGTGGGTGAAAATGATGGAGGTTTTGGTGGAGGTTGGTTGTTAAGCATGTGTTCAAGGGATGAAAACATGTAGTGTATCTCATCTCTAAGACTAAAGATGATGGTTTGGTTGTGGATGTGGTGGTATTGGTGATGATGAGAAATGAGCATCAAGAGGTGTTATTGGTGATATGGAAATGACAAGTTGGGTGAATGGAGGTTCTTGAGTAGGAGGTGGAGTTGATGCTCTTGATGGTGGTGATGAAAGGTGTGAGTTGATGTGGTTATTGATGGATGAAAGGGTGTTTTTGATGGTGCATTTGGTGCACTTGGGGATTAACATTGAGGTGGTGGTGATGGAGTTTTGGTGTCTTAGAGATGATTTTGGTGATAGCATGGTGAATGAAAATGGGTGTTTGATGGAGGTGATGGTTGATTTAGGTAAGGTTTGGGCTAGATAAAAGGGGTCGCAAGATGCAAAAGAAAACAGTAAATTTTACTGCCCAGATGGCCGGTCCCCTTAATTGTAGGCCGGCCCCCTTAAAATTAAGGGGACCGCCTAGGGAATTAAGGGGGCCGCCTATCTGGTGTTTTCCCAGGCGACCAAATTTGAAAAATTTCCAGAAAAGGGTCATTTTTAGGGTGTTTTTGCAGCAAGCTCCATTTGAATCATGTACATCAAGAATGATTAAATAGTGACATAAACATGTTAATTACGCATGCATACATTTAAAACATATTATGGAATAAGCATGTTATTAATCATCAAGCATGTATATATATCATGATATCAAGTATACAAGCAATAAGCATAACAATCATATATTAAAGACAAGAAATAAAGCATTCATTAGTTGAAAATAATTATGTTTTTTAACATAATTATTGATACAACACATATTATGCTTATAGCATGCAATAAGTAGAAAATTTTAAATTGCCTAAGAGATCCATTGGACTTGCTTGAGACATGAAAACTTGGATTATTTTGGATGGATGATGGTAAAGAGGGGGTAAAAAAAAATTGGATTAATGGGGTTGTAAGTTTGGGTGTATGGATGTTGGAGAGAGTGTTGATGGAGGAATTGGAGGTGGAGAGCTTGGACTTGACCATGTTGAATGAGGGTTTTGATGTTGTTCAAGAGGTGATGTTGGATTAGATCTAGTGAGAAGATACTCAATCCAAGTGAGACGCTCATTTAAGGTGATGGTTTGATTTTGGAGAAAGATGCAACAAGGACTATTGTTGACATGTTTCTCAATTTGACTCGAGTGATGTGGTGATGATGGTAATGATGGTGAGATGGATGGTGATGATGGTAATGATGGTTTGATTTTGGAGAAAGATGCAACAAGGACAATTGTTGACATGTTTCTCAGTTTGACTCAAGTGATGTGGTGATGATGGTGATATGGATGGTGATGATGGTAATGATGGTTTGATTTTGGAGAAAGATGCAACAAGGACAATTGTTGACATGTTTCTCAGTTTGACTCAAGTTATGTGGTGATGATGGTAATGATGGTGATATGGATGGTGATGGGTTTAAGTTGTTTTGAGCAAGGTGCAAAGCAAGGAGAGCATTAAGCTCATGGGCTTCCTTGAGTTCTTCAATGAACTTCAAGTGTTGAGTGGAAGGTGATGATGATGGAGAGTGGTTGTTATTTGGTGGAAGTGGTGGTGACACTTTTGGTGGTGGAGACACTTGTGAACTTGGGTAATTATGAGTGAATGAAGGTGGACATATGGATGATTGGTTATGTGTGTGAAAGGGTTCATTAGGATGAGGTTTAGGTGTTGGTTGAGTTTGAACAACATCATTTGTTGGGTTATGGCAAATGTCAAGCTTCCTCCTCCAAATGGGCATTTATGGTGTAGTGATGATGTGATTGTGAAAGGTAAATTTTGGAGAGTGGTTTGTGACAATATGTGTTTGTGAATTTTGGAAAGTATAGGATAAAATGGGTTGGAAATTGAAAAGGAAAATAGTAATCCGTCACACCAGATGGTCGGTCCCCTTAATTTTAAAGGGGCCGCCTGGGTATTTAAGGGGGCCGCCCATCTGCTGACTTCCAGATTACTGGAAATGGGTTTTTGGTATAAATTTGTAGAAAAGGTTGTGTTTTTGGGTTTAGTTTCAAGCAAGTCCAACTTCTTTCAAGGCAATTTAGGATTTAATTACTCATATATGCTAAGCATATTTATTTAAGCAACTTTATCTAACATGCAAACTACTCATTAAGCATATAACATGTATATACATATATTAGACAAGAAGATAATACATAGCACCATGTAATTCATAGTATCATACTTAGGAAGATTAAAAGGCTAGTTAATTAATCCTAATGATTATCTATGTACAAGGGAATGTGGAGTTGTGATAGCATGGACTTCTAGACTTGTACCAAGTGAGATCTTTAATAAGTAAACCATGATTTTTCATTATTGATTTAGTTCACTTATAAGTGTCATATACACAAGTATATATGACATATATGAGATCACCAAGCATGATTTAAAGAAATGTTTTTGGCATTATTCAACAATGCTTGAAAGTAGGTTTTATGTGGATGTGAAAAGTATATTAATGAAATAGTTTTGGCTTTGTTTCAAAATGTTTTTATGAGGAAAGAAAACATATTTTTCCAATCTTTGGTTTTTGATAAACACGTAATTATGGACACAAGTTTGAAAGAAAGGTAGGATGGTGAAACATGTTTAATAGCAATGTGTCATAATCTTTTGAAAAATCATTTTTCCAAAATGTGAAGTTTTTGCAAATTTAAAAATAAGTCCCATTAATTATATGTTTAAAAATAGTGGTTTATGAAAGATCTCATGCTCAAGGGCATTGGTTAAGTCTATTGTCACATGCTACCTCTTTCTACATATCCTATGGTATTTAAGCATGTATTATGACTAAATACAAAAATACATCATGTCAGAGTAGTTAGAGAAAAACAAAAGCTATTATAATGACAATGCATTTAACAACTAAACAAATAATTACGAAGGTATGCAGTCAAATCACATAGGAGCAAGTAAACATCTAGAAATTTTATATATGCAAGATAACATACATATAGGAATGAAAAGCTCTAGTGAAAAGCAAAGTTCATAGCAGTAAACTATCGTTAGGTATATTTAGGAAGAATAATGTATTCAAGTTGGAGAATGAGTATGAGACTATTACTAGTGGTGCTCAATTCAGGCTAAACACGACCGTTTTTACGGGTTACACACACCCAACTTCTCACATAGAAGCAATTCAACCGTTAGGTCAAATTGAGTTTCTAGTCAATAGATTCTCCAGTAGTCATTCTCTTTTTAGAAGAAATTAAGTTCCTAAATTTACCTATCGAAGAGTACCAAATATGAAGATTGCTTGGTTTACTAATACTTAGGGGGGCTAACTAAAGAGTTTCTAGTTCATTAAGCCACAGAACGAATATAACTAAAGTGTAAAGGCAAAACAACCTATCAGACTAAGCATATCCTAAGGCATTAATAAGATTATATGCATGAAGTAATTACTTATGAAATTTTAAATAGAGAACTTACCTCACGTCCTAGCTTTTCTTCGTAATGTCTCAGATGATGATCGACGTGTGAATGATAGGTGAGTCTTCAAGATAAACAAGGTGTGAAAGTATATCATGGCAAGCTTCTAACACCTTATTTAAACCGAAGTGGCTTGACCCGAACATGTCTTGTACGGATCATGATCTTCTCCTTCGTCTGTGTCACTCCATGATTTTGGATTGAGTTCACTTTGGAGTTGATTCATGTAGTCTTCGTCGTTAATACCTACATTAACAACATTTGAACTAGTAGCACATGTATCTATTTTATCTAAATATTTATCTATTAAATTTTCTAAGATAACTAATTCATGTACAAGATCAAAATCCTCATCTTTGGCTTGACATTTTTCTTGATGAAAGTTTAAGAGATTTTTCCAAATATCATTTGCCGTTTTACAGAAAGATATTCTTTCATATTCAACTTTCGGCAAGGTTTTGTAAATAATTATTTTAGCTTCATTATTTTTGTTATTCTTTGTTTTTAAATAATCATTTTGAGTTTCAAAATCCGTTTTTGTTTGACTTTCAAAATCCGTTTTTGTTGGTTGAAAATCACCAATCGAAATGACATGCCAAAGATCTAGATCAATTGATTTCACATAAGTTTCAAATTTATTTTTCCATTCAAGAAAAGTATAGTTTTCAAATAGTGGTGGTTTTAGCAAAGATTCCCCTTCTAGATATTTTTCGAATTCCATAGATCGATTCAAGTTTTAAAATACAGTATATTTTAAAGATCTTGATTAACGTGGCTCTTGATACCAATTGTGGAAAACTAGAAGGGGGGGGAGGGTTGAATAGTTTTACGTCTTTTTAATTTTATTATGAAAACTTTGTTTTATACTTTTAAAAAACTTTAGATTCTAGTTTGTTATGAAAAATAAAACTTAAATCTTATTATTAGTTATATATGTATTCTTTTAAATTGATTGTAAAAGTTTTGGTTTCTTGAATGGATTTTCAATTTGATCTTTATGTGAAGTCGACCTCTAATTAATACTAGCAATTATATAAGCCTATGTGTATGAAAGTAATGACGATGCAAGTAAAGAAATAAATAAGGTATGGAAAGATCTAACCGAGACACGAGAGATTTATAGTGGTTCGGCTACAAGGACACCTTCCTTGCCCTACTCCACTCCCCGAGCACACCTTGCTCGAGAGTTTTCTTCACAACCTCAATAAGCTCCCTTATGGCGGAGAAAACCGTACACAACTTTGGCTTACACGGGTTTAACGACACAAAGCTAAATGTCGAGTTCTAATCGTAGCTAGAACCAATCTCACAACTTCACAACACAACTTCTTCACAACTTATTCATGACTACTTCACAACGGCTTCACGACTTCTTCACGACTTCAACACGACCGCTACACAACCTCTATGATGCGGCTTCACGACTTCAACACTATGTCTTCATGACTAAGACTTCACGACTTCAACATGACCGCTACACAACCTCTATGCTACGGCTTCACGACTTCAACACTAGGACTTCACGACTAGGACTTCATTGCTTCAACACGACTGCTACACAGCTTCTATGCTACGGCTTCACGACTTCAACACAAGGACTTCATGTCTTCTAAGCTACGGCTTCACGACTTCTACACCACGGGTTCATGACTTCTACACAACGGCTTCACGACTTCTACACTTTGACCTCACAACTTCTATACCACAACTACTTATACAACATCTTCACTACTTACACACAACACTAATCTACAACACACACCTTACATACAAATGAATGAATGATTTACAACCTTTGTTAAACACACAACTTAAGTAACAAAATGATACTAAGTTGTAATACTTCTAATCTTGATTGATAGAAGTATTCTTCTTTTGCACTTGGATGGTGGAAGCTTGGATCACTTGGAAACCAATGCTTAAGATTACATGATCAAAGGTTTATTTAAGATATGAAATGAGATCTACAACAGAAAGTTTTAGTGCAAAAGGTTGAGAAAAAATCCAGGAGAAGGCTTGTATTTATAGGGAAAAATCTGGACAGCTGGAGCCTACTGGAGCGGGGGCGGTCCCCTTAATTATTAAGGGGGCCGCCTAGTAAAATTAAGGGGGCTGCCCCTACTGAACGTTGGCCAATTTTGTCCTTTTGTGGGGAAGGTTTTTCTGAAACATTTTAACTGATTTTGGTTAAAAATTTGAATTCATATTTTTATAAAAGATTAAACATTTTTATTTAATACCAAAAATATTTTTCAAAAATATATAAAATGTTTTTGATGTTTTATAAAAAATCTAGTTATTAAGAAAATGTTCCTTTGATCATATAATGCATTAAGCATTAGTTCATTCATACCTTAAGTGATTTTAGTTGTAGAAGTGAATATTTACAACTAAGTACTTGTTTAATTTATAAGTTTATGTTTTAATGAGTTTACATTTTGTGATCATCAAAACATAGAGATATGAATAAATATTGATAATGTTTTTAGGCATTTATTTATGTCAACAAATTTGATTATAAACCTCCAACACCTACAGAAAGATATTTATATCAACAAGGAATGATTAAAAACAAGAAAGGTAAATGGAAGCATATACCTCCTCAATATATACCAAAAATACCAATAACTAGTATGAACGAAGAAATTTTAAACATCGATTGCGAAACAGAAATAGATGATAAAATTCAAAATTGGAGTAATAGGTTAAGTGCTCAAATACAATTAACTGAAGAATTACGAGCATTACAACCAAGAGACTTACTTAATTTTATCATACACAAAACATCAGGAAATGTTTATAGATTTTTAGAATCTATAGATGAATTAGAATTATCAAGAATAGCAACAACTGATGCTATGATAACCTTTAAAAATATTGTAGCATGTATAGTACAAGAATTCACTGGAAGAATTCCAGAAAAAGAAGCATCAAATGAAGCTTTTAGAGAACATGCATATTGGAGAATAATTAATCTCAAAATATGTAACATGTGTTATCTAGAGTCCTTCATATGTGAATTTTCTGATCAATATTATAAATTAGATCCTATAAGGCAAAAATCAGCTTTGGAAATGTTTTTTTAATAAACTTCCCGAATCTGTAGCAACAAAATTAAAAGATTTGTAGAACCGATGATCGGGTGATTTCTGTGGTTCGGGTGGTCTCGGTTGGCTGTTGAAGATGATTATCTTCATCTTTTAGAGAGAAGTTAGTGAGAGGGGTGGGGAAACTGAAAATGATTATCTTTATTGAAAGAAACAAATAAACAATACACAAATTTCACACACCCCACATGGAGAGTCATGTGGGGTATTTATAGGCCCTATTACATCACTATTTTTGTCATTTAAGCATAAGTAGTCCCTGTGTGTACTACTTAATACAAACCTAGTCCAATTCACTTAAGTGACGATATCTTTATAAAAAGCGAGTCTAACAATCTCCCTCCAAGATGTCGTCACAAGTGAATGGTTACAATGAGACCTATAAAAAAGTAAATTACAATAATAAACTTTTGTTGAAGTGCAGAGTCTCTGTAGTCTAGATCCTGAGGCAGACTTGAAGTTCTCTATTCCAAAGATCGCAGCTTCGATCTTTGGTGCTGACGGCACACATCCTTGTAGCTCTGAACTTCAACTGTAATGTACTAGTTAGGTTATTACTCCCTCCTAACTAGTGAGCCATTTTATTTTCTCTGCTCCTTCCTGAAACGACAACTCTCTTTAGTCTTCAAACATGCAGCGGAGACTGTAGATACTAAAGGAAGCACAATGGTTGTCGTTCGGGAGCATCAACATATCTCACAAAGTATTTGCATCCAAGATGGTAATAAGTCATACTTCTCCCTTCTGATGATTGCGAGTTATCGGAATCATCATATTTTAGTGTACATGGCTTTGATTACCTTTTACTTGATGCAATATTAAAGCCATAACAGCTCGTCGAAGCATAATTTCGTGAGAATATGTTTAAAAAATACTCTCCATACTTCTCTCAAACCAACCTTAAAATTCACCGGCTTCAAGTAAATGACCACATATGGAGACAACCCGATATGACCAACTTGAAAAGGAAGTAAACACCCCTTAGATATGTTACTTAAACTTGTACGAACGTGTGACTAAGAACCTATACTGAGCACTACAATGTAACTCCTTAAAGCATAGGTCGTTTCATATACCCATCCAACATTCCTTAACTGTATATGAACCTCTCTTGAATTATCCACATCTTTGTGTGACACTGAGTACTACAACGTATCTCCTTTAAGTGATAGTTAACTAGGTCTTTGTCCATCCACCCCTTGACCTATGAAAACTAGATAAACCGAGACTTAATCACTACACCCATGAGTGCCCAAACAAGTATCTCTGAAAGTCATGCATCCATCCAACCTCTAGACTTTGAGATAAATAAGTACACATGCCCGAGAAATGTCACTTCAAAATCAAATCAATAATACCGTACTTCTCCCGTAGTCATTTTTCTTAACCATAATAATTTTAGCCGTGAACGATGTATCCCCGTGATTGTTGCGATGGTATCCCTATATCCCTCCATTTTTTTTTTTTTTTTCATAATTTGAAATATACTAGGAGATGCAATTATAAGAAGGCTAGAAAGATTTGAGTGTAACAGATTTTGACGTCAATTTTCACCGAAAAATTTGAATTTTGACCTAAAAATTTGAATTTTGGGCCAAAATTTTCATAGTTATACCAAAATTTGAATTTCGCGTAAAAATTGAACGTTTAATCACCTGCAAAAATTAAATTTTACTCACATTTTTCCTCCAAAAAACTATTTTTTTTTTTTTTTTGGGAAGGGATTCTAAGTTGAAGGATATCAAAGTGGAAGGATTCGAAGCGGACATATTTCTCAATTGCGATAAAATAGAATTGCGATAAACCCCACAATTGCGATAAACCTCACATTTGCGATAAAATTCACATTTGCGATAAAAAATCACATTTGTGATAAAAAATCACATTTGCGATAGAAATCACATTTGCGATAAACTCCACATTTGCGATAAAAACCACATTTGCGATAAGCTCCACATTTGCGATAAAAACCACATTTGCGATAAAAATCTCATTTGCGATAAAAATCACATTTGCGATAAAAATCACAATTTCGATAGAAATATCATTTGCGATAAAAATCACATTTGCGATAGAATCCACAATTGCGATAATACAACCACAATTGCGATAAACCGTTGACTTTATCGAAATTCCACCAATAATTGAGATCCACTGTTCCGGCCATAACTTCCGACCATCTTTTCTGTCCACTTTTTTGCGACCCAGATCTGATCATAAACCCATTTTGAGCATTGATGTGCGTGTGTATTGCTCTAATTTATACCCACGGTATGTCGTTGTGGTTTTAGCAGTATTCAAGTTTTAAATTTATATTTAGCCGACTTATCAATAACACACACTTTAACGAGCAGTGTACCCCGTCAGTATGAATATAATGGTAAGTAGAGTGTCGATCACTAAGAGTGGAACGTATTATCTAGTTATTCTAATCAGTATTTTAATATCTTAAGTTAGCTATACAACCTAATCTAACGCAAGGGGGTTCAGCCTGAGAGACTGGCACGGTTTGGTTATGATTAAATATAAACTAAACTAATAGGCACGACTCAACGATTAGCACACACGTACACAGATAGATACTTGAGACAATAAGAAGACCTGTCCTGATAATTAAGTAGCTTGTCACTTGTTTTATTGCTAGTTTTATATGAAGTGTATAGTTCGATGCGACGCACCGAGAGTTAAACCTTTCTCGTTGGCTCTAATCTTATCGACGAGTAAACCCTTAATGATTACTTATGTCTATCATTTTTATTAAAGACACGCTAAAACAAATAGGCGAGGAAGGGGCATGGCGACCCAAGCAATGCTCAGCTAGACACAGAGGTTATCAATGCACTAATAAAAGTCACCAAAGACATCAACATATAAACTTTAATTAATGGGAAAGCAATTTTAAGGGGTGCCCATGGTTTTCCGTAGTCACATGGAATCGGCCCATCAATCCTGATGAATTAAAGTGTACTAATACAATAAAACAAAACTATTTAATGAATTGAATACATGCAGGACCTTCTTACAGCTCTTGTATCTTCGTTTAGGGTGTGTCTTGTGCTGCTAATGCGTCTGAATTCGGCTGTCTTCTGCTAAGTCTTGTACTAGGTATCTTTTTTCAAAATTCGTCTGACTTTGGGGTATTTATAGTTTCTGTCTGAGGGTTAGATGCGGCGCATTGAATAAGTAGATGCGGCGCATTGACTTAACTTCGCTTGGGGTCCAAGATTAATATATTCAGGAATATTCGTATACCGCCTTAAGATGCGGCGTAACTCCATTCTTGTATGCGGCGCATGTCCTTTGCCGTCTTGGATTATAACTTGTGAAATCTTGATAGTGATGCGCCGTATGTTAGAAGTAGGATGCGGCGTATCTGGAGCAGAATGGTCTTGATCTTGTACATTTCAGTAGACTCTTAACATCTTGCTTGTTTTGCTCCATAATTAGTCCAAAATCGCCAAGTTTCACATAGTACTTGTTTTTACCTGAGAATTACAAAAGTAAACATTAACGTATCAATTCTCACAGATAATATAATAAAACAAGTCAAATAAATAGGATAAATGATGATAATAAAATGTACTTATTTGAGTTCATCAAGCATAAAACTCAACCATATATCCATCAGATCTGACCATTTTCACGGATTAAAGGACAAAACAATCTCAAATAAAACTTGAATATCGAACTGTTGCCAGAACTATACCCGTATAAACATCGATTAGAGACTTTTTGACCATAAATGATACATAAGACCAGTAATAGATCTGTTTTTATCGAATGAAACGGAAAAAAAATTTCGATGACCAGAATTTTTTTTCCGATGACCATAAATGGTGATAAAAAACAGCCTAAAACATGTAATCGAACCACAAAAATCAGTAAAGAACATAACCTGAAACATATCTCACCACGAATCGCCCCTGGTTAGCTCTTGATACCAATTGTAGAATCGATGATCGGGTGATTTTTGTGGTTCGGGTGGTCTCGGTTGGCTGTTGAAGATGATTATCTTCATCTTTTAGAGAGAAGTTAGTGAGATGGTGGAGAAACTGGAAATGATTATCTTTATTGAAATAAACAAATAAACAATACACAAATTTCCCACACCCCACATGGAGAGTCATGTGGGGTATTTATAGGCCCTATTACATCACTATTTTTTCCATTTGAGCATAAGTAGTCCCTGTGTGTACTACTTAATACAAACCTAGTCCAATTTACTTAAGTGACGATATCTTTATAAAAAGCGAGTCTAACAAGATTCATATTCATCATTATTACAAGACGGTAACAAAATAATAGAAGATACTCTAGGAGCTAGAATTACTAACATTAAGAGCATGGATTAAAAAAGAATATCTACAAGAAACAGCTAAAAAAGAAGCACAAGTTGAACTTTGCTGTGAAAAACAATACGATAAGGTAGGAAATTATGGATGTTCTCAAAAATCATATAAAAAACGAAAGAAAATATGGAAAAGAAAAACATATAATCCAAAATATAAAATTTTTTATAAAAAGAATTCAAGACAAAATTATTTTAGAAATCGAAGACAACATCGTCAAAAATACAAAAAACAAGATGATTCTAAATATTGTCCATCTAAAAAGAAAGATTGTAAATGTTGGTTATGCCACGAAGAAGGTCATTATGCAAATAAATGTCCTAAAAAAGGAGAAAAGAAAGGAACGGAAGTATTAAAAATAGCATATAATCTAGGATATGAACCCCTTGAAGATTCAGATATTAGCTCAGACATTGAAATATATGCATACACAGATACTAGTGATTATTCTAGTGATACATCTTCTGATTATGAATAAAACAAGAAAAACAGTTTTAAAAAGAATAAAAGAAAAAGGATTAATTTTATCACAAAAAAAGTCTAAATTACTTCAAAACGAAGTAAAATATTTAGGACTAAAAATAGCACAAAACGGAGTTATTTCTTTAACAAGTAACACACAGGAAAAATTAAATTTTTTTTCAGATAAACTAGAAGACAGAAAACAAATTCAAAGATTTTTAGGATGTTTGAATTATATAGCAGATTCATCATTCTTATCATTCAAAAGAACCAATCCATCATTCAATTATCATCCACTACCATCAATATAAACGAATCAATTCGTTTGCCAAAAAGCAAAAGCAACTCAATAATCATCCACTATCGATCAAATTCGTTTCAATTTCATTTCGATTTCAAGACACTACCATCAATATAAACGAATCAATTCGTTTGCCAAAAAGCAAAAGCAACTCAATAATCATCCACTATCGATCAAATTCGTTTCAATTTCATTTCGATTTCAAGACACATGGACCTACGAGCCAATAATTTCCGTTCATCATTCAATTAATTTACAAAAATTACAGGTACTTTTCGCCCGATCATTCCGCGTTTATTCTGGGCTTCTGTCTCTTGATGAATCAATTTCCGTTCATCATTCAATTAATTTACAAAAATTACAGGTACTTTTCGCCCGATCATTCCGCGTTTATTCTGGGCTTCTGTCTCTTGATGAATCAAGAATACAGAGGTATGAGCATATATAATAGATCCTGTTCAAGTAAGGTCGTGTCTGTCTGTTTGTCTGTGGTCCTTATAAACTGGTTTTCTTTTACACTTTCAAGCGATGTGGGATAAGACTCATCTAAAATGGTTTGCACTTCCCGTTGGCTCTTATTGCTTGCAATTTGTTGACATCTCATTTTTACTTTTTAGAAATGGTTTTTAAGTTAATGTCGAAATCCGAAGATACGGGTTTTGTAACTAGAGTCATGGCCGAAACATAATGGCAAGTTCCCTATTTTGGACAGGGTCTCCGTTTGCTCAGCTACGATACTAAAATGTAGATTCAAATGTGATTTTTCGAGAACTCCAAAGATGATAGTAATATATTTGAGTTAAGGCATAATAAACTATTTCGAATAAAATATATATATATATATATATATATATATATATATATATATATATATATATATATATATATATATATATATATATATTATATATATATATATATATATAGTGTAGGGTTTTTTTCAAAACCAAATAAAGGTACAGAACTGCGAGAACCAATCACAACCTTTTATTTTTTGATCAATGGCTATTAAGACTTGTGGCATAATTGTAATAAAATATAAAACCAGGTAAAATTATTAAATATATGGAAGGGTAGAATAGGAATTCTCGTCAAATATTTTTCTCTCTAAAAATAAAAACCGTTCCCCATTTATGTTAGATCCATATTTTTAGCCTCACCCTATTTCTCTCTCATTTTTTTTTCTACAAAATACTTTTAATCCATGAAACCCTAGCCACCAAATCATCATGAAATTAAGAACATATCGGTCATCGAATTCGATTCAATCATCACGTTTACACATAGATCGGTTACCGATCTATGCTTCGTGTGATTGAGCAACGTCATGGATGTGCAATTATATACCGATCTATGCTTCGTGTGAATAAGTGTTTGTTTCATGATCTTCGTTGTTATCCATGAAAGGTACGGTTTTATTATCTTAATTTTTATTTTTAATTGTGGGAATTAATATGTTTTCTTGAAATGTTTTATGTTTTTTTTTTATTTTTTATTTATTTATTTGGTTGTATACAGATCTGTAAGTGAGTGTTAAAAGTGTGAGATGAGATGATTTTGGGATTTTGTTATTTTATTTTTTATATAGTTTTTGTTGATGGAGATTGGTAAAAAACATTCTTTGTTGTGATGTTTGAAATGTTGAGTGGGCTGGTGGCTTATCATCAAAAACGTAGCAGTGGCAAGAAACATTCAAATTTGTATGTTATGCCTTAATACATCATCAACTGGAATCTTTCATTTCGTACGTTAAAGTTGAACTAACAAAAGTTAGTTTGGGATAAGACAAAAAGAGGAAGAACAGTTTTGAAAAATACAACTAATTTATCCTTGATTATCATAAGTGTCCAAAATGATACTCGTACAATTCAAATACTAGTAGTTATCATCAAATAGATCAAAGGTAGCAGTGGCAAGAAACAGAGTAATGTACTATCACATGTATTTTATACTCCTAGCATTTACTTATATGTTGGTATTTATTAATACTCAAACACACATTGTGTTATGATGTACTGTACGTAATTTCAGTCATTTAATCCAATAGTGCTTATCATCAGTTGGAATCTTAGACCATGTGTAATGGGTGGGATAAAAGAAGTTTTTGTTTGGGGTTACCTGATCTTTTAGCTTGACAAAGCCTTTTTAAGATATCTTTTCGAATAAAGGAAGCTTTAAAAAAAGTGAGAAGCTTTTAAAAAAATGAAGGGTGCATATGTGTTTTATAGTTGGTATATGTGTGCATATGTGTTTTAAGTTTTATATATATAATCAATTTAAGGGTGCACATGTGTTTTATAGTTAGTATATGTGTGCATATGTGTTTTAAGTTTTGTGTACATGTTTTTACAGCTAGTATCAATAACAAGTGTGTCTATAACTTTATTACAAGATCTGATCCATATTTTTTTTCGTATTATTGTTGTGAATTAATATTGGTTGCAAATATCCAGGTTTATGCTCAAGACGAATAATACAAATGCACTGAAAATGATAGAGACGAAGAATGTACATTTGCATTGTACATGTGAATACTCCGAAAAGTTTACATGCATGTGCATATATGCAAAAATGATCAAGATAATCAAGGATACGTGAATGCATACGTGCACACTAAAGACGATGTTGCAAAAACATGGTGTTTACATATGTGCATCCTCAGTTAAATTTGTTTTTTTCTATTAATTAAGCATTTGTAATAAAGTATAAATTTTAGCAGGTATTAGATTTTGTAAATCATTAACTTGTGCAATTTTGAGTTATTATTTATGTTGTTGATAAGTTTGTAAAGATTTTTAAGTTATAAGAGAGTTAGTTGCACATGTGCACGTATGCTCATACATTAAAAGTTTGATAGTATCCGCATTTTAAAAATCATCTCCGTGTCTATATTGAAAATTTAATTTATCTACTACAAGAAACACATATGCACCTTACTAAATATACATGCTGGAAACAAATATTATTTAAAAAAAAAAAAAAAAAAAAAAAAAAAAAAAAAAAAAAAACCCAAAAATTTAGGAACTAAAAAAACGTTTTTTTATTAAAAAATCAAAAAGAAAATAAAAAAGTAATTTTACTATTTTACCCTTTTGAATTAAATAATAAAAAAAAATATCCAAAAAAATCTGATTGGTTGATGCTGGTTCTCGCAGTTCTGTACCTTTATTTGGTTATGAAAATAACCCTTCCCTATATATATATATATGTTTGATAAAAGATTAAAGAATTGTAGTTAAAGTTCTAGAGTGTCAATTCATCTGCAAAATAGCAACTTGTTAAAACAAAAACTCGTATATTACCAATCTACGTACCGTTGAACTTTCATCATTTTTGTTAATTACAATATTCAATATTTCCTATGTTTTCTATACAAATGCAAGGAAAGATGACACATAAAGTTAGTGATAAAGCCTTTTTTTTTTTTTTTTTTTTTTTTTTTTGATATGTAGTAAAACGAGACTATATAAACATATCAAAACGTAGACTATGCCATCTCTTTGCGAGTCTTGCAAAAAAATGAAATCATGACAAAAAAGGATAAATATTAAGGGTGCGTTTAGTCGGGGGAAAACATCATTGTTTTCTATAAAATGTTTCGTGGAGAACAAGGAAAACAGAGATAGCGTTCAAATAAGCGTTGTCCAATAAAATGTTTTGCAAAACACAAAATTCCTATTTGCAACTTAACAAAGAAAATTACAAAACAAATTTTAGTTGTCTTCCTTTTTTTCCCTTTGTAACCCACAACCCTCCCTCCTTTCTTCAAAACAGAAAATACAAACATCAACTAAACGCGTTTTCTATATTTTCAAGTGTTTTGTAGAGATAAATTTCCCTTCCAAATTTTTACAAAACTAGAGATAAAAAATAAGATAATTTTTTCTCCAACTAAACGCACCCTAATCTACGTCATAGATTAAACATAAACTCGTTGAAGCATTTTTATCGACCAATTGTGATTTATATCTTAGTTACCTTCAATTACCATGCAAATATGTTACAAAACCGACAAAACAAAAACTCGTTTAAGTCTTTTTTATCAACCAATTGCTATGTATCTCTTAGTTGCCCACCATTTTTCATGTAAATATCTTACATAAAAACGAAAAAAAACTTGAAAACGGTTACAATGACCAAATTAAATTGGTGCATTCAGTCAATATAACTCATCTCTCGGTTGTTATATTTTGAATCTGA
The DNA here is from genome assembly GCA_021014915.2 of Artemisia tridentata subsp. tridentata. Lineage (NCBI taxonomy): Eukaryota > Viridiplantae > Streptophyta > Magnoliopsida > Asterales > Asteraceae > Artemisia > Artemisia tridentata. Next base: position 194,928,348 of record CP139503.1, on the reverse strand, counting down.
TTCTTTAAATATAACATTTGTTTTGCACTTATGAGCCATGTGGGACAGCATTAAGTAAGGAAACGTTTGGTTTGTGGTTTTTACACTGTAGGTGTAGTATCAAACCATAAAACATTTGTTTGGTACAAAAAAAAGTGGGCCCAGTTTTTTGTTGATTGCCAAATATTGAATCCGCTCAAAATTGGTGACTTTCATTCGGGTTTACTGCAAAATCTGACAACATGTGCCCACTTTTCAAATTTGAACCAATCAAGTAGTTTAGATTTTTTAAATTTATTATTATTTAATTATATATATGAATATAAAACTAAAATAAATTTAATAAATTAAATATGATTATATTAAATAATATATTTATCTCTCTTACTTTTTTCCTCAAACCTTTCCCCAATCTTTCAAACCATTCCCAAATCCGAATCCAATTCCAATCCCACTTACGAACCAAACGCACCCTAAGAAATAAGCATGCGGTTCATTTCCTCCCGGGTTTAGTTATTTAAAGTTAATTATTCGTAAGGGTGATGGCAACCTAATACTCGGAGTCATGAAATGATTCCCACCGATCAATCACAGAGTGCCATGTAGCAGAAGGATTCTGAAGACAAAACTGTTGGCAGTGGGAGGATTCGGAATCATGCCTCAATTTTTTTTTTTTTTTTTTTTTTTTTTTTTTTTAATTATTTATGTATAATGTTATAAATAATTAAAATTAAATGTAAAACTATTTATTATGTATATCCTCGTGACAACGTTGCAGTGTCTTGAATCGCCTTGTACTGTTTGATTACTTTGTACATAAACTCGACGCTATCGTCGGATAACTCTTGTTCACTCGACGAGCCTGTCTGCGGGTACGAATCGGAGGTTGAACTCGACATGGTGAAGATTTGTGTTTTTTTGGAGTGAAATGTTTGTGTGTGATATTTAGTGTGTATATATATATATATATATATATATATATATATATATATATATATATATATATATATATAGTGGTTATGTTAAAAAAAAAAAAAAAAAAAAAAGGCCCAAATGGGCAAAAAATTAAATAAACAAACGGCTAGTTTTTGCTCTAACGTTCGAAAATGAATTTGTCTCTTTCCCTTCACGCAGCGTCTCAAACTTGCTTCCAAAACACAGGATTCAAGCGTCCTGGGAGTTGGCGGCGGTGTTCACCGGCGTCCTCCCCCCAAGACTATGAGAAGACTCCACGGTTGCCAACACCCTAACAATATAATACAATTTGTCGTGACCTGAAATTTTATGTCAAACTATTGTTGTGTTGAGACAACTTATCCCCGAACGTAGAATAGGTGTGCTCAACTTTTAGTGCGTGAGAAGGTAGGGATTAGTTGTTATCATTTTATGTTCCATGTTTGATTGTTTGTTGTTGGTTTTGCTCGAGTTTTTTTTTTTTTTTTTTTTTTTTTTCCTTACAACTCATTTAGTTATGTATCAGTTAGATATGTTTATTGAGTTAAAATCAACAAAGAAGTTTTTTTTTTTTTTCTTTTTCTAAAGAATAAATGAGTGAATACGCTTTCTAGTTTTTTTATTAAAAAAAAAAAAGAACAGCATTTTACAACTTTTTTTAAACAACATATCTTGTAAACGGTAAATCTTCAAACTACGAAAAATATATCATCACGACGAAAATTAAATTATCTTTCAATAAATATGCACTTCTATATACTTTCGATTATTTTTATTTATTTTTTCTTTTTTCAAAATTTCCGCCAAGAAAATATCACACGTGATTTTGTAAAATCATTTGTGATTTGTTATTTTTCTAATTTGTAAAATTTCCGCCCAGAAAATCAATTGTGATTTGTTATTATTTTGATTTGTAAAATTACTTTTGATTTGTTATTTTTCACAAGTCATATGTGATTTTTAAAGTAATAAATCACATGTGATTTTTTTTTTTGCGGAAATTTTGGAAAAAAAAAAATTCGTCGAATGTATATAGAGTTGCATATCTATATAAAGATATTTAATTCTCGTCGCGATTGTATAATTAATTTCGCGTAACGATTAATGGTTTGCGGGATATTTTAATTTAAAAAAAATGATAAGTGGTTTTCTTTCTTTTTATTATTATTATTTTGATAAAAATATGGATGTTGAGATTGCATTGTTTGTTTTTTAGATAAAAAATGTTCCTTATGAAACTTTTGTCATCGCTTATTATGTTTTTGTTTCACATTATTATAAAACTTTGAAGGATAACAAGATATTCGAGTCAACACATGGTAAAGAAAAGTTTTGCTTGTTATTCTCTTACATAGTAAGAGAAGATACAAAATGAACAATTAAATCTTTGAAGAGTTTTTAATTGAACTAACAGTATAACTCGATTTACTACATAGACGAAATACTTATTGATCAACTAAAATTAGAAAAAAATTGTCAAACATTGATAAATTTGGTAGAGGATTTTGGTGGAGAAAAAAAACGTAAATATATAGGTCTCGAATTTGCAAGTACAAAAACTAAAAAATGATGAGGTAATTAATAAAACTTTAACCGTTAAACTTAAAAGAAAAATATATAGAACTAAGTTAACTTATAAATTTTCATGTTTTTTTAATAACTTTATAAATTTAACAAATAACCTTACACTTTATACTCCTTATACTTTATATTTTCTTTAAAAAAGAATAAGACATATCTTGTTATTATTTATAAACATTATTATCATTATAGATTAACATAACGAGTGCGACCTTATTGTAAAGTCTTTGGTTTTTAAACGTAACCCAATTTTGTGTATACAAGTATACAAACCCTTGAATTATTTAAAAAACCATTACATAAGCTCATCTAATAAATAAAAAAATAAAATAAAAATAAATATTGGTGTCGATGACAGCTACTGACTGATTACGAATATATTCAAATAGTGTCCCTCTCTGCATCGCAACTTTTTAAAAAAAAGTCTGCTAATTGTTTCTTCCACATCTCTTTCATACATACAAAACACACATACATCATCTCTCGTGACTTTTATAAATATACAACATTCATTTATCAAAATTGTTCTTATCATTTCATATTTAGCTTATCGAAGAAAAATGAGTGAGATCGCGCGAAAAGAAAATGATGATGAAGTGGAGAAGTATGAAGTAGAAGATGTTCGAGAAAACGAAGCGAAACGACATCGGAGTATGTTTGCATTGTTGACGTGGGATTTGGGGCTGGATTCGAGTCATCATGATAATAGAGATAAGGTTATGGATGGGATTAAAGGCTTCTTCATTATTCCTACAAACAGGTTTGGTTTGTTTCATGGCGTTGAATCATAGAACAAAAAACGTATTGCATACATTACCAAATATTTTCTTTGTTCCATTCCACGCAATAATGGGAGGATTTGAAAAAAAAAAAAAAAAAAAAATCTAGAATCATTTTGTCTTTTTCAAATAATATGGGCCCTAGATTAATCTACACCACTTATTTTTAATTTAAAACTTAATTGATAATAAAAAATTAATTAATTTTATTTTATATATTTTATAAATTTTAATATTATATCATTTATATATTTTTTCTCTTACCTTTTTTCTTAAAAATTACACTAAATCCAAAACCAAATCCAAATCGCTTAGCAAACCAAACGGACGCTAAGTTTTTTATTTTTGGATATATGTGTGTGATGACACATGGTGGTATGTCATTGAGTGAGATAGTGACCAGTTAGGATTAAGATACTGTAACATGTTTATATTTTTGCACGTGGTGGTGTGTGATGTCATTGGGCTTCCAACCTGCCATTTCCTGATAATTAGGAGGTGTTTGGATAAGCATTTTTTTAGTATAATTTAGCTCGGACTTAATTTATCGGGTTAGTCTTATCGACTGTAACATGTTTATATTTTTAACTCCAGCCAGTTTATACTTTATGTAGTGTTCAGATTGATAAAGTTTTCTAGCTTATTTAGTAGTTGAAAAAGGTGAAAAGTGTGTTTACAAAAAGTTGTGCTTTTAGACTGTAATTGTCAATATGCACGAGTTGTCTAGCTTTCCCTACAAAACTATTGGCGTTTTAGATAAAACCATGTTTACATCCCGTGAGTTTAAGCTTATTAATAGGTTATGGTATATTAGTTTGTTTGTTAATTATATCTACTTATTGTTTACAAAATGTAAAATTTGAAAAAAAAAAAAAATAAAAAAAAAAAAAATCATTACTATTTTTAGTAGTACATCATCTAGTATTGGATTATTGGTAATAATGAAGGAAGAAATTTTAGGAATAAATATGAACTTTTACATTGTTCTTCAAAATGAAACGATGGCCAACAAAATAATTGATGTTAACAGAAACCTCGTGTATACAAAAGTCAAAGTTTTAGGTACAAATTTAAAAGTCAAACTAGACAAAATGTAAGATTGTGAAAGTTTTGTTTAGAATCATCCTTATTCTTTTTATAGATATGCTTGTACATCTTTCATCGATTTTATTATAGCAATAAATCCAATTATATTCATTCTATTAACAGCTGGATAAGATGAATGGGTCATCATTGACTAGCATGTTCTATGTTTGTGTAGACTGTAGACAACACAAATAAGGGTATTAGGAGTCATGATTCTCATTTTACCATACCTCCCAAATTCTCATAAATTCTCATATCTCCCAACCTAATTCACTGGCGCCCGATAAATTCTCATACCTCCTAATTTTTTTTTTCTTTTGCCCACATGCATTGCACCAACGTCTCTTATGAATTTGTGACCAGCGGTTTGCCATACCGGTGATCAAAGATTTTTGGCATAAATTTTGAACCGGCGGCGGTGTTACCGCCAGTTTTGACCGTACCGTTGGCCCATAAATCCTCCACTCCGAGTGGCCTAACATGGCTAGACAGTAGCATGTTAACAAAAATTATTCACAATAGATATTGACTTAACCAATATTCTTTCTATAAATAATCAGAACATGACTTTTAGTCCTCTTTACTTCCTTTTTTTTTCGTTTATTTTCTGTTTTCTGCCTAGGAAATGACATGTGCAATGTGCATAAAATAAAGATGAAGAACATGATTTATAGTTTTAATTCAAACAAATTAATAATGAAATCGAGTACTAAAATGTTTTTTCACTTACAATTAATTAAAGTTCATTGCATCAGACTTATTTGATATGTCTAAAAAAATATTTGAAAATTCTCTGTAAAAACTTGAATGTTAGTAAAACATATCGAGCTGTACCATTTCCTACATTTCTTTACTTATCATGTCGAATGTATGATTTCTTATCATTTTGTGTTGTCAAGCAACAATATAATCTGTTTAGTATCATTAGACCATTTAGTATGTAACACCATATATTATCAGTTTATATGCTATTTTGTATTAGTTCATTTTGTTCATGCCTTTTCCATGGTTTTGTGTCATGTCATCGTATATTGTGAAGACTCGTAACTTATTTCAGTGTTTTGTATCGTATACCCTAAGTTTTGATAACTTCTGGAAATGCAGTAAGCGGTTTTCCTTGATGCAGATGGTACCGGGCTTGGGAAAAATTCATATTATTATGGGCAGTCTACTCTTCTTTCTTCACACCCATGGAATTTGGCTTCTTTAGGGGATTGCCTGATAACCTGTATTTGTTAGACATTTTTAGCCAAGTCGCTTTCTTCATCGACATTTTTCTTCAATTCTTTGTTGCTTATAGAGACAGTCAGACCTACAAGTTTGTCTTTAGCCGAGAACTCATTGCCATTCGGTTAGTTTTGTAATTTTGTTCTTTTCGAACCTATAAGACAAAAAATAACATTCAATCTTATTGTTCTTTCATATTTTCATATTTGAAACTATAACTTTCTTTTTGCAGATACTTAAAATCTCATTTTATATTTGATTTACTTGCCTGTATGCCTTGGGATATTATTTATACGGTACCACTCTATACACCATTTGAACACCAAACACATTATTTAGTTAATAATACTGATATGATTATATTAAGCAGGCTTCTCGAAAAAAAGAAGAAGTGAGATACCTGTTACTAATTAGATTGGTGCGGGCACGAAAGATTCTCGACTTCTTCTCCAATTTGGAAAAGAACATACGAGTCAAATATTTGTTTTCAAGGATCATAAAACTTATTGCTGTTGAGCTCTACTGCACGCATACTGCAGCATGCATATTCTATTATTTGGCCACAACCTTACCAGCTTCAAGAGAAGAACACACATGGATTGGCAGCCTAAAACTTGGCGATTTTAGCTATTCGAATTTCAGAGATATTGATCTTTGGAACCGCTATATAACATCGTTATATTTTGCAATTGTTACTATGGCAACAGTCGGTAAGTTCCTTGACATTTGCATTCAATCGTTTACTATGACATATAGTTAATCAGAATGCTAAATTAATGTGAACCTTCTTCTACAGGTTATGGTGATATCCATGCCGTCAATTTGAGAGAGATGATATTTGTTATGGTTTATGTCTCATTTGACATGATTCTTGGTGCTTATTTGATCGGTAACATGACAGCGTTAATTGTGAAAGGATCAAAAACGGAAAGATACAGAGATAGAATGACAGATCTCCTTAAATATATGGACAGAAATAGATTAGGAAGAGACATACGTAATCAAATCAAAGATCACTTGCGGTTAGAATACGATAGCAGCTACACTGATTCTGCTGTTATTCAAGACCTTCCAAGTTCTATCCGTTCCAAGGTACATATTTTTATAAATTTCAGGTTTTGTAATGTCTAGTTTATATTTTTATATTTGCCTCAAATAAATAATGTTTTAATTTAATGCGTGCAGATATCTGAAACTTTATACAAGGAATACATTGAAAAGGTGTCTCTTTTTAAGGATTGCTCTCCGGAATTCATCAATCATATTGTAACTCGAGTGCATGAAGAGTTTTTTCTTCCTGGTGAAGTGATAATGGAACAAGGGGTTTTGGTTGATCAACTCTATTTTGTCTGTCATGGCAACCTGGTATAGCCTATTTCCTACTACATTTTTTTTTTTTTTTTGGTAACCATGATTTCCGACCTTTTGGCCGACTAATCCACGGGGTTTGAACCCACCGCACACATACTCAAACCAGGTAAAGCCCACCCTTTTCAGGAGGTTGGCGTGGCCACTTAAGGTTGTTTGCACCTAGGCCACCCTTAAGTGGTTTTTCCTACTACAAGTTATTCTTGTTTAGTAACTTTATAAGATTTACGAACTAAATTTGGTACAGGAAGAGGTTGTCATATGTGAAGATGGATCTGAAGAAATAGTTGCGAATTTAAAACGCCATGACTCATTTGGAGATATTTCCATTTTATGCAACATTTCCCAACCATACACAGTTCGAGTTCGCAACCTTTGTAGACTATTACGGCTTGATAAACAATCTTTCTCTAGTATCCTTGAGATATATTTTCACGATGGACGAAAGATTCTGAACAATTTACTAGAGGTGATATTCATGTGCTATATTTGTAGCCTTTTAACTTAATATCCACCATCTAAACTAACATATGGTGGCAGGGTAATGAAAATGATGCTCGCTTGAAGCTTATGGTGACAGATATTTCTGTTCATATTGGAAAGCAAGAGGCAGAACTTGCACTAAGGGTCAATAGTTCGGCTTATAATGGAGATTTTTCTCAATTAAAAAGCTTAATTCGATCCGGGGTTGATCCAAACAAAAAAGATTATGATGGAAGGTCACCGTTGGTATGTTTAGACAATTAAAAATTCTTAAACAGAGTTACTGCATAAAGTTTGCTAACGAGTTACTTGAATGAACAGCATCTTGCTGCATCAAAAGGGCACGAAGATATTACACGTTTCCTTATTCAAAACGGTGCAGAAATCAACAGTTTAGATAATTTTGGTAACACGCCCTTGATGGAAGCTGTTAAGAACGGGCATGATAATATCGCTTCACTACTTGCTAAAGAAGGCGGTGTTTTAGAGATTAAAGATGCCGGTACTTTCTTGTGTTCATATGTGGCTAGAGGAGACATAGATTTTATCAGACGGATCCTAGCAAATGGTATTGATCCAAATTCCAAAGATTATGACTTCAGAACACCACTTCATGTAGCTACTTCGCAAGGGTTTTATGTGATTGCAAAGTTTCTAGTTGAAGCTGGAGCTAGTGTTCTATTGAAAGACAGGTAGAACTTTGTGGTTACTTTTGACATGTTTTTTTTTTTTATCAAATCAACATATTTTAAATCGGTTAATTAAAGTTTTTCAAATGTAGAGAGACAAAACTAGTAGTCTTTATATATTTTTTTAAGTCCACAAAGTAGAACGTATTTCACTTAACAACGTTGATCTTCAAATGTGTAGATGGGGTAATACTCCGCTTGATGAAGCAAGATTATCCGGAAACAAGATATTGATTAAACTGTTGGAAGAAGCCAAATATCTCCAGCTGCCCGAATTCCCTTCAAGCTCTCAAGAACCTTCAGGTATTCATAATTCTTGTCTACTGTCACTTGCCACTTTTTTTTTTTTTTTTTTTTTTTTTTTTTTTTTTTTTTTTTGCAAATAATGAAAACATTGACATTATGTTTGAAATTTATACTGATCTGTCAAAAAGCTTTGTAAATTGGTTTTGGTTTTGGTTTTATCAAAGCATCATATTTGCCAAATCCTGTTTTTTGTCTAGTATATACTTTTTTGACATTGCAAAATTTACAAAAACAAAAATCATTGACAAAATATACATGTATAACAAAAGTGTAGAAGGGTTCAGTAAACGGCCAGTAACCCTTTAATAATCTCGTAATATTAAAATATAATAATAATAAATAAAAATGGTTCCTACTAACAATAGCATTTTTGCTCATTATGATGGGGTTCATTGTATATATGAAAGTCACTTTTTTCTCTCCAATTAATCATACTATTTACTTCTTTGCGACCCCTAATTCAAAATTTTCTCACTTTGGATGAGAAGCTAGCTAACCATGAACTTATTGGCCTTTAGTGACAGATAAAATACCTAGGAAGAAATGTACGATATACCCGTTTCCGCCATGGGAACAAAAGGGTCAAAACAAGTTTGGGGTTGTATTATGGGTTCCAGACACCATTGATGAGCTTATGAAAACCGCAGCAGATCATTTGAAGTTGGAACTTCCTCACGCTTCTTGTATCATAACAGAAGACGTGGGTAAAATTCTTGATGTAGATATGATCACAGATGGACAGAAGCTCTACTTAATCAGTAATCAAGAATGAGATTTGTATCATTTTCACCTTGTCATGCTGCAAATTTTGTCGTTGTTGCATTACAAGTAAATTTGGTACAATGTATGTGATAAGCCGGCCAAAAGCAATTAGTTCATACTTGTATAGCGTTTCATGCTTTGACTTCTGTTCTTAATGTATGACTCTCACCTGAATAAGACATCGTGTAAAATTGTGATGTGATAACAGTATATGATACAGAGTACAAACTATGGATGTTATATATATCATATATGTTCCTCAAAACTTTTTTACGTATTTCTGGAAAGAAGATAAATAAATTGTATGTTTTTTTTTTTTTTAACAACAATCCATTAAAAGACCGAGCAAGGTGCTAGGAGATTGCGAGAGATTCATACAAGAAGCAATTTGGATCATTGATCCATTCGATCCACTTGGGATTATAATTCCTCTATCTATTACAAATTCAAGAATGAGAGTAAACCTTTATTTCTTCCACCAGAGTATCCTGCTTCGGTGGCTTAGATCAAAGCAAGTACGATTTCTATAACTCCATAGAACCCAAAGGGTGGTCTGAATCACCACATCGAAGTATAACTTTGGATTACCGTTAAGAAGTGTCGAATCCGCCCATGTGATTAAGTCCTGAAAATCTTGGGGTAAGTTTTTTTTACATAACATATCATCTAGAATGACACTTATCTTTTTAAAAACTTAGAGCTTCATCTTGAAGTTCTTACCAGTTGCCTTTAAAAGGGTCAACCTCAAGTGTAAGTTTTTCACAACTTAATCAAGGTTCAATCACTTCTCTGGTTTTGACAACTTTTCTTGCCTCAAGCTCAAGTTCAAGCTCCTTAGCTTTGTTAAGAACTTTATTTCTTTCTTGTTGCAAAATGTGTCTTTCTCTAATTAAAGCTTGATTTTTTTTAACACAATCTTTGTTTATCTCAGTAAGCTCAATAGTTTCATTTTGTAAATCATTAGCATTTAAAACTTTATTTGAATAAGAAGGGTTTAGATATACCTCTTGAGATCTGATTGCCTGAGACATGATTCGTTCCTTTCTTCATGCTCTCCTTCATCGCCATCACTCCACGTGCTCTCACAAAATGTCTTTGGATCTTTTTCGCAAGAGTGTCCATTAACATTTGCATTATCCCCCAATCTACCAAGGTTCTCTTGAACCATGGATCTTACTCAACTTTTTACAAAAAATTGTTTAGGATTTTAAATTTTTGAAAAAGAAGTTTTCAACTTTAAAAAGATTTTGTTGAAAGGTTTTAATGCTTGAAAACTTGAGTAACCCGCTTTGATACCAATTGTAAAACCGTTGAGAGGGGGGGGGGGTGAATACGTTCATTTCGACTTATTTTAGGTTTAAGTAAGTTAAGTCTCAAGTTCACATATATGTGTGTGAGTGGTGTGTGTAAAGAGTAAAGAGAAGAGATAGACACACCAAGATTTATACTGGTTGAGGATGAGGGGTTTAAGATCATCCGTACGTCCGATTGAGAATCCGTGACACCTATACTATTTACTAATTGATAAGGATTTATTTGGTACATTTTTAAGGGGTCATTTAAGCCAAAAATCAAGTAAATATGATCAAATATTGCCTCAAATCGTTTCTTTTTGTATTTTAGGTACTTGGGACGACAATTATGGAAAACGGCACTTTTGGAGCATATTTGAATGATAAAGTGAAGAAAACGACGAAGTCGCGAAAAGTACATCAAACTTGGAGGTCTGACGGCGTCACTAGACACAACGTGACGCCGTCCCTTATAAACTCGTGAAAGATTTCTAGTGTTGAGCTAACAAGTGACGCTTCAGAAGATTTTGAAGGCTTTATAACCTGACGCCGTTAGGTGTAAAGTGGAGATGGGCGTCACGCTTTATGCTAACAAGAGACGGCTCAGAAAGATTTTACAAGTGACGGCCTCAGATCCCTTTCTGACGCCATCAGAGCGGCGATTACACAGACGAAACCCTAAACCACGACGAGTTGACGGCGTCAGAGGCTATAACCTGACGCCGTCAGAACTGTATTCCTATATATATTTTCGATAGTTTTCATTGAAAAGGTGTGACATCTTTGGAGAATAAACCCTGGTCGAATTTCAGCAGCTTTGTAAGGGTTTTTCAACCCTTGAACCTTATGTTTTATTGAAGATAAGTTATTCGTTTAATCATTCAATATGTCTATGTGTTGTTTGATTAATTGTTTATCTTTTCTTCTATCTATCATGCTAGCTTAAGTTTGTTTGTGTTTGCTTAGATCTAATGAAACCTAGTTATTGAATATTGATTTGTTGTCTCTTGTTTAGTTGATTGTTATCGCGTTAGGTTAAGAAAACTGGTTGACCTCTTATATGTAACTAGCTTGAACGTCTTAAAAACGGAACCGTAGAGTGCACTATTAGTTTTGTTCGTTGTATTTATTGCGTGAATTGCGGCTTGTAGATCCTAGAAAACTTAATGGATGTTAAAGGATTTAGGAGAGACTAATATTCATAGAGTTGGGGACTTCGGCACCTCCCCACGACCAATAATAAAGAATACGACGCTTCAACTAAAACAAGGACGTGACAATTCAATGAGTCAATAGGAGATAACTAGGGAGTAATTAAATCTAAGTAAACAAGTTTTTTCTATCATAAGAAGTTCACCAATTTACTTTTTTTTTTTTTTTTTTTTTTTTAGTTTAATTTTAGTTTTATAATTAGTTTTTTGGTTAGTTGATTAACAATTAATTCCGCCCACTCCTTCAAAATCGAGATTTTAATTGCTTTCTAAAAAATATAAAAATACAAAAAGAATAATCACTGATGAACTCAAATAAGTACATTTTATTATCATCATTTATCCTATTTATTTGACTTGTTTTATTATATTATCTGTGAGAATTGATACGTTAATGTTTACTTTTGTAATTCTCAGGTAAAAACAAGTACTATGTGAAACTTGGCGATTTTGGACTAATTATGGAGCAAAACAAGCAAGAAGTTAAGAGTCTACTGAAATGTACAAGATCAAGATCATTCTGCTTCAGATACGCCGCATCCTACTTATTATATACGGCGCATCACTATCAAGATTTCACAAGTTATAATCCAAGACGGCAAAGGACATGCGCCGCATAGATAAATGGAGTTACGCCGCATCTTCTGGCGGTGTACGAATATTCCTGAATATATTAATCTTGGACCCCACGCGAAGTTAAGTCAATGCGCCGCATCTACTTATTCTATGCGCCGCATCTAACCCTCAGACAGAAACTATAAATACCCTAAGGCCAGACGAATTTCGAAAGCCTAATATACCTAGTACGAGAAGACAGAAGAAACCCTAGGCCGAATTCAGACGAAGTAGCAGCACAAGACACACCCTAAACGAAGATACAAGAGCTGTAAGAAGGTCCTGCATGTATTCAATTCATTAAGTAGTTTTGTTTTATTGTATTAGTACACTTTAATTTATCAGGATTGATGGGCTTGTGTCATTGATTTAATCATGCACTTCAACTCCCCTTAAAATTGCTTTCCCATTAATTAAAGTTTATATGTTGATGTCTTTGGTAACTTTTATTAGTGCATTGATAACCTCTGTGTCTAGCTGAGAATTGCTTGGGTCGCCATGCCCCTTCCTCGCCTATTTGTTTTAGCGTGTCTTTAATAAATAGGATAGTCATAAGTGATCATTAAGGGTTTACTCGCCGATAAGATTAGAGCCAACGAGAAAGGTTTAATCTCGGTGCGTTGCATCGAACTATACACTTCATATAAAACTAGCAATAAAGCAAGTGACAAGCTACTTAACTATCAGGACAGGTTTTCTTATTGTCTCAAGTATTTATTTGTGTACGTGTGTGCTAATCGCTGATTCGTGCTCATTAGTTTAGTTTATTATTTAATCATAACCAAACCGTGCCAGTCTCTCAGGCTGAACCCCCTTGCGATAGATTAGGTTGTATAGCTAACCTAGGATATTAAAATACTGATTAGAACAACTAGATAATACGTTCCACTCTTAGTGATCGACACTCTACTTGCCATTATATTCATACTGACCGGGTACACTGCTCGTTAAAGTGTGTGTTATTGATAAGTCGGCTAAATATAAATTTAAAACTTGAATACTGCTAAAACCACAACGACACATCGTGGATATAAAATTAGAGCATAACAAGCACACGCATCAATCACTCACCTCTAGACCTATCTTGTCATATATCTTGACCTAATGACACTATTCCCCTAGAGAACGATCAATCCTCCGGACCTACCTATACTACACTACAACGATCAGGTACACTGCTTGGAGGATTGCAAGCTTCTCAAGATCCCTTGAGAAGTAAAACTGTGACAAATGGTAATTTTCACGTTGTTAATTTATATTATATGAGTATTAATTATTTTTAAGCTAAGCATTTCTATGCGTATTTGCATATTTCTGAGTGTTTTTGAGCATTTTTGGGAGTTGTCCCGCATACTGTAGCTTACAGTCACTGCAGAAAAAGTATATTTTTGTCAGTAAACCTAAATTATCATATTTCTGATAGTTATTGACAAGTCTCGTAATTAACTGAGAGTTTTCTCGCATTTTTCTGAAAAACAACCGCACGCGCATACCGACAGCACAATACACATGGTAACAGTCAAATAAATATATTTTTGAGTCAGTAATGATATTTTATCACATTTCTGACAAAAACGTGGATAAAAACTTTATTTTACGTAAACGTGTCCAAAAACGTAAAAACGGGACTTTACGGTCACGTTTTAAGCTCAAACCGACACACGATACACCAACGCGGAGTAAAAATAAATATTGCCTCCCCTAATACTTACTAGAGCCGGCCTTAGGTTGTACCTCATCACAAAAATCCAAATCCACCCACTAACTAGTAAAAACATTATATATAATACTACAATTTCCCTAAATGGCTCCAAACCAAAACTTCCTATCCTTTAAGAGAGCACCAACCTTCCTAGATCATTTTGATCAACAAAACTCACGGCACCACTTACACATCAAGATCCATAAATTTTCTTTGAAGATCAATCAAATTAGAGTGTATATTCAAGGTTTTTGGGTTATTTGGAACTTGGTTTGGGTAAATTTGGTGAAGCATTGGGTGTTCTTGGTCTCATCTCCACGTTAACATCATAATCTTTGTAAGGATTCATAAAAATTTTCTAATCTTGTTAATCTCTTGTTCATTTGATGTCTAATGATGATTAAAAGTATTAAATGTATATGTTTTGATAATATGGAAAAAGCTAGGGTTTGATCCTTGTGATATAGTGCTCAACTTTTATATGAAATATGAACAAGTTTATAAATTTCTTGCTTGTGTGGTAAATCTTGTTACAAATAGTGTTAGTTTGATGATACAAACACTAGTTACGGTTTTTACGCGAAATTAATCAATATATAAGCTTTTGAGACTATATATGAGAATCGGCCAAAACAAAAATAAGAGATTATTGGGGTTTTGAAAAACATAAAATTTTGGCTCAAATGGTGAAATGGGGGAAAATATAGTTAAGTGCTTATTTGGATTAGCTTATTTAATAAGCCATAAGTTATAGAAAATAACTAGTAAAAATGGAAAAATGAGTTGAAATAATTATTATGGGTCGAATAGACCATAAAATAATCAACTTGGAATATTTAGCTAAGTAGCTTATTTATTAGAGCTTATTTGGTAATTTTAAAGCTTATTTAGTAACTAATAAATACTAGATTATAAAACAAATATTTGGGCCATAAAGCCCACGAAATTACTGTTGGGCCAAGCCCATGAGTGATTTTTGTAGTTTTGACTTCTTGACCAAACGGACCTAATAAACGAGTATAATGATTTTTAGAAACGCGTCGAGATATACGTTTTAACTAAAAATGTGTTTTGGACTAAAAATGGTTATTGGGCTTATTACATGATTTTCGGCCCAATTAACAACTAAAATGACGAAAATGATTTTTGGAATATTTTCCGACTCGCCGTGGTTATTTATAATTAACGAAACGATAAATATAACGAAAACCGTTTTCGGACTTATTTTGAGACGTTTAGTCTCCGAAGGGGTAAAAATTGACATTTTCACTAAATTAATATTGAAATAGACTATTGTTGACTTTTTGACAAAATATTAACTTTGTGTCGAAATTTATTGTTAATACTTAACGTAACGATAATGAATAATATGACGATAAAAACATTCTCGACGATTAAGAATATAATCACAAACACATTTTGCACATATAGTTAGCTAGTTGAGATATTTGAGGAAAATTGCAACATTTGAGGAATATGGAAACGTTGTATAAACGGATGGGTCATGCCCAAATTTTCTAAAAATCTAACACTTAGAGTATTTTTGTGAAAACACTTAACTTAAGTAAACTTTATAAAATCACTAAACAATGTTTTATTTTTCTTATAATTAAAATTGTGTTAAAAATAATAAATAATATTTATAATATAATAATCCTCCACTAACTCTATTATTTTATTTATTTCCCAAAAGCCTAATTAATTAATTTTAATCTTAATTAATTAAATACATAAGTAATTAAATTATATATATATATATATATATATATATATATATATATATATATATATATATATATATATATATATAACACTTGCGCATTTTAAGCAGTGAATACTAGCACGGATGTTCCGTTACGTATTCCCACCGTACATTTTCACCATGAGCCACCGTCATAAAGAACGTCAACGATAAATTGTTTCAAAATATATTTTACCACTCAGCAAGCAAGAAATACACGAGTACTAGTCAAGCGTAAACTTTTCAAATAAAATAAGGACCCATGAGACACGAATATTTCGTTAAGACTTACCGTACTGATTTAGGTTGTCTGTCGGCGCGGTTGCATTATTTTGTTGATTAGCTGATTGCTGTTATTGAAAGGTGAGTTTATAGCCCCATATTTTTATACGATTCTGTTTTATAAGCTTGGGGTGAGAAACATGCAAAACTGTTTTCATGGTCCAAAAATGAATTTTGTTTTTGCTTACACACTAATATGCAGAAACCTAAGTTTAGCTGAATCCCATTTGTGCCCACTATCATCTACCGTTAATTCCTTTCTAGGAAGCCGTTTGATATAAATAGATCTATTGGGGATGACACCCCCGTTCGGTTGGCTCGGCATAGCCAAGGCGAACGTATACCAATCGAATAATAGTCCGAGTGTCTGGGGATTAACACTCGCGGGCACCCCCTTTTTAGCTAAGGCCAGTCGAGCCCGTGGCAATGTCATAGGTCGGTGAGATGAGGCTTAGTGTTTGCATAGCCGAGTAGTGTGTATTTACTGAATTGTTTGATGATAGTGCTTATGGTCCATATATGCTATTTACTTTAAACCTATGAACTCACCAGCGTTAGCTGACTTTTAGCATGTTTTTCTCAGGAAACTGAGGTGCGTTTAGCCGAGTGCAGAGCATGGCGACGGTCGTAATAAGTGATGGAAATGTTTTTAATGCGTTTACTCTGACAGTTGGACCCTTTATTTAAATGGGCTTCATTTTCATCTGAAATGGATTTTATGTAACGCTACATAATTTGACTTATGTAATATATTTTAAAACAGATTTTTAATCCGTTCCCTATATCTTGTGTTATGATTATCGACCTCGTAGCACCCCAAAGTGTATGCTTCCGCGAATATTGTGATTTTGGGGGTGTTACAGATTGGTATTCAGAGCCTAGATTATAGAGAACGCGGTTTATAAAAACCTTAAACTATAACCGATTTTGAAAAACTTTCCATCATGACCGCCGGATGCCTGCCAGTTTAGCTTGCTATGATTTGAGCGTTAATTGCTTTATTTGATTTAGTGTTATGATATGCTATTTGAGTATTTTATTAAGCATATATGATATAAGTATTTTCTACATACTTACATGTGTCGCACCATAATTGTCACAGACCATCTCCCTACGTAACATCATCATTTCACTTTAAGTTGAATACTCGCTACATACCACACGAATTCATTTTCTATTCGACTCCAAGTTTGGACTACCGTCTTATTTTTCGAAACACTTACATTACTATCGTAAAGGAACCTACCAACTTATGTGAGCACGACCTTAACCTATCGCCCTATAACATGTCTCCTTGAACCATATACTTTTAGGACACATCCTTACTATATCTCACACTTCTTTTCTCACTGTGAAGAACCATGTCATATGAGAGGCCAGACCTAAACTCCGCAGCCATGGAACAACTCATAGCCCAGCAAGTTACTGAGACTATTGCTGCCTACGAGGCAGGAATCCGCATGGCTTGCAATCTAATGGTCCGGGAAACACTTCAGGAAGTTAAGAGTGTTAACAACAAAAGGAAGTGGAAGGGTCACCCAAGGAACGACAATAACCAGAACAAGCGACAAGAGGTCGCCAAAGTTAATACTGCTAGGTCTGGAAGGAAGAAGGTACCATTGTGCAACTGTTGTAAGCTACACCACAAAGGACCATGCACGATTAAATGTCACAACTGTCAGAAAGTAGGACATTTGGCCAAGAACTGCAGGTCCAAACCCCTAGCCACCACTCAAGCAGCACCACCCAATAATCGAAGGGCGGAAGTCACCTGCTATAGATGTGGTGAGAAGGGTCATTTCTGTAATGAGTGCAAGAAGCCCAGGAATCATGGCAATGGTGGTGGCCAGGGTAATCAAGGAATAACGGGGAACCAAGGAACCAAGTAAATAGGAGAAAACATGGACACCATAGAACAGGAGGAAACCATGACTCAGATGTGATGACATAAGAATGACTACCCTATGTAATAAGACCTAAGTTTAGACTCTTTTAAGTTCATTCCTGTAAGACTTCATTAGTATCTTTCTGTGAACCGCGTTGTATGGTATGGATTTGGTGAACCTATATTATGAGATGTAAGCTTATTTGACTCCGACTATCAATGGTCCTATGCCAACTAGGTGTACCGAACGCCGCCCGTTGCACTATTTATCTATATTATCAATTAACAAACCACTTGCCACCATTTTTAACTATTTGAACTCGTACTATAAACCAGCTGTCCACTTTATTATCTTTCCATAAAATAATAAATGAAATTGCTACCAACACTTGAACTTTTGCAAGTATTTCACAGACTATCTCGTAGTCATACTACAAATCATTTCACTACCAGATTTCAGAATCAAAGTTTTAACCTCACTACTATCCTTGAAACAAGGAACTTTCCTAATATTGCCTTACGAAATGTTTTACTGACAATTGATAAACTAAACTATAACTTGGATACTATTTTGCCAACAATGAATCATTTTCCTATTATTCTATAAATTGTTTGCAAATCATTTTACAAACTATTCTGTCACTGCTCGGCGAATTATTCACTTTTTGAAAGGTAGTTTATGCTGCAAGCTCGCGAGCAGAAAAACCGATATGTTTTCTTGTAACTAAACTCAGCATTGCATCGTTGGACCTCAATTATACAAAGCCTGATCACCTTTGTATAATTCGGGTAGGACCATACTATGCTAGGAATGGTTGCTTTAAATTTTTATGAAAGTCGAATCTTTTATTTCCTTTTTGAGAAATCAGAAACTCGCGTGTGTGAGTACATAAAAGTAGTGCAAGTCATGGGCATCCGTACTAGAAACCATCGTAACTAAATAGGTTTTAACGCCAAGATACCACCTAGAACTAGCTTTACTTCATACCATGTCCAAAGCTGAAAGGGTAACTTACACCAGTAGCCAGCATAAGATGACCCCACTGATTAACATCTCACGGTACACTACCCTTTCCGATTCCGAGACACTGCATCAGACGAATCTTACTGAGCCAACAAACTAACTGCTAGTAGAAATCAACAGCATCTTTCAAGGTCTTACTCTGGAACTGCAAAACTCCCCAACCAACAGCGAACCTAGAGACTCTAACGTCATCCCCAGTATAGACTGGATGTTGAAATACCGTGTTGTAATCACCCACAAGGGGAAACTAGTCCGCATACCTTATGGTAGTAGAATCCTAGCAATACAAGGAGGACCCCTAGATAGAATTAAGCAATGAGTGCAACAAACCCTGAAATCAGAGAAATGCTAGTGGTCATGGTAACCAGCTAGCAGTAGTCAACAATGGAAACCAGGGCAATGGAGGAGGAGCCCGTGGAAGAATATATGTTGTGGGCAGAAGGGAAGCCCAGGACGAACCAAACGTGGTGACGGGTACGTTTCTTTTAAATAATCGTTATGCTTCAGTACTTTTTGATACGGGTGCAGATAGAAGTTTTGTGTCAACTACTTTTAGTTCTTTGATTGATATAGCCCCGACCACCTTAGATAATGCCTTTGACGTAGAACTAGCAAACGGAAACCTAGAAAGAGTAGGTACCATTATAAGGGGTTGCACTCTAAACTTATTGAACCGTCCATTCAACATTGACCTGATGCCAGTAGAATTGGGTAGTTTTGACGTCATCATAGGGATGGATTGGCTATCGAAATATCATGCCGTCATCTTCTGTGATGAGAAGATCGTCAGAGTACCCTATGGGAACGAAGTTCTAATTATCGAAGGTGATCGCTCCGATCGTGCGCGTTCGTCAAGATTGAGCATCATCTCGTGTACGAAGGTGCAGAAGTACATCAAGAAAGGATGCCACCTCTTTTTAGCTCATGTGACTGAAAAGAAGGAAAAGGAGCCCGGAGAGAAAAGATTTGAAGATGTGCCAATCGTAAGGGATTTTCCGGAAGTTTTTCCAGAAGATCTACCTGGACTCCCACCGGCCAGACAAGTTGAGTTTCGAATCGATTTGGTGCCAGGAGCCGCGCCTGTAGTGTGAGCACCCTACCGATTAGCACCTACAAAGTTGCAGGAGTTGTCTGATCAGTTAGCTGAACTGTCTGGAAAAGGTTTCATCAGACCGAGTTCTTAACCTTGGGGAGCTCCTGTCTTGTTTGTTAAGAAGAAGGATGGATCCTTCAGGATGTGTATTGACTATCGGGAGCTGAATAAGCTAACCATTAAGAATAGATACCCGCTCCCGAGGATCGACGATTTATTTGATCAGTTGTAAGGTTCATCGGTTTATTCTAAGATAGACTTGATATCGGGTTATCACCAGCTTAGAGTTCAGGAAGGGGATATCCCGAAGACCGCATTCCGAACCCGATATGGCCATTACGAATTCCAAGTTATGTCATTCGGCTTGACAAATGCACCAGCTGTATTCATGGACCTCATGAATCGGGTGTGTAAGCCGTATTTGGATAAAATCGTAATAGTATTCATGGACGATATCCTGATATATTCCAAGAATGAGAAAGAGCATGAGGAACACCTCAAGCTAATTCTGGAATTATTGAAAAAGGAGGAGTTATAGGCTAAGTTTTCGAAGAGTGAATTCTGGATATCGACTGTGCAATTTCTTAGTCACGTGATAGATAGACAAGGGATTCACGTAGGTCCTGCCAAGATTGAGGCAATTAAGGATTGGGCAACGCCCACAACGCCGACTGAGATACGACAATTTTTAGGACTTGCCGGTTATTAACGAAGGTTTATAGGAGGCTTTTTCTAAGATAGCTAAGTCATTGAAGAAACTGACACAAAAGAATGTTAAATACGACTGGGGAGATAAGGAGGAAGAAGCTTTTCAACTCCTTAAGGAAAGATTGTGTAGTGCACCTATTTTGGCTTTACCCGAGGGTAGTGAAGATCTTGTTGTGTATTGTGACGCATCACACAAAGGTTTGGGAGTTGTGTTAATGCAGAGAGAGAGGGTAATAGCATACGCTTCTCGACAGCTGAAAACCTATTAGAAAAATTACACAACTCATGACCTAGAATTAGGATCAGTCGTGGTTGCACTGAGAATTTGGAGAAACTATCTTTATGGAACTAAATGCGTAGTGTAAACCGACCACGTGAGAAACTTTACGGAATGCCAGAGAGTGAGAATGGCTTCGTAAAAAGATCCGATGGAGTTATAGGGACAGGTGTTGGATCCCGTTACATGGAGAAATTCTTGATTTGATTTTGCACGAATCCCACAAATCTAAATACATCTTGTCAAACCTAAGTACATCCGGTTACTGGGCTTAAACTTGTAGTTTAGCTTAATCTCATGACAGTTCTTGTTTGATGAGTTGTGGGGTTAAGTTAGATTTTAGTTGAGGCTCAACTACCAAAGATATATTTAGACTTGAAGAAGTTGTATTGGTGGCCAAACATGGAGGCCGATATAGCTGAATACGTCAACAAGTGTTTAACGTGCTAGAAGGTCAAGGCTGAACACCAGAGACCGTCCGGTCTGCTTGTTCAACCTGAGATCCCAGAATGGAAATGGGAGCGTATCACTATGGATTTTATCACTAAGTTGCCTAAGACGTCGAGTGGTTATGATACGATTTGGGTAATCGTTGACCGTCTCACTAAATCGGCACATTTCCTTCCAATAAGAGAGAATGCCAGCATGGATAAACTCGCACCGCTGTATGTGAAGGAAATTGTCGCGAGGTTTCTATTATCTCTGATCGAGACAGTCGATTCACGTCTAATTTTTGGAGGTCGCTTCAGGATGCATTGGGAACCGACCTTGACATGAGTACAGCTTATCATCCTCAGACGGATGGTCAGAGTGAAAGGACCATTCAGACATTAGAGGACATGCTGAGAGCCTGTGTGATTGATTTCGGGAACGGCTGGGATAGGCTTTTGCCTTTAGCCGAGTTTTCCTATAACAACTGCTATCATACCAGCATTAAGGCTGCACCGTATGAGGCACTTTATGGTCATAAGTGCAGATCGCCAGTTTGTTGGGCTGAAGTAGGAGAAAGTCAACTTACCGGACCGAAACTAGGCCACGAGACTACTGAAAAGATCGTGCAGATCAAGAGCCGAATGCAGGCGGCTCGTGACCGTCAAAAGAGTTATGCCGACAAGAGGCGGAAACCCCTTGAGTTTCAAGTGGGAGATAAAGTGATGTTAAAGGTCTCGCCATGGAAAGGCGTGATCAGATTCGGCAAGCGTGGTAAGCTGAACCCTCGCTATATTGGACCTTTCAAAATTCTTGCCAGGATCGGGCCGGTAGCCTACCGACTCGAACTGCCATCTGAGCTCAGCGCTGTGCATGACATTTTTCATGTCAGCAATTTGAAAAAGTGCTTATCTGATGAAAACGCCGTTATTCCCTTGGATGAAATTCAGCTTGATGAGAGGTTAAATTTTATTGAAGAGCCGATTGAAATCATGGACCAGGAAGTGAAACGGCTAAAGCAGAGTCGTATCCCAATTGTGAAGGTCCGATGGAACTCTCGCAGAGGCCCCGAGTACACATGGGAGCGAGAGGATGAAATCATGCGAAAATACCCTCATCTCTTTTCAAAACCAACGAGTAACGCGAATTGAAATCCGGGACGGATTTCCCGATTAGCTGGGGAGACTGTGACAAATGGTAATTTTCACGTTGTTAATTTATATTATATGAGTATTAATTATTTTTAAGCTAAGCATTTCTATGCGCATTTGCATGTTTCTGAGTGTTTTTGAGCATTTTTGGGAGTTGTCCCGCATACTGTAGCTTACAGTCATTGCAGAAAAAGTATATTTTTGTCAGTAAACCTAAATTATCATATTTCCGATAGTTATTGACAAGTCTCGTAATTAACTGAGAGCTTTCTCACATTTTTCTGAAAAACAACCGCACGCGCATACCGACAGCACAGTACACATGGTAACAGTCAAATAAATAAAATTTTGAGTCAGTAATGATATTTTATCACATTTCTGACAAAAACGTTGATAAAAACTTTATTTTACGTAAACGTGTCCAAAAACGTCAAAACAGGACTTTACGGTCACGTTTTAAGCTCAAACCGACACACGATAAACCAACGCGGAGTAAAAATAAATACTGCCTCCCCTAATACTTACTAGACCTGGCCTTAGGTGGTACCTCATTGCAAAAATCCAAATCCACCCACTAACTAGTAAAAACATTATATATAATACTACAATTTCCCTAAATGGCTCCAAACCAAAACTTCCTATCCTTTAAGAGAGCACCAACCTTCCTAGATCATTTTGATCAACAAAACTCATGGCACCACTTACAAATCAAGATCCATAAATTTTCTTTGAAGATCAATCAAATTAGAGTGTATATTCAAGGTTTTTGGGTTATTTGGAACTTGGTTTGGGTAAATTTGGTGAAGCATTGGGTGTTCTTGGTCTCATCTCCACGTTAACATCATAATCTTTGTAAGGATTCATAAAATTTTTCTAATCTTGTTAATCTCTTGTTCATTTGATGTCTAATGATGATTAAAAGTTTTAAACGTATATGTTTTGATAATATGGAAAAAGCTAGGGTTTGATCCTTGTGATATAGTGCTCGAATTTTATATGAAATATGAACAATTTTATAAATTTCTTGCTTGTGTGGTAAATCTTGTTACAAATAGTCTTAGTTTGATGATACAAACACTAGTTATGGTTTTTACGCGAAATTAATCAATATATAAGCTTTTGAGACTATATATGAGAATCGGCCAAAACAAAAATAAGAGATTATTGGGGTTTTGAAAAACATAAAATTTTGGCTCAAATGGTGAAATGAGGAAAAAATATAGTTAAGTGCTTATTTGGATTAGCTTATTTAATACGCCATAAGTTATAGAAAATAACTAGTAAAAATGGGAAAATGAGTTGAAATAATCATTATGGGTCGAATAGACCATAAAATAATCAACTTGGAATATTTAGCCAAGTAGCTTATTTATTAGAGCTTATTTGGTAATTTTAAAGCTTATTTAGTAACTAATAAATACTAGATTATAAGTAAATTGACCAAACAAATATTTGGGCCATAAAGCCCATGAAATTACTGTTGGACCGAGCCCATAAGTGATTTTTGTAGTTTTGACTTCTTGACCAAACGGACCTAATAAACGAGTATAATGATTTTTTGAAACGTGTCGAGATATACGTTTTAACTAAAAATGTGTTTTGGACTAAAAATGGTTATTGGGCTTATTACATGATTTTCGGCCCAATTAACAACTAAAATGACGAAAATGATTTTTGGAATATTTTCCGACTAGCCGTGGTTATTTATAATTAACGAAACGATAAATATAACGAAAACCGTTTTCGGACTTATTTTGAGACGTTTAGTCTCCGAAAGGGGTAAAAATTGACATTTTCACTAAATTAATATTGAAATAGACTATTGTTGACTTTTTGACAAAATATTGACTTTGTGTCGAAATCTATTGTTAATACTTAATGTAACGATAACGAATAATATGACGATAAAAACATTCTCGACGATTAAGAATATAATCACAAACACATTTTGCACATATAGTTAGCTAGTTGAGATATTTGAGGAAAATTGCAACATTTGAGGAATATGGAAACGTTGTATAAACGGATGGGTCATGCCCAAATTTTCTAAAAATCTAACACTTAGAGTATTTTTGTGAAAACACTTAACTTAAGTAAACTTTATAAAATCACTAAACAATGTTTTATTTTTCTTATAATTAAAATTGTGTTAAAAATAATAAATAATATTTATAATATAATAATCCTTCACTAACTCTATTATTTTATTTATTTCCCAAAAGCCTAATTAATTAATTTTAATCTTAATTAATTAAATACATAAGTAATTAAATTAATATATCTATACATTATATATAACAGGAGGCGTATGACGTCATTAATGCCACCTCAATGCCACCTCAATGCCACATAATCATTATCAGCCATGTCATCAGCCATGTCATCACATTGTCGCCATGTAAGCACATAATAATTTCGGAATTTTTTTCATTTATATTTGTTTTTTTGGTAAAAATTAAACAAGCATGGTTCGAACCCTTGACCTGTTAAACTAATAATGCATCTTACCAGTTACCAACTGATCTAACTTAAATTATTGGTCATATATTTCAAAACCAAATATATAATACTCAAGAGAATTATTGAACATTTTAATTAATGAGGTAAGCCATATCTATTCCTTAATTATAGCCCGATTCATTATCATATATTTTTTTTAATCTCAGAACCATAATATTATTCGGTTCCACAATTTTTTCAAAACCCTAATTTGTTTCTTTTACGTTTATGCATATTCTGCTACTTTTTCAAATTTCTTGGAGGTTAGTATATATCATTGTTTATGTTCTTGATATGATTCTGCTCATAAGTTTGTTAACTTCTATATGTTTCATGATATCTTGGACAGAGATCTCTAAAGGTATCATCCAATTCTCATGCATATTGCTATGATTCTGCTCATAAGTTTGTTAACCTCTATATGTTTCATGATAACTTGGACAGAGATATCTAAAGGTATCATCCAATTCTCATAATGATTTATCTCTATACGTATCTAACAGGTTAGGATCTGTCGTGTCTGATAGTGTGCATGCAGAAATCAAAGCTACACATGAAAATAAGAAAGCTTACTACTAAGTCAGGACGGATGAATGATTATGCATGCTCACAACAGGTAATTTGACAGATAACACATTAATTCGTATGTTCGTTTAATAGTTGTCTGTTTCGTGGTTGCCATAGATCCACTTTTTGATTTAGTGAAGACAATAAAATCTTGGCTGGGTATCCAGTTGGATTCTATGCTCTTAGTTATAGCTGGTATTTTTTTATTTGAAGGAAACGAATCGGGAGTTGCTTCTGAGGATGTCCTACATGAAGTTTTTATTTATTTATTTATTTATTTTTTTTTTTTAGGTATTAACATAGATCAGGCCATATTTCGCCTTCAATTTTTTTATTCATCAAACTGTTACTATGTACTTCAGCTACATCTTATAATTTTCGTGTTTCTCTGCATTAAAAGACTATGGCTATGCACAAATGCCGGTGGCCGATGTCTCTATGAATGATTATGCATGCTCACAACAGGTAATTTGACAGATAACACATTAATTCGTATGTTCGTTTAATAGTTGTCTGTTTGGTGGTTGCCATAGATCCACTTTTTGATTTAGTGAAGACAATATAATCTTGGCTGGGTATCCAGTTGGATTCTATGCTCTTAGTTATAGCCGGTATTTTTTTCTTTGAAGGAAATGAATCGGGAGTTGCTTCTGAGGATGTCCTACATGGAGATCTATAATGAAGAAATAAACGATTTGTTGGCCCCAGACCACCGAAAGCTGCAAATTCATGAAAGCATTGAGGTAGAAGTATAATGGTTTTCACTGCTCTTTTTATTGGTTTATGCTTTTGTAGTTTTTTAATTTATGTTTTCTTATGTAGCGTGGAATCTTTGTTACGGGCTTAAAAGAAGAAATTGTTACTAGCCCAAAGCAAGTGCTCCAGTTTATGGAGTTTGGTGAAGGTACATTCCATAATAATTTCATTTTATCTGTATCAGCAACGTTTTTAGGGGTAGTATTTCAGGTAACCTAATAGTAAATCCATCCTTCCAAGAAAACATCTTACTCATACAGTTATACCAATCGAATAAAAAGTTTGGGACCTGGGGAGGGGGTATTATAGTCAAAAGTATTTATCTTTTCAATTTTTTGTTATGGCTTGCTTCACATAATGTTCTTTTTCTGCTTAAATGATCTTATCTTCTGCTTTCCTTTCTCTTATAATTTATAGCTCATTGTCATATTGGGGAGACACATATGAATTTGCACAGGAGTAGGTCTCATACTATTTTCCGCATGGTATGGTTACTATTCCTTCTAACTTTTCCTAATTGAACTTGTGCAAGTTCATAAGAGGAAGATTATGCATGTATAGATTATAGAGAGCATGGATAAAGCTGAAGATGAATATGCAGAGAGTTCTTGTGACATTGTTCGTGTATCTGTGTTGGTATGTATTATGTAATAGTAGTTTCTTACATTATGCTCCTTTTATATTTTTGCTGATTTGTTTATCTGCTTCTCTTTTTCATCGTCTTAGAACTTGGTGGACCTCGCTGGTTCAGAAAGAGCTGCAAAAACTGGTGCAGAAGGTGTTCGATTGAAAGAAGGTTCCCACATTAACAAGAGTTTGATGACACTTGGAACTGTAATAAAAAAGCTAAGTGAAGGTGCCGTGAGCCAAGGGTAGGTTCAGATGTCCCAAAGTATTATCTTGTAATTCCTGACAGATTCTAATAAGATATATTATTGTCTAATGCAGGGGTCATGTTCCTTATCGGGACAGTAAGCTTACACGTATCTTGCAGCCTGCGCTGGGTGGGAATGCAAATACAACCATCATTTGTAACATTACACTGGCACAGGGGAACCTAAAATTTGCATAAAGTATTTAAACATGTTTCTTTTCTCTGTAATTATTAGTATGTATGTTTAAAGTAGGATCATGAATAGTTTTAAGTGCATGAGTGTTCTTTTAAGTCAATTTGGCGTCACAAGCATTAGATAGATTGTATCATTTGATGTTCTTATAACTCTACTTATGTTAATCATAAATTTTGTCCTCTATCATTGTTACCTGATATTTCTTCTTTCTAAAATGGCAGATTCATGCTGATGAGACTAAAAGCAGCCTTCAGTTTGCTAGCCGAGCTTTACGTGTTACTAACTGTGTTCATGTGAATGAGGTTTGTTTTTAACACATCATCTCATATTACTGTGCTCTGGAAGTTTACCTTTTCTCAACTTCATTCTATTTGGCAGATTTTGACAGATGATGCTTTATTAAAGCGGCAAAAGAAAGAAATTAAGGAGCTTCGAGCAAAGTTACAGGTTAGGCATTCATGCTAGAATTTTGGGTTTGAATCCTAAGAAGGTGTTTGCGATTATTTAATATATCGGTTATAAACTGATGCGGATAAGAAGCTTTGAGAATATCAAGAAATAGTGTTTCGATTTGCTTTTTTTGTATAAAAATGCGGTAAGGAGATAACAACAAAATCTTCTGAAGATTAGTATGACTGTGGTTTACACATCTAATATGCTTACTTTTGTCTATACTTTCTGTACATGATTAAATTCGTTAACACAACCCACTAGCATTTCATACGCCAACAAAAAATAGTTTTTGTTGTCTTTCAAAATGAATAACAAAAATAGATTACCATCATTGATAAAAAATTTAATTTAATCTTAATCAATCTTTGTAACATAAAGGGTCCATAAAGCTCAAGAACTTGTCTTTTTCATGTTGATATACTGAATTACTAAATGCAATTGTATATAGCTATATGAATAGAATATGCTAACGGTAGTTGACAAGAAAGTACGGAAGCCGAGGACTCAAGAATTCGTGAGGAAACTGGTTAATTGATGATGTACGTGTGGTAATTAATACAAATGCCACAATATGGAGGCTTTGTTGTTGCTAACTGGGATGAAGAATAGCTTTTTGTCAGCATGATTAAGTAATGAAAGGTAGCTATTTGAAAGAGGCTACACATGTTTAATGATGTGCCTTCACAGTTGGTTACTACAATTCCTATAGAACAAATGCATATAATGCATACTTGGCTTGATGTGCCTTCACAGTTGGTTACTACAATTCCTGTGGAACAAATGCATATAATGTGTAGAACAAATGCATATAATGCATGCATGGCTTGATATATTTGTGAAGTACATTGTTATCTAAATGAATTTTGACATAACAAAGCTAAATATCTTGACCAATTAACATTGATACGAAGTAATTATTTCTCTTGGCTATTTTAGTGGTTGTTCGGTATTTCTTACTGCTTATAGGGAAATTGCTTATTAGATACGTACTTTGAAGGGCTGTTTGACATCAAAATGGAACTAAGAGAATCATATCGAGAAGTGAGAATAGATCATTTGAGGCTGTTGTTCTTTGACGGGTCATTTTTGTATGGGTCGACACCGGCTGTGTTGGACAGATCTGAGGTTTTTTTGTCCAAAATATTTAATTTTCGTAAGAACCTGGTGCGCAAGTTATTGTTATAAAATCACCTTTGTTCAGTAGTATTTTTAGTTTGAAAAATATACTAATGATTTTTCATAGACTTGGGAAGTATGGTGGAGCGGCTGGATACTTTTCATCACAACAACCCGCGTGGAGGCCACAGAGAGGGCTCCCAGAACGTGCCATTTCCGTTCTTAAAACATGGCTTTTTGATCATTTCCTTCACCCGTAACTCTCTTTAACTTTTTCTCTGTTTTTAATATTTATGCATGCAAATTTGCATTCTTTGAGACCCGAACAGGATACCTTGTGTCATGTTGGAGCTTTGAAGAATTGACACATCCAACACTTGAAACATTACTTCTATTACATTTTCCTTTTAAAACGCTTGCATTTATTTTGATCTTATTATGTGAAGGTACCCTTCGGATGCAGATAAGCATATGTTGGCAACACAAACTGGCTTAACCAGATCAAGGGTTATAATGGCCAATTTTTGTATCAACCGTTTATCGGTTTGAGGATGCTATTACACAAATCATCTACACCATCCCACCAGCTCACTTTTACACGAGGAGAATGTTGGAGATTTGAGTATTACTGTTACAAGAGATGTAGCAGATGCAAGCACAAAGATTGATGGTAAAAATGACGGGAGTCGAGTTCTTGGATTGTCACAAGAGGAGCTTGCTAAAAGAAATTTGATTAAAGGAGTAAAGCAGACGAGAGTGCAACCATTCATGTTAATATTTGAAATTATATGATGTTAATGCTTTTTTTTTTTTTTTTTTTTTTTTTTTTTTTTTTTTTTTTTTTTTTTCCTGAAATATGTTTAAAATCATGCAGGATACTTCCTACTTTAGGGACAGTGGTTGTTAGACACCGTGGTTATACGGCTGTTGTGAAAGTTGACGCTGAGGTAAATTGGGATGGAAAACCGATCCCTCGGGATATTGACATTGAGGACCAACCTGAAGGAGGCGCTAATGCTTTGAACGTGAATAGGTTATATATGCAGGTTTGGGCAGCTTATCAAAGTTAATTGGGCATACACCAGTAGCCAGAGAGAAGATACACCAGGGAAAAGTAACTGAAGCACCAGCGATCGGCATAGACCTGGGAACAACATACTCATGTGTTGATGTATGAAGGAATGTACGAATTGAAATCATTCCAAATGATCAAGGCAACTATTCAACACCGTCTGCTGTTGCCTTCCTTGAGACAGAACGGCTAATCGGCCAAGGAGCCAAGAACCAAGTTGCCATGAACCCTGCTAGCACAATATTTGGTCAGTCAATAAACTAAAGTTTCTACCTTTTTGCTAACCATTTATCAACCTTCGCTAACCATTTTTTGGTATCCCTGATCAAGCACTTTGAAAGGCATTCTAAAGACACACCAGTATATTCGTGTACCCACCAGGCCACCACCATTAGACCACCGAACTATTTAAATTAAAGTTTATTGTGATTTCAGGCGAGGGAGATCTTATCACCGGTGGAGATCTATATGCTGTAAGTCATAACATCCTC
Source organism: Artemisia tridentata subsp. tridentata (assembly GCA_021014915.2). NCBI lineage: Eukaryota > Viridiplantae > Streptophyta > Magnoliopsida > Asterales > Asteraceae > Artemisia > Artemisia tridentata. Next base: position 194,897,700 of record CP139503.1, on the reverse strand, counting down.
ATCTTTACCAATTTTTTTTTTTTTTTTTTTTTTTTTTTCATTTCTATCCAGAATCTTTTATTTGTTTTTAACGGTTAGTTTTCTTCTCATTTCTGTGCAGTCTGTTTTTGAGAACAGTTTAGTGGAACATCTCATTGCTCTACCTCCTGATGCCATTGGAAAAGTAACCTATGTTGCACCAGCAGCTGTTCAATACTCATTGCAGGTCTTTATATCAAACTTATTTTGCCGTCTTGACCACACTTTTAATATTATTCTCATGTTTGTATGCATATAAATGGGCATCTAACATGACTCTTTTTATGTTGATTTAGTTTCATTGGTGCGTATAATCTAGCACATGCATACCTATCTATAGTGTAGCAATCAATTGAGCGCTAGATGTGTATATTTTTATCATAGGAAAAAAAAGATGTCTTTTATGCATTCTGTAAATTGTTGACTCAACAGGCCTAAAAGCTCCTATATTAATTTGAATATCTAAGTTGGTTCATATAGATGTTTGTCGATTTAGATAGTGGACTACTGGACTATGAGTCTATGACAAACTAGGACACATTGTGCTAAATAAAACCTGTTATGGCTACTGCTGCCTAAAGGGTGTTTAGCTACTACTGTCTAAAAGGGTGTTAGTCCTGGTCACTCCTCCCCCATTATCCGAAACATTAATGAAATATGTGCACATCCTAAGTCGTATAATGATCCTTTGAAGGAAGAAAATTTTTCCCCTAAGATCTAATATCATGAGATTGTTAGCACAGGAACACAATCAACAACTCTACTAGCTTCAGTAGCACACTTGATCAGAGCAATTACTCATCCTCAGCTAATGGATCACCAATGAATGGCGTAGATTTTCTAAACTTGCTAATAGCTCTTTAGAATATGAGTCGATAGTCGTTGTTGCTACGACGAATCTTATTTTTTACTGGCTTATTATGATGTATAAGATGTTGGTATTTTTTTCAATCAAATATTGCAACTACAGAAAATATTACAAGACCAAAATGCTCATCGTGACGCGTTAGAACAAGCATTGGCCCATAAAGCGTCTTCCCTTGAGATTAAAAATCAACCTTCTATCCCAAAGGTAACCTTATATAGATTCTAAATAACTTTATAAACACAGCCAAATATTTTGTTCATTTTTTATGAATAGTTGCAGCCTGCTATAGAGCTTATTAAGGACATCGCGGTTTTGGAGAATGAAGTTTCACAATTAGAGCATCGAGTTCTACCCAAATCAATTTTGTAAGTTTCTCAACCTTAATTCATTATTAGATAATCTTATGTTTTTATTCAGTACAAAGCCTCAACATTATTTTAATAAAGTATCATTTTGTTATTTTTATGAAACACTTTTGATTTTTTCTTTCGGGTTTTTCATATTTGTTAAATTGATGGTGAAATAAAACATGCTGGAGATTGGAGCTGTGATGAGGATTAAAAATCTTAATCGGAAGAAAAATGGCACGTTCCTTTGTATTGTAACAGCAATGGCACATCTTTTGATCTTAATATTTAGGTGTGAATCGACAAATTCCTTCAATTCTGATTTTTAAGTTCACAACAGCAATAAAACGGTTCCAGAACTTAATGTGCAAGTAAGTAAACAACCTGCTATCTTTAAACCACCAGGAAATTCTATTTTTTGCATGTCATCTGCTGTTTGCACACTTGCAACGACAAGTTTGACAGCAAGCTCTTCTTTGCATAAGCATGTGATGCGTGAACAACCTGTTGTTATATGCACATGTAAGTAACACGAGTATTAGTATTAGGAAAAACCTTTGTTGGCACAAGAAGTGACAATTGTAGCACTTCGCATCCCAAACACCCCCTAGCGGTCCTTAAATATATTAGATTATTTGTGACTTAAATTGCTCATATATGTTTTATCTTATGGTCGGCCTTTTTACATTTTCTTTTTGTGAACATATAGTTCTGATAGTGAAAAAGCAAAAGGAAACGTGGGTCGATGTTTCTCCTTATTGTATATTTGAGCTTATCGATTACCTGATCCATTTCAGGATTTGTATAATGTCCTTAAAAAGCACTATATCGTGCCCAGACATCTGCTCATTAGTGGAACCCCTATTCAAAATAGCCTTACTGAACTATGGGCACTCATGTAGTTCTGTATGCTTTCAGTCTTTTGGTCATTGGAACGGTTTTTTTTTTCTACATTTAAGGAAGGTAGCGATCACTTTCAGGTCTGCTCTTGCTCATACTAAATTTCTATCATCTGCTTGCAGCTCATCTAGACACAGAGACAAAGAGGATATTGGTGGGGAACAAATTTTATTTGGACAAAATTAGATCAGTGAGTGTCGAAGAGTTATCAGTGAACATGTTAGGTCTTACGAACAATGGTGATGATGATTCAAGGCAAAACCAATACAAATACTTATGCTACTCTTTAGTACATAAAACACTTCCACTTATGATAAAAGATGCATAAACACATAAATTTTGGCAATATAACATAACTAACCCTCAAAGTTTGTCAATTATGATAGTCAATTATAATTCTTATATAATTGTTAATGTTTATATAACGATTACTTAGCATCCTTATTTCTCTATAGACAAATTCTCTCTAGACAAATATGACAACGATATTCATAAGTCATGCTCGCCCAGTGCATTCAATATAAAAATTGGTACGTTTATATCTTATTTTCCGTTAACTTAATTTTTTCAACAATATTCATAAGTCTAGCCAGTCCATTGGACGGGCCAATTTTCTACATGTCCACTTATCCAGCCATTATCATCAAAATAATAATTAAGCACCCGTCCTTAAAAATGAAATTCTGTTAAGCAACACCATCAAAAGAAAAATTATAAGTCATGCCCGCCCATCGGGCGGGCTTAGAAATCTAAAACATATAATAACCAATACTGTATCTTTATAAAATGATATTCGTACATGACTAAAATACAATCTAAATTTATTCTAAAAAACAATCAATAGTAATAATAATAATAATAATAATAATAATAATAATAATAATAATAATAATAATAATAACGACAATAATCCTATTATAAATATAATTGAATTGTATATATGCATTATTTTCCGTGATCGAATATTATCCAAAGAATAATTACAAGTCATACATGTCTCTAAGTAATCATAGACCTGAACTCAAACTCCCCTTTATTTGTAAGTTTTCTTTCAGTTAACAAAATGAGTAATCAAATTGTGTTTTTTTTCATGATATTAGCTATAAAACAATTTACCATTTTATTTTTTAAGAACCTGTACTTTATTTATTGATCTTTGACACTTAAAGGGTTTGTGTAGGTTTATCATCCTATTCATGATCAATCATTTTACCTAACATTGGAGCATAAAAGGAAGCTAAAAGAGGAATATGGTTACTAACCTTTTTTTTTTTTTTTTTTTTTGCAATGAGCACTGTTGATATAAAAACAAATGTTTCTTAACATGTTTCACCTGATGAGATGTGAACATTTTAGGTGTGGAACCATGGGCATTTGAACAACGTCTGGGAGAGGCGGTTTTTATTCCTGCTGGATGTCCGCACCAAGTGAGAAATCTTAAAGTAAGTACCTTTTTTCCTTTTCATATGTCTCCAGCTACAAGCCCAATCCAAGTGTTAATAAGTTCTCATCGAGAACTATGGCAGTACTGAGCATGTAAGTTAAAGTACATTGAGCTGTAAATAATGAGTTTTTGCCCCTATGCTAATTGCTACATACCATTTTGCTTAAAATACTAGACCCTCTTCAATGAGTGCATGTTTTTCCTTTGACCAAAGATGTTACCATACTCCCTCTTAGTCCCTTACAAGAGTATACTGTAGGAGAAAAGATACGTAGACATTTTGCAGCCATTATTGACACAAAAGTTCCATAAGATATTATTAGAAAGTCAGTAGCAAGCATGCTTGGTCGGAAAAAAACCTGTTACAGCTGGTGTAACATGCATATAACGTTTTCTTGTGATGTTTTGTGATGTTTTTTGAATGTGTAGAACATGGCTAAATTGAAGCATGCTATCATCATTCACGGTATTTGAAAAAAAAAGGTTTCTGGATGGCAAACTTATAGTCCAAAATGGGCCGCGCTTGAAGTACTCATGTCTCATACCATGATGCCACCATGCCAGATGTATACCACCAGATCCACCACCACAAGGAGTGGCCAGCAAAGGTTCACCCAACGCCAAACAGTGAGTTTAAAAAAGCAATTTGATACGCTTCAACGAAGGCTTATGCAGAGACAAAGCCAAAAATTAAATAAAGATTTGCTAAGCGAACAACAAATGAGTCCATGGTCTCACAACATTTTTTTTTATATTCACACTTTGTATATTTTAATTATTCTATAATTGTTAACTTTCATTTATTTTCGTTGATAATGCATTCAATATAAAAATTGGTACGTTTATATCTTATTTTTCGGTAACTTATTTATTTCAACGATTGCATTCAATATAAGAATTGGTATGTTTATAACTTATTTTTCCCAACGATATTCATAAGTCTAGCCCGCCCATCGGGCGGACCATGCAAACGATATTTATAAGTCATGCCCGCCCATGGGGCGTGCCATGAAATATCGAAGATTAAATTCGTTTTTTCATGGTATATATGCATACACATTGAAGAATAACATTTAATAAAGAGCAAGCTTATAAAATTCCAACTACTAAAAAAAACAACGAAAATTATAAGTCATGCCCGCCCGATGGCTTAGCGACTAATAAACACAAACAATTTGACAAACGTTGGTACTATTCTTTTAAAAATCTTTGTATAATAAACAATTTTTAACACCAATATTTAGCTAAACAAAAAAATGTAAACGATAATTATAAGTCATGCCCGCCCATCGGGCGGGCTTAGAAAGCTAGTATATATATATATATATATATATATATATATATATATATATATATATATATATATATATATATATGTGTGTGTGTGTGTGTGTGTGTGTGTGTGTGTGTGTGTGTGTGTGTGTGTGTGTGTGTGTGTGTGTGTGTGAGTATATATATATATAACACTTGCGCATTTTAAGCAGTGAATACTAGCACAGATGTTCCGTTACGTATTCCCACCGTACATTTTTACCATGAGCCACCGTCATAAAGAACGTCAACAATAAATTGTTTCAAAATATATTTTACCACTCAGCAAGCAAGAAATACATGAGCACTAGTCAAGCGTAAACTTTTCAAATAAAATAAGGACACCTGAGACACGAATATTTCGCTAAGACTTACCGTACTGATTTTGGTTGTCTGTCGGCGCGGTTGCATTATTTTGTTGATCAGCAGATTGCTGTTATTGAAAGGTGAGTTTATAGCCCCATATTTTTATACGATTCTGTTTTATAAGCTTGGGGTGAGGAACATGCAAAACTATTTTCATGGACCAAAAATGAATTTTGTTTTTGCTTACACACTAATATGCAGAAACCTAAGTTTAGCTGAATCCCATTTGTGCCCACTATCATCTACCGTTAATTCCTTTCTAGGAAGACGTTTGGTATAAATAGATCTATTGGGGATGACACCCCCGTTCGGTTGGCTCGGCATAGCCAAGGCGAACGTATACCAATCGAATAATAGTCCGAGTGTCTGGGGATTAACACTCGCGGGCACCCCCTTTTTAGCTAAGCCCAGTCGAGCCCGTGGCAATGTCATAGGTCGGCGAGATGAGGCTTAGTGTTTGCATAGCCGAGTAGTGTGTATTTACTGAATTGTTTGATGATAGTGCTTATGGTCCATATATGCTATTTACTTTAAACCTATGAACTCACCAGCGTTAGCTGACTTTTAGCATGTTTTTCTCAGGAAACTGAGGTGCGTTTAGCCGAGTGCAGAGCATGGCGACGGTCGTAATAAGTGATGGAAATGTTTTTAATGCGTTTACTCTGACAGTTGGACCTTTTATTTAAATGGGCTTCATTTTCATCTGAAATGGATTTTATGTAACGCTACATAATTTGACTTATGTAATATATTTTAAAACGGATCTTTAATCCGTTCCCTATATCTTGTGTTATGATTATCAACCTCGTAGCACCCCAAAGTGTATGCTTCCGCGAATATTGTGATTTTGGGGGTGTTACAAAAACCTTTTGCGTGGACGCAATCATCGCACCAAGTTTTTGACGCCGCTGCCGGGGAATAGTTACTGTTTAGGTTCAATTTCTATCTCGTTTAGTTCTACTCTCTAGATTCCTATCAAGTGAGATTTTTATTTTCTTTTTATTAGCTTTCTTTAGTCTAACTTTTCTTCGTTCCCTTTGTTCGTATCCCTTCATTCGCCATCATGGTGGGTGAAGCCATCTTTGAACCTATCAACCAACAACACCAAGCTCCACCAAACCAACAACAACAACCAAACCAAGACCCATCTTGAGCCCGTACTCTAGGTGAGTACTCCCGACCTAGCCACCAAGGCTATCGAAACACCATTGAGCTCCCCCAAAGAGCCAATGTGTCTCCCTTGCGATCCGACACCATCCAGTTGGTGCAAAGCGGATGTGCATTCCATGTACTTCATTCCGAAGATCCAAATCAACATCTCAAGGATTTCCTCAAAATTGTAGATTCCATAGACCTTGATGTTGGAACTCAAGAGACGACACGGTTGCGTCTCTTCCAATTCTCTCTACGTGACCAAGCTAGTCAATGGCTAGAGCGTTTACCCGCGGGATCCATCACATCTTGGGATGATCTCACCTCTCGTTTCCTTGCTCAATTCTTCCCACCGGGGAGAACTAAAAAATTAAGGAACGACATCTTGATGTTCCAACAACGTCATGGTGAAACTCTTTATGAAGCGTGGACTCGTTTCAAGGACTTACTCCAAAAAGTACCTCATCACGGCATTGATATTTGGATTCAAGTCCAAATCTTCTATGATCATGTCAACTATCTCACCAAGCGTGCCATTGATCAAGCGGCCAGCGGTAAATTACGAGAGAAAGATGCTAAGGAATCATGGGACATCATCGATGAACTTGCCTTTTACAGTAACGAATCATGGGATGATCCTCGTGGTGTGAACAAATTGATCAATGTAGTCTCGTCACCTGACAAAGCCTCCAACCTCTCCAAAGAAAAACTTTGTGAACTCGAAAAAAGGGTCGATTACCTACTCAAAAATCAAAGGAAACCGTTAAAACCCAATCAAGCGACGGTCAATTCCATCTCGAACCAAAAATACATCCCTTTGTCTGAATCACCCCATAGAGAAAACGCAGAATCTTTTCGAAAATACGCACGTTCTCCTTTGTTCGAATAACCCGAATTTTGAGGTTCAAATGAGAGAATATTTGTCAGCACATTCTGAAAGGTTGGCTAAATTTGAAGAAGCCGTCTATAAACAATGAGAGGAGATGCAAGAGAAGATGGCGGAGATGATGAGCTTGCTTAAGGAATACACCAAGATGAAAGCTCCGAAAAAGGTGTTGGTAAAAAAAGAAGGTAACGCTCCAATCACCAAATTTGTCAATTCTATATCAATTGTCCACAAGGATGACAATGGGGTTGAAGAACAAGCAAGCAATGAGGTGAATGATGATGAGACCGATGTAAACATGGTCGATGCCGGAGATAGCGAATGAAAGGAAGTCGTCAATTGTATGCCGTGTTTAAAGGAGGAGAAGAAGACAACCCGAGATGTAGGAAAAAGGGTGTGTAAGGGAAATTGAGGAAACACCAAAGTCTCAACCTTTAGGTTATTACTTAAAACACGACATCAATAAGATAACTATTAATAAATGGATAAACAATTATAGGTATATCAACCCATCACGAAAAGCTTTTAAGGAAAAGATGGAATATGATACGTTACCCGCAGGACCCTTATACGAGAGTCTTCTTAAGAGGAAGGTAGCTAAGAAACAAATGGTTTATGGGAATTTCGAAATACCTTGTAGCATAGGTGATTTACAGTATATGGATGCATCAGCCGATCAAGGTTCTGAGGTAAACCTAATGCCTCTATCGACCTACCTTAAGATGACTAGTGATAAACCGGCTAATACTAACGTTAGGCTATCCTTAGCAAATCACTCTTATGTATACCCTATAGGAATAGCAGAAGATGTGTTGGTAAACGTAGCAAGTTTTATGTATCCGGTGACTTTCTAATTGTTGATGATGAGGAAGATGAATATATGCCCTTAATCTTAAGAGCACCATTCCTTGCAACGGAAAGAGCTACCATCAAATGTGGAGATGGAGTAATTATACTTAAGGGGGGTAAAAATAAGATTACATTCCACATGGTTCCACGTTATATGAGTAAGTATAAGAAAAAGAGGAAACTTGACGTCGATTTCGCGACACCCCATAATCATGTCAAGCAAAAAATCCTTTCATGGGAAGCAAGGATTAAGAATTACAAGGAACTTGAGACGGAGAATGAGAAATGGAAAGGTGGGGATTCTAAGGAGCAAAACACAGCGGGGCATCATTACTTCTTGTATAAGAATAGGAACGTTGAGAACATGACGGAGGATAGAGTCACGTATTAGGGCATGACTTTGAGTCTAGCTACAAGACTCGTTAATAAAGAAAAGCGCTTCTTGGGAGGCAACCCAAGCTTTTTAATTGTTTGTGTATTTGTTTTTATTTTGTTTGATTTCATATATATGTTCCATCTTTATTTTTTTATATTTCATGTTTCGAATATAATTTGTGAAAATGCTTTATTTTGTTTTTAACCTCGTCTTAACTACATATTAAGAGAATTTACAAAAAGATAAGTGTAGGGAAGATCATATTTGTTTAAAAGAACGAATTCGAACATGAAAGATGACAAGTAATGATTAGCATATATTTATGTGACTGTTTAGAGTCAAATGCTTGTATCGAGTCACAATGAATGTTCTGCAGTTTTTCCAGGTTTTAATACTCAGATTTTCTCAAAAATTTTCCAGAAACAAAATGTAAAAATATTGTCAGGTCATACCTGACGACGTCAGGCACTGTAGCAGCACAGTTTTTCATATTATTGTTTTTCTGCTAGAATTGAAATTTTTGAAAAATTTTAAGAATTTTAAATTTCCAGGAATCTGTAGACATTTATTTTGAAAGCATTATATCTTACTTTGCTTTCTAGTTTAATTTTAATATATATAGTGTTTACCGCCGATTTTATGCGAGGTTTTGTGTTTCGTTTTCTTAGTGAATTGCAGGTTATATTTGACAAGAAGATGAAAGTATACATTGGAAATGAAGCTTATCATGTTTGTTTTCTTGGAGGAAGATCTAATCATGTTTGCACATCGTCCATGCCGAGAAAATCAGGGGAGTATTAGTTTCTTTCTCTATTTTATTTTCCCGTTATCATAACTTTGATACTTTTCAAGAACATTGGGGACAACGCTCAATTTAAGTGTAGGAAAGGTAAAATGGGATACCTTAGAAACTATAACTTCGCTTGATATTTGTTTTGTCTTAGAGTAAATGTGTAATAAAACTAAGAAAGATACTTGTTAGGGCAATTTTTGCACCAAATTTAATTTTTTTTACAACATATAGGAGTGAAACTTTAGTTTTAATAAGCGTCTCATGGATAGTAATTATATAGCTAGCACAAAAACCCTTCCACTCGAAAATTTCCACCCAAAAAATGTGAGGTTCGCCTTCAGATATATAGGAAAAAGCATTCACCTTTAATGCTTATGAGTGTACCGGTAGTATATAGATTCTAGAACTTGCTTTTGTGATGCATCCCGAGATCGCTAGTGAGACTACATTCGTGTAGTTAGGATTTACTAAATGATAAGAGGCATTAGGATAACCCTTGTTTTAAACCTGTATTATAATTACGTTGGCTACATTGGTCAAGTAATTTTCCCACACCCTTGTGATGTACTCATCTTTAGTACACGATACACCTAGTACACCCCTCAGAGCCTATCTTTTTTGCGATTCTCGTGATATTTCGGTGGATTCTGAAATATTAATGAAGAACATTATTTACAATCCACCCCTAAATGTACACCCAAATCGCCTTAGCCTACCTTGTATGCACTCACTTTTAGTGCATTATTGTTATTTGTTAAACCCTTTGTCAATTATCTAATCGGTTACATGGTTGCTAAGTCGAGTCATATCTTGTAAATACAGTTTTAAGATGATTGGGACCCATGGGTAAAAGTACTAGTTGTTATGTAGTAATGGGGAAAAACGTCAACGATTATTACTATTAATACAAATATCGTCTAAAAAACGTTATTTATATTTTACGATCTTTGCTATATTTTGTTAATGACAATTATAAACTTTATTTTTAGCAAACCATAAATATAGTTAAGTCTTTTAAATTTATAGTCACAACCTTTTCATAAACTCATAACATCATCTACATGCTACATATATGATCACTAGTATATACATGTCACATACATTTACTTTTTACATTCATATTCATTTACAAGTTACATACATTTACATTTTAATTCTAAATTTGGAAATTATACAATGACATCATGGCATGCATCACTTTGATATCTTTAGAAGATTTTGAAGATCATATGAATATCTTGGATTGATCTTTACTCAAAGAAAAGATATGGAAATATCTTGGTTAGATTTGGGAAAGATATTAGGAGATTTGCTGTCAGGCTCCCACGGAACCAAACAGCATAACAGACGGATCCTTAAATTTGGATCCGTCCCATCCGTGGTTTGCCAAGGCAGTTGGACTATAAATCGCAAGCCACACATTCATGTTTTCTCATCACTCATAAGCATAAACAACATCATTCATTCTTTCATTCATTACTAACCCATTCATATTTCATTCTTAGTGATCTTTCTTTTGTAGCAAAGAGATCAAAGCATCACAAGCTTCAACAAAGCGTTGCAAGACTTGTTAGATTAGTCATAATGTGAATTTGTTGTTTTTCACACATCATTATTTGTACCAAACATTCATATACCTCAGTAGTGATCGGTTAGTATTTTAGTCCTCAAAATACATAGAGTATCGGGAGTGGTTGTGCCCTTGTAAAAGAACTCGGTATTTAGATTTGTACCAGAAAAAGTGTAAGCGACGTTTGTAAAGGTTTTCTCTGCCGAGAAGGGAGCTTGTTTCTTAGTGAAGAAAAACTCTCAAGTTGGAGGCTCGAGGAGTGGAGTAGGGCAAGGAAGAGAGTCCTTGTAGACCGAAGCACTATAAACATCCGTGTTGTGGTTTGATCGTTTCTTTCTTTACTTGCATGTTATATATTGTGTTTATTATTCGCGTTAGTTGAAATCACAATAAGTATTCAAAGCAAAAGAATTTTAAAACGGTAAAACTATTCAACCCCTTCTAGTTTTCCACAATTGGCATCAAGAGCTACGTTACTCAAGATTTTTAAAATATATTGTATTTTAAAACTTGGAACGATCCATGGATTTTGAAATTTTCAAAGAAGGGAAATTGATCCGATGGAATCAACACGTACTTTTCATCAAAGATTTACAAATGAAATATGTAAACCCCGAGTCGTTATCCCCAACGAAGGTTTGAATGGAATTCATGATCTCGATTCGTGAAACGTGTGATGAATAGTGAAAACAAAGAGATTTTTGGATTTTTAACTAAAATAATGAAATTTTAACCAAACACATTTAAATAAACTAGGAAACAATTAATCTAGAACACACAAGGCCAAAAACGAAAAGAAAAACTAAACACGCGTTTAAACCGGGAAATCCCAAGCCTAAAATGAGAGATCTAAGAAATTTTAACTCTACAGGTACAAATCTATTTTTCTTAAGTCCTAAATGATAAAAGAAAATTTTAGAAAAAAGAATTATATTTTTTTGGCTATTTAATTAATTATTATGAATTAAAAACAGTTTAAACTAAATAAATTCGAGAAAAATAGAAAATGAACAGTGAAAATTCTCAAAAATTTTCAGAAAGTCTATTAAGCTAATATTAACCTAGGAAAAATATAAAAACTGAAAAAGCTACTCAAATAAGCTACGAAATAAGCAAATAAGCATTTATAAGCTAAAAGAGACAAAACTAGTATAAGAATAAAACTAGGGAGATAATACACCAAGCATAACTTGGTGCATCTGGTTATGGGGTGTGTGTTTGAGGCGCATGTATGCTATCCGAGAGGTCCCTGGTTCGATTCTCACTCACACCCCATTTTTATTTTTCATTTTTTTTCTTTAAAAGCTTAATAAGCACACGAAAACAAGCTATTTTTATAAAAACAACAATTTATGAAAACTTAAAATAAGCACAGAAAAAGCAGATTAAAATGGCCGCTTATAAGAGACTTGATTAAATTTATTTATTTATTTATTTATTTTTCTTTTTGAAACATATAAAAATATTTAACTTTTGAAAAGAGAATATTTTTAATACTCACTGAATAAGCCAGAAATAAGCAATGGAAGGCTGATCAGTGGACTTTACTATGAAATAAGCTAAGGCTAATGTGCTAAAGGGCTAATAAGCTACAAATAAGCTACGGGAAACTTGAAAAAAACTAGGTAACTATAAATAAGCTAAAATGCAAACTAAAATAAGCCACAAAAGAGGAAATAAGCACTGAATCCAACTAAATAAGCAAATGGGCTGCTGATATACCTATGGTGCAGGGCAGAAATGTTAGTTTTCAAGCCATGATAAAGCACTCCAAGAAAAATCTTAAAATTCTAAAAAAAATAGGAATAGCTAGATAAGCTGGCCAACTAGCTCTATGCAAAATTTGAGCTTATAACAACTTAACATGAGTAAATTAAAAATCAACAAAATGGGCTGCATTTTTTGAAAATCCAAAAACTAAGTCTGCTATTCTAGTAAAGGCTGATTTTGGCTAACTATTGACCAAGGCTTAAGGGAATAAACTAGTAACTAAGAATTGACTAAATGGACAACATGGAACCAAGAAATTGCACAAGAAAAGCTCAAAATAGCTTATTGCTATTTTGAGCTTATCTACTCAGTTTTAAGCCTCAATTTCCCACAATCCTACTTAAGTCCGTAAAATCTATCAAATAAACTTTAACTACCTTAAAAACAGCTTCATTCTATCAAATTAAGCCAGATTGAAAGTCTTAAAGTGGCACATGAACAGTTGGTCACCATTTGTACCCGTTTTAACCCATTGCAAGTCTTAAACCAAACACCCCTTAAACTAGCTGTTTAGGAATTTTAAACTAGAACTAAACAAAATAAGCTAGGATTCTTACTCATTACTGACTTACTAACTAAATTATACCCTAATTATCAGTTTTCAATGGGAAATAAGCACTTAAATAAGCTGAGGTAATATTGACTGTTTAAGGCTTATTTAAGCTAAAAATGGGAAAAACTAACTTAAGCTCTAACAACCTATCTAATTAAACTCAATTAACATTAATTAGATCAAATAAGCACAGAAAATGAAAATAAGCACTAATAAGCTGATGAATAGTACCTGTTGACTTTTCTTGACTTTTTGGAAATTAGAAATTAACACTGAATGAATACAAGTGAAACTTACAAAAAGCTAAAAATAGCTTAAATATGCTTATATGAACAGAACAGAAGGCTTTAGCATGTAAACAACAATTAAATTTGAACTACTGAGTTATCATTAAAACTAGAATTTAAACTGAATTGATACAAGACTTGGGAACTGAAATTGAAACTGAAATTCAGATTACAAGGACATGAAATTAAGCTAAAATTATAAGACTTATCCGAATTTCAATTTAATAGCTAAATTATACTACTCCTAAATTATACTAAAATCTACTACCCCAAATGTGTGAGTGAAAGGTCTTTTATATCACTCCATAAGCTTCTCTCAGCTCCTTTGACAAATCCCAACAGTTAGATTGGCTTTAAATTGATCCTAGCCCTTGAATTGATTTTGGCGGGAAATTAGTATAAGTGGATTTCCAGCTGGATTGAGTCACGTGAAATGGTAAACATGTGAAGGAGTAGCTGGAGGGGGGATGGAGTGTGGCAGAGGAGAAGCATGGGATGGTGTCAGGGGAGGACATGGATAGTGGTTTTGGCAGGCAATGGTTTGGGGGAGAGTGGTTTTGACTGGGTGTTTGACTTTTCTGGTTTTAGCTAAAATAAAAACGGGGTAAAGGTTTTTAGATTGGGCTTGTGTTTATGATTGGGCTGGATTTAGGGAAAAATAGGTTTATTAGTTTAGGGTAAAATGGGATAAAAGGGTTAGTTAATGGTTTAGGTAATTTTAGGTTATGGGTAATTAGGTGAGGGTAAATGGTGAAAAGTAATTTTTGGTTTTCGGTTCGTTTTTCCAAGCTCGTCCAAATGCCATATCCCGGGTTAGCTTTTGACTCCGTCTTCACATGATGCTCAAATGGTGTCGAGTCGATCCAAGAATGTGCGTTTTTGCTCTTTTTCCCATCCAAACTCGGTTTTGTCCACTTTTGCCTTGTTTTCAATCTTTTTTACCTGAAACACATAAAAACACAAACCAAGGATATTTGCAACAATATTTGGTCTATTAGGGCGTTTTTGGTCATTTTTGTGTCTTACATGGGCATAATGTAAAACCCTAAATTTACATTCGTTTGAAATTCCCATTTTGCCCTCAAAAATTTTAAATTTTTAAGAGTATACAGAAATTATGCAAGAATGTTATAAATTTTAACTTAAGTAATGGCAAGTTAAAACACGAGAACTATACATCGTACAAGCCACAACTAGCCTTATAAAAATACAACACAGATATATAACATGCACGCCCAAGATTTAAAAGAGGCGATTTGGTCATTAAACCCTCCCTTAATTTCGGTATTATCACATTCACATCAACCTTAAAATATGTCAAACAACCCAATCAATCATTAATAATAATATAAACTTGCCTTGTGAAACTTCTCGATCTCAATCTATTAATAAACGACATTCACTTGCCCCATTCGACATTAATAATAATATACACTTGCCCCATTCGAATGCATAACTCATGCCATCAAATAAACTATAAAACACACCGTCCAATGCTTTCATGCGCCTAACCATGCATTCAAATTGCTTTCATGCGCCTAACCTATGCTCATTTATATGACATGTTTGAAGTAGGGATGATAAGAGTTGACCGAAATATAATTGGAAGTTATGAATAGAATAAACCATATTCAATACCCCCCTAAAAACTCGTCCTTTCCAGCCTTACCTCTTCAATTTATATCAACTAGATTAACACCTTTACTTCTTATGCTAAACCCTAATGTACAAACACATAACGCTGCCTCTTTTTATCTCCATGAGGAAGTAATTCGTGGTGGTGTAAAGAGCACAACAGGGCCATGTTGATCGTGGTTCTGTGCTGGTTCAAGGGTGGTTGTTTTGCTTCGAACCAGGTTGGGTTCGGGGACTCTTGTTCTTGTTTCGTCCATCGCTATTCAACACAAAGGGCTTGGTTTGTGTGACGTTAGTCTCGGTTCGTAGGGAGTTTTGGCCCTGGTTCTTACGTTCTAGTTTTTCTTGATCGCGAGTGTGACTCGAGTGTGGTTTTGGCTGTGGCTTGAAAGGGTGTTTGGCGGAGTTGCTTCAGTTAACCATACGAGTTGTGGGTCGATCATGGCGGGCTGATTTTTGTATTCGAGTTGGTGGTTCATTCGTACTACTTCTGTCGTTCCTCTAACCCGATCCAAGGTATTCATTAAAACTCTATTCGCGATAATACCCTTTATGATATACAATCAACAGACACGAAAACCTAAACGTAAAACATGGCTCGTAACCTATTTTCCTTGTATCGTGATTATAATTTAAGATGAACCATATGTCGTATGTGGTGTTTTCTTGTGTCGATCATGCCGCCTTTTCGACCCCCCTAAACATAACATAGATCGCACCCTATTTAACCTGTGACTCGACTACTTGACGAAATATGAAAAGAAAAAGAAACCTTGTTATACGAATGTTATGAAAGTTCTGTGCATGGGGTCAAACATAATTGTTTTAAAAATTGTTAAGATTTGGTGGTATAAAGTTTAATCGTGGTTACATACCACCTAATGTTTACCAGTCACATACACACACATAGTATTTTTTCGAAGGGTAAATGACGTGATTATTAAAGGGTAACATAATAGGGTTGTTTGTCTCATGTTATGTCTAGTTATTTGGAAGGGGAAATGGTGTGCTTGTGTTGGTGTCGAGAAATCTTGAGTTGTTAATGCTCAAAATATGTTTGTGTCCTTATTATTTTTGGGTCGTTCATGGGGTGTTTAAATATATGTCGTGAAAGTGCATTTTCCTGTGTAAACCGTTTGGTTAAAACGAACTCGAGAACATGTTATTATAAACTGTGAAACGGAAAAGTCCTAAACCGGTCGTTATGAAATTAGTTTACATTTTAAACCCAAAGTTAAATATTTGGCGTATTAAACCTTAAACTTGGATAATTTACATATATAACCATGAACCCTACTAGATTGACATATGTAACCCTAAACTACTATTATTGTCATTATTAACCTTTAGGTTGATTTAATTGTAATTTATAACCCTAAAGTATTAGAACTTACTAATTCGGGAAACTTGCTAAAAATGGAAAGCCGACTAAAAGGAGTAATCTGATTTAAAATGAGTTATTAATAAGACAATCACGAATTTGTGTAGATTCGCTGAAGATGGAGTTTGCTTCCGGTCTTTATGTTTCTAGTTGTGTTTCACTTGCGGTTTAAGGTACAGATATTCTGACCTTTTCTTTTAAGGTTTCTCATGATCTCTTTCGTATTCTGATCCGTTAATTTTCTGAGTTGATTGCTATGATTCCCTTTCGCTTGAACCTTCTCTGTTGATCCCATTTGATATGACCTCTGATATGAAGCTATGTTATCAAAACCTTTTATAATTATGCCTTGAAAATGTTTTGAGAAAAACCATTTTAAAAAGATGTTTATCAATGAGGCGAAACCACTTTTATATAAAATGTTACTAACTTTTGTGAATACTATATTTGGAAGACTATTTTTTATGAAAAACCGTTTTGAAAGATTATTTTTATGAAAACTACTTTAAAGGATCGTTTTATGAAAATCATGAATAAAGGATTGTTTTAAAAAGGGCTTTTGATAGAAACTTTTGAAATGAACTGTTGTTCGGAACCCTGACTTGATTATTTAATATGTACTTTGATCTGATAAACTCTGAGTTGGACCTTTGATATTACTTCTGAGATATTGAGATGCACCTTCTGATACATGACCTGTTGATATGACATTCTGTTTTGATATTGAGACCTGACTCTTAGTTTGATACCCGAGCCATTTCTGTTTACCTAGCCAGGAAGGTAACCTGGCCATGTCTTTGATGCACCATTGGCATGACTCATGTGTGGGTGAGTGATTTCTTACACCGTCCCTTTTATATTATCTACTATGGCCATTATGATTGTGAGTTTATGATTGTGAGTTGGGGGCGTATGGGTTGCAATCCTAGATTTGTCTGTTTAGTGGATTTAACTATGACTGTGAGTTTATGATTTTGAGGTGATTGGTACTGTGTGCTATACATGCCCTTCACATTTTCTAGGAGCTGATCACTCCATTATTATGATACATGAGGTCACCCCTCATATTATCTGGTTGCCTAAGAGGTATTCCCCTCTAACTGTGAGATTATGATTATGAGTATGATATGATATGTTTCTGGGCTCGTGGTGGATTACTATCCCTTTTCTCTTTCCTTTATACTTATTCATTGACTTATCCCTTAGACCATATTACATCAGTTTGACCTTTGTTTCTGTTACTCGGTACTATTCTCTATTACTGTTTGTTATCGTTATATCTGTTCACTGAGCTCTCGTAGCTCAGCCGCATTTCTTTTCCTGCGGCAGGTTTTTAGTAAGAAGTTGAGAATGGGTGGAGAGTACCTGTAGACTTAGAAGACTGATAGCTATTCTGGATTTAGAAGTGATTAGAAGTTATTATTGTTATTTCGGAATTTGTATTTAGTGGAAGTTCATTTGTAACCTTATAGTATCTGCATTTCATTTGTAACCTTTGAGTATTCTTGTATTGCTATAGATGTATGCTTTGTTTGATCTGATATGAAACCATCATTGTGATATCTTTACCCTTGTCGGGTTGGGGTGTTACACATAAAATGATGAGTAAATAGGCACTCATCATCCCCCCACACTATCAATTGCTAGTCCCTAGCAATCCGATCATATAAAGTAATGACAGGATCAAAAGAATACCAAGTACACCCCGTTTTGACTTTTTATTCAATGCAAGAAATTTAAACTAGAACAAAAATAAATAACATGCTTGATTTCCAAAAATGGTATCATGGAACGGGATTCACACAAAATGGGTGTCTCCAGGGAATTGTAATCGTCATCATCTTTTTTATACTCCCAACTAAGCTTAAACTCAATGTGCAAATGTTTTTGTAAAATGCTAACACTACTTATACTAATAATCTATGTAAGCCGAAACTTAACTTTTCACTCCCACAATTTATTCAAGTTAGGTGACTGTGCTCATTTTCAAAATTTTGATCACAAAAATCGACGTTTTTATAAGACTTTGACTAATACTAGTTGAAAGATAGATTTAAAATTTATAAAAAACAAGTTTCAAAACTTTATTCAACACATACATTTTTTTTTACTTGTGCAACATAAACTAACGGAGTTTCACGGGAACCAAGACCTTACACCTTCCGGAATAAAGGATCCAAGGGCCGTTACAACGGAGAGTTCCAAGACTCTAAACATTCCTGAAATGAGGATCCAAGGGTGTTAGACCAAGACCTCACACATTCCTGAATTAGAGGTCCAAGGGCCGGTGTAAGAGGGTAGCCAAGACCTAAACGCCTTCCGGAAATAAGGATCCAAGGGCCGATCTTGAACCGTAGCTTTTTTAGCACATACATTTATTACTTAACTTTTTCAACTGTCAAGCAACGTCTCACTTTCATTTTGCATTACTATGACATATGCTTGTTCCGAAGTTTAAATAAAGCTTTGAACTAGTATTTTTCAAAATCGTATAAAAAAATGATTTTGTGTGTTCAAATGTTTGAAAATAAGCACTTATTAAGTCAGATTAGTTATCTCCTGGGAGGAAAAGCCATAGATTACTTATATAAGCTCTAAAGAAAACCAACTATTCTACGCTTAGCATTTTCATTTGCACATATCGTAAAACCTTAGCCTAATCGTTAAGGAAGTAGCCAGATCAACACTCTGGCAGAGTCGGGATTCCCTTTGTTCTAACCTAATCAAGACTAAACACTTTTTTTCTTTTTTTCTTTTTTTGGTGCAAAGCACTTCTTTTTCATGCAATTTTTTGTTATTCAAAAACGACAAAAATTTTAAAATTTTTGCCAAAACGGGGGTACTAGGGCACTAGAAGGTACATATGTGACAAAAATCCCGAGAATTCCTCCCCCACACTTAGAATTGAATATTGCCCTCAATATTCAAAGTACCGGCTATTATGCCGACACTTAGAACGTAAAAAGGTAATACTAATAGCCAAGTGTGTGAAAGAATTCTCTATTTTCACAAACAGGATTAAAAAGATATCCCTAGATAAACGTTAGCAAAAAGATCGGATATTGGGCGGCTGGATTGAAAACAGGCGCATCAATCATCAGGATCTAAGGGAAACCTGCAAACAATAGCAAACAACACACAAAACAAAGCACAGTAGAGGAATTCCCCCACACTTAGTGTCAGAAAATAGAAAGAAGTCAGAAACATGGGTTGTCACCCATGTGGTGCTAATGTTTTTGTTAACCGAGTCACTAGCTTGACTCGACCCCGAATTCATTTGTTCTTGGGGAAGCATGTGGAAAAGAAAATCTCCATCGGACTTTCATTCGAAATGTTTGGATAAACATAGAAGTTCTTGAAAGTTCCACTCCGATGAGATACATCCGGCTCAAAAGAATGATAAATGGAGATGCCGGGGTCAAAAACTTTGTCCTCATTCCCAAACGAGTGAAGGAAAGGACAAGCTACCTTATAAGCACAGAAAGGTAGAAAAACTCGAACTACATATGTGAAGTCAATATAATGGCGATCCTCAACGGGAAATGTCACATATGTCGGAGAAAGAATGTCCTTTTGAATCTCGGGATTGAGAATTGAGGTCTTATCATCAAGTTTATGAGTAATAGAGTCCTTGACCTCATTGTTCTCTAACACTTCATCAAAGAGAGGATTTATGTTGCTAGAAAAGTACTCGTCATCAAATTCAAAAAGAGAATTCGAATAGACTTTGAGAATTTCATTTTGAACGTCCTCATCATAAAGTGATTCGTCATCACTAGAGGAAAAACCAACATTGGAGTTGAAAAGAGGGTTAGAGACAATCCCGGAAAAATCATCCTCAACGTCAAGAGGATAATCATCACAAATAGACAAATCACATTCATTGTCCGATATATCCTCAGACTCACTTGGGATTGGGATAAGGTTCTCAGCACTAGACTTTATGAATTCGTCCGATTCCTTTTCAGGAATAGTGCTAAGATGCTCATCCCCCATAATGAGAGAGTCCTCGGAGTCCATAGTTGGAAAGAATGATGTGATTGCAATAGACTGGGGGAGTTGAGAAATGATATCGTTCAAAGGAATAACACTCTCCTCGTTGTCTTCCTCATCATCGTCATCGAGAATGGCAGCCTTGAGAAATATGGAACGCCTTCGTGCTGCTCGTTCTTCGGCTAGTAATTCTTCCATAGATTTTTCATGAAGATCTTCTTGGGGAAGTTTATTAACCAAATCCTTAACTTCTACTATTAAATCTAAAACATGGAGAAGTTCTTGAGGAAGTGGTTGAGGTTGTGTTTGAGTCATTTGGTACTGTGGAGGTTGGTCGTGATAAGAATAATCATAATTGTTACAAGGGTCATGCTCATAGACAAGCGGGCTCCTCGTTTGAAAATCGGAGTTATAATGCGGACCTCCACAATATTCACAACAGTAAAACTGTTGTGACTGACTCGGTGAATCATATGGATATTGGTCATAACCAAAATTTTGATCGTTACACGAAACCTGCTCATAGACAAGCGTGTTCCTTGCTTGACAATCAAAACTTTGGTGTGGACCTCCACAATATTCACAAGAATAGGTTTCCATCTCATGGTGTGGGGGTTGGTTACAGAATTGGTTGTTTCATTGTAGGGATTTTGGTCATAGACAAACCCGTTTCCCAAATTTACAATGCTACAACAATGGCAATTTCCACCATTTGGAGGTCCCCCACACCATTCACAACCATAATGGTAAGATGAAGACATAAAAAGAATTAAACGGATAGAGGGTGAGATAAAGAATTAAACGAATAAGAGGAATAAGAAGAATATTTTTGGATTTTTAGAAACATTTTGAACAACACAAAGGGAAAAAGGAAAATAAATTTGAAAAGAAAATCTTTTTGGGTTTTTAATAAGAAAATATTTACGAGAGAAAACGATAACTTCTCGAAAGAAGGGTCTTCAAAACACGCATCGACAAACGAGAATTTAAAAATTCGCTTCAAGCCTTCCCCGGCAGCTGCGCCAAAAATTGAGCTGATGGAATCAACACGTACTTTTCATCAAAGATTTACAAATGAAATATGTAAACCCTGAGTCGTTATCCCCAACGAAGGTTTGAATGGAATTCATGATCTCGATTCGTGAAACGTGTGATGAATAGTGAAAACAAAGAGATTTTTGGATTTTAAACTAAAATAATGAAATTTTAACTAAACACATTTAAATAAACTAGGAAACAATTAATCTAGAACACACAAGGCCAAAAACGAAAAGAAAAACTAAACACGCGTTTAAACCGGGAAATCCCGAGCCTAAAACGTGAGATCTAAGAAATTTTAACACTACGGGTACAAATCTATTTTTCCTAAGTCCTAAATGATAAAAGAAAATTTTAGAAAAAAGAATTATATTTTTTTGGCTATTTAATTAATTATTATGAATTAAAAACAGTTTAAACTAAATAAATCTGAGAAAAATAGAAAATGAACAGTGAAAATTCTCAAAAATTTCCAAAAAGTCTATTAAGCTAACATTAACCTAGGAAAAATATAAAAACTGAAAAAGCTACTCAAATAAGCTACGAAATAAGCAAATAAGCATTTATAAGCTAAAAGAGACAAAACTAGTATAAGAATAAAACTAGGGAGATAATACACCAAGCATAACTTGGTGCATCTGGTTATGGGGTGTGTGTTTGAGGCGCATGTATGCTATCCGAGAGGTCCCTGGTTCGATTCTCACTCACACCCCATTTTTATTTTTCATTTTTTTTCTTTAAAAGCTTAATAAGCACACAAAAACAAGCTATTTTTATAAAAACAACAATTTATAAAAAATTGAAATAAGCACAGAAAAAGAAGATTAAGGTGGCCGCTTATAAGAGACTTGATTAAATTTATTTATTTATTTATTTATTTTTTCTTTTTGAAACTTATAAAAAATATTTAACTTTTGAAAAGAGAATATTTTTAATACTCACTGAATAAGCCAGAAATAAGCAATGGAAGGCTGATCAGTGGACTTTACTATGAAATAAGCTAAGGCTAATGTGCTAAAGGGCTAATAAGCTACAAATAAGCTACGGGAAACTTGAAAAAAACTAGGTAACTATAAACAAGCTAAAATGCAAACTAAAATAAGCCACAAAAAAGGAAATAAGCACTGAATCCAACTAAATAAGCAAATGGGCTGCTGATATACCTATGGTGCAGGGCAGAAATGGCAGTTTTCAAGCCATGATAAAGCACTCCAAGAAAAATCTTAAAATTCTAAAAAAAATAGGAATAGCTAGATAAGCTGGTCTACTAGCTCTGTGCAAAATT
Organism: Artemisia tridentata subsp. tridentata; assembly: GCA_021014915.2. Lineage (NCBI taxonomy): Eukaryota > Viridiplantae > Streptophyta > Magnoliopsida > Asterales > Asteraceae > Artemisia > Artemisia tridentata. The sequence goes on along the minus strand of CP139503.1, from coordinate 194,874,878 downwards.
TGAGCTTATAACAACTTAACATGAGTAAATTAAAAATCAACAAAATGGGCTGCATTTTTTGAAAATCCAAAAACTAAGTCTGCTATTCTATTAAAGGCTGATTTTGGCTAACTATTGACCAAGGCTTAAGGGAATAAACTAGTAACTAAGCATTGACTAAATGGACAACATGGAACCAAGAAATTGCACAAGAAAAGCTCAAAATAGCTTATTGCTATTTTGAGCTTATCTACTCAGTTTTAAGCCTCAATTTCCCACAATCCTACTTAAGTCCATAAAATCTATCAAATAAACTTTAACTACCTTAAAAACAGCTTCATTCTATCAAATTAAGCCAGATTGAAAGTCTTAAAGTGGCACATGAACAGTTGGTCACCATTTGTACCCGTTTTAACCCATTGCAAGTCTTAAACCAAACACCCCTTAAACTAGCTGTTTAGGAATTTTAAACTAGAACTAAACAAAATAAGCTAGGATTCTTACTCATTACTGACTTACTAACTAAATTATACCCTAATTATCAGTTTTCAATGGGAAATAAGCACTTAAATAAGCTGAGGTAATATTGACTGTTTAAGGCTTATTTAAGCTAAAAATGGGAAAAACTAACTTAAGCTCTAACAACCTATCAAATTAAATTCATTTAACATTAATTAGATCAAATAAGCACAGAAAATGAAAATAAGTACTAATAAGCTGATGAATAGTACCTGTTGACTTATCTTGACTTTTTGGAAATTAGAAATTAACACTGAATGAATACAAGTGAAACTTACAAAAAGCTAAAAATAGCTTAAATATGCTTATATGAACAGAACAGAAGGCTTTAGCATGTAAACAACAATTAAATTTGAACTACTGAATTATCATTAAAACTAGAATTTAAACTGAATTGATACAGGACTTGGGAACTGAAATTGAAACTGAAATTCAGATTACAAGGACATGAAATTAAGCTAAAACTATAAGACTTATCCGAATTTCAATTTAATAGCTAAATTATACTACTCCTAAATTAAACTAAAATCTACTACCCCAAATGTGTGAGTGAAAGGCCTTTTATATCACTCCATAAGCTTCTCTCAGCTCCTTTGACAAATCCCAGCAGTTGGATTGGCTTTAAATTGATCCTAGCCCTTGAATTGATTTTGGCGGGAAATTAGTATAAGTGGATTTCCAGCTGGATTGAGTCACGTGAAATGGTAAACATGTGAAGGAGTAGCTGGAGGGGGGATGGAGTGTGGCAGAGGAGAAGCATGGGATGGTGTCAGGGGAGGACATGGATAGTGGTTTTGGCGGGCAATGGTTTGGGGGAGAGTGGTTTTGACTGGGTGTTTGACTTTTCTGGTTTTAGCTAAAATAAAAATGGGGTAAAGGTTTTTAGATTGGGCTTGTGTTTATGATTGGGCTGGATTTAGGGAAAAATTGGTTTATTAGTTTAGGGTAAAATGGGATAAAAGGGTTAGTTAATGGTTTAGGTAATTTTAGGTTATGGGTAATTAGGTGAGGGTAAATGGTGAAAAGTAATTTTTGGTTTTGGGTTCGTTTTTCCAAGCTCGTCCAAATGCCATATCCCGGGTTAGCTTTTGACTCCGTCTTCACATGATGCTCAAATGGTGTCGAGTCGATCCAAGAATGTCCGTTTTTGCTCTTTTTCCCATCCAAACTCGGTTTTGTCCACTTTTGCCTTATTTTCAATCCTTTTGTACCTGAAACACATAAAAACACAAACCAAGAATATTTGCAACAATATTTGGTCTATTTGGGCATTTTTTGTCATTTTTATGTCTTACATGGGCATAAAATGATGAGTAAATAGGCACTCATTAGCAATCTATGCAAAGACCACCACTATTTGAACCAAATGGTTTTATATATTGGAAAAACCGCTTTGAAACTTATGTGAAGTCAAAAGACATAGATCTATGGTACATTGTTATAGAAGGTGATCATAAAGCTATAATAAAAGATATATCAAGTGGTCGGGATGAGGATACTTCACTTGCTCGTCACAGTGATGAGCAAAAGAAGTTGATTGCCAAAAATAATGAGGCTAAAATGATGCTTTACAATGCTTTACTTAGGAAAGAATATGAAAGAGTCTTTATATGTAAAATTGCTAAAGAAATTTGGCAATCTTTAATTATTACTCATTAAGGGAACTCACAAGTCAAGGATAACAAAATTGATCTTCTTGTTCAACAATATGAACAATTTATTATCCCTGAGGATGAGACCATTGATAGTGCATTTGCTAGGTTTAATACTATCATTACTTCTCTTAAAGCACTTGATGAATCCTTTTGTAGTAAGAACTTTGTCAGAAAATTCCTTAGAGCACTCCATCCGAAGTGGAGAGCAAAGGTGACGGCCATTGAAGAATCCAAAGATCTTTCAAGCATATCACTTGACGAGCTTATAGGAAATCTCAAAGTTCATGAGATGGTAATGGAAAAAGAATCGGAAATAGTTAAGGGCAAAAAGGAAAAAGTCAAATCCATTGCCTTAAAAGCTAGAGTAGATTCAAGTGATGATGAAGAGTCTAGTTCGGGTAGCGAAGATGAAGAGTATGCCATGGCTGTAAGAGATTTCAAGAAGTTCTTTAGAAGACGAGGAAAGTTCGTAAGACAAACTCGAGAAGACAAGAAATCCTTCCGGAAGGACCGTGATGACAAGAAAGGAAAAGGGGAAAGGAAATGTTTTAGATGCGGTGATACAAGTCATCTAATAGGAGATTGTCCTACGCCACCCAAGAACAAAACTCAAAGAGCTTTTGTGAGTGGTGCTTGGAGTGACAGTGAAGATGATGACGAAGAGCCTAAGAATGACGAAGTTGCTCTTATGGCTCATGACTCAAACGAGGTATGCTTAAAATTTGGTTTGGAACTAGACGAGTAGATAAAAGATAGCGGGTGTTCAAGGCACATGACGGGAAACAAGAGCCTTTTCTCAACCTACCAAGAATATGACGGAGGTAATGTTACATTTGGTAGAAAGCTTAAAAGCAAAATCGTCGGAAAAGGTACTATCTCTCATGACTCTCTCTCTCTCTATTGATGATGTTGCTCATGTTGATAACCTAGAATTTAACTTACTTAGCATTAGCCAACTATGCCGTAAAAAGTATGACGTCCTTTTTAGTCAAAACGGAAGTAAAATACTAAAAGACGGTATAACCATAGTGATGTAATATTTATATTTGTTTATTTTTGTTTTTCCAAAGAAATATTCGTGAAAATATTTCCCCGGGTCGTTCTCCCAACGAAGGTTTGACGGCGAATTTGTCGAATCGGTGTCGTGAAAATGTGAAGTGAGTAAGTGACGTGAAAGATTATTATTTTTTTTTTAGAATTGATTACACTATAATAAGAAAAATTAAAAGCAATCTACGCTATTAAAATAAATGCACACAAAGAAAATTCAAATAAATGCAAATCCCGGGCTAATCCCGAGATTTATAAATCTATTAGTGAAATTATACTAAAATGAAAAAAAATAAAAATCTAAAGGGCGAAAATATTACTTATCGAAACTATTTTTATAGAAGAAAATTAAAGAAAACAAGAGATTTAAAAGTTAAGGGACTAAAAGCGTCAAAACTGAAACTATTTTATTACTTAAAACGATTTATACTAAGACAGGGACTGATTTGTACTTTTTTGAAACTTGATTTAAACTAAAACTTTTTTAAAACAAAGACAAGGACTAAACTGTAATTTTTGAAACTCTAATAAAGCTAAAATCGATTTGAAACAAAAACAAGGACCAAATTCGTTAAAAATGAAACTCAAGGACTGAATTGAAAATTTTCAAAAACTAAAAACATTTTATACTAACAAACACTCCCAGGTTCGAATCCTGGTAACTACAAATCATCCAAACTAGTTTTTTTTTTTTTTTTTTTTTTTTTTTTTTAATTTTTTTATCTTTCTTTTTTCAAAACTCAACTAACAATTAACAAAACTAATTTTTAGCAAAGAAAATAAACTCAAAAGAACTAGATCGAGCTGGAAAAACAGCTATGACTTTTACCAAATTAGTTACCAATAAAACACTTGAAATGAGCAACTAGGAACTATAGTAATCTAATGAAGCAAAATAAACCACATCTAAACAAAAAAGAGTACACAGGTTTATACTAATCCAAACACTCTATAATTGACTGCCATGAAACTGATTTGAACTACCAGTGTGATCAAGACCAAAATTCCATCAAATAAACTTAAACTAGGAGCAATCAACCTTAATCATACCCAAAAACAAGATCATAGACCACAAAGTACCACAGATTATCAATAAGCAAATATGAAGAAGCTATGAAACATAATGAAGCAGCAGTCAATTTATTCAAATTATGATTATCTAAAGCAAACAACCTCTATTAAGCAACAAGCATACTGGAAAAGCAACAAAGAACAGCAACAAACTAGCAAACTCAAATCTACTCTACTTTAAGCTACTTATGCAAAAATTGAATAAAACTGAAATCTAGAACTTACAATGTAAAATCCCCTCAGCTCAACAGAGGGGTCTCACTAAGCTTGCCTATCTTTAGATAGGCTCAAACACTTCCAATTTGCTGTTTGAACTATCAGATTAACTCAGAATCATAACCTCCATTCATTGGTTGACTTTCGTTGACCTTTTTGAATTTGTTGTGCAAACATGTAATGAAGCTCAACAAAAGCTTACACTAAGCTAGTAAGCTTATATAAGCTTTTAAATCTAGAAATCAACTTAATAAAAAGCTGATAATGTATTTTTTTTTTTTTTTTTTTTTCTTTTGTAATGATCTGATATTTAAAACACAGTAATAAACTAATAACTGAAATCAAATACTAAATGAGATTTCGGATACAAATTAACTTCACACTTAAACTTTCATTAAAACTTTAAAAGTACAATACTCAAACCGAATTAAACATAAACAGAAAATTACAATCCGAATAAAACTAAAATTCTAAATTTATTTTGACAGCATAACTTTTCTAAAAAGAAAATTACATATCGAAAATGAAATAACCTCTCCTATTTATAGACTCAATCCGAACCTTCTGGGCTATGCCACGTTGGCAATCCGCGTGCTTCTTCGCTCCATATCCATCCTTAGATCATCTTTCTCTTCAATCCTCCTTTGCTAACCGTACGATCACAAATGTGAGGTGTTCGAACCAATAGCCTGCTGCCATGTGTCCCCGTGTGTGCTTGTTTGCTTCTGACACCTCCTGACATTCTAGAAGCCCTTTGATTTGACTAATAAGCCCTTAATTGTAGTAATTTTGAGGGTCGGTAATTTAGGGTTCATGGTGGGTGAATTTGGGGATCGGATAAAATGAAAGAGCGGGTGTGAGAGAGAGAGGTAAGGGTGTTTAGTTTATTTTTTTTTATCTTTTGACCGAATGGGTGACTGAGGGAGTTTATTATTTGACCGGGTGAAATGGTTTGACCCGGTTTTAGACATTTTGAGGATGGATCGGGTTTAAGGGGATAGTGGGCCGGGAGGTGGGATGGGTTTGGTGATGTGGATTGGGCTTGTGTTAAAGTCCGGGTAGAATGTTTATTAGGATTTAAGGATTTTAAACACTAGGGACCATAAATGAAATCTCTGAATTCTTCAAGGACTGATCTTGTCATTTTTTTTAAAAGATAATCTAAGGGTTGGAGTTGACAATCTTTGATAGTGGAGGACCTCGGATGCCTTTTTGACCATTTTCTTTGTTCCCGGTTCCGGTTCTGAGCCTTTCCGTATCTCGTGCTCGTTTTCTTGATTTTCTTGTGTCTTTTGTCGGTTTTCACGATATCCATCCCTGCACATACAAAAACACAAAAACACAATATCTTTTGGCATTTTGGTCGGGTTTTTGGTTATGTTGGTCCGGTTTTGGTCAAGAAAAAGTATGTGTTTTAGCACATACCACATAGGTAAAGTTGTTTTGAAAAATAACGTATACGTTATGAAATTAGATAAAACATCTAAAGAGAAACTTTGCCTCACCTCTCTAGACGACAACTCAACTCTTTGGCATAGACGCTTAGGCCACGCCAATATGAGACTCATCCAATCTCTATCATCTAAGGAACTCGTTAGGAACCTACCCAAGTTGAAATATGACCAACACTTTTGTGATGCTTGCAAAATTGGGAAACAAGTTCATAATAGCCATAAGGCTAAAAATATGGTGTCCACATCTAGGTGTCTAGAACTTTTGCATATGGATTTATTTGGTCCATCCGCTATACAAAGTTATGGAGGTAACTTCTACACTTTGGTCATAGTAGATGATTATTCAAGATACACTTGGACTAAATTTTTGAAAAGTAAAAATGAAGCATTTGATTAATTTGAAATTCTTAGTAAGAAAATTCAAAATCAACTAGGAAGTAGCATTGTGTCAATTAGAACAGACCACGGTTGTGAATTTGATAATGAAACTCAATTTGGAGCTTTTTGTGATGCTAATGGCATAACACATATTTTCTCGGCTCCTCGTACCCCTCAATCAAACGGTGTAGTAGAACGTAAAAACCGAACACTCCAAGAAATGAGTAAAACAATGCTAAATGAACAAAACATACCACAAAAGTTTTGGTGTAACGCCGTTGACACATCCACCTATATCTTAAATAGAGTTTTAATACGACCATTTTTGAATAAAACTCCATATGAACTTTATAGAGGCAAAAAGCCTACATTAGGATACTTTAGAGTTTTTGGAAGCAAGTGCTTCATTCTAAACACTAAGGACTATCTCACCAAATTTGACCCAAACTCTTATGAAGGTGTGTTCCTTGGATATTCGCAAAATAGTAAAGCCTATATCGTTTTGAACAAAGAAACCTTAAGAGTCGAGGAATCGTTGAACGCAACATTTGACGAAAGTCCACCTCCCTCTAAGACATCACCTTTGGTAGATGATGACTTAGTTGAAAGTCAAATGGTTGAAAACCAAGAGAATCTAGATAATGACAAGGAAGATGAACTATTAAATAAAGAAATAGTCAATGTCAAAGAATCTAAAAGTCATCCATTACATAATGTCATAGGAGAAATTAATGAAAGAACCTTAAGATCAAAATTTCAAAATCAAAGTAACTTCTTTTGTTTCATATCAACCATTGAGCCCAAAAATATAAATGAGGCTATAAAAGATGAATCTTGGGTCATAGCAATGCAAGAAGAATTAAACCAATTTGTTAGAAATGATGTTTGGACATTAGTCCCTCAACCTAAATGTCAAACCATAATTGGAACAAAATGGGTTTTTAGAAATAAAATGGATGAAAATGGTGTAGTATCAAGAAACAAAGGTAGGCTAGTAGCTCAAGGCTATAATCAACAAGAAGGTATTGACTACAATGAAACATTTGCTTCGGTTTCGAGGCTCGAGTCAATTAGAATATTACTTGCATATGCATGTGCACATGACTTTAAACTTTTTCAAATGGATGTCAAAAGTGCATTTCTTAATGGTTTCATAAACGAGGAAGTGTATGTCGCACAACCTCCCGGCTTTGCCGATTTTGAAAAACCAAATCATGTCTACAAACTTAAAAAAGCTTTATACGGACTTAAGCAAGCTCTAAAAGCGTGGTATGATCGACTTAAAACATTCCTAGTTGAACATAAGTATACCATGGAACTAGTAGAAAACACTCTTTTTACTAATAAAAAGGGATCACATATTATCATAGTTCAAATATATGTGGATGACATCATATTCGGATCAACTTGTCAAGAGTTATGCGACGATTTCTCAAAAATCATGCATGACGAGTTTGAAATGAGTATGATTGGAGAACTAAACTTTTTCTTAGGCCTTCAAATAAAACAATTAGAAGATGGGATATTCTTTAACCAATCTAAGTACATCAAAGATATGCTTAGGAAATTTGGTCTTGAAGACTCCAAACCTATGAAAACACCTATGTCCTCGGAAACTAAACTCACCAAGGATGAAGAAGGTGAATCCGTAGACAACACTAAATATAGAGGAATGATTGGTAGTCTACTCTATCTCACGGCTAGTATACCCGACATTATGTTTAGTGTTTGTCTATGTGCTCGCTTTCAATAAGATCCTAAAACATCCCATCTTGAAGTTGTTAAGACAATATTTAGATACATTAAAGGTACTACACACTTAGGATTATGGTATCCCAAAGGAACGGGTGTTTAAACCATAGTGTATGCCGACTCAGACCATGCCCGTGACTATGTCAATAGAAAAAGTACAAGTGGTATTTGTACTTTTGTTGGGCATTGTCTTACCTCATGGTTTGCAAAGAAACAAACGGCTCTAGCAATATCAACAACCGAAGCCGAGTACGTGTCAGCAGGAAAAGCATGCCAACAAGCTCTCTGGATGAAACAAGCTCTCGTCGACTACGGAATTCAACTCAATGACGTTCCTATTCTTTGCGACAACAAAGGAGCTATCGATCTTAGTAAGAATCCAGTTCAACATGCTAGAACCAAACACATAGAAATCCGTCATCACTTTCTTTGCGACAATGTTCAAAAAGGAAACATCTCAATCGAGAAAGTATCCTCAGAAGACAACATTGCCGATATCCTAACAAAACCTATTAAGAGAGAACCATTTAACCTTCTTAGACTTGGTTTAGGATTAATGGAACCTAATTTGTAGTTAAAACCTTAGCTTATCCAAACACGACAAAAATAACCAAAAACCAAAACAGTCCCACGGAACCCTGCGACAACAAGGACAGAACCAAATATTTGGTTCCGCCCCATCCGTGGGTTCCTGGGTTGGTTTTTAAATATATTAAACAAACACTCCTTTTCTCATTCCCACAACACACAAGAAACTCAAACTCACCCCATAGCACACCATTCTCAGAATTTAGGTCATCTCCTTCAACAAATTTGTTCTTTAATCCACACTGTAAGTTTCCCAACTACATTTACACTCCTGATCTGAGTCTAGGATTTCTATTTCTTGCACAAAATCAAAACTTGGGGATTATGCATCTTTTTGAAAAATCATGAAGCACATTTGCTAAATTGCATAACTAATCATGTTTCCCTTAGTCAGGAATTGCATATTGTATGACATTATCATAATTCACTAAAAACCCCATGTCATTTTTTTGTAAAAAGCTTCTCACTATTAGGAAAAATTATTTTTCACATTGTTCATACAAATAAAAATGTTATGTTTAAAACATCATTTGCATAATGTCTCTTGAATGCTAAAGAAAATACATAACCAATATGTATTTTTGGGTAAATTCAATCGAAGCTACATTGAATTAGGATCGTTTGGGTTATCTCTCATTTTGTTACAAAATTTGCTAAATGAAATTTTTATGCATTAAAAGGAGTCGAGATAACCGCACCTCCACATTGTCCCCATATAGGCACACACTAGAACATCATATCTAAACTACCGTTAGTTTTAACTAAAATATGTAATTTTTGTATCTAGGATCAATCATGCCTCCCGCGACCTTCTACGATCACAAGGATACCCTAAACTACCTTCCAAAACACCATAAGACTAAGGGACTTACACCGACACAAGTAAAAATCTTTAAGGCCTTAGAGAAAAGATATGTTCATGAGGGTAGAACCATAGACCCTTCCTTTCTAGAAGGAACCAACATTCGCCAACAACTAGCTACCATTCACTTTGATGGCCTCTTGGACATTGACGAACCAATATGTCCAAGATTTGTATTAGAGTTTTATGCTAGTGTTGTCCTTAGCTCAAATGATTATGGTCTCATCTCCATTCAATTCAAAGTTAATCAATCCGACTTCAACATACCCTTAAACCAATTTGCAAAAGTCCTTGGAATTCTATGTGAAGGTACTTGCCTTTACTCGGACAAATGGCCCTTGTCAATCCTAGATTCTATTGTTGATTGTATGCCTCCATACGACACTCCTTTGACCCCAAAAGAGATAATCCGAGACCATCTCTTTCTTCCTAGAACTTCCAACACTAGAACCACCCGACAAGGAAATGAAGTCAATCGTGACCCGTTTGACATGGAGCTAAATAAAATTAGGCCATAATTTAAGAAGTGGGAAGAAATTCTTAGAGCAAATGTATTATGCACCATAGGGAATAGAGACCACATCAATGCTTGCCTATGCTACATGCTCTATTGCTTGTCAACTCACCAACCTTTTAACTTTGCCTACTACGTCGCCAAGAGGATGGCAGACATACCAATGTTAGGAACCACCGCTCTTACATACGGGATGCTTCTCACCCGTCTTTTTAGAGCATTTGCACCTATCCCTCAAAATCCTAGAGGTTTTTGCCCCGACTACTCCCTCATTCCCCACACATTTGTACCCTTGAGTGATAAGAGAGTAGCCAAAACAAAAGGAAAACGTCCTCATCCACCTACCTCCTCATCATCTTCATATATGAGCGAAGATGATGGACTCCCAAATTCTAGGCTTCCACCTCTAGAATATATGCAACAACTTCTAAGAATTGAACAACAAACTGAAGAGTTCTAGAAAACGAGAGGGATGTTCAATTGCATTGGGCGATTCCTAACGATGATCAACAAGAAACTTGATAGGCAATGAGAGGTTTATGAGTGTTTGGTACAATTGATTTTAACAATGATGTGATGCATTTTTATGATTGTAGGATGTTAACTTCTCATTGAACAACTATGTGAACTAATGTTGTCATGCAGGGCGATAACATTTTGATGTTATCAATTTCCTACTCTTAAGCCACTGTTTGACATAACTTCTATTATTAGTAAGTTCATTAGCCCCGGTTTGATCTATATGCTTACGTGTGTTAATACCTATTTTTTTGTTATTGTTCAATCACAATTAATTAATTACACGTGTTTTAGGAAAATTTACGGGATTTGAACAGGTTTCGGGCTTTCAAAAAACCCCTCTGTTTACTTTTTTTGCTCGGCGGATTGGGCGGAACCAAAAAATTTGATTCCGTCCGTCCAAATTTTTGGTGCCGCCAAAAATCACCTGACGGATCAGGGGGAACCAAATTCTGGGTTCCGCCTGTGTAGTCGTTTGGTTTCGCCGTATAACAACTACATTTTTAAATTTTCAATTAATCCCGCACTCTAGTTCACTCATTCTTTTCATTAGGATAGTTTTATTAATAATACCTCATATTAGGATCATCTTAGATCACTTAGAACAATAGGAAAAATATTTCCCACCAAAACTTGAAATTTCAAAAAATCACTCAAGTTATCTTTCTCCACCAAGCAAGGATCCCTCAAAATGGTTCCTTGCCATCCGTGGATCAATCACATCATTAGATTCCCCACTCACCACTATGCATCAACTGCATATCTTCTTCATTTCACTCAACCCAATCTCATTGGATTGACTTTGATGATATGACAAGCTTCTCTTCCACTTCTAAATCATTGTAAACCACTATTTTTGTATGGTTTAACATCAAATCCAAACACGCTCTTCCATAAATCTGGGATTCTATATATTTAAACCTTTAGGATGAACATTTCTCACACGTTCACTACCATTTCTAGTAGCATTTCTGCATATCTCAACCATTCTCTTCACTATGACAAAGTCAAACAACTCCTCATCAACATCAAGACCTCATAGAAGAACTGCTAGGATGAGTGTCAGACCATGTTGCTTTGTAAATCTCAACTCCTCATCCTCAGACTCATCACCATTAAACATCTCATCCCCAATCGATAATGAGAACTTCCTCACCTTGTCAACTCCAACACCTCCACATATCATCATCACTACTCCACCGCCTACCAAAACACCAGTGGCCACCACACCACCTCCCGCACCATCTCAGGTACAAAAATCACCATCACCTCCTAAATCCCCTAAACTTCAACCAATAGAGTTGTTTGCCACTCCACCAACCTCTCCACACCCCTACTTGGAAACTCTAGAAGACCTTCCACCTAGATCATCCAATCCACCACCATTTCCATTTGAGGTTGAACCTTCACAACAAGAACTACTACTCTTCCACCCTATCTATAGGGACATTCATGGCCCTCTCTACCGTGATCAAGCTCCACAACAAAAACCTCAACCTCAACCTTTCTCACCAACCTCCACACTCCAAGGCATTGACGAGTCACTGTGGATTAACCATCCACAAACTCAAGGTGAAATAAATGAGGAACTTGATCGCCTCTATGCCTTTTCAAACATGGTGGATTACCATCTCAATGAAGCAATGGATCTACAATCCACATTGCTTGCATCCATCATGTCTCCACCAAATCCCAATCAACAATCAACCTATGTTCCACCACCTCCACCACCACCACCACCACCACCAACAAACGAACCAACCTTACCACCCAACTTCCCTCGCCATGGTTGCCCCATGTGTGAGCGAACCGCTCATCTCACTCAACGAACCAACATTTTGGTTCATGAGTTACAAAATGAGATGAGGTTCATCTTGAACCATATCCTTGAGCGCCTCAACGCTCTTTCACACCCACCTCAAAAGATGCTCAAACTAGAAGCCTTTTTCTCTTAGGATTTTTTTTTTCTTTTATAGGATTTTTATTTTAGGACTCTTTTTCTTTCTAAGTTATTTTCTATTTATTTCCTTTGTAGCATCTCAATTTGTAACTTTTGTCACAAATAATTTTTATTTTAGGATGTTTATGTGTTGATTGTGATCACTTATTGTGCATTATATGGTTGGTTTGAACTACTTATCAACAAACCTTTCTTTTGTAGCTCTCATTATTCATGCATCATTATACTTGGTTGGTTTGAACCATTTACAACTAACCTTTGTTTTGTAGCATTCTTCATCCTTGCATCATATACTTTGGCACCCTAACAAGGGGGAGTATTGACCAATGAGGAGCTTATCAAGCACTAACCTTTGTTTTTGTAGCTTTCTTAATTCATGCATCATATACTTGGCACTCCAACTAGGGGGAGTATTGTCCAAGGGGGAGCTAATCAAGCACTCAAAATCCATGCATCATTATACTTGGAACCCCAATTAGGGGGAGTATTGACCAATGCCCTTGCACTACATTCCGCTATGCATTTTCTCTTTTTGTTTCGACAAAAAGGGGAGATAATATTAAACTCATACATCACATGTTTTATACAATTTAAAATGCCTAAATTGATTTTAAAAATTGCATAAAACTAGTTTAATCTACATTTTTAAAAGACTTGCACTCTATTTATTTCATTGCTTAAAAATAAACTTTATGTTTTGTCCTCAACAAAAAGGGGGAGATTGTTAATACAAATATCGTCTAAAAAACGTTATTTATATTTTATGATCTTTGCTATATTTTGTTAATGACAATTATAAACTTTATTTTTAGCAAACCATAAATATAGTTAATTCTTTTACATTTATAGTTATAAGCTTTTCATAAACTCATTACATCATCTACATGCTACATATATGATCACTAGTATATACATGTCACATTCATATACATTTACTTGTTACATTCATATTCATTTACAAGTTACATACATTTACATTTTAATTCTAAATTTGGAAATTATACAATGACATCATTGTATGCATCACTTTGATATCTTTAGAAGATTTTAAAGATCATATGAATATCTTGGATTGATCTTTACTCAAAGAAAAGATATAGAAATATTTTGGTTAGATTTGGGAAAGATATTAGGAGATTTGCTGTCAGGCTCCCACGGAACCAAACAGCATAACGGACGGATCCCTAAATTTGGATCCGTCCCATCCGTGGTTTGCCAAGGCAGTTGGCCTATAAATAGCAAGCCACACATTCATGTTTTCTCATCACTCCTAAGCATAAACAACATTATTCATTCTTTCATTCATTACTAACCCATTCATATTTCATATTTCATTCTTAGTGATCTTTCTTTTGTAGCAAAGAGATCAAAGCATCACAAGCTTCAACAAAGCATTGCAAGACTTGTTAGATTAGTCATAGTGTAAATTTGTTGTTTTTCACACATCATTGTTTGTACAAAACATTCATATACCTCAGTAGTGATCGGTTAGTATTTCAGTCCTCAAAATACATAGAGTATCGGGAGTGGTTGTGCCCTTGTAAAAGAACTCGGTATTTAGCTTTGTACCGAAAAAAGTGTAAGCGACATTTGTAAAGGTTTTCTCCGCCGAGAAGGGAGCTTGTTTCTAAGTGAAGAAAAACTCTCGAGTTAGAGGCTCGAGGAGTGGAGTAGGGCAAAGAAGAGAGTCCTTGTAGACCGAACCACTATAAACATCTGTGTTGTGGTTTGATCGTTTCTTTCTTTACTTGCATGTTATATATTGTGTTTATTATTTGCATTAGTTGAAATCACAATAAGTATTCAAAGCAAAAGAATTTTAAAACGGTAAAACTATTCAACCCCCCTTCTACTTGTTATTCTAGAAAGGTGAATAATCGCCAAGACTTGTTATTAACTCATATTGCTAATAATCGAACGGTTTGTCATTATGTAAGAAATGACTATGTGTTGAATATAACCGTGTAGGACATTGTGAAATGTTAAGGAAGAACACACATATAAATGACAACGAATTATGTTGGTTTATGTAAGTAACTTGAACGGTGTGATTGTCATCCAATGTGAGATATTGTCCATTTGCTAAGTTGGACATATTTTGATTGTGTAAAATGATTACACATTGATTTTATGTGATTATAATCACATAATAAATTGTGATAATCATATAATGATAAGAGATTAAATGTGATTATATATGTATAATTACAAGTGAATTGGAATGACGTGTTATAAGTGTAGGACTTACAAATATAACTTATGGGATCCTCCTAAAATATGTGTGGTTTAAGGTGGTGATTTGCCTAGAAGAAGAATGTTAGTAGATGAAGCTATGAGTAATCAGAATGATGCATCTTCTGTCATACGCTTGATTCCTTGGTCTATAGCATGCGAGATTTGGAATCTGTTAATTATGAGACGAAAAATAATTAACATAAGACATTCAAAAAGTGTGCATACACTAGTATGAAACTTGTGAGGTGAAAAATTACTAATGATCTTGATGTCATATCCATGTGAGAAAAATATTATAAACAAGATTAATATATTGAAAGGGAGAACCTTTCTACAAAATTCTTGAGATAAATTCCATGTGGGGGATTCCGGCCTAGCTAGAGTTCAAAAGGACATCAACAAACATGAAGTTCTTGCCTAGTTGGAATACTCAAGAATTACCTGGAGCATGATATATTTAAAGAGTTGAACAAAACTCGATTTTGTATAGATATATTATGTCGATACGACAACTACTCTCAACATGAGTTATCTCTATTGACAAATGTGAAGTCATAGAATAACATTGTGGATCCGCTTGTGAAGTGGTAAATGTGAGAGTAAATTAACAAGTCGTGAAAAGGAATGGGACTAAAGCCCTTGAAAAGTTTATATGAAGGAAAACCTAACCCAGCTAACTGGAGATCCCAAGATCTGGGTTCAATAGGACAACCTACTTGTATAAATTGAGGTCACTGTGGGGGAGTAATAAACTCCATATTCATTTAAGGGAGTTGGTAAACTTCCTAGTCCATTCCTATAATAGTGACAATATGAGGTTAAGCATATGACTTTTAATGATTAATGGAGAATCACCTATGTGAGAGAGAAGTGGGGTCACTTCGAAGGGAATTGTGGGGGTGCAATTCTTAAAAGCTCTCACAGAACCAGGCTAACGTTCATGACCATAACGTACATAACTATGAGAACCAAAATGTGTCAAGGAGATATTTGTGTGAATATATATTGTCGTCTCCACAAACAGCGGACAGTTCAAAGACATCGAGTTCTACTGGCTGCTAGGAGTCTAAGTATATTTCACGAGGGAAGGTTCAAAGGGTAGCACCTACCTATCCTGTGCAAATATCAACTGCAAAACTCTATTACAACATCGAGTCATTAATTTTTGTTTCCCGTTATCAATTTTCATTCATGTGGGGGATTCTTGGAAAATATGGTCAATATTTGGGTTTGAATGACAATTGATGGTTATCAAATATACTAATGGGGCTTTAGAGCAAGATTAATGTTTGATCATATGTAACGACCAATTTAATTCTATGTTGATGAGCCATTAGTAGGATTAAGTGTGTAATTAATCCGACCGTTTTTCCCTTGACCTCTTCACCTATAAATGAGAGCTTATCTCATTTGTCTAAATACACCGAAAAAATACACAACTCATCACTCCTCTCTTTTTGTGTTACCATTCATATTTCTTGTGTATCCGGTTCGTAATAGAGTGAAGGCACGATTTTGGTTCGCCTTGATAACCCGTTTGTGCTAACAGAGTTATCCGTTGTTGTTGTATCCTAGGAGATAGACGTTCACGATTCTCAAGCACCGTGGAGAGGACGAATCTGTGTTAAAGAAACTGTGAGCATCACCGACCTCAACATTTTCCTTGTCTGTGTTTTTTGAGTCTCCACATCCAAAGATTTATGGTATTGTTTCTTTACACTTTTATGATTTTATGTTTTGGTTTATCTATCTTTAATAACTATATATACACATAATATATACAACAATCACATTGCCTTGCAGCAAATTTTGTCATTGTTACATTGCTAGAATTTGCAGGAATGTTTGTGATAAACCGGCCAATAGGTGAGATCATACATGTTAACGATTTTTTTGGTAAGCATGGTTTCCGACCCTTTGGCGGACTAATTCATAGGGTTTAAGATCACCGCCACACTGAGTCAAATCGAGAAATATCCTCCCTTTTTTGGGAGGTTATAGCGTTTTTTTATTTGATCTCTACTTTTATTGTACGGTTCTCATCTGAATATGCTATAATCTACATATTTCCTATATATCAAAGATGATTTTATTTATTTATTTATGTGTACAATAATTCCTATATGTCTCGTCTTATTATGCATATTAAGCGAGAAGATAAGAGATAGAAAGAATTTACTCTAAAAATTGAATATAATCAAGCTTTTATACTTTTCCTTATTTTCCTTTTTGGTTGAAACTTGATACCTACCTTTATATCTTTTGTTTTTCTTTTTACCCATGCAAACTCAAAAATATATGTTCTTGCATATGCTTTATCACTTATCTTTTTATGCTCCAACTAGATTATTTTCTTTTAGCATTCATGACTCAACAAAAGTTCCCACCAATTATCATGGTAGGGTCATATTGTTTTTTGAAAGAGGAAGTGATTGAATAATGAGCGAATATATATGACTCAATAATTATAATAATGACTAACCTAATATTTGTATTTGGGTTTAAACCAATACAAATATTAGTCTAACACAAATACTAATACTGATCCAATACAAATAAGTCCACTTAACATACCAGTTGGGGTGGGAGGGGAACGAAAGCTCAAACATAGTCTAAACTCAAAAAAAAAAGAAAAAAAAAAAAAAAAAAAAAAAAAAAAAAAACTGTAGGAGCCAAGGAGGTAGAAGAACTTGTAGATTCACCAATGATGTACGTTAGGACATCAAAATTTTCACAGTATTCTTGAAGAAGTAACGCTAGGTGACATAATTAGCTTTGTCCACATCAAGTTTAAAAGGAATGATATTGGTAATAGAGGTAACAACATAGAGTTTATCAGTGTATGATAGGGTACGAGTATTTGACTATAGTTAGTCGACTGAAGTTGCAAACAAAGAAAAACGTGAAGACAGACCACAAAACCAAAGTGTCATCTTCATACTTGCCAAAGATCTCAAACTATGGTTTTTGAAATCAACCAAAAACAAAAACCTAATATCAAAACAAAACTTCCAAAAAAAAACTAACCAAAAACCAAATTCTAACTATAAGCCAAAAGCCCAACACCAACTCCTTACCATTAACAAAACATTCCACCATATGATTAATTCAAAAGATCGAACAAACAAGTTACGGTTCTTGCGATTGACACCAACAACAGAACCACTCGAATATTCAAAGTGATGTTGACTTTCTCAGATTTCTTGAAAAACAAACAACCCAAAACAAATCCTAACGATTCTTTAAACAAAAACAATCAAACTTTTATCCCAAGGATTTTTTATTTTTTTATTTTATTTATTTTTTCATGATTGAATGAACAAAATTCTAATTGAAAAAAAAAAAACAATGCGAAAGTAACCGTGATCCCTATGGATCACCGATGAGTAGCCGACGAGCGGAGGATAGCAAATTTTTGTTAGTGGATCTTACCTAAAGCTCGGATATGTAAGACGTGATACGTGATATATTGATTGATTGAATAATGAGAAAATACATATAACTCAATATTTACACTAATGACTAACCAAACACTTAACTAGTCTAACACAAATACTAATACCAATCCAATACAAATAAATCCACTTAACTAGAGTTCCTTTGACGAGTGACGATTCTATAGCTTTGTTATGGTCACACAAGAAGTTCTTAACTCAGCAAGTTACAAGATCATCATATTTAAATCCACCACAAAATTCATTATTCTACATGCGTAAAGTCAGGCCACAAGGCTCCGACTAAATAGTTAAATACCAAGTCAACACTTCTGAGCCATTAACCTTATCGTTAACCAGTACGTAGTTATAATTGGCTAGCTACTTAACGTTAGAACTCAAGCATACAAGTTACTACAATAAATTAATAATTTGGATAAATATAAAGTAGTGCATGAACCAGCGATAAAAAATAGTAAACGGATGAGGTTTTATTGTTATCGGGGGGAAATGAGTATTTGACTTACATATACGTAACTTAACTAGCTAACTGGTGTATGCCAACAATTTAGATGAAGCAACAACTATCATTGCCCCTTTATGTGATGAAATTGTCGGAAATGCTTTTGAGCCGTAACGTTTGAAGAGAGAACTCCTTTTTCGGCATTATGCATGTTTCCACTTATAATGAGATCTTGTTCGTCGTCATCATCAAGTGGGGAGAAAAGAAGGGAAAGAGCATCAAGAAAACAACGAAGAATGGGAATCGAAGAAGTTTTCATATCGCTATGATTGTTAAGCTCAATTTGTAGTCCTTCTGTTTTGATCATCTGATTATTGCTCATATTATTGTACGAAAATTGCAAAAAGAATGGGATGACAGACAAAAATTGGTACAAAATGGAAATAGAGTTGTTCCTATATATAGAGTGGTTCGTAGAATAAGTTTGGATGGAGAGACGTTTTATTCTTTCTTTCTCCGCAAGGGAAAAATATTAGTGGTGAAGTCATTTCACTCTCAATCAAAAAAAGGCGCCAAAGCTTTAACGTCAAAGGAATATGGTGCTAACTAGCTTAACATTGGTGTTTCCCTACATTTGTGTAATAAAGAAATTATAGTACAAAATCATCGGTTAAATATTTAATCTCTCTTTAAAGATAACCAAGGTAATTCGCGCATTGTAGCGGGATTTAAAACACAATTATCAGGAAGGGTAATCATATTCTTCATTAGGATCGTTATGATATCTCTAGGATACTAAACCGTGTGCCATTCTTGTTAAGTCATTATGTAAAAAGCCAGGACGAGCCAGGGTTTCTCAGGAACCTCATGGATTTTTATGATTAGCGTTAATTTAAAAAAAAAACATCTATTTTTCCTAAAGTCATCTTAAATGCACCGGTGTATCGAAATGTGTTTCTAGTATTATTTAATTAGTATACTTACAAATAAAAAATAAACGTAAAATTTAGTAAAAGCCTAATATCATATATATATATATATATATATATATATATATATATATATATATATATATATATATATATAAAGATTATGCCCTAAAAATGAGTGTGGAGTATTAATGACATGATTTTTGGAGTGAAAATGTTACACAACTCATAAATCCGTGTATTACTTAAATTTAATTGTCATGAAGATGAATATGAAAGAGGTGTAAATTAATGGTAAACATTTACAGCAATTAATTTTAATCTTTAAATGTGACTTTTCATTTGATTTTTTGAAGATTATAAATAACCAAACAAATCCACATCTATTCTAACCCCTTCCACCACCATCACAATCCGAATTTCACAGCCACAAGACTCGAATTAAAATAAGAGCAAGAACATAAGATCTCAGATTGTTCAACTTTTTCACAAATCTTTTAAAGATTTTTTTAGTTTGAACATCAATCATCACAGATCTTTTAGAAGACTTACTTCTTTTTAATATCCGAAATCAAAAGAAAGAAACAATAACAACTGTTATCATCTCTTCCTCTAATTCGTACAAGACAAAATGCGACAACAAGATCCGAAAGAAAGAGTAACCTACCCGCGACCTTGATTATTCAAGATCTTGAAGCCAAAAAAGATTTTTTTTTTTGCTCGAATGTAATATGTGTCGAAAGTTTAGACCAACAAAGGAGTTGGGATTTGATCTTAGAGCTATTGTGTATTTTGATTGATTCGGTTTATGATAAAAGAGAGAGACGGATGTATGAGAATTATTAGGGCTTCCTACTATTATGTCTAGGTCAAATGGGTATTAGGTTTAATGCTTGATGGGCTTTTTATCTCATAAGAGTAAACTCCAAAATACATCCCTGTGGTTTGGTCACTTTCACACGATACATCCCTCCCGAAAAAATTGCAACATACACATCCCTCCGTTAGTAAAAGTCAGACACAATACATCCAAAAGGACGAACGGTGCAAAGATTGTGTCGTTAAATTGGACACGTAGCAGTTATCTCTTTTTAAGAGAGGGTAATTAAGTCTTTTTATCTTTCCCACACCTACTCACACCCATTTTTCATTTTTCCAGTCTTTCATTTATCATTTTTCCAGTTTGTCGTTAAGGGATTTGAGCAAATATTTATCATTTTTCAATCCACACAAATTTCATTTATCATTTGTCCAGTTTATTTCATTTCCTTCAAGAACACATCTTAAAATTTCAATCCAGTTCATATTATCAAATCTAATCTAAACACACTCACAAATTTCAATCCAGTTCATATTATCAAATCTAATCTAAACACACTCACAAACACCACTCTTTTTCCAAAACACAAACACAAATCAGTTAAACCCAAATCAAAAACTCAAATCTAGTTATCCAGACACAAATCCATCCACATAAACACAAATAACACAAATCAAATAACCTTCACCTTCACCTCATTTCATACGCAACACATACTTCTCACACACAAAGAAATAAGATCTACTACTTCTTATCTCCATCATACAAAGCAGTCCGAACCCATTTTCTTTTAATTATAACACGAAAATACTTCCATGGGTTCTTTCTGCTCCGGTTCGAATCCCACAAATTCGACCTTACCTTTTTCGGTTTAGCTCTAATAGAAAACCCACGAAGAACACAAGATGTTTGCGCTTCAAGATCTTGTATAAACAAGGTCTCGGGTAGGTTTTGTTTGTGTTGGCTTTTGTTTCATATTAAGATCGATGATGGTGTTTCAAAACTTGCAATCTTTAAAGATTTGTGGACAAGTTAATCTGAGATCTCTTTATTTTCTTTTTCGAGTAAGTAGATCTGGATTTGTGGTTTGGTTTGGATTTGTGTTTGTGTTTTTTATAAGGAGCAGATTTGAATTATTTAATGTCTATGAAAAAATTAGTATAGTGTCTATGAAAAATGAGGAGTGATTGTATATGGGTTTTTTATAAGGAGCAGATTTGAATATTCAACTTCGGATTATAATATATACCTGATGTTGAATATTGAATAATGAGGAGTGATTGTATCTGGGTTTTTGAATATTGTTTTTGAATCTGGTTATGAAATTGGTATGAATATTGTTTTTGAATCTGGGTTTATGAATATGGGTTTTTGAATATGGTGTTTGTTGTTTGTTTTTTATTCGGATCTGAGTTTTTGATTTGTGTTTGTTGTTTTTTGTATGAAATTGGTATGAATATTGTTTTTGAATCTGGGTTTTTGAATTTGGGGTTGTTAAATCTGGGTTTTGATTTGTGGTGGTGAGTTTGTGTTTGTTGTTTGTGTTTAAGAAGAAAAAGAGTGAGTAGGTGTAGGTGTTAAAATGACTAAAATACCCTTGCTTAAAAAGAGATAACTGCCACGTGTCCAAGTTAACGACACAATCTTTGCACCGTTCGTCCTCTTGGATGTATTGTGTCTGACTTTTACTAACGGAGGGATGTGTATGTTGCAATTTTTTCGGGAGGGATGTATCGTGTGAAAGTGACCAAACCATAGGGATGTATTTTGGAGTTTACTCATCTCATAATGTATACTAAAAGTGAAGTTGGGCTGAATTGTGTATGGGTCGGGTATTAGACGTTGGGATTCAAAGTTTACTAAATATGGACTAAACAAAAGTATAATAATTATAGCACTTTTCGATACAAATTGTTAACTCAAACCTTTGCCGTGCATACCTCCCATAATAGTTAAAAACTCATAATGTATTTCACAAATGCCTTCAGCGAGACTTGAATCCACAACCTCTAGGTTGGTGGGGAACTCACATACCACTAGATCAAAGGGCTTGGGTGACTAAACTACAAGAAAATATTGATTGTTTAAAAAATTTGAGATTTAGACATAAACAAAAGTTTAAACTGGCACTGGCAATCATTGCAAAAAATCATATGTACGTGACAGAATTATAAATTTAGCAAGAAATTTATAAATAGAGCAATTCAATAAAAATAACATCATATTTACGCAACAAACATTTACCTACGACATATTGCCTAATAAAAATGCTACAAATAAATCCGCAAAAACCAATATACGCAACCTTGATAAAAAAGTATATAAATATCTGCACAAACATTACGTACAACACACGTAGATATTCAACAAAAAACACAGCCGGTGCATCGCACGGGTTTGTAAGTGCACCGGCTTGTAAGGCCTCGTGACAATGTAAATTAAAGCTCAAAAAACACCACCTATATCTTTTATATCTTAAAGCCCAACCAAAAACAAACAAATCGTTTTTTCCCTCCAATCACTTGGTATAGTACGCTGGAAGATAAACCGACGTCACTCCACACTCCCGATAACAATTCAGTCGAATGCTTCAACTCTTCAAGGAAAGAGACAATTCACAAAGATGAAACACGTTTGTTTGATTATCTTTATTTATTTTTTGTTTAATTAGTCTTTAGATTTTTTAATGGTATGTTTATTACCACAAAGATGATTGCAAGGCTTCAAATAGCGATTTCAAGTGGTTGGTGAAAGTTTGGGTGTCGATAATGTTTTAAGATTATTCACTCTTTAAACACAAAATATTCTTTCACTTGTAAAGTCAGATATTGGAAAAGAACTTTAGGGGAAATGGAAACACTTTTATAGATTCATATGATTTGCATAAATCATCGTAAATAGATATAGGCATATAGCTTATTCTCGAATCCTTACCTGCCTTTGGCACTCGTGACTGATTCTTTTCTAGTACATTTCTTTAAAATTTTGGAACTTGAAATGGTTTAATTTGGTATGGTTATTGTAGGCCACAACAATGCTTTGTTAAACTTTAATTTGTAATTTGTTTATTGTAGCCTAAAAGTGGGAGTTATCTAAAAAGAAAGCTTCTACACGATGACGATAATGATAGTATCGTTGGAGAATTTACAAGAGGAAATACCACGAATAATACTTCATAAGGACCTCAAACTACATCTAGAACTGATATTCCTTCAACTACAGTACCGATTGCCGTTGATAGACCTTGAATTTTTTTTTATTATGATCCAAACCAAAGAGAAGAAATAAGGCGATTATATTGGGATAGAAGAGCTTGTCAACCAAGTGCTCATATATTTCCAACCAGAACTATAGCGGGCAAGGTAAGACGTTTTATTGTAACATAGTTTAAGAAATTTCGTTGGCTGGATTTTAGTATAAAGGTGAACAAAGCATTTTGTTTATTTTGTTACTTATTTAGAGATAATGTTGAGAAGCAAGGTGGGAATGATGTATTTATGGTTAATGGTTTTGATAGCTGGCATAAAAAGGAGAGATTGTATCAACATATTGGTAATGTTCATAGCTATCACTATAGAGCACTCCAAAAATGTGAAAAGCTTCTTAAACAACATCAATCCATTGTCAAGGCCTTTAATAAGAAAGGTGAAATCGAGATGAAGAAATATCTAATTAGATTAAATGCTTTAATTGATTGTGTTAAATTATGTATGAACAAAAAATCCAATGCGTAGTCGTGATGAAAGCGTAAATTCATTAAATAGAGTGATGTATCTTGAAGTATTACAATTTCTTAGAGATCATAATGAGGAAATTTGTGCGGTTACATTAGAAAATGCTCCAAAGAATTGTATCTTGACATCACCTAAGATTCTGAAAGATATAGTTGATGTAAGAAATACATCTTCTTCAACCCTAAAAGCTACCATTGATTATTTATTTAATCAACACAAACTGAGTCTGCAACAGGTAAGAGGTCAAAATTAAGTCTTAGATATCCTATATTTTTCAGCAAGTTATTGTTTGTTTTACATGTAACATGTTAATTAAATTTTGAAACAGTTGTGAGGACAAGGTTACGATGGAGCAAGCAATATGCGTGGCGAGTTTAATGGTTTAAAAGCTTTGATCCTAAAAGAAAATGACTCGGCATATTATGTACATTGTTTTGTTCATCAACTCCAGTCAGTAGTTGTGGTTGTTGCAAAAAACCACAAGTGTTAGAGACTTCTTTGATGTTCTATCCACGGTGACAAATGTTGTTTATGGCTCTTGTAAACAAAAAAATATTTTGCGAGAAAGTCACAAAGAAAGACTAGCAAAAGAGATAGAGAAATGTCATATTGAAACAGTGAGAGGGAAAAACCAAGAAATTACTTGACCGGATCTAAACACATGAGTTGTGTTGGGGATACTTTGAGTATATACTTGATAGCACGTGGAATTTACTACCAAGTACTTAGAAGAAATATGTGTTTGGCGATTGTGTGATCGTATGAATGTAACAAAAAGAATAACAAGACAATTGTTTAACCAAACACTTTGCTTCAATATATTGAATGATTACAATGAATAAACGTGAAGCTCTTAGTAATGCTTGTACGTATGGGATATCTGGATATCTTAAAACCCTAACTGAGGATCTCTTTTTATAGCACAAAGAGTCCTTTACAAGTAAACTATATTCGTATCACTCTATACAAATAAGATATATATCATATCCATTCCATATTTATCTTCACACGATTTCATCTTGATCTTGTAAGCAGTACGAACTTTTCTTCATCAGCAGTACTAACTGTTCTTGTATTCTTCAGCAACTGTTCAACTATACTAACTTATAAAGAACCGTACTAACTGCTTAATTTAATTCCCAACAATCATCCCCTAAACTTATGATTTCTATGCAAATCAACAAGTTTCTTGAATTAAACTCCAACGTTATATGATGGGGTGGATTCTTTCAAACACTTTTCTTTAATCTTGAAACACTTGGGAATTTTCTTCACATATCGTACTATATTGTTATGCCTTAAATATTCAATACTAACCCATCATTCTTCAAACCACAACTATTAAACACAATGAGTTCATCCAATCCAAACATTGTTGAGATTTCATCAGATTCATCTTCAGATTCGGAAAGTGATGGATGGAGATCTTACTTTCCACCGAACTACACTAATCTGACTATCAGAAACCCATCTCCAAAAGCTCAAGAAGTATCTTCTGATGATGACCTTTCAACTTCCTCTGATGATGATGATCAACAAGCACTTCCACTATCAGTTGTATTGACAAGAGAGATAGAGAAAACTGTGGCAGGAATGAGTAAGATACAAGTGCCCAAAAGACATCAACCACTTCCAAGACCTGACAATCAACTTTTGGGGCTTCCTAGTTGGAAAGTGTGGAACTCAATCGATGGCAAAGGAGTTCACAAATCCATGCCTGATTTTAAGGATAAAGGGAAGAGGAAGCTTGAGTAGTGGTTGTGTGTTAGAGTTGTTTAGGTTTGTGTGTTGGGAGTTGGTTGGTTTGTGTTGATTGTAAGCTTGATCGTTGGTTATGTTGGTTTTGAGTCCAGGATTGTAACAAAACTTCTGCTTATGTAATGAATGCACCTCTTTAATGAATAAATTTTATGCACCTGTTTATAATTTATCTCTGACTTCTTAATTCCTCCCCTGAATTACATAATCATCTTTAACAGCAACTGAACAAACTTTTAATTCCTCCCCTGTTTGGAAGAATCTTCACCATCAGATGAACTAGAACATGTGACATCCAAGCTTAGCATTCAATATGACAATTTGTACAAGTTACCATCAATTCAGTTGTGTAGTTTCAAACTGCTCTCAACACTTCCAGATGTGTGACCTTCTGAGAGAGGTGTATCATAGAGCATAAACTCAATAGGGACCAAGTTTGAATAATCAGTATGAACTGGTGAAGCCAGCAGTACAAATTGTTAACCCCAGCAGTACAAACTGGTAGCAAAAATTTTCAGAGATAAAATCAAGTTGTAATTTTAATGTGGATTCGAAAACATTTTTGTCCACTTATAGTTTTTAGCAAACTATCAGCTATGAACGGATTTGACATGTCTTTACCAATAGCCGTTTGCTATGGACTAGCCAACTCTTCACACTTAGATATGGTGAGTTGATAACCATCCAGTTTTTGGTAAACTGTCAACCATAAACGGATTTGAGTAGTCTTTACCAGAAACCGTTTGATCTGGACTAGTTGATTCTTATGTCGGTTAGACATGGTGAATCAATTACCATTTGTTGTGTGACAAGCATTCACACTTGACAATCCAAACCACCATACTTTCCAAAGCATAATCCAAAGCAAAAAGCTTTTCTGAACCTGAAATGTTAGTCCAAAACCAAAGAAAACACAATACACAATATTTTCTTTTAACAGTTATCACAATAGACTAACAGTACTAAAAATTACCAAACAGTACAAACTATACAAATAGCACAACTAGCAGTACAAAAACCAAAAACACTTAGACATTAATCTTTTGAAGGATTAAGCATTCCAATACCTGTTACCAAGTACTGAAATCTTCCTACATCAAAACCTTTTGTCAAGAGATCAGCAAAGTTGTCATCAGTGTGTATTTTAACAACTTGTATTAACTTCTTTTCAGCACAGTCTCTTATAAAATGATGTCTAATTTCAATATGTTTAGTTTTTGAATGTTGAACTGGATTCTTAATGATACACATTGTACTGCTATTGTCTATATGTATAATTGTGTTTAAGAAATTGTACCCATAATCAAGCATCTGGTTTTGAATCCAAAGAACTTGAGCAAAACAACTTGCTGCTGCCACATATTCTGCTTCAGTAGTAGATGTGGCCACCATAGTCTGCTTCTTACACTGCCAAGAAATTAATCTACAACCCAAGAACTGACAACCACCTGTTGTAGACCTTCTATCCATGCTAGCACCAGCATAATCTGAGTCAGAGAATGCTACTAGATCAAATGCAGACTCTTTAGGATACCATAGTCCAAGGTTTGGTTGACCTTTGAGGTATCTGAAAATCCTCTTGACTGCTGTCAGATGAGACAACTTAGGATGAACTTGGAATCTTGCACAGGCACAAACGGCAAACATAATGTCAGGCCTAGATGATGTAAGGTACATCAGAGACCCAATCATAGATCTATACATGTGCACATCCTCCAATACCACCACCAAAGACAACTGGTCCTCCATCCAGAGCAATAAAGTCTGAAAGATATGACATGTTGCCAGTCATGTGCCTTGAACATCCACTGTCTGAATATCCTCTATCTTCTTTACCATTTGAAGGATGTTCCTGCACACAAAATAAAGGTGTTAGTTTCTTTTGGGGATCCAAACCATCACTGGTTTGGATCTGCCTTGTGCATCAAGATGAGAAAATTTGTTGGAGGTCTTTGATGCACCATTGGGTTTGGTAGATTGTCTAACCCAATGAGCTGAGGCCTTGACAGCATTGCCCTTTTTCCCTTAACATTTAAGTGTCTAGCAGTAGGTTTTGCTGGTCTAGCAGTTGAAACTGCTAATCTAGCAGTTGGAACTGCTTGTTTAAATTTTGGCTCCCATTTCTGATTGGACATTGCTGTTTTCTTATAAAAATTCCTTTTTACTGTTTGTGCATGATTTGAAAATTGTTTTGCACTTGAAACAGTTTGCTTGTTATTAACCAACTTATTTTGACTAGCAGTTGAAATTGTTTTGATGCCAGTCCTTAACATAACTGCTTTGGGTGACATCTTATGATTTGCATTAGGGCTTGTCAATCTAGTTGAACTGTTTTGAGTTACCCTAGCATTGTTATTCCTATTCACCCTTGAATTCCCAGAAACCCTCTTTTTCCATGGGTTAGAATCACAATAAGCAGCCATATGATCAAAACTTCCACAAATAAAGCACACTTTTCTAATCATAGCAAACTTATTATCCAATTGCTTAGATTTTGAGTGATTCCAGTTCCTATGACTACCCTCAGAAACTGGTGATTTGTTCTTAGTCCTATACATCTCAGCATATTGAACACTTTTCCTAACTGGTTTTATGTTTTCAGTCTTAACCACTTTAGGAGCATGTTTAACTTTTACCTTAACAACATTAGGTTTGTTCTTAACCTCTTCATCCTCATCATCAGATGTCCAATCCTCAATAGCTGGTGCATCTGAGTTCCTATCAGAGGACATCTTTTCCTCAGAAAGAGATTTATCACTAGCACTCACAAAAGAATCTTCTTCCTTAACAAATTTAACAGGATTCTCACTTACTTTAACACCATATCCAGGAAAATTTATATCCTTAAACTCTTCTAAACCTGTATAAGCTAAATCAATTCCTGGTGGAACAAACATTCCTCTAAGAGGGGGTGCAACTGACTTATATCCTAAACCAGACTTAGCTTTGTTAAGTATTTGATTCTCTACTATCTTCTGAACTCCTTTTGAAGTATGTTCAAGAGTTTCTACACTTAACTGAATATTCTCTTTTTCCTTTTTAAGTTTTTCTAGTTCATATACAAGTCCACTCATTTTATCATCTTTTATTTGCAAATCTCTCTTTAAAACACCTATCTCATCAGAGAAGTTTGACTCATTCTGTCTATAAAACACAATTTGTTCTTCCAAAACAGCTAGTCCTCTTTTATGATTTGCCAGACTAAAATTTACTTGATTAAATTCTACTCTAAGATCATCATACTGTTTCTTAAGACACTCATAATCTTTTAAAGCAGAACAAGTATTTGAACATTTTTGAACAATATGTACCTCAGAGTTTGAGAAAGCCATCAAACCCAAGTTAGCTGGTTCCTCTTCTTCCTCTATGAAGCTCCAATCAAATCCAGCTCCATCTACAGCTACCATAGCCTTGGAAGAAGGCTCTTCAACATTAACTGTTCTCCTTGTACCTTGTTGATTCTTAAACCCTTGACCCTGGTTCCTTTGTTGTCTTGGACCTCTACATTCCCTGGCAAAGTGCCCCATCTTGTGACAATTAAAGCACTCCACCTTAGACTTATCATACCCAGCAACATCTCTTCCATTGAAGGTAATCTTATTCCCAGTCCTTTGGTAATACTTTTTAGCCCTGATGCTTATCAAAGCCAACTGCCACTTTAAATCCATAGCCTCCAAATCATCTTCAGCAATTTGAAGAAGATCTTCATTAAAGATCTTAGACCCACCAGATTGTTCTGACACAAATGCATATATGGTCTCTTCAGTCAAGCCAGCAGTACTAGTTTTTACACTAGCAGTGCTAACTGTTGGTTTAGTAGTACCAACTGCTTCTTCATCTTCATGATTCAAACTGTTTGAAGAAGATAAGAAAGCCATATTCCCTGAATTAGAACTGGTGCTACCACTCTTCTTCACCTTCTGCTCAACAATCTTAAGATCGTTGTAAAGCTCATTCATTGTCATTTTCTCCAGCTCTGGTTTATTGCTCCAAACCACAACATAAGTGTTCCATTCAGCAGGTAAACTATTTAGAAACTTCATGTTGAGGTCTTCCTGTGGAATCGCAATCTTCAACACAGTAAGTTGACTGATGATCTTTTGAAGCCTATTAAAGATATGGTCCAAAGTTTCATTGCTTGATGCAGTGAAGTTCTCATAACTTTGCTTAAGTAGGGTTTTCTGTGCCTTCTTGGTAGCTTCATTGCCACCAAATCTTTCCGCCACTGCTTCAAAAAGAGTTTTAGCAGACTCGTAATGGCTAAAATTCAGCACTTGATCATTAGGAATTGCCATTAGTAACAAATTCCTAGCATTCTAATCATTCTTCTTTTTAATTCTCTCCTCGTTTATAACTGGCTCAGTGTTAAGCTTTGTGATCTTGGAACCATCAGCACGTGTTTCTTCAATAGGAATTGGTTTGAAGGAATCACCATTGATAATGATATCCCATAATGCATAGTCTTGCACCATGAAATATTGCTCTATTCTGAGCCGCCATAAATCGTATTCATTCTGTTTCAGCATGGGGAGTTTAGCAAGGATTGAGGTTTGAGGTGTCTCCATGTCCATCTTCTTGGTTGCTAGTGAGTAAATACTTTTGGATCTTCTAAACTCAAAGTATCAGAAACCTGTCTCTGATACCACTTGACCGGATCTAAACACACGAATTGTGTTGGGGATACTTTGAGTATATACTTGATAGCACGCGGAATTTACTACCAAGTACTTAGAAGAAATATGTGTTTGGCGATTGTGTGATCGTATGAATGTAACAATAAGAATAACAAGACAATTGTTTAACCAAATACTTTGCTTCAATATATTGAATGATTACAATGAATAAACGTGAAGCTCTTAGTAATGCTTGTACGTATGGGATATCTGGATATCTTAAAACCCTAACTGAGGATCTCTTTTTATAGCACAAAGAGTCCTTTACAAGTAAACTATATTCGTATCACTCTATACAAATAAGAT
Organism: Artemisia tridentata subsp. tridentata; assembly: GCA_021014915.2. NCBI lineage: Eukaryota > Viridiplantae > Streptophyta > Magnoliopsida > Asterales > Asteraceae > Artemisia > Artemisia tridentata. Next base: position 194,844,009 of record CP139503.1, on the reverse strand, counting down.
ATATATCATATCCATTCCATATTTATCTTCACACGGTTTCATCTTTATCTTGTAAGCAGTACGAACTTCTCTTCATCAGCAGTACCAACTGTTCTTGTATTCTTCAGCGACTGTTCAACTGTACTAACTTACAAAGAACCGTACTAACTGCTTAATTTAATTCCCAACATTACTCTTGCACGAGCTGGAGATACAAGATGGGGAAAACCATCACTAGTTTGATAAAAATGTTTCCGGAGGTTCTTAAGGTGCTTCACTATGCTGAGGAAGAAGGTGATACTATCTCTAACCGTGATACAACTACTGGTCTTATAAAGTATTTCAAAACACTTGATTTTGTGTTTTTATTGTACTTGTTGTTGCATATCTTGGGGCTCACTAATACATTGTTACGACATCTTTAGAAGAGCAATCAAACAATTTTAGAGGCCGTTTCATTGGTAAAAGGAACCAAGAGAGCATTGCAAGATTATAGGGGAACAGGTTTTGCTTCACTTTTGAAGAACGTAACTTCGTTTTGTGGTATTGAGATGGTGAATATGGCTTACTTTCATTCAAGAGGCCGAAGGGATAGAATTACAAATCAACATCATTTTGAGATTGATATATTCAACACTGTTATGGATATACAAATTCAAGAGTTTGGAGATCGTTTTAATGAGGGAAGCACCGATTTACAAATTCAAAATGGTGGCATTGAGTCCACATGATTCATTTCCAGGATTTAGCGTATCAAAGTTAGTGAAACTTAGTGAGATGTATCCACGTGATTTTACTTATAAGGAAAGGTTAAGTCTTCCTATGGCACTTGGAGTCTATTATCGCATTATACGTAATGATAATGATTTTGCTAACTTGGATATCATTGCCAAATTTGCTAAAAAGATGATGGAAAAGAAAAAGCATACATCTCATCCTTTGGTTTATCGGTTGTTAAAGTTGGCTTTAGTCTTGCATGTTGCTACCGCTACGGTTGAAATATGTTTTCCTAAAATGAAGTTCATTAAAACTGATTTGCCTAATCGGATGGGTGATGATTACTTTAACGGCACTTTAACTTGTGTTATAAAGAAAGAAGAACTTATTAATGTTAAAAATAAGGTGTAACGTAAGCGTTTTTTCGCTATGGAAGATCGCAGGATCCTTGATTAGAAGGTAATATGTTCATTTGTTTATCGTTTTAATAAATTATTTGTTTTCATTTAATTTTTAACTCTATTATATTACGGTTCAAAAACTTTTATGCACCCGGTAATATTCGGTCCTAGTTCCGCCCCTGTGAAAAGTGATTGAGCATGATATATAACACCCTGAAACCGGGCCTTAAGTATTTTATTACAAGAATTCCATTTGAATAGTTGACCATAACTTTTATAAGTTCTAAGGACTAACAGGATTGGTTAGTCAACCCCGATAGTCAAACTATAATCATTAAAGGTTATGTAATGGTTATAGAAAATATGATGTATCACAATTATAAAAAAATTAGATTTAAGGGACTAAAGTTGCTAGGTTGTAAATATGTTACAAAGTTAATGTGGCCAAATTATAAGAGGAAGAACTAGAGGGACCAATTGTGTCAAAGAACCTAACTAGCATTATCTTAAATCAAGTTCCAGGCATTTCCAACACATTCCATATTATTCTAGGAAGGTGTTTGTGTGTGTCGACCTAGAGAGAAAAAAGAGGAGGGAAAGACCAACTTGATGATCTAGTGATGAAGAGATTATGTTCATAATTCAAAGGTTACGCCTTAACAATGATCCTATGCAAGTAAGTATTCCAATTCATGTTTTAATTGTCAATTTAAGAATTAGGGTTTATACACCCAAATTGGGGTTTTCGGTAATTATGATTCTAAAACAAGAATTGAAGTGTTTGTGATGATCGGTTAAAGGTCAATTGATGATTTTAGTGAAATTCAAGGTTTTCATCATATGATCAGGGTATGATCATATGATGTTAAGTAATTGTCAAAGATGGTGTTCTAAGCTAATCATGGGTTTAAAAGATTATGAGACTAATGGTATTGATTTAAAGTGGGTAAATTTTATAAGATGGCTATCATATAATCAATATATGATTATATGATGAATTTAAGTATTTAGAAGTGGGTTAATGGTTGAATAACCATTGTTATGGTTATTTAGTTATGTAATTAAATGTTTGTATTATTATGATAATGGCTAGGATGATTAAAGAGATTGATGGTGAAATTGTTGATGATGATGATGATGCTTTGATTAGCTTAACTTGGAGCTAAGGTAAGTAAAAAGATATTAACATGTTTTATATTAATTCTAACATGTATGTGTTATGTGTAAGTTGTGTGTACGTAGTGGTAAGGTTTAAGGTTGAATGTTGAGCTAGAATTGTTAAAGGATGATTATGTGCTTAAGTAATAATTGAGGCCAAAGTGATGACTTTGATGTTATAATGTATGTGGAAGGTTATGCATTCAAGTAAGATTAAATGTATTGATGCTTACATGTTATTTGATATATATAATGACATATTATGTCTTTTACTTACTAAGCACTTATCGCTTACTCGTTAAGATGTTAATGTTTTGTAGGTTCATGAGAAGAAAGGTAAAGCCTTGGTAAGGAGATTAAGAAATGGAAGTAAGGACTAGAAGCGTTTGGCTTATGTAGTAGAGATTAGTATAGACACCGAGCTCGAAGTTAAAGTTGTTCCCTGGGAGTCTTATAAAAAGGTTTAATGATCGTAGTGTCGAGTCTTTGTAATGATTGAGAGTGAATTTACAGGTCTTAATGAATGTTGAAGGGTTATGTTAAAGTAATATTGAAAATTGGTCAAAATGGGTGTTTTGGCAAAGACACCTGTATGCTTGTAAAGTACATTTTCGTAGATCATTGAGACCACGAGTGTTATGAAAATGGAGTGTTATGTTGTGTAAATGATTTCTGGAAGTTTTCATGTGGTGTCGTGTTCGGGAAGTTAATTTTTCGAAAAATGTGCAAAAGTTCTTTCTTGAGCATAGATATTAAGATCTATGCTCAACCCATAAAGTTGATTTTAAAAGATTCTTCCCCGAGCATATTTTGCTCAGACCAGAAAGTTGATTTCAAAGAGTTCTTCCCTGAGCATAGATCTTAAGACCAGAATTTTGACGTTTGGCAGATTTTTGTCGTTTTGTTTATTTTGTATAACATAAACCGTAAGTCGTTAGAGGTCGTGCCACCCATCGTTTTAAAGGTCTTCGAGTCTACTTATTTTTTTAAATAGTATTAAGGGTTGGTTTGTAATAGATTTTTATCATTTTATTAAAGAGTAACAGAAGGTCCGTTATAGTCTTGTCGTTTCCGCCAAAAGTTTTTAATTCTTGGTCAAATCGAGCACGAGGCGTAACAACTTGGTATCAGAGCTTCGGTTTAAGTGAATTATGTTTTCACTTTTGGTTGCCTAGACTTAAACCACTATTAGATGCGTTGAATGTAAGAGTAGGTAATGCGGGAAAGTGAATGTTCAAGTTTTGAAGCAAATTATGAGATAGGTTATATGAATTTAAGTTGATAAATGATGAATGTGTTTTATAGTGTTAATGTGTATGTGCTATAAGTCCATGGAGGACTTGAGGTGTTTAAGTGAGTAGATCGCCGTACACCTCGGTTAGTGCCGGTGGTCATATTTTGATTAGATAAACGTGTGTTAGAATAGCGAACATGGAATGCGATTAAAAAAGGTAAGTGGTATTAGAGATGGGCTAATAGTGAGTCACAGTATTTGACGTTTAAAGTGTGGAATGTAATGATGATAAATGCGCTAAAGTATAATATGCGAAAGCAAGATGAGAACTGACACACTAATTATTAAGTGTCGATAAATACAAAAAGTATAGAATGGGATTAAGCAAACGATAACATGTAACGATGAGATGAAAATGGTATAGCTAATGTGTTAATAACTCGAAAGAGATGAGCTAAGAATTTAAGTTGTAATGCGAAGTGTAAACACATAGAAATGTGTAAGTATGATAAGCAAGTTTCATATGCTATATGACGCTTTCTTTAGTTGTATAGCATGAATGGAATAATGTGTGTGTTAAAATATTAATGGCTTGGATCCAATGTCAAAATGTGAAAGGTAAAAGATGGTTATCATATAACCAAGGAGTTAATGATGGCATCCTTCGGGATGGCCGAGCTAATGTTGATGATGATGGTATCCTTCAGGATGACCAAGTAAATGATGGTATCCTTCGGGATGACCAAGCTAATAATGTTAATGGTGGTATTCTTCGAGATGACCAAGCTAATAATGTTAATGGTGGTATCCTTTGGGATGACCAAGCTAATGATGTTAATAATGGTATTCTTCGGGATGGAATGTATTGCCTTCATCGGCAAGGGGTTGCCTATATCTTTGGCATATAAAAATATCCCCAAAGTGAATCTGATAATGGTATGGATCCAAGTCTAAAAAAAATAAAAAATAATGTGAAGTGTAATAAGAACAAAGAGAAAGAAAAGTTGAAATGTGAGACGAATAGGTATGAGTGTTATGTCGAAAATGCATAAGTAGGACGATTTACGATTTCCTTAGTTAAATGGATTGGGACGCCTTTTCATTTAGTTAAAGAAATTGTGAATCGTCAAACCATGAGTTTATGTTTCTTGATTTACATCGATTGGGACGCCCTTCCATGTAAATGAAGAAATGTAAATAAGTGAGCTTATGTATTCCTGACATGACATGAGTAGGGTAGAAGAGTAGAAATGGGGGTCTAGTATTAGTTAGAAGACATGAGTAAGATAAGTGGAATAAAATTAAAATGCGACCTTTTATTGAGATGTTATTTAAAACCGTCTATTTGAATGTCTATAGTATAACTCGAAAAGATTAAGAATTTGTAATGATGTTATAATGTGCCTTGAGGAGTGGTACAAAATGTGATTTATGATAGTAATGGATGCTAATTACTATTAGTACCCTTATGAATAAATGTGACGATGTAAGTCAAGTTTGACTTTCTGAAGTCAAGGTGTTGGAATTTCTTATAAGACTTATTGTCTTTGACGAGGAATTTATAGAAAGAAGTAGAGGAAACGAGACAATATAGTGAAACGTTAATGGGATAGCCATGGTAGAATGTGAAAGTATTAGTTAATGTTGAATTGTGAAAGTCAAAATGACTTAAAATTTCCCAAGTGACCCATAGTACTTGGCGGAAATCCATAAAACGAAATAGAGAAAGTAAGGTGTTATAACAAAATGTTAAAAGGGTAATAGGATGACTATGCTAAAAATGAGAATGTTAATTTGTATTAGTTAATATTTGACTTATGTAAAGTTAAGACAGTGCAAATTTACTCAAGTGACACATAGTCTTTGATTAAAAGGTTAGAATAAAGCAAGTAAGAATGTGATGTAATAGTAATGGAGTTGGTTAAATGATACGTTGGTTATAGTAAATGAGTCTCGAATGACGTAATGACCTTAGTAAGAGCCGTATGATCATAGAAAATTAAACAAACAGTAGAATGGATGAAGGATTTTGGAATGTGTTGCTTAGTGTTAAATGATCACTTAGATCATTGCAACGGAATGGATTAACGATAGTGTACTTAGTGATAAGAACGGGAGTAAGATGTTACGAAGTCAAGGTTCGTTTAGACGAGAGATTTTGGAGACGAAATCCAAATAAGGAGGGGTAGAATTATAACACCCTGAAACTGGGCCTTAAGTATTTTATTAAAAGAATGCCATTTGAATAATTGACCATGACTTTTATAAGTTCTAACGACTTACTGGACTGGTTAGTCAACCCCGATAGTCAAACTATAAGCACTAAAGGTTATGAAATGGTTATAGAAAATATGATATATCACAATCATAAGAAAAGTATATTTAAGGGACTAAAGTTGCTAGGTTGTAAATATGTTATAAAGTTAATGTTGCCAAATTATAAGAGGAATTACTAGAGAGACCAATTGGGTCAAAGAACCTAAATAGCATTATCTTAAATCAAGTTCCAGACATTTCCAACACATTCCATATTATTCTGGGAATGTGTTTGTATGTGTCGACCTAGAGAGAAGAAAGAGGAAGGAAAGACCAACTTGATGATCTAGTGATGAAGAGATTATGTTCATAATTCAAAGGTTAAGCCTTAACAATGATCCTATGCAAGTAAGTATTCCAATTCATGTTTTAACTGTCAATTAGAATTAGGGTTCATACACCCAAATTGGGGTTTTCGGTAATTATGATTCCATAACAAGAATTGAAGTGTTTGTGATGATGGGCTAAAGGTCAATTGATGATTTTAGTGAAATTGAAGGTTTTCATCATATGATCAAGGTATGGTTCGGTCATGAAGCTCTTCTTCGACCTACTCCACTCCCCGAGTACCACACTCGAGAGTTTCAAGCACTATGTCAACTCCCTTCAGGCAGAAAAAACCATACAACGTCGCTTATCCTAATTTCCAACACTAAGCTAGATGTCGAGTACTAATCTTAGCTATTACCAATCTACCACGATCCACACGATCCTTTCTACTTCACAGAATCAACACACTAGACTCGATCTACCCGATCTACCCTTGATCCACTTGATCAACACACAAGCCCACAAGCTACAAGAGATATTCAATATCTCTATGAGATCACAATGATCTTCTCTCACAAACTCTCAAAAGAAAAATGAACTTGATGTATACAAAGATACAACAAGTATGTAACAAGTGTTACAAGTGCTCTAACTACAACTGTAACACTTTGTATCTTCTTGGATACCTTGTGTTCTTCTCTTGCACTGGAAGAGGAATGAAGGTGATCACTTGGTTGGATGATTGGATCACTCTTTAAACAAAAGAAAACTAAACTAAATGATCAAGAAGAGAAGATGTGATCAGAGTATTGAACTCAGAAAGATATGTGTGAAAAAGGATGCCTAAAAACTGTGAAGAGGGCTGGTATTTATAGGCAGAAAAATTCTAGCCGTTATGAGGACACGGTACCACTAAATCACCCACGGTACCACTAAATTTAGTGGTACCGTGGTACCGTGCCAGACAAAAATGCTCCTCCTTTTGTCTTTAGTGGTGAAATTTTATTTGGGGAAGTTTGGAGCTGATTTTGGGGGGGAAATAGCTGTTATGTTATTTGAACTTATTTTTCCAATAAAACATTTCTTAATTATTCAAAAATAACTTGTAAAGTATATGTTTGAAAAAATGTTTTGTCACATTAAAAATGTGAAGTTTTAAACACAAATTCACTTCTTTGATCATTTGTCAAGTTGTAAATTTGTTTGTGCATCCCTAGTGTGATTTGCCTAGAAATGGGATCTTCCGACTAAAAACTTGTTTACATTAATTTTAACATAACGTGTTTTCACATTTTGTCATTCTCAAAACATGAAGTTATCAAAAGATATAAATAACGTTTTTAGAACATTATTTGCATCAACAATAGTGTCGAGTCTTTGTAATGATTGAGAGTCAATTTACAGGTTTTAATGAATGTTGAAGGGTCATGTTAAAGTAATATTGAAAATGGGTCAAAATGGGTGTTTTGGCAAAGACACCCATATGCTTGTAAAGTACATTTTCGTGGATTATTGAGACCAAGAGTGTTATGAAAATTGAGTGTTATGTTGTGTAAATGATTTTTGAAAGTTTTCATGTGGTGTCGTGTTCGGGAAGTTAGTTATTCGAAAAATGTGAAAAAGTTTTTTCCTGAGCATAAATCTTAAGATCTATGATCAACCCAGAAAGTTTATTTTAAAAGGTTCTTCCCTGAGCACAAATCTTAAGATTTATGCTCAGACCAGAAAGTTGATTTCAAAGAGTTCTTCCCTGGGCATAGATCTAGACCAGAATTTTGACGTTTGGTAGATTTTTGTCGTTTTGTTTATTTTGTATAAAATAAACCGTAATTCATTAGAGGTCGTCCCACCCGTCGTTTTAAAAGTCTTCGAGTCTACTTTCATTTATAAATAGTCTTAAGGGCTGGTTTGTAATAGATTTTTATCATTTTATTAAAGAGTAAGAGAAGGTCCGTTATAGTCTTGACATTTTCGCAAAAAGTTTTTAATCTTTATCAAATCGGGCACGGGGCGTAACATGATACATGCTTAGCATAATATAATTTTCATTTTGTTAGACGAGAGATTATTGGCCATGTTGGCCCAATACTTATATCATACGGGCCAGCCCTTTATACCTTAATATCTTGTAACTATTGGCAGGGATTAAATTAATTAATATGGTATCAGAGCAAAATTGATCGTCTCATAAAAACATCTCTAACAAACTTAATTGTCTCATAAAAACATCTCTAACAAACACGCTTTCGCCCTCCACACCCTCTCATCTCTTACGTCAAATGCACAGTAAAAACAAACCCAAAAAAGCGATAAATATATATGACCAGATCCTAAACCAAAAGAACAACTATTGGCAACCACGTGGTTTAGTGGTAAGGAATATGGATTTTTTAAAAGAAGTGGTGTATTCAAAACTCAATAGATATACATTTTTAGGTGACCATAGAAATGGTCATAAATAATTACGAGTATACACTTTTTAAACTGCATACGTGTAATTTAAAAAAATCGCTCTTTCTAAGAAATTTTAAATCTTATCTGTTTAGCGCATGGAGATAAAAAGTGACACTTTTTTTTATGAAGAATTATATCAAACTTAAATTTTGTTTCTTTTTAATACTCATGAGTTTTTTCAAAATACATTATATTTACCGTTAAGATAAGTACTGGTATTGAACACATCCACGAATCATTTACTGTATAGTCACAACTTATTGTTTATTTTATTAAGAAAGGGGGTAATCAAAATGTGGAACTTCTTGTCATACGAAAGAAAAAGAGAGATAAAACAATGTAACAAGTCATCTTCATCAATAATTTGGTTTAATATAGGTGTAAATATATAGTTTGATGACCTCCTTTTTTGTAAGTTTAATTTGGTCTTAGGGTAGTGTTATTTTTGTAGGATTCGTCAAGTTTGAAAGATTAAAATCATTTACATAACTACAACAATATATAATCCTGGCATATTAAGGTTTGAGAAGATAGGATGTATACAACCACACTATTAATCGAGAGTAAGGAGTCTCCTTTCAAAAAAGGATTTTGCTAACAAATGACCACTGGGCAGAAGTTAAGGTGTAGTTAATGAACACATTCTTAATTAACTAAAAAATTGAATTAAATACACATTAAATGAACTTGTAAATTACTATATTTGAACATGATTTTCACTTGAATGAATTAAAACATTCCTTTTCTAAACAGATTAATCAGTGTCCATTGGGCAGAGGTTAGCAAAACCCTTCAAAAAAACATCCAACAAGATATAATAATACACAAATAAATGACACATAATTAACTAAATATCTAATTTCATGCAATCAATGTTAAAGTGAATTAATAAGGAATCTTATCTTATATTATCTTAAACTTAACTGTATATAAAGCATTTAAGATATCTTTTTTAGAAGTCTTGATATTTTAAGTTTGCACATATTTCTATTTTGAGACTTTTGATAACATATGTTTTATAATAAATATCGTTAATAACAAAATTCAATTTATTAATGCATTATGAAGGAAAACATGTAACTCTAAAATCTTATATACTAAAAGATTGTGTTGTCTTATAAATGCAAAGTGCTCATGATTAATGTGGGAGGCTTCATGTGTAAGTACATTGGTTTAATGTTCATGCTTAAGGGTATGTACATTGGCATACGAAGGGGATGATGCAAGTGTTTCTTTGGGCAAATTAAATGTAACATTCAAGATGAATATGAAGTGTCGTTTGCATTAACTCACATTACAACTATAAATAGATGGGAAGAAGTTGCGGAGGGTGAAAATACATACATGTACAGGTGACCAATCTGTCCTTTCGTTTTGTTACTTTGTAGTTTATCTTTAGTTCATTTGTTTTGTAACTGTTTTGATGTTCTTTCAAGAGCATTTTGTCTGCTGAATTTGTAATACTCAGTCCACTTTTGTTTTTTTAACAGCAATACTTGGTCCACCTAATGCATATGAGTGATGATGGAGTGCATGAAAGATGACTAATAAAATGGTGGAGAGAATGCAGTGCCTAATAATTAGTAAGAAATTCTTTATGGTTTCTTTCTGAGACATTAGAAATTTGTAACCCTTTTCTGTTTACATTGTTTGTAGGTGAGGTAGGAACACCATGATATTTAGACTGTTAAGAGACATCACCATGCATTTTTAAAGGTATCTCATGCAGGCTATAAGAGTAAGTGATCCAAGCTTAGAGTCTGTTAAGGCTGCTAATTATCACACATCGCATGGCATTGCACAATTGCAATGATTCTCTTCTCCGAAAGCTGTTCAGGGTTCTGGTCCAACTCCGACGCAGAGTGGGAAGCTTCCTAGCTCTTTCATTCCTCAACTATCTCCTGTTGCAAGTGGTTTACGACGCGTGTTTCGTCTATATGCAAGTGAGTGCTTGCTTTGTTACACCATTGTTGTTAGTTGTTACTAGAATAGGGGATAGTCATTTCAGGTTTCACTCTTAAGCTCTAATTATGGATTTATATTTTTTGAAAGGTGTATCTAGCATCGACAATGTTGAGCTATACATAAAATCGTACCTTGAGTATTTTAAGCATGCTTTAAAACTATGTGTTGCTACCTTTAGATATGAATGCCTTTTCTTTTCGTTTTCTTCTTTCAGTTGTGATTCCTTTACATAACCCCAAAAGTCTCACAATCATCCATCTGTAGTTAGCTAATGATTCTCGCCAAAAATCTGATTTTTTGTGTGACATTATTCGTGAGCACATGATTAGTTTATGTGTGATGTTATTCGTGATTTAACCTTTTGTTTGTTATTATGTTAACGTTGGTGCTTTCGAAGTTAGAGATTAGCCCATGATCGAATTCGGAAAACTAAACTTATGTTCTCGACCAGTATGAATAAGTAAAGTAGCAGATCAGCATTACTAATTTGGTTGAAGTAGCAGTACAATCGATAGTCAACAGTACTAACTCGAATGAACAAGCAGTACTAATATATTAAGAGCAGTACTAACGAGGGCAGTACTAAATATGTCATTAGCAGTACAAACAAACCCTTTTGTGCACTTAACAATCTGAATGGCAGTACCTTTCGCATTTTAACGGGATATGTGTATCATTATTTGATGACCAAATGAGTTTCTTAATCATGATAATTTTAATTTGTCTAAAGAAAAAAACATTGTTACGTTATATGTATTCTTAAATAATGAGTGAATGAGTTTATTAATCATGATGATTATGAATTATGATTTCTTCATAAACCAAGTAAAGTTTTATAAACGTGTTCCAACGACATATACGTGGTTCTGTCATAAGTAACTAATAAAACCGCTCAAATTGGAGTAGTTTATTATTATATAGATCATTTCAAACCTAACTCCATAAAGAATAAGTGAATGCTACCAAGGTGAACTCTCTCATGGTTCTCAATATAACGTGAACACCAATAAATTGAGATTAAATGGCTTGAGCTTAAATGCAACAAATAAATTTTAATAATTTATAAAGTCATGAATAAAAGTATAAAACTATTAACCACACAATAAATAAGGAATACCAATCGATCAATAAAAAATAATAGGGGATTAAATATGCATTAAAGTCATGAATGAAAGTATGAAACTATTAACCACACAATAAATAAGGAATACCAATCGATCAATAAAAAATAATAGGGGCTTAAATATGCATAAACTTACATTACTACAAACCTTTATTACAGTATTTTCATGTACTTAAGAAAAAACTATATAAATTACGATGTACACACAAAAAGCCAGTCGACTATAAAACCTGAATATCATTTTGAGTTTTTGACTCGACCTCAATTAAAGGTGATGAAATAACGGCATTGACCAACAAAATCCGACCATCACCAAAACATGAGAGTTTCAAACATGACGAAAATTAGTGCTGAACATTCGCTATGAACACTTAGATAGAGCCCGTGTGCAACGCACGGGTCTGAATGACTCACGATAACTACAGTATCTTGAAGACTCGAGTTATACTCTTAATCCACTTCAGATATTATTTGGAGTAAAATCATCCTAAATGCTTCATATGTAATAATCAATGTTGTATATTGTGGTATTGATGTTTATAAGTTTACCCATGTTTACTCCAGTTGATTAATGTGTTTTGAAAGCCAAAGACTTTCTAACTACTGTCAGCTGTTGTGAGCTGTTTATTATTCCTTCATATTTCATTTATTGAACCATGGTGTCGTAATATTTATTATTCGTACAAGGATTGGGCTGCAATATTACATTCGCTTAATTGGACTATCAAAAAGTATTATCCGTATTATATTTTGGATATACAATTTTTTTGATAATACTTGAGAAAGAGTGGTATTTTGGATTTACAATTTTTTTTAATAATATTTTAGCTAATAACAACCATTATAATCATATAACTTACTCTCTTCTATTTTATTTATTAATTATGTGCAGTGGTTATAATATTCAAAAGAGCATGTGCTTATTAGCATATCTGCTTATTTGTGTGATTTTGTCAAAGAAATAGTTTTGATGCTTAGAACAACTTACTCTATGCAATAATGTGTGCATCGCACGGGTCCTGAAGCAACCCAAGTTATATATGACGAAAATTAGTGCCAAACATTACGCTATAAACACTTAGATACAGCCCGTGTGCATCGAACGGGTCTGAATATCATTTTGAGTTTTTGACTCGACCTCCATCATCTAATGGGTTTACACAACTGTCTTAATTTATGTGGTTAAGTTGCATTGTGAACTTTGTATTTCATATTACGTTAAACCTATAAGTGGCCGATCGAGTTTTATTCAACTGTTGACACTTGACACTGCTATACATAAAGTCGTACGGTTTAAGTGAACTAAATTGTTACTCCATAAAAGATCAAGAATCTATGACTTAAAAAGTAAAAGAATTGCTAAAAAAAATTTGAACCCGTTATTACACAATGAACAAAAATGAGGTTAACTCAACTTATTTTAAAACTATTTGGCTAAGAATTGTGATGCACATTTCAACGTTTCAATCATATGCATCATTAGGTTTATACTTCAATGGTTTTCCCTGAATATTACGTAAAGAACAATTAAATAAACCTTACACGGTGAACAATTAGATAAAACATGTGTGCATCTCACGGGTCCTGAGGCAGCCCAAGTTATATATGACGAAAATTTGTGTCAAACATTACGCTATGAACACTTACATAGAGCCCATGTGCAACGCACAGGTCTGCATGACTAGTGATATAAAGTAATTGGGTAATAATTGTAAGGAAAGAGATAAATGTTGTCAATTATTACAATTAACATTTTGTGAAGATAAGATTCAAAATATAGTACTCCCTCCGTCCCAAAATTATTGTCCTCTTTTAACTTTTTCGGTCTTTAAATTTCAACTTTGACCTTAAGTATTTTTGTTTATATTACATAATACTTGATACAAAATATATGAACGGATTGAGTTTTAAATGTGTTAGTGCAAATATTACGATATTTAAACTAAACGGTTTCTTCGGTTTTAATAATGACAAGCATGTAACTTGTAATGCATACGTAAAATGTGCAAGTTACTTGTAAACACAAATCATCTATGCATACTTACATCAACACCTCCCGACGTCTCAAGTATACTTCAACAAAGTCGTAGATTTCCATCCCGACGTAAATCACTCAAGGTATGGAAAAATAAATCTACTACTTGACAAATTATCAAAGGATTATTTTTTTTCTAAACTTCACATTTTTAATGTGACAAAACATTTCTTTCAAAAATATATTTTACAAATTATTTTTGAATTAAAAAGAAATGTTTTATTTTGAAAAATAAGTTTAAAAATTCCAACAGTCATTTTCCCCCCAAAACAGCTCCAAACATTCCCAAATAAACCTTCCCCACTAAAAACAAACGGAGGAGCGTACATTGTACCACTAAAGTACCGAAGGTACCACTAAATTTAGTGGTGCCGTGTGACAATTAGTGGTGCCGTGTCCTTATAACGGCTAGTTTTTCTTTGCCTTTAAATAGTAGACCACTTTACACTTCCAACTTGATTTTTTCAGTCAGTTTTCTCTGGTCTAATCCCTCCTCACTTAGAACACTTTCTTTGATCATTTAGAGAGTCTTAGTTTGTTTAAGAGTGATCATTTCATCCCACCAAGAGATCCTCTTCTAGTGCAAGAGAAGAACACAATGTATCCAAGAAGATACAAAGTGTTGTAGTTGTAGGTAGAGCACTTGTAATATTTGTTACACACTTGATTGTATCATAGTATACATCAAGTCTATCTTTCTTATGAGATTTTGTGAGGGAAGATCATTGTGATCTTATAAGAGATATTGAATATCTATTGTAGCCATTGGGCTTGTGTGTTGATCAAGTTGATCAAGGTTAGATAGGGTAGATTGAGTCAAGTGAGGGTTGATCATTGTGATCTTGTCAAGATCTTGGAGATCTCTTGAAGCTTGTGGGCTTGTGTGATTGATCAAGAAGGTCAAGGGTAGATTGGGTAGATCGAGTCAAGTGGGAGTAGATCATTGTGATCTTGTCGAGATCTTGGAGATCTCTTGAAGCCATTGGGCTTGTGTATTGATCAAGTGGATCAAGGGTAGATCGGGTAGATCGTGGTAGATTGGTGCTAGCTAAGATTAGCACTCGACATCTAGCTTAATGTCGGAAATAGGATAAGCGACGTGTACGGTTTTCTCCGCCTGAAGGGAGCTTGTTGATTAGTGAAGTAACTCTCGAGTTGGGTACTCGGGGAGTAGAGTAGGGCAAAGAGGAGTTTCGTGACCGAACCAATATAAATCATCGTGTCCGGTTCGCGCCTTCTTACTTATCTCTTTACTTTCATTTTATTCTTTATCGCTTTAAATTTATATTTGCATTGCGTTTTTGCTTGAGTGGCTAGTTGCTTATGTTATGTTGATTATGTATGTGTCATGGTTTGATTGTGCTTGTGTTGTAGTTTAATTTATTCATCTCTAGATGTTATATGATCATTGTTGACACTTTTCATATTACGTCACACTTGATCGGATGTTTGATACAAAAAGTTTTTAAATGGAAACGTATTCACCCCCTGATGCGTGGTTTTGCGACCTTACAACAAGTTTTACCTCTCGAGGGATCTCAAGAGGCTTGCAATCCCCACCAGGCAGTGTACCTGACCGATGTAGTATAGTGTAGTGGCAAGTACCGGGGGATTGATCGTTCTCTAGGGGAATAGTGTCGTTAGGATTGAAAAACTACTCTAATAGGTCTAAGGGTGAGGGAAGATTCTTTTTGTCTTTTTTTTATATTTTTATAAAAGCAAGTAAAATCTCGGGTTTGAAGGAGTGGGCGGAATTAGTTGCTAGTCAACTAACCCAAATAACTACAATTGCAAATAAAATAAAATAACTGAAAATGAAAAGGTTGTGGAACTTATATGGAGAGAAATGTGTTTACTTATATTTCCTTACTCCCTAACTATCTTTTACCGGTTGATTAGTGTGTATTAATTGCGTGGATGACGGGTGTATTCCTTAATACCAATCGTGGGGTGGCGTACGTACTTCCCCAACTCTATAAGCTCCAACTTCACTCCTATGTCGAGCCGGCTAAGAAGCTCCTAACATGGGATCACTAGAATTCGCTCATGCATTAAATACAACCATAAAAACCTTAGTACGCATTGGTTCATGTTTCTTAAGACGTTCAAGCAAGTTACCGTATAGGAGGTTAGCCAGTTTTCTTAAGCCTAACATCAATAAACAATCATCCAATACAATTAATAACACACCAACAACTAATAATCAATAGTTAGGTTTCATTAGATCTAAGCAAACACAAGATAAATCTAGCCTAGCATGTTAATTAAAAGACAAGAACAAGATATAATCAAACAACACATAGACATATTGAATGATTAATTGATTACTTATCTTCAATTAAACATGGGAGATCCAAGGGTATAAAACCCTTAAAAATGGCAGAAAATTCGTCTTAGGGTTTCTCCTCACAAAGTTGCACACTAATGACTAAAAATTGCAAAACTATATATAGAATTTAGGGGCTGACGGCGTCACGTTGTAGGAGGTGACACCGTCACCTCGCCGCGGCTAGGGTTCCCGGATGGATTTCCTGACGCCGCCCCTCTTTAATCCTCAAAAATCCACTCTGGCGCGTCAAGTGTTGACGCCGTCACAATTGTGCTTGACGCCGTCTCTCTTTAACTTAAATCGTGACGGCCTTGATCACCTTAAAGGGTGACGCCGTCAGACTTCCTTTGTAAAACTTTCTGGCGCGTCACGTGTATTTGTCATATCCACCTCTTTTGCCAAGCCGTGACGCCGTCAGGAGCAATCCTTGACGCCGTCACGTGTACTTTTCCAGAAGCTTTGGAGACTTTGTCGTTTTCTTCACTTTTATGCTCCAAAAACGTCCAAAATGCTTCCTTTTCCAGATTTCTTCTCCAAAGTACCTGAAATGACAAAAGGAACGATTTAGGGCAATATTTGATCAAATAAATACGATTTAGGGCTTAAATGACCCCCTAAAAGCGGTACACTTTTCGCTTCATCAAATACCCTTACACTTGAGATTTGCTTGTCCTCAAGCAAATGCGCTTTTATTCTAATCAAAATACAAGTTAGGGGTCATTTAACGCTAATATAAAAGTAATTACAACAAATAGTCGTTCCACTTTAATCATAATAAGCACGGAGATTACACACTAGCACCTCACAAGTAGTGTTTAGATACTCACATCTCTCAGGTGTCATAAAAGTATATCTCATAAATGAAAATGGATAATATCTCTCACTACCTATCATAAAAAAATAGATTACCATAGGCTTGGGAAAGGGTCAAAAACCTCCTCCACTAGGCGTAAGCACCTAAGATAAACTATCAAAGAGGGCTTTTAAACGGGTTATAACGTTAGGTGTAGGGATATGATAAACACGGTTTTGTTGGATAAGGGATATTTTACTGGTGGCGAGTTAAAGATCTTGATTAATTACATGTACAATATGGCGTTGCTAAGCCAAGACTAGACTCGACTTAAGCTAAAAACAAAATAACAAAAACATAAAATAAACATAAAATGAAACGGGATGGTAGTCCGTATGTTTTTTCTACTTTTCTTTTTCTCATTTTTTTTTATTTTTCTTATTTTTTTTCCATTTTTTTTTCATACACTCTTGCCCTACCATCCAAAATAATACATCGTAGGGGCGTCGCATTCCCCTTACACTTGAACTTTTTACATAACTTTACAAATAACTATTCTAATGACTCGAATTAAGATAATCGACACACTTGGAGTACTTTTAAAATATTTAACACATATTGGGGTAATAATGTTGTTCTTCCCCCATTACTCCATTACACTAGTACTTTACCCATGAGTCCCAATCGTCCCAAAACAATATGTACAAGGATATGACTCGACTTAGCAACCATGTAATCAATTAGATAATTAACTTGGGGTTTAAACAAATGTTGTAACAATAATGCACTAAAGATAAGTGCATACAAGGTAGGCTAAGGCGATTTGGGTGTACATTTAAGTGGGGTGTAAACAAATTCTTACTTTAAGTAAAATGCTTAAAGTTAGAAACGAAAAGATAGGCTCTGAGGGGTGTACTAGGGGTATCGTGTACTAAAAATGAGTACAACGCAAAGGGTGTGGGAGAATTACTTGACCAATGTAGCCAATGTAATTATAACAAAAACACAGGTGTAAAACAATGGGTTAATCCTAATGCCTCTTATCATGTAGTAAATCTAACTACACGAATGTAGTCTCACTTGTGGCCTCGGAATGGTCCTAACGCAAGTTCTAGAATCTAAGTGCTACCGTACACACATCATAGCATAAATGCTTTTTCCTACCAATTCTAGGGGCGAACCTCACATATTTGGGGGTGGAAAATTTTTTAGTGGTACGGTTTTGTGCTAGTCATATAACTCCTATCCATGAGACGCTCATTAAGACCAAAGTTTCACTCCTATATGTTGTAAAAAATTTTAAATTTGGCACTAAAATTGCCTTAACAGGTATTTCTCTCAGTTTTATTACACATCTACCATCAAACAAACGAAAAATCAAGCGTAATAGCATTCTCTAAAGTATCATACTTTACCCCCCCCCCCCCTTACACTTAAGATGAACATTGTCCCCAATGTTCAAATAACAAGATGTAAAAGTAAATAAGGTAAAAGAATGAAATCAAATACTCCCCTGATTCGTTTGGTGGATAAAGAGGTAACATGGTTAGATCTTCTTCCAAGGTAATGTGGAAGCTTCAAGACTAAAGCAGCGCCAAAAGCTTGATTCCACATACATCTCCTTGTCCAAAATAACCTGTAAAACCTGAGAAAACAAACACGAAAACCTGCATAACATCGGCGGGATAAATCTATATAAGGATATAATGCTTGTGGAATGATTATTTTGCAGATTCCTGGAGTTTATAAGTTAGAGATTTAATAAAAAAAAATTATGATTCCGGTAGAAAAACAAAACTTTCAAAAATTTCAGAAAATTAAAACCTGACGCCGTCAGGTTGTAATGCCTGACGCCGTAAGAAATGATCTGACAGAATTCTCATGTTAAGTTTTCGGAAAATTTCTGGAAAAACCTATACCTTACTTCCTGGAATTCCTGCAAAATATCATTATGACTCGATACAAGCATTTGACTCAAACAATTACTAATATGTATGTTAATTTATTATTGTTACTATTCATGTTCATTTGTTCTAATAAACCGATTTGGATTTCCCTTACACTTATCTTTTGCAAAATACCTTTATATGTAGTTAAGACGAAGTTAAAAACAAGATAAAGCATTTTCACAATTTAGTTTTGAACATGAATCAATAATAATAAAAATTAAACATACATACGGAAGCAAATAAAATCAAACAAACAAATAAATAAACACACAAAGCAAATAAAGCTTGGGTTGCCTCCCAAGAAGCGCTTTTCTTTATTAACGAGTCTTGTAGCTAGACTCAAAGTCCTTCTACCCTATGTAAGTGAGTTCGTCATCGAGGACGTCTTTAGGGTTAAGCTTGGATTGAAGTTTCCTATTGGTCCACTTAGTACAATATATCTTTTCAAACTTCTCTCCACCCGGGTCATACAATGTCATCTTAATATGCCATGACCCATCTCCATCTTTGGGTGGTTTGTCCCAATCCCACTTATGATCATCGTCCTCACAAGTCCACTTATTCATCCCTAGGTTAATTGGCAAAACTCCTAGGAAATCAATCATCTTCCTAAAAACTAGAGGGTCTTCAAATGGATCCAATTCGGTGTCCCTAGCCAAGAGTTGCTCTACCGTATGTGTTCGGTTCACAAAGTCCTCTTCTAGGTAAAATGGGCGTTGGGGTCCTATGAAGTCTCTATCGATCCAAGGTCCATATCTATATGGTCTCTTATTTAATTCTAACCAATGGGGTGTTGGTTCATCACTAGTATCATAAGCATGTTTCTTCACATCATAGACTGACCAAGTATCACCTTCTCCTACCGCTATCTTAGATTCCTTACAATCAATCATAGCACTAGCAGTCGCCAAAAATCCTCTACCTATCAACAAGGGGCATGTAGGGTCACTAACCATATCAAGGACGTGGAAATCGGCTAAAATGGTTAGTTTTCCTATGTGTACTAACACGTCCTTGACTACTCCAACTGGGAAAGCAACACTCCCATCCGCTAAGCCTATTATCACCTCGGTTTCTTCAAGTTTTCCTATTTTTAGAGAGGTGTAGAGAGGTAACGGAAGTAGGTTAAGGCTTGATCCAAGATCGGCTAATGTGTCATAAGCCTCCGAATTACCGATCTTGCAAGGTAGAACAAATAAGCCAGGATCATCTAAATTCTTAGGTAGCTTGTTTTGAACAAAGGCGGTCCCTTTTTCGCCTAACTTGAGCTTCTTCTCATCCAACACATCAATGACCGGACTTTCAAGGTGGAGCTCCTTGAATTCTTCGTCAAGGTTTTGAGTGGGAGGTGTTTCAACTATGTTGTTGACCAATTTAGTGTTGGATATCATAACTTCTTGGTCATTTTGAACGACTTGGGTTTGTTTGAAACACGTGCTCATGGAATTGACCGAATAATATTGTGGACAAGAACTAGGAGACGAAACCGATGAAATGGCGTTGACATTTAGTTTCGGGTTCTTGACTGTGTTGCTAGGGAGTGCTCCCATTTCTCGTCATTGAGGGATTTCAACAAAGTGTCAATCTTATTGGTCATCTCGCTTTGTTTTTGTTTGAAATCGGCTTCAAACTTGGCCAAACGAGCTTCTTGAGATGCCATAAATTGGGACATCAATCCTTCAAAGTTATTGGTACTACCATTGCTGGAAGGATTGTTGTTGAAAGTACGGTTCGAGTTGGAACCGCTTGATTGGAAACGATTAGGTGGGTTGGAAGAATTGGTTTGTTGTGCGTTTTGGTTTTGTTTCCACCTAAGGTTTGGGTGATTTTTCCATGAGGGGTTGTATGAATCACCGTAGGGGTTTGGCTCGGGTTTGAAAGTGTACCACTTGTCTCCCGCTCCGTCGGTACGCGAGGATGCGTAGTCCGTAAAAGCTTGTTCGGGGAGTTCCACGCAATCACGAGTGTCGTGGAGACCACTACATAATTCACATGAAGAAGTGATTTTGTTCACTTGGCTTGAAGGTTTAGGAGCCTCGTAGGATTTCATAAGAAACTTGACTTGGTCTTCAAGTTCTATGATCCTACGGTCGGAAGTGCTTGAATTGTTCGAAGGCAAAGATATTGCCTTGACCGTTTTATTCAAATCACGGGGATCACTCCAACTTTCGTTGTCATAAAGAGCAAGATCTTCCAGGAGAGCCCATGATTGCTCCGCACATAGATCACGTAGCTTACCACCGGCCGATTGGTCAATGGTTTGCCTTGTGGAGAGATTGATATGGTCATAGAAGATTTGGACTTGGAGCCAAAGTTCTATGCCATGGTGAGGGACTTTTTGGAGTAAGTCCTTGAATCGAGTCCATGCCTCGTAGAGGGTTTCGCCTTGACGTTGTTGGAACATCAATATATCATTCCTTAGCTTGGTAGTTCTTCCTGGTGGGAAAAACTGAGCGAGGAAACGAGTGGTAAGATCATCCCAAGAGGTGATGGATCCTGCGGGTAGACGCTCTAGCCATTGACTAGCTTGGTCCCGCAGAGAGAATTGAAAGAGACGTAGTCGGGTCGTCTCTCGAGTGGCAACATCAAAGTCTATGGAATCAACGATTTTGAGAAAGTCCTTGAGATGTTGATTAGAATCTTCGGAACGAAGTCCATGGAATGCGCATCCGCTTTGCACCAACCGGATGGTGTCGGATCGCAAGGGAGTGACATTGGCTCCTTGAGTGAGCTCAATGGTGTTTCGATAGCCATGGTGGCTAGGACGAGAGTAGTCTCCTAAGGTACGGGCTCTAGGAGGTGGGTGTTGTTGTGGTGGTGGGTTGTTGGGATCGAGGATATTACCACCTTCCATGATGTCGGATAGTAATGGTTACGAACAAAGAAACGAAGAAAAAAGATAGACTAAAGAAAAACCTAGAAAAATAAAATAAAAATCTCAATAGAAGGGAATCTAGTGAGTAGACCTAATAAAATAAAAATTCAACCTAAACAATAACTATTCCCCGGCAGCGGCGCCAAAAACTTGATGCGTGGTTTTGCGACCTTACAACAGGTTTTACCTCTCGAGGGATCTCAAGAGGCTTGCAATCCCCACCAGGCAGTGTACCTGACCGATGTAGTATAGTGTAGTGGCAAGTACCGGGGGATTGATCGTTCTCTAGGGGAATAGTGTCGTTAGGATTGAAAAACTACTCTAATAGGTCTAAGGGTGAGGGAAGATTCTTTTTGTATTTTTTTTTATATTTTTATAAAAGCAAGTAAAATCTCGGGTTTGAAAGAGTGGGCGGAATTAGTTGCTAGTCAACTAACCCAAATAACTACAATTGCAAATAAAATAAAATAACTGAAAATGAAAAGGTTGTGGAACTTATATGGAGAGAAATGTGTTTACTTATATTTCCTTACTCCCTAACTATCTTTTACCGGTTGATTAGTGTGTATTAATTGCGTGGATGACGGGTGTATTCCTTAATACCAATCGTGGGGTGGCGTACGTACTTCCCCAACTCTATAAGCTCCTACTTCACTCCTATGTCGAGCCGGCTAAGAAGCTCCTAACATGGGATCACTAGAATTCGCTCATGCATTAAATACAACCATAAAAACCTTAGTACGCATTGGTTCATGTTTCTTAAGACGTTCAAGCAAGTTACCGTATAGGAGGTTAGCCAGTTTTCTTAAGCCTAACATCGATAAACAATCATCCAATACAATTAATAACACACCAACAACCAATAATCAATAGTTAGGTTTCATTAGATCTAAGCAAACACAAGATAAATCTAGCCTAGCATGTTAATTAAAAGATAAGAACAAGATATAATCAAACAACACATAGACATATTGAATGATTAATTGATTACTTATCTTCAACTAAACATGGGAGATCCAAGGGTATAAAACCCTTAAAAATGGCAGAAAATTCGTCTTAGGGTTTCTCCTCACAAAGTTGCACACTAATGACTAAAAATTGCAAAACTATATATAGAATTTAGGGGCTGACGGCGTCACATTGTAGGAGGTGACGCCGTCACCTCGCCGCGGCTAGGGTTCCCGGATGGTCTTCCTGACGCCGTCCCCTCTTTAATCCTCAAAAATTCACTCTGGCGCGTCAAGTGTTGACGCCGTCACAATTGTGCTTGACGCCGTCTCTCTTTAACTTAAACCGTGACGGCCTTGATCACCTTAAAGGGTGACGCCGTCAGACTTCCTTTGTAAAACTTTCTGGCGCGTCACGTGTATTTGTCATATCCACCTCTTTTGCCAAGCCGTGACGCCGTCAGGAGCAATCCTTGACGCCGTCACGTGTACTTTTCCAGAAGCTTTGGAGACTTTGTCGTTTTCTTCACTTTTATGCTCCAAAAACGTCCAAAATGCTTCCTTTTCCAGATTTCTTCTCCAAAGTACCTGAAATGACAAAAGGAACGATTTAGGGCAATATTTGATCAAATAAATACGATTTAGGGCTTAAATGACCCCCTAAAAGCGGTACACTTTTCGCTTCATCACCCCCCCCCCTTTCTACGGTTTCCACAATTGGTACCAGAGCCACGTCGCTCAAATTTTTAAAACAAATGGTTTTCAAAATTGAGTACGATCCATGTATCAAATTACCCATGAAGGTGATAAAATATGAAAAGTATTTTTTTGCTTAATACTTACAAGTTTTGTTGTTAAGTATACTTTGTTATACTAGCTTGAAGGTTTTCTTAAATCAATAAAAGAATAGAGTTTTAAGTGTCCGGTCATGTTTTCTGAACGAGTCGTTAAATCATGCGGTTTTGAAAGGAATGTTTGGGACAAACCATTATTTTGTATTATCGTAAATGTCTTTCTTAGTCCTAAATGTGAAAATGATGCATAATATATATTTTATATGTTCGGTATCTAGTTTATTAAATTTTACATAGTTCCGTTGAGTCGCCGCACTAAAACTGTAAACTGAATCAAAAAACAGAACACGGTACCATAAATATAGGATAGTAACGTTATATTTAACGGTACCGTGGGTTATTTAATGGTACCTTACATCTGTTTGTCTATTTTTCAGTTTTGGGTCATTTTCAGAAATTCATATAAAATCAACCATAAGTCCGTAGGAGTCGTGTCACCCATCATTTTAAATGAAGTTGAGTCTACTTTCATTTGAAAAATACTTTTATGAATTAGTTCTAAATAAAAGTATATTAGAGTCCTCGATTTTCAACTAAAAGTCTTTTTTGGTTATGCCGTTTGCATAAATTTTTGGTTAAACTGAAAAAGGGCATTTCAACTTTTGAACTTTGACGTGTTCACAAAGTGACTTGGCAAAAATCTTTGAAATGGGGAGGAAACCAATTCGTTTTCTAATAAAATCAAGCTTAGTATACATTGTTATACTTAATACACAAAATGACGATAAGTATTTTTGTGCTTTATACTAAATGACTATTTTTTTATTATAGTTTTCTGGTTTATGCATTTATAAGGTTCATGCTAAATCACTTTCATTATATTGAGTAATTAGTTTGCATTGCATATAGGCATAGACCATTTTTCTTTCATATGTTGCAAGTTTTTAAAATGGTTTAGTAACCTTCTTAGGAATAGAAACTAAGTTAGTTGATTATGTGTGTCGAAAGATATTGTCTTACACAATTATTTTTCCAAATGTTTAAGTGTAAAAAGTATATCACCACAAAATACTTAACACTTTCATAAATCCCGTAACATGATCTCTAAAACATTACATCATTTTGTCTTGCTTGACCATGGGTTGTCTAAACAAGATAAAAGATCATATTAATACATTAGTATTTAAGTAAAAGAAAATGTATTAAACTTGTATGGATCTAACACACATACAAAATGTTTTAAACATTTAGTATTTTACGTATGTTGTATAAAAATAGTTAAGATAATTATTTTTATACTAATGAGGTGTCGAAAAACTAAGGATATTATAGTTAATAATATAAATAGTCTTTCACAAATAAAAATAAATGACAATATCGAAGTAGTAACTTAATATGTCATTAACCTCACACATACAACTAATATTAGAATAAATGGAACACATTTCTTAAATTTTTATTTTCTTTTTAAAAGGAGTGATCGTGAGGGTCAAGAAATATTTCGAGTACATATCAATTCATTATTCAAATTATGATTGATATCATTATCGAATCTAATTGACAAGTTTTCGAGTATGGACATGAAATTGGAGTCATTATTTGTCTAGCTTCAAGATAACATCAAAATATGATGAAATATATTATCTTGAATCTACATACTCAATCACACTCGATTGTTATGAAAATAATGACGTCCTCTCAAGACGAAAATAATATACATCGGATCATAACTCACACTTGTGTTGAAGATGCCATATTGAGTCTTCTTGTCCAATGGTTGTGTTCCAAACTTTAAACTAATATGTTTAAAAGATGCATAAAATACACAACTAAGTAGGATTGACAACTTAGATGTTTCATCCAAAATATACAAGTAATTTACATTGCAATGCAATTAGTAAATGTGTCATTTCCGAAAAAACAAACACGAGCAAACAAACAACATATGTAAACTTTGCTCATGAACGACTCAACACTCAAAATCACATGTCTAGTAAAAGTGTCACACATAATATGTTATTAACTATTATGTAAGTCATCAATCTTTCAGAATATCACATGTATTTCTCTTATCAAAAGATTGACAAAGGATAACCTATATCCTATGCATTTTATTGTCTTTGTAACATGAATGGTTATGTTACAAGAGAATACATTGCATCTTGTTAACAAATATAGGATATTAGAGTTGAATAATAACCTAATACAACATGTGTCATTGCATAAACAAGTAAAATTGGTCATACACTAAAATACTTGTTTCACTATGCATTCGTAAGAGTGATAAGTTTCCTCTTAGAAAAGCATATTTGTTGAAATATACAATATGTCTCAATTCAAATATAATACTCACAAGATCTATTGAGGTAAATAACCTTTACTAGATTCTTTTCTCAATATATTCAAAGGAGCATTCTTGAAACACACACGATGTAGGAGATTCTACATTGTATCACATTAGAGTATCTCTTGGTTCTAGGAAACCAAATCATGTTAAAATAACATGTAAAAACTCAACAAACAAAGAAGTTGTCCAAGAGATCATAAAATGCACCATCTCCATCAAATAACCTCTAAATTTCAAACACGAAATTAAAACATTTCGCTTGCTTTTGTTCGGAGTTGTGTAAGACATGTCATTTTCTTAAACCGACTTTCAAAGTATGGTTAGTTGAGTCATATTAGGCCATGTATTAGCGAAATAGGCTAATATCATCTTTGCTATACTTCGATAGGCAAATATAGGAATTTGATTTTTTCTAACATGAGAATGACTACTGGAGAACCTATCGCACTAGAAATTCAATTTGACCTAACGGTTGAATTGCTTCCAGGAGAGAAGTTGGGTTCGTGGTATAACCCGTAAAAATGGTCGTGTTTAGTCTGAATTGAGCACCACTAGTGATAGTCTCATACTCATTCTCTAACTTGAAAATTTTTCATTCCTACATTTGACTAGAGATAGTTTACATCGGTGAACTTTATCTCCCGTTAGGATTTCATTTTGAACAAGCAGTAATTAGGATCTTCCTTAGTAAACCTAGATTGCTTGCATCCCACATATGTGTTTCAAAATGATAACATGTTCTCATAAGATATGATTAAATGTCTTTATGATCTTAAATGCTAAATGATTATCATGTTTTGCATGATGTTTGCATTTATTCCTTATGTGCATTTTACATGATTTGCTTGTAAAGTTTGCACCCACACTATGTCCTTTTGACACATTAGGAATTAGGTATGCCTATCACTATGAACCCTTAGAAGTCATATAGTCATACACTAGTATCAAAACCTATAAGTTAAAGTAGTCGCGAAGTTGTCCTAATTCCCTGGTCATCACTTCGCCTTCTTCCAAGTAATACACCCTTTTGTCATGGGAAGGTTAGATACAAACCTAGTAGAACTCGGAGTAGGGTTGACAACTTAAATATTTCATCCGAAATATTCAAGTAAGTTTAACTTGCGATCGCAATTGTTAAATGTCATATCCGAAACATCATATTCAAGCCTTTTAACAACATATGTTAAAACGCTCATCCAAAAGCTAAAAGCTAACATCAACCCTCTAGGTCTAGGAATGATGGAACATATTCCATAAATCTTATGACTATTTAAATATTTCACTGGAAATATTAAAGTCATCCCTCGTACCCCTCTTATGACTACTTGAATATTTCACTGGAAATATTGTAGTCATCTCGTGCGTCTCGTCTCATGACTCTTTAAATATTTCACTGGAAATATTGAGTCATTCTTTAAATCCCTCTCATGACTATCTAAATATTTCACTGGAAATATTAAGTCATCCCTCACACCCTTCTTATGACCACTCGAATATTTCACTGGAAATATTGAAGTCATCTCTTACGTCTAGATTCGTGACTTTACAAGTCATTCTTTTCATTTTTCTCATGACTATTTAAATATTTCATTGAAAATATTTAAGTCATTCTTTACGTCTCGCCTCATGACTTGCTAAATATTTCACTGGAAATATTAAGTCATTCCTTACGTCTCATCTCATGACTTCTAAATATTTCACTGGAAATATTAAGTCATCCCTCACGTTCCTCGTATGATCACTTGAATATTTCACTGGAAATATTGAGATCATCTCTTCTATTTCGTCTCATGACTTTTAGATATTTCACTGGAAATATCAAGTCATTCCTTGTGTCTCATCTCATGACTTCTAAAATATTTCACTGGAAATACTAAGTCATCTCTCACGTTCCTCGTATGATCACTTGAATATTTCACTGAAAATATTGAGATCATCTCTTCTATTGCGTCTCATGACTTTTAGATATTTCACTGGAAATATCAAGTCATTCCCTCTATCTCGTCCCAGGACTTTTAGATATTTCACTAGAAATGTCAAGTCATATCCTGTGTCTCGTCTCATGACTTTTTAAATATTTCACTGAAAATATTAAGTCATCCTTCACATCGCTCTAATGACTACCTATGTATTTCCTCGAAAATATAAAAGTCATCTATTCTCGTCCAGTACCGTTCAAAGAATTTATTAGGTATAAATTCTCTCCTCTTCTCGAAAAGTCTCACTAAATCAGCGAGATTTATTTGTAAAATCCTTTTAAATTCTAATGACAACTTAAATATTTCATCCGAAATATTTAAAGTATATTTAATTTGCGAAATGCAATTAAATGTCATTTCTCATTCTCGATCAACGTTCATCGAATCCCGTTGGATTCATTCATAAAAGAATTTATTCGGTATAAATTCCTTTAATCTAAGGTCCAGAAAAATCACAACATATGTGAAATTTCTTTGTAAAAAATCTAATTCTGGGTCAAAACTGACCTCAGCAGGTCACGGTACCCTTAAATAGGGTACGGTACCGCTAAATTTAACGGTACCGTCGGACCGTTATCTGCTGAGACTGTTTATTTTTTTTTTCAATTCTCACTGTTTCAAAAGCACTATTGAAACCCAATCGATGCTGTCTTGAACCAAAACCGTCTCCTATCAGAATAGATTCTATCTATCTTCTGATTCCTTAGCCTTTTCCCTTTCACTTCCGCATGGTACTAAACACTATCAATGCTTTCGCATCCCACTCATCTTCCACACACTTCAAACGAAGAACCGCTAGGATAAGTTGAGATAACCCCACTAGAACCTTATCACTAATCTCACAACCCTTAAGATTTTATCTTCTTAACCCTTAGGATATCTCCACGTGATCACATGCCTCATCATATGAATATTCTATGAATATTCACAATGATTGAGAAGAGCTACGTGACTTCAAAGGTGAAGTTTATTGTATGCTATCCACCACTTGACATGACGTTACTAAGCTCATCGCTTCCGTCAACGTCTGTTTTTCTCTTTATTTTTTTCTTTTCACATCTTGTCCGGATGGTCATAGATTAAGGGGGAGCGACAACACACTCATATAGTCTTTCAACAAAAACTCTCAAGAACACACAAATGTGATTCTTACTCTCCAGAAAACTTCCCTTTAGCTACCCAGAACTAGGCTGCACAGGAAAATTCGTGACTTCCAGGTCACGGTACCGTTAAATAGGCCACGGTATAGTTAAATTTAACAGTACCGTGTGGTATTTAGTGGTACCGTGCCTATGTTTAACGAATTTTCACTGTTTCCTCTAAATCCCTGCATCCCTAACCTCAAACCTGCAAAATTTTGCAAACTCACATACACCCTAAGATTTCCTCACTACACCATAGGACACCACCACCAACTTTAGTTCGAATCCCACAACTCTTGTCTATATAAGGCCTCACCATTGCAAGCTTATCTTGCATCTCATCTTCACACTCAACCCTTATAACTAAACTTCACTCTTGATAGTGATATTTAGTTTCAAAACCTTCTAGCTACACTTCACTCTTGACAGTGATAGTTAGTCAAAGAACCTTCAATCTATCGATCATCACACTCAAACCTTACAACTATTCCTCACTTCGGATAAGTGATAGTTAGTTAAACAACCTTCAATCCTCACAATCACACGAAACCCTTCATTATCTCTAACACCCAACTAGGATCATCCAAACTAGAAATCTAGAACTTCGTTACCTCAACCCCGTTAGAGATATCCATCCCCAATCCTGTTAGGATCACATGCACATTTTTTTCTATTTTGAAATATATCATGCATCTCATTTTCAGTGCAAACGATATATTAATCTAAACCATCTTAATACCAATCATCTTAGGTAGATGATTATTCTATTCAAAAGGCTTGTTAGAACTTGTCTTCCCAATGACAACTTGGAAGAAGTCATTTTGTGTGTCAGTCAAAGAACGAATCTCGTTCTTGTTAGTGTGATTGATTGAACAATTACACCTTAGGTTGTCGGTCGGGTTGTGACACTCAAGTGTCTTTGAATTGCAATATGCATTCATCTTGTTGTGTCGCTCAACTCTCTTGGGCTTTCTTTTTTGTCTTTATCCTTTTGGCACACTCTTACCCTGTGTCACTCACATAGTTTAACCCTTACATGTCTTTCTATGTGTAATCTATCCCTATAATGTTGCTCCTATACTTTTATATATTATGTTGCACGAAGTTAACCCTTGATGTAGGAAAAGCCTTTGTAAGAATTTGATCCATGGATCCGCTAGATACTAAGGTGAATAAACAAGGGGATTCAATTACCATATGGGAGCATTGAGCTAGGGGGAGCTCGGGGGTATTTGAATACGTAGCATGGAGTCGTCTTCACAAGTGGTAATAGAAGACTTCACTGGGATGATGCAAGCTCGCCTTTCTGGGGAGAAAGAAAAGTAGTGCAATAAGGGGGAGTAGTGAGTAAATTCAAGGGAGAGCTCGAGACAACTACCTTTTTCCATCGACAAAAGGGGGAGAAGGAAGTGTAAACATGTAACTTTTACATTTTATTATGTGTTACGGTTTACATGTTTGTCATCATCAAAAAGGGGGAGATTGTTAGTGCAAATATTACGATATTTAAACTAAACGGTTTCTTCGGTTTTAATATTGACAAACATGTAACTTGTAATGCATAACGTAAAATGTGCAAGTAACTTGTAAACACAAATCATCTATGCATACTTACATCAACACCTCCCGACGTCTCAAGTATGCTTCAATAAAGTCGTAGATTTCCATCCCGACGTAAATCACTCAAGGTATGGAAAAACAAATCTACTACTTGACAAATGATCAAAGGATTATTTTTTTTCTAAACTTCACATTTTTAATGTGACAAAACATTTCTTTCAAAAATATATTTTACAAATTATTTTTTAATTAAAAAGAAATGTTTTATTTTGAAAAATAAGTTTAAAAATCCCAAGAGTCATTTTTCCCCCCAAAACAGCTCCAAACATTCCCAAATAAACCTTCCCCACTAAAAACAAACGGAGGAGCGTACATTGTACCACTAAAGTACCGACGGTACCACTAAATTTAGTGGTTCCGTGTGACAATTAGTGGTGCCGTGTCCTTATAACGGCTAGTTTTTCTTTGCCTTTAAATAGTAGACCACTTTACACTTCCAACTTGATTTTTTCAGTCAGTTTTCTCTGGTCTAATCCCTCCTCACTTAGAACACTTTCTTTGATCATTTAGAGAGTCTTAGTTTGTTTAAGAGTGATCATTTCATCCCACCAAGAGATCCTCTTCATTCCTCTTCTAGTGCAAGAGAAGAACACAAGGTATCCAAGAAGATACAAAGTGTTGTAGTTGTAGGTAGAGCACTTGTAACATTCGTTACACACTTGATTGTATCATAGTATACATCAAGTCTATCTTTCTTTTGAGAGTTTGTGAGGGAAGATCATTGTGATCATATAAGAGATATTGAATATCTCTTGTAGCCATTGGGCTTGTATGTTGATCAAGTTGATCAAGGGTAGATAGGGTAGATTGAGTCAAGTGAGTGTTGATCATTGTGATCTTGTCGAGATCTTGGAGATCTCTTGAAGCTTGTGGGCTTGTGTGATTGATCAAGAAGATCAAGGGTAGATTGGGTAGATCGAGTCAAGTGGGAGTATTTTCATTGGTATAATTTTTATCAAAAATTGGTGCTAGCTAAGATTAGCACTCGACATCTAGCTTGTGGATCAAGGGTAGATCGTGGTAGATTGGTGCTAGCTAAGATTAGCACTCGACATCTAGCTTAGTGTCGGAAATAGGATAAGCGACGTGTACGATTTTCTCCGCCTGAAGGGAGCTTGTTGATTAGTGAAGTAACTCTCGAGTTGAGTACTCGGGGAGTGGAGTAGGGCGAAGAGGAGCTTCGTGACCGAACCACTATAAATCATCGTATCCGGTTTGCGCCTTCTTACTTATCTCTTTACTTTCATTTTATTCTTTATCGTTTTATATTTATATTTGCATTGCGTTTATGCTTGAGTGGCTAGTTGCTTATGTTATGTTGATTATGTATGTGTCATGGTTTGATTGTGCTTGTATTGTAGTTTAATTTATTCATCTCTAGATGTTATATGATCATTGTTGACACTTTTCATATTATGTCACACTTGATCAGGTGTTTGATACAAAAAGTTTTTAAGTTTTTAAATGGAAACGTATTCACCCCCCCCCCTTCTACGGTTTCCATAAAATGTATTTTCATTGGTATAATTTTTATCAAAAATTGTATGACACAAACAAAAATATTTATAGCCAAAGTTGAGAAAAAAAGACCGAAAATAGGACAATAATTTTAGGACGGAGGGAGTATAAAGTTTTAAATTTTAACTAAAGGCGTATTTGAGTGTGTGCGAGTTATGCGATCGCACAAATGCTGAAAATTATAAGGGCCTTCAAATTTTAAAACAATATATGTATACATATTTTGCAAAACTGACTAGAAATATTTAATTCAAAAAGTGGCAACAAAAATTACTATCAAAATCATTTTTAAAATGAGTATGTCTCATTTTATGTTTTAAAACATTATTTTACTTTAGTGTTAGACTTCGCTTTTATAATTAAATTGAATTTTGCAAAGGGCCTCCATAAACTTAAACGATATTAATTTAAGGGTAAAGACCATAAAATAACAACTTACTTTCTCCATTTTACCGAGATGAAACACGTACTTTTTTATCAACATTTAAGCCAACGAAACTTGCAAATATTGTTCTAAGGTCAACAAAAAGACTTATTATATTAAAAATAATAATTGAAATGACTATATTACCCTTGTCTTCTTAAACTATACACATCATCTTCTTCCTAAAGTCAACAAAAAATTAAAAACAAATTAAAAAATTAAAAAATTTCCGAAATTTTTTTTTTCGAAAATATTTTTTATCGGAAAAATTAAAAAAAAAATTCCGAAATTTTTTTTTTTCGGAAAATTTTTTTTCCGGAAAAATTATAAAAAAATTAAAATTTTTTTTTCCGAAAATAAATATTTTTGAAAAAAAAAATTTCGGAATTTTTTTTTAATTTTTCCGAAAAAAAAATATTTTCCGAAAAAAAAATATTTTCGAAAAAAAAATTTCAGAAAATTTTTTTTTTTCAAAATTTTTTTTTTAATTTGTTTTTAATTTTTTAATTTTTTTTCGTACTTAAGAAAAACATCCGAAAACGAATAAAAACGGACAAAACCGTAAGAAAATTGGACAAAAACGTATGAAACGTAAGAAAAACGGGCGAAAACGGATAAAAACGGACAAAACCGTATGAAACGTAAGAAAAACGGACGAAAACGTAAAAAAAATGGACAAAACTGTATGAAAACGTAAGAAGAACGGATGAAAACGACTAAAAACGGACGAAAATAAAAAAAAATTCAAATTTTTCTTTTTAATTTTTTAATTTGTTTTTAATTTTTTAATTTTTTGTTGACCTTAGAACAATATTTGCAAGTTTCGTTGGCTAAGTAACGCTGGAAGAAGATGATGGGTATAGTTTAAGAAGACAAGGGTAATATAGTCATTTCAATTATTATTTTTAATATAATAAGTCTTTTTGTTGACCTTAGAACAATATTTGCAAGTTTCGTTGGCTTAAATGTTGATAAAAAAGTACGTGTTTCATCTCGGTAAAATGGAGAAAGTAAGTTATTATTTTATGGTCTTTACCCTTAATTTAAACTAAACAATGCATTGGTAATTTGGTACAACTCAATATTCGTGTAATTTATATCTTTTTAAAATAATTATTTTTGCTTATCTTTTTTAATTTACATATTCACCACAAAATTCACATATGACACTTCAAATTTATGACAAACTATGGACACATACACTACATCTTCCTTTTTACTTATTGTCTTTTACAATCTAGAACTCGCAACATAGCGCGGATACCATGCTAATGTTATTAAAGAAGCTAAGGTGGCGTTTAGTTGGAAAACAAATTCTTTCATTTTCTATTTCTTGTTTTGTAGGAAACGGGAGGGGAGTTTTATTTCCACAAAATAATGAAAAATTTAGAAAACGCGTTTAGTTTAAGAAACATGCGTTTGTGTTTTCCATTTTGCAAAACTAAAAAACATGTTTAAGTGTTATTGTTTTATATCTCAATTCATTATTCACCTTTGTAATATTACAAAAAACATCTTCAAAACACAAAAACAAATATTATAAACTAACCAACTAAATTATAAAATAACTAAAAAAATATAATACGATAAAATAAAGAATTAAAAAAGTAAACATCAAATAAAATGAAAAAAACTTCAAGCGACTATAATTCGAAAACGTAAATTCGAAAACGTAAAAAAACAAAAAAATGTATTTTTTTTTTTTACTTTTTCGTCTGTTTTTTACGTTTTTGTCCGCTTTTTATGTTTTCGTCTGTTTTATTTACGTTTTCGTCCGTTTTTACGATTTCGTAGTTTTTTTTAAAGTTTTCGTAGGTTTTTTACGTTTTCGTCTGATTATTTACGTTTTCGTCAGATTTTTTACGTTTTCGTAAGATTTTTTACGTTTTCGTCTGATTCTTTAGGTTTTCTTCCGATTCTTTACGTTTTCATCCGATTCTTTACGTTTTCGTCCGATTCTTTACGTTTTCGTTCCGAATTTTTACGTTTTCGTCCGATTCTTTACGTTTTCGTCCGATTCTTTACGTTTTCGTCCGAATCTTTAGGTTTTCGTCCGATTCTTTACGTTTTCGTCCGATTCTTTAGGTTTTCGTCCGATTCTTTAGGTTTTCGTCCGAATTCTTTAGGTTTTCGTCCGATTCTTTACGTTTTCGTCCGATCTTTACGGTTTTCGTCTGATTCTTTTACGTTTTCGTCCGAATTTCTTAGTTTTCGTCCGATTTTTTACGTTTTCGACCGATTCTTTACATTTCGACCGATTCTTTACATTCTCGTCCGATTTTTTATGTTTTCGTCTGATTTTTTACGTTTTCATCCGATTCGTTACGTTTTCGGTCTGATTATTTTTTTTACGTTTTCGTCCGATTTTTTATGTTCTCGTCCGATTTTTTTACCTTTTTGACCGATTCTTTACATTTTCGTCCGATTTTTACTTGTTCTTCAATTTTTTATGTTTTCGTCCGATTCTTTACGTTTTCTTCCCATTTTTTACGTTTTCGTCCGGTTCTTTACATTTGCGTCAGATTCTTTACGTTTTCGTTTGTTTTTTACGTTTTCATCCGATTTTTACGCTTTTGTTCGATTTTTTACGTTTTCTTCCGATTCTTTACGTTTTCGTCCGATACTTTACGTTTTCATCCGATTCTTTACGTTTTCGTCCGATTCTTTACGTTTTTGTCCGATTCGGAAGACAAAAATTGACGAACGTAAAGAATCATACGAAATGTAAAAAATTAACGAAAACGTAAAAATTCAGTGAAACAAAAAACAGACAAAAACGTAAAGAATCGGACGAAAACGTAAAAAATTGGACAAAAGTAAAGAACGACGAAACGTAAGAATCGACGAAAACGAAAGAATCGACGAAAACGTACAGAATCGGACAAAAACGTAAAGAATCGGATGAAACATAAAAATTCAAAGAAAACGTAAAAAACAACAACGTAAAGAATCGGACGAAAACTTAAAATCAGACGAAAACGTAAAGAATCGACGAAAACGTACAAAATCGGACAAAACGTACGAATCGGACGAAAACATAAAAATTCAGAAGAAAACGTAAAAAAACAAACAACAAAACGCAAAGAATCATACGAAAACGTAAAAAATCAGACGAAAACGTAAAGAATCAGACGAAAACTTAAAGAATAGGACAAAAACTTTAAAATTCATCCGAAAACATAAAAATACAGACGAAAAACGTTAAGAATCGGACGAAAACGTAAAAATTCAGAAGAAAACGTAAAAAAACAGACGAAAACGTAAAGAATCGGACGAGAACGTAAAAATTCAGACGAAAACGTAAAAAAACAGACGAAAACGTAAAGAATCGGACGAAAACGTAAAAAATCAGACGAAAACGTAAAGAATCGGACGAAAACGTAAAGAATAGGACGAAAACGTAAAGAATCGGACGAAAACGTAAAAATTCAGCCGAAAACGTAAAAATACAGACGAAAACTTAAAGAATCGGACAAAAACGTAAAGAATCGGACGAAACAGTAAAAAATCGGACGAAAACGTAAAGAATCGGACAAAAACGTAAAGAATAGGACGAAAACGTAAAGAATCTGACGAAAACGTAAAGAATCCGACGAAAACGTAAAAATTCAGTCGAAAACGTAAAAATACAGACGAAAACTTAAAGAATCGGACGAAAACATAAAGAATCGGACGAAAACGTAAAAAATCGGACGAAAACGTAAAGAATCGGACGAAAACGTAAAAAATCGGACGAAAACGTAAAGAATCAGACGAAAACGTAAAGACTCAGACGAAAACTTAAAAAAAAAGGAAAAAACGTAAAGAATCGGACGAAAACGTAAAGAATCGGACGAAAACTTAAAGAATCGGACGAAAATGTAAAAAATCGGACGAAAACGTAAGAATCGGACGAAAACGTAATGAATCGGACGAAAACGTAATGAATCGGACGAAAACGTAAAAAATCGAACGAAAACGTAAAGAATCAGACGAAAACGTAAAGAATCGAACGAAAACGTAAAAAATCAGACTAAAACGTAAAGAATCGGACGAAAACGTAAAAAAGACTGGAGCGACGCTGGCGAGGGTGGTGATGGCTGATGTGGGCTGTGGGAGGGTGGTGTTTGGGGTTAGGGTATGGCTGGAGTGTGTGAGTATGTGGTTTTAAGAGAAATTGAAATAGGAAATAGGAAATAAGGAAAAAAAAAAATTGTTTTCTTGTTTTCTTTGTTATGGATGGAAATAGAAATTTTGTGTTTTGGAAAACATTTTGTTGGAAAACGCTAATTTGAACGTGATATCTGTTTTTCTTATTTTCTATAAAACATTTTGTGGAAAACAAGGGTGTTTTCCTCCAACTAAACGCGCCCTAAGGTTTCGTAATTTTATACAAATCAAAAGTTATGACAATTTGATGTTTTCTACACGTGCTCATCAAGTTGACATTGTTCCGTGATGCCTATTGGATGTGATTTTATTTCTTGAAGAAGGGGCAGCGAAGTTGGGTTCACCTTGCCTTGAAGCTCCCTTTTGGTAAAGCAAAACAAGTTGTTTGACTCATTCAAAGCTGTTGTTCAAATTTTCTTTATCAAAATGATGCATAGTTAAATAATAAATGAATAAATAAATAAATAAATAATATCGACTACAAATTTTCTTTATCCCTTTTAATTTCTAAAAAGATAAAACCAACAAATAAATAAATAAATAATAAATGTTGACTGCAAATAGTAAAACGATTTATATAAAGAAATAATATCTGATGTTCTCTTTTTCTTTTATCGACTAAAGTAAAAAGTTATTTGTCATATATCGAATAAAGCAATTCTGGTCATTCATTATTCTGATCAAATAAAAAAAATAAACTTTTACCTTTTTTTTTAAATTAAATATCTCGCAAACCGTTAATCGTTGAGCCAAAAAAATCATACCATCGCGACGAGAATTAAATTATCTTTGTATAGATATACACTTCTATATACTTTCAATGATTTTTTTTTTTTAAATTTTCGCCCAAAAAAATCACATGTAATTTGTAAAAATCAAATCACATGTGATTTTTACAAATCACATGTGATTTTCCTGAGCGAAAATTTAGAAAAAAAAAAGTCGAAAGTATATAGAAGTGCATATCTATAGAAAGATAATTTAATTCTCGTCACGATGATGTATTTTTTGTAACTTGAAGATTTACCGTTTGCAAGATATGTTATTTTTTAAAAAATAAAATAAAAAATGATTTTTTATTAATTTTGATAAAAAAAAAATTGATGTTAAGATTGATTTATTAGATATATTGCAAATATGAGATCTATATTGATATCAACAACTAAATTTTCTTATAAAAACTTTCTTTGTGTTAATGTCAGCATGAATGCATGATTGCATGGACATGAATTTAGATTTTATATGAAGAGTTTTACTATTAAAAATGAATAAAACGAAAAACTACTCTTGCCTTTCCTTATATATATGGTGACAACTCTAATGCCAAGTGCCAACTTCCATTCAAGTCAAGTACCCATTTCATATCATTTTCTCATTCACTCCTAATTTCGTACTCAAATAAGAACACTAATCAAATGGAAACACAGGGAGTACAAGTCAAGCATAACAATTCTAGCAATATGCATAG
Source organism: Artemisia tridentata subsp. tridentata (assembly GCA_021014915.2). Taxonomy (NCBI): domain Eukaryota; kingdom Viridiplantae; phylum Streptophyta; class Magnoliopsida; order Asterales; family Asteraceae; genus Artemisia; species Artemisia tridentata. The sequence goes on along the minus strand of CP139503.1, from coordinate 194,806,023 downwards.
TTCTTCGTTTTCTCTTTTTAGTTGCCTCCTCGATGCTTTGTCCCTTCTCTTCTCCTCACTCAAATGTGATGGCGAGCATCAAACTGTCAGGTCGCAAGACACATTTATTGGTGAAAATAATGCTATATCATCTAATATTACAGCGCAAAAGCAATTCCGCCAACTTCCTCAAATAAAAGGTCAATGATCGAACAATATTAATCCAAGTTTTTGGACATAAGCATCCATGATTTCTTGAACTACAAGTTTATGATTCAGTTGATATGCAAAGTAATACGGAGTATATGTTTTTCTAGGTGTAAAGTCAAGTATGTCAATAATAAGTGTTTGACTATAGTCGAATATCGAGATTGCTGCCTTGGAAGTGTTGAGGGATTGTAATCTATGTGTTACCTAATATAATGAACTTCTTTTAGTCTTTTGATGGACGAGTGTTGAAAAATTGGTCAAATAATGGGTTTGAATGACAATTGATTATCATCAAATACACTAATGAGAATTAACTTTATAGTTAATGTTTGGTCAATGTAAAGACCAAATTAAATTATATGTTTTAAAAACCGGTTCGACCCGGCCGGTTCGACCGGCCTCCGGCTGGTCGGCCGGTTTTTAAACCCCGGTTTTTTATAAATCCCGGTTACTGTAACGAACCGGCCGGTTTTTTCGGTTTTGGCCGGTTTTTCCGGTTCAACCGGTTTTGACTTTTTGACTTTTTTTTTTTTTTTTTTTTTGTTGGGCGGTTCGGCCGGTTCAACCGGTCCGGTTCGACCGGTGACGGAAGCATGGCCGGTTCGACTAAAAAAACCGGTTTTTAAAACATTGGTCAATGTAAAGACGGAATTAAATTATATGTTCATGAGCCATTAGTATAATTTATTATTAGGCCGTTTTCTTTCATTCCTTTTACCTATATATTGACAGATCTCCTCTCATTTCTAGTACATCGAAAACACATAGCTCATTCCTCTCCTTTCTTGTTTGGCCTCGATGTAAATTCATTTTGTATTGGTTTGTAATAGAAAGAAGGCACGGTTTTGACCTCGATGTAAATTCATTTAGTATAATTTATTATTAGGCCGTTTTTTTTCATTCATTTTACATATATATTGAGAGATCTCCTCTCATTTCTAGTACATCGAAAACACATAACTCATTCCTCTCCTTTCGTGTTTGACCTCGATGTAAATTCATTTTGTATTGGTTTGTAATAGAGGGAATGCACGGTTTTTGTTCGCCTTGATAACCCGTTTGTGCTAACGGAGTTATCCGTTGTTGTATCCTGGGAGATAGACTTTCATGATTCTCGAGCACCGTTAAAAGGACGAATCTGTCTTAAGAAAACTGTGAGCATCACAGGTCTCAACATTTTCCTTATTGTTTATGTTTTGAGTCTCGAAAATTAAAAGGTTTAAGGTATCATCATCTATACTTTTATGTTTATGTTATGGTTTATTCATTTCTAACAGCAATACACACGTAATATATACAATCTTAAGACAGATTTTATGTTGCTATTAGAAGTAGTCATGGGAATGTTAAAGAAAACTGATTTGGATAATTAAAAAAAAAAAAAAAAAAAAAAAAAAAAAAAAAAAACATTCTAATGGTTCGTTGAGAAGCAAGAATAGAATGAAGCTGGTTTTGTTTCGTTAGTAACATTATTTTAATTGAAGTTAAAATTGTATTGATGGTAACGAGTGGGACGACCCCCCGCGTTGCGGGGGGAGGGGGTGGAGGTGTTCCCCAAATTTTTTTTGGTGGAAAAATTATTTCGTTAATAATGGCGCAAGTTTCATAATTTTTCAAGGCCGTTTGGTACGAAAAATAATAAAAACAAAAACAAAGACAAATATATTGATTTCGAGAAAGTGTTGCATATTTATACTCGTTTTTGTTGGGAAAATTATTTCGTTAATAATGACGCAAGTTTCATAATTTTTCGAGCCTGTTTGGTACGAAAAATAATAATAATAATAATAAAAAAAAAAAAAAAAAAAAAAAAAAAAAAAAAAAAGCTGGTTACTGTAGCATGAACAGTAAAAGACAATATTTTATTAAATTGGCAGACTTGGGTTTTAATCTATAGATATAATAACAGTTATTAAACAACATGAGTTATTAAGTGTGGACCGTTTTGGTATTTAAAAAATAAAAATAAAAATAAATAAACAAAATCTTTAAAGTTTTCACAAATATACATGAAATTGGACCCTCCAATTTGGCTTGATATGTTCATAATATTTTATGTGTCTAATGGATTCATGTGTAGTCGAGAACAGATATAATTTTTGGGTAATTTGAATCAGATTACTTTATAATTCCGGAAAGAATTTCGTATGTTGTATTCTTTGGTTGCAACTAATCGTAATATAAAGTTATCATGATAGAAAGATGTATTTACAATTTCATTGAGTTTGCATATTTGGTTTGGAAAGTAATATGGAATATGTATTGTGGTAATTCATAGATGCTTTGTGTAATTACGTGAGCACTTTATACGTCTTCCATTTATTCTCAAGGGTCACTCTGTTTGAAAGTAGCTGAATTGGATGACTCAGCACCTTCCACCTAGTCGGTAAGAGGACATCATGTTTGGTGGAGAAAAAAGTGATGCTAAAGGGATCAGTTTAGTACTGTATGGCCCATACATGAAGGGTAGCTCTGCCATTCAGTGACTTTATTTATTCACCAAAACTATACGTGACTACGTGAGTACCTGACACTTTGCTTGTTATGTTTTATTTGATTACTTTATTTTTAGACTTGGAACTAATAGTTTGTTTATGTTTTATACGAAGAGAATTTTACATAACTTTACCTTATTGTATTTTGGGTGAGATAATATATAATCCATTTCATTTGTTTCATCAAGCATTTCTTTTTCATTTTTGCAAATTAAAAATGTTTTGACTTGAAATATTTATCAAATAAAAAGTTCATATGTTAAATTAATAAAAGTAAAATATTAGCTCTTTTATCAAACAATCATTTTCATTCAGAATCATATTGATTCAGTGTCTTTGATTCATTCAGCATGTTGATTCACTCAGCGCTAAATCATAATATTATCAAACAGCTTTCATTGGATCATTGTTTTGTTAACCTTTAACTTATATAATCATTTAAAGTCGTTCCGTTGTTTTGTGGAAGAAAAACAAGGCTGTTGTTTTCTCAAAGAAAACTACGGAGTAAATGTTTTCCATCACTGGCTATTTATGAGATTTAGGGTGCGTTTGGTATGGATGAAGGGGAATAAAGGAATGACTTTGATAGTAATGCAAGTGTTTGGTTAACATTTATAACTTTCACATATTGGATTCAAAGTTCAATATGCTCCATACTCCATAACCCCCACCTTAGCCAACTATGGCTCGATTCATTCCCCCTATCTCTTACCGCTTCCACTTTGGTTTCCCGCCAACACTTCCCGCTATTTTTCACTGGTTATTTCACCTACATATTTATTCATTGTTTCTTTCTAAGTTCTTATTAAAAAAGGCAATTTTTTTTTCTCTTCTTCTTGCAATCAGTCTTTTCGTATTGGGGGTTTACCCTTTTGTCAAGGCTAACATATTTGCACAATATGCAGATACGGATATGATCATCTATCCAAGAATCATTACTCCATGGTACATACTTAATCATTTTTTCCTAATCCAAGAACTAGGGTCTCGAAATATGATAATTGGTTACCAACTCCATTACCCAATTTGCTTATTTTGTATGAAATAGTAGTTGAGAACTTGGAAGTTTCAGTGAGAAGAGTTATTTGATTGTAAAATTTAATGTATGCATATCACATGTTTGACAAAATGTCGTGCAACTTTATATTTACTTGCTTATAATCATTTTTCATGACTTTTAGTTAGAAATCATGTGTTATGTACCAGCTTTGTTTGTTTGTTTATTCAAATATTTGAAACCTGTAATATGTTATAGTGAGCCAAACTTATAACCATGGAGTTAAGGCCAATAGCTAAGACCAGTTGAGTCTAAGTCCTCATAGCCATACATAGGCTTCTTTACTAGATGTGCTTTAATTGTAACCAATGTTATTTAGAACACAGGCTAGGAATTATGTGGTTCTAGTAATTGCACTTGCATCAATATATGGCTAGATCAAACTCACGGAACATGAATTAAGATTTATGGTAGTAATTTTTTTGTTGGATTTAATATTAATATACTAATGTTGTTTAACTTGTTAATCGATGGTTTATTCATTTAGGCTCAACCGGTGAGTTCCATGGATCATACGACACAGTCGTCACAAATATCTCAGGATACACAAACTGTGGCACCGTAAGCTTTTTTTTTTTTTTTTTTTTTTTTTTTTTTTTTTTTTTTTTTTTTTTTTTGTTTGTTTGTTTGTTTGTAATATCTTAACCTTGTTTTTCTTTTATTATATTTTATGACAGAACGAATGAATTACGAGGTCGTGGAAAAAACAAATGCTATTGGGAACAAAAAGAAACACAACTACTAATTGAAACTCTTCAAGATATGGCTAGTGATCCATCGTGGAAGACCGATGGTGGTTTTAGGAGCAATTATCTGTGTGAGGTTCATAGAAGGATTCTTATTAAGATGCCAACTTTTTCTAAACAAGTTTCACCTCATGTTGAGTCGAAAGTCAAATGGTTAAGGTCAAAGTTCCATGTTATCAATGACATGCTGAAATACAGTGGATGTCAATGGAACGATGTGGAAAAAAAGGTTGTTTGTGAAAGGGACTGGTATGATGACTACTGTAAGGTAACACTTTATATATTTATGCATCTTTAGGTAGATGACGATATGTTATTTGGTTTCTTCTTTGTGTATTTAATGTAGAATTGATACTATGAATATATTTTTTTCTTTTACATTTGTGAACGTAGAATTGATACTATGAGTTTGGGTCCATAAGATCACTTTGTTCAAGTGTGCTAAAAGAGCATGTTAAATATTTGCCAAATAGGCATACCTTTTAGGGAAAACAGATACAAAACCTACTGTACTATCACACTTTTCTCAGTCACAGACTTGGACAAATGAACCCATTAGTCTCACACAGTCAAACATAATCATATGTATTATATCATTTATGTCTTATTTAATCAAATTAGGCAACTCACTGGTCAATTTGTGACAACATGGTGAGGGAATTATTTAATCAAATTAGGCAACTCACTGGTCTTATTTAATGAATATGTTAGAAATTTTTTGTTAAAATTGGAGTTTAGTATGTACCCTGGAATTGGTCATGAGACCAGATCTTGGTTTTTTATTTGCCAAGTGTGGTAGTGTAAGGTAACACTTTATATATTAATGCATCTTTAGGTAGATGACGATATGTTATTTGGTTTCTTCTTTGTGTATTTAATGTAGTGAACATTATACTCTTAACAGACTCATAAAGAAGCGAAAGGAATGTGGGATTTTAAATTCCCTTTCTATAACGAGCTTGAGTTGGTGTATGGAAGAGATAGAGCTACAGGTGGGGTTGTTGAAGGATTTGGTGATGCAATTCACAACATGGAAGCTGATAGAAATGCTGAAACTAAAGGTGAGAATGTTGGTGAATACTTTGTTTCATTAAGTGATGAAGAAAGGGATGATGCACAAATGACTCCATCTGCCTCGAACACTTCAAATGCAAGAAACATGGGTGGAAAGCAAAAAAATACAGTTAATGGAGACAAAGTTGCAAAGAAAATGAAGACATCGTCATCACATGATGTTGAGGCACGTTTAGAATGAATTGATCATAGTTTTCAAATGTTTGTGAAAGGATTTAATGCTAATTTTGCAACCATAGCCAATGCTATGACAGATGATAACATTCGCCAAAAAGTTGCTTCTGAAAAATTGAAAGACGTGCTTGCGGAGCTAGTGAGGCTTAAAATTGACACACTGTCTGTGCTTGATGCTGCTGATATATTCTCTGCAAATAAAGAGAAAATGGATGTATTTCTCAATCTTTCTGATGATCTAAAAATCGCCTACATAATGAAGCTAACGGGTTTTGGCTTCCCAGGTAACTAGTTATTCTGATCTGTACAACCTTTTGTTCTTGAGAAATGGTATTTCTCAAATGCTTTAACTAGTATATAGGCATAGTCGTACATTGGTAAGACTTTTTGCTCTCGGGAAGGTCTGGTTCTCGAGTGATAATATTGTACGTGTATGCTAATAGTGTTAAGATAACTCTTTTGTTATTGTGGATATGTATGGCCTCAACTGTTAAGATCATCTTTTGTATACTATAAACTTTGAATGGTAAGTTTGATGTTATTGTTTGTTTTGTTCCGTAGATAGCATCGCGTAATAACCTTATTATGTTGTTTTATAAATAATGTTCCAGATATCTTTTGTTTATTTGATAAAATTTTAATTTACTCATTTACCATTACCATTCCTAAAAAAAACCAAACACTGGTTTTAAGATTGACAATCAATCCCTTGCTCAAACCAAACATTGGTTTTCAAGTAATGATAACTATACACATTCCACTAAACTATCAAATCTTATACCGATTGTGATTCCCTCATGCAAACCAAACGCACCCTTAAATTTCATTGATGATTACCAATAAATGAAAAGTGATTTATTTAGTGAGAAAATATTTGAATGATTTGTGGTTGATTGGTCCTAATATATCTACTTAATAAGGGAAATAACTTGTTTGATTTTCAAGTTTGTATGTCAATCCAACTTGCTTCATATAGTTCAAATGCATGTGAAGTAATATAACATGAAGAACTAATTGAAACACGGGTCATGTTACCCCTGCCCTAATTTGTGTCAAATAGTATGAAACGAAACTTGTGACACTATCATGTAAATCAAGTATATGCTCAAAACTTTTGATTTTATTATGATGGTATGACCTTACGGAAAGCAATAGTAATCTTGTGAAATCTTTTGTAAAAGAATAAAGATAGACAACAAATTGCTTTTGATATTTGTAGTAATGAAATTTCAAGATTATTACATAATGATAGAAAAATAGAGTGCTCAAAGCATGTTGGGTGCAATCGTGTTATGACACTAGTTTGTGTAACTAGTATTGGTTTTATGATGATCAAACTCATTCTTGCGGAATGACAATTTTGGTGTTATTTGGAATCCAAAATATTTGCTATCACAACTATGCACTTGTGGGAAAAAAGTGCGTTGTTCGCATAGTAAACGAATGAGTTTTGATTCCAATTCGGTTATGCTACATTCTAAGACTTTAAACTTGATTTTTAGAAAGTTTGAATTGAAATGGGTGAACCATTTGGTCATGTTATTTATTTTGGTACATCAACTATGTTTGGACTGGTATATTGTCACAACCGCGATGTCGTGGAAAAATGTGTTTTTCGCATGGTAACAAATGAGTTTTGCACCCATTTTTTTTTCTCTGTGATTCGGTAACAATGAAACATCTTAAACTTGATTTTGAAAAAAAATAAATAAAAAATAAATAAATGTTGAGCTTAAACGAAAGAATCAGATGATCATAGTTTGTATTTTAGCACAACATTTTTTTCCAAGCGGCTTATATAATATATATATATATATATATATATATATATATATATATATATATATATATATATATATATATATATATATATATATATATATATATGTATTTTTTTTTTTTTTTTTTTTTTTGTGCTGATATTTGTATTGATTGGATGTTGTTTGGTACAACATTTTTTGGTTGTTATAATACAAAATTATGTGATATTTTGTACAATGTCCAACGCAAATTTGTTTGTTTCATTTGGTGCAATATATTGTGGCAAAGTAGTGCCTATTTAAAGTTGTTTGGTGCGGTTTTGTGCAACTAATTTTGCAACATGAGAATAAACAAGTCGCTCGATTTTGTACCGAGTATTGAAAGTTTGGATGTTGCAAATATTCTGTTGTGAATATTGTTGCGAATAATCAACTACTTGTTATTCTAGAAAGATGAATAATTGTCAAGACTTGTTATAACTCATATTGCTAATAATCGAACGGTTTGTCATATGTAAGAAATGACTATGTGTTAAATATAACCGTGTAGGACATTGTGAAATGTCAAAGAAGAAGACACATATAGATGACAACGAATTACGTTGGTTTATGTAAATAACTTGAACGGTGTGATTGTCATCCAATGTGAGCTATTGTCCATTCGCTAAGTTAGACATATTTTGATTGTGTAAAATGATTACACGTTGATTTTATGTGATTAGAATCACATAATAAATTGTGATAATCATATAATGATAAGAGATTAAATGTGATTATATATATAACCACAAGTGAATTGGAATGACATGTTATAAGTGTAGGACTTACACATACAACTTATTGGATCCTCCTAAAACATGTGTGGTTTAAGGTGGTGATTTGTCTAAAAGAAGAATGTTAGTAGATGATGCTATGAGTAATCAGAATGATGCATCTTCTGTCATATGTTTGATTCCTTGGTCTATAGCATGCTAGATTTGGAATATGTTAATTATGATAAGAAAAATAATTAACATAAGACATTCAAAAAAAAATTGCGCATACACTAGTATGAAACTTGTGAAGTGACAAATTACTAATGATCTTGATGTCATATCCATGTGAGAAAAAAATCTTATAAACAAGATTAATACATTGAAAGAGATAACCTTTCTACAGAAATTCTTTAGATAAACTCCATGTGGGGGACTCCGGCCTAGCTAGAGTTCAAAAGGACATCAACAAACATGAATTTCTTGCCTAGTTGGGATACTCAAGAATTACCTGGAGCATGATATATTTAGAGTTGAACGAAACTCAAATTTGTAAAAACATATTATGTCGATACGAAAACTATTCTCTGCAAGGGTTATTCCTATTGACAATGTGAAGTCATAGAATAACATTGCGGATCCGCTTGTGAAATGCTAAATGTGAGAGTTAGTTAGCAAGTCGTGAAGAGGAATGAGACTAAAGCCCTTGAAAATTTTATATGAAGGAAAATCTAACCAAGCTGACTAGAGATCCCAAGATCTAGGTTCAATAGGACAACCTACTTGTATAAACTGAGGTCACTGTGGGGGAGTAATAAACTCCACATTTATTTAAGGGAGTTAGTAAACTTCATAGTCCATTCCTATAACAGTGACAATTTGAGGTTAAGCATATGACTTTTAATGATTAATCGAGAATCACCTATGTGAGAGAAAAGTGGGGTCGCTTCTAAGGGAATTGTGGGGGCGCAATTCTTAACAGCTCTCGTAGAACCAGGCTGATGTTCATGACCATAACGAACATAACTATGAGAACCAAAAAGTGTCAAGGAGATATTTGTGTGAATATATATTTTCGTCTCCACGAACAGCAGACAATTCAAAGACATAGAGTTCTACTGGCTGCTAGGAGTGTAAGTATATTTCACAAGGGACGGTTCAAAAGGTAACAACTACCTATCCTTTGCAAATATCAACTGCAAAACTTTATTACAACATCGAGTCATCGATTTTTGTTTCCCGTTATCAATTTCATTCATGTGGGGGATTGTTGGAAAATTGGTCAAATAATGGGTTTGAATGACAATTGATGGTCATCAAATACACTAATGAGAATTAACTGTATAGGTAATGTTTGGTCAATGTAACGACCGAATTAAATTGTGTGTTCATGAGCAATTAGTATAATTTATTATTAGGCCGTTTTCTTTCATTCCTTTTACCTATATATTGAGAGATCTCCTCTCATTTCTAGTACATCAAAAACACATAACTCATTACTCTCCTTTCGTGTTTGACCTCGATGTAAATTCATTTTGTATTGGTTTGTAATAGAGGGAAGGCACGGTTTTGGTTCGCCTTGATAAACCGTTTGTGCTAACGAAGTTATCCATTGTTGTTGTATCCTGAGAGATAGACGTTCACGATTCTCAAGCACCGTGGAGAGGAAGAATCTGTATTAAGGAAACGGTGAGCATCACAGGCTTCAACATTTTCCTTATTGTTTATGTTTTGAGTCTCGAAAATCAAAATGTTTAAGGTATCATCATCTATACTTTTATGTTTATGTTATGGTTTATTCATTTCTAATAGCAATACACACGTAATATATATAACACGGAAATCAAAAGGTTTCATGTTGTTTTAGAAAAGAAAAAATGGAAATCAATAGCTATGAAAGCTAAGGCAATGTATGAGTCTTGGTCCAACAGTGCATGTAGAAAATGAACTACGTTATAGTATGTTGTGAACTTATTGTGCTCATAGCAAAAGTATAGAATCTTCATTTAGTCAAAGTTATTGACAGGAAGTTTAACCTTTAAGAATTGGCAAAATGGTGTAATCTATTAGTTTTATCAGTAACTTATGTATCATTAATCTAATTGTTAGATCAAACACTGTTAATGGAAGAGAAACAAAAGAATAATCATGCAATCAATGACATGAGGCTTTTACATGGTACAGCCAACCAGGATGATCGACTTATTTCTAATGGCAGGAACACTCTTAATCTGTGTAACTGTGTAAGGTTGATTTTAGTTTGTTACACAAATAGATACAAAGATAAAGTATTGAGTGAACTACATTTTTGGTCTCTTGTCAAACTAACAGTCAAACCACATGAGACCAAAAATGAACTAAAAGTGAAACACCCGACAAACCACAAAGACTAAAAATGCAGTTAACTCTAAAATATTTATAGCCGCAAAATACTAAATCTCATATCCGCAGCATTTATACAATTGGGTTGGCTCTATACAAGATAAAAATTCTAAATTATAACATGTCTACACTGTGGAGAAGGAGAATCCGTGTGCACCACTTCGGGCTACCTTCTACTCACTTTGTCGAGTGACCCTCTAAAAGTTTGGTATGATAAAGTCTACAATTACAAATTAATTGTGCAACACACTTACATTAGTACGTATTGTGTAAATTTCTTAAACTTCCAACCATGCACCCCCTTAGTAGTTAACTTACATAAAATAGGACCTGGTCAGTAATTACTAATTAGTCCCAAAGTTTTGTATAATGTGTTCGGCAAATGGCCGAATGCTACAATATGTGGGAAAGGCCCAATGTCATCTTAGGCATGTATTGGGTTCGTTTAGTCACCCAATAGTCAGAAAGAAAAATTATGTTGAATACTGTCGCAAGTACTGAATTTTAGCAACTATAATTTGTTAGCCAAAGTCCACCTAAATATAGACATATGTCCAATCGTCACCAATTTACAATCACTAACCATAGATTAGGTTATTATTTCATCAAAACTAAACAAAGATATATGTTTTGAATTACAACGTTTCATCCAAAATTATAAAGCAGCAAATGAAAGATTGAAATCCAAACTTAGTTTAGTGACAAACAAATCATGAGCTGTGGTCGTTTAATTAAAACAACAACAAAACAAGACCTCCTATTGATCTAGAGGCCCTTGCCAAAATTACATTACATTACATACTAGTTAGTTGAGCTAAAATCGGTTCAAATGGTTTGCGTGTGAAGAAAGGTGCTAGATGTGTAAATTTTAATCTATTTCGAGTAACAATTTTAAGTGAACTAGCTCGGAACAAAAACTCATTATGTGTACAAAGGATTGCAATAATTAGTTACATGGTTGTTCAGTGGATTTCGACGGTATGATTACAAACTTTAATGGTGCGACAAGTAAATGAACTAAAATGTGTTGTGTGACACCTTCTAAATTTTGAATTTTCTAACATTGTGTGATTTTATCGTTTCTCAAATCTATTTGTGGGTGAAGTTAAAATCATGTAAGGTATACGTGGATGAAGAACCAAGAACATGTAAGATAACGTTTTTTAAAATTGTGTGATTTTAGCGTTTCTCAAATCTATTTGTGGGTGAAGTTAAAATCATGTAAGGTATACGTGGATGAAGAACCAAGAACATGTAAGATAGCGTTTCTCAAATCTATTTGTGGGTGAAGTTAAAATCATGTAAGATAACGTTTTTTTAGAGAAAGATTGAAGAGATGAATAATCTCATTCTCTAATGCATGCGTGCACGGTATACGTGGATGAAGAACCAAGAACAACCACAATACTACCAAGTCGGGGTGTTATGGTGAAGATGATCACACGCGAAGGGAGTGTGTCGATGGCGCGCGAAGGTCCTCAAATGGAGGTGGTTCGGTGAAGTGCTTCACTTAACGAAAATTGTGGAAAAAAGCGGGACCTTTTTGAGTGTGTGTGTGGGGTATATTATGAGTTTGTTTGTATAAATTGAGTTATTTTTATGTGGTTGTTTAGATGGTGACCATTACGACTAAAAGTTGAAGGTGAAGTGATGTGTTAAAAAGCTGATGTAATAGCTGAAGTGAAAATGAAGGGGAAGTAACCGGACATGTAGTCTAATGGTCTACCCAACATTGTTTTAATACAAATTTGGTAGGTTAGAAATAAGTCTCGAAACAAAGAATCTAAAAATTCAAATTTGCTATTAAAAAGATGAACTTAAAGTAAACTGTTGTGTTTAAGATGTTTTAGAAGAATAATCAAAAAGTATGTTAAAGATAGTTGTCACACTTGTCTTTGTATACATCACATATGTATCTTGTTTCATCCATCTCGAATGAACCACCGAATGTTTCAATCACGGTTATTGATCAATGTATTTCTTATGCTAGACGATTATTCATGCGTAGTGGTAATGGTGTATAGTACTGTCAATTTGTATGCGCAATTAATTAAGGGGAGAAGGAGTGATCACTCCCAAATTTTCAACCCTCCCAAATTTATCCAAAAACATTATGCCAACTCAGCTCAACCTCCAGCCCTCCAACCAATTTCACTCGCGCTTATGATTTCTCCAGCCCTCCCAAAATTTTTTAATTTTTCACCCCAAACTATTAAACTACACAATTATAAAAAACATTTATTTCATTAAAAAAATTTAAAAAAAAGTATTCATTAAGAAACATTAAAATTTTTCGGATAATAAATGTCAAAGTGACTTTAAAACATTCAATAAGAAACATATGTAGGAAGATACATTGAAAACTTCAAAACTCATTCTTATCCACAAGAACTTTCTGTATAAATGGTCAAAGTGTTCTTATCTGACATTGAAAAATCATCATCCACAAGAACCAAGACTGGCTATCCAAAACACAAGTTTTTACTTTATTTTATTTGAAGATGAAAGAGTGTTTGTTTTTTTTTTTTTTTTTGTGGTTGATTCGGTTTCAAATGAAACCAAGAGGAGTGGTACATTTCAGGATTGATTTTCGTCTAAATGTTACACCAAAAGTTTTCTGTTTATCCACAAACTTTGTCAGCCCTCCACGGTAAAAGAAATAGTTACAAAACCACCCTATAACGTTCAATGAGGGTCTTCATCACGGGTATATTACCGCCACCAAACCGCTCAGCCAACCCGCTTGAACGCAAGGAATGTGCACCGCGGCTAATGGTCAAAAACGCCTCACACTCCTTCCCCCTTAAGTACTTAAATATTTAAGATTAAATTGATTTCTTTTAAAAAGTATTTTAGCTGACAACATTACTTAGGTCGTCTGGTAAAGCTGACATGAATCACAATGGGTATGAGTTTGATAGTAGTGGTGGGCCCCTCAAGTAGAAGATCCAACCTTGGCCGGCACTCTGATTGAAACATATATAACATTAATTCTCAATTTTAAGATTTAATATTAAACAACAATTATTGAATGAAATTCATTCCTAATTCTCATTTCGAATACCAAACACACCCTTATTTTCAAATTTTTAAGTTTTAAAAATGTGTTTTCTTAAACAAATATTACATCTAAATAAACATTTCAACTTGCGTCTTGATGTTTTATTTTTCAGGTCTTGTCTTCCACAAAGCTTATTATTGAACAACGATTGCCGCCGTTGCTGCGGCGACGTATTAGCAACTTAAAGTGATGCGGTAAAATACGAAATAAAGTTATACGAATAAAGTTTGAGAGTTACAGTTCATGCAATTGCAAGTATTAATATGGTAAATTAATTGTATATGTAAATGGTTATTTATCAATAGTGTTGCTGAAAATAATTATATAATGTAAGTTTACTGATAAAAAAATAATGTAAGCTGAGTAAACATTAATGTTATAAGAATGGTTTTTACAATCGAAGCACTCATAATTGTATTGTCATACAGTATGAAAAACCCACGTTTTAGGACAGGAAATACAACATCAATATTTTCATTATAGATTGATCGGTATGGAGACAGCCGGAAAATTGATTATGCGTTTCCCTGCAAAGATGTAGAGAAATTCGAATGTGTGATGATTTTAAACATAGAAATGAAAAAATATTATTTGGGTATCATTTTGAAACTTAACTTGCAGTCAGCATCCTTGACATTTGCACAAATTATCATAGCTTACTACGTTGACAGTAGTGTGTTCACAACAGACATACCCACATGGCTGTAAACATAGTATCTTTGCCACCCAGTTATGGACATGTTTAAAGTTTTTGCCAAATCCATATACATTTATGTTAGATCCTTTAACAGATAACTTAATGAAGATCAAAAAAAAAAAAAAAAAAAAAAAAAAAAAAAAAAAAAAAAAAAAGAGTTGTTGCATTAGTATTAAAGGGAGGCCGGATATGTTGTATTAAGATAATCGTGGGCTAATATGCCATGGCTGCAATCATAGTTGCAAATGCCACTTTTTTGAAATAGCAAGTATGATCTGATTGCCTAGCCAGATGCTATCACCTCTAAACATCATTTTTGCTACTATTTACATTTCATCATCACGGCGTCCGTTACTTTTAACATTGAACAAACGTACCAGAAAAATGGAACGGATATTTTTGCAAATTCAGTTTCATCTTGTGTTAATATACTTGCTTAACACCGTTCCGAATCTGTAGAATTTGATTGTTTCATGCTCTCAAATCAGGACTGTCAAAAATGAATTAGTACCGTTAGTAGACTAATTGTCAAACAATCCCATGTTGACATAGACCTAATACATTCATAACAACTATGGTAGTTATCTTTTGCAACTTTGTCAAATACTATCTGTAAGTGAATAGCAGTTCAGTATGCGTATCTTTGCAAGATGCAGAGAAAAAGGATGTGTGAATATCTTAAAACATAGAAACGAAACATATTTCGGTATGATATTGTCACTTTATTTTGTCACTTAACTTGCAGGCTGGTATCATTTCACCTTATCAACAATTAATCACAGTTTTCATTAAAAAGTAATGTCTGCAGGAACATGACACCTCGCCATGGCTGCAAATTCTACGATGGTGTTTCGAGCAACGTACGCACACTGTTAAGCTTTTGCCGAACCACAAACATCTATTTAGAGCCTTAATAGACAATGTTAGTATGTACCAGCTTTGTGGCGGTCTATGATTGGCCCATTGCAAGGCAAGTTCCTTTCATGTACGCCTGTGCTAATCACGCACTAACAAAATTGTTTAGGTTTTTTGTGTGTTAAATCAGCTTCACTAATAGCGATATACAGTGTAAACATACATGTACATTAATCATTCATTGTTCTGACAATGAAGTTTTCCTGAATATAGTAATTAAAAAAACATAATTTTACGCTATACATATTGTTTAACTTATACATTGAACCCAGGCAAAGGGGAAAAAGACCAAGAAGAACCACTTGACATAGCAGATCAAATGTGGCGAAAGTATAGCATCAGTTCCATACAACCGCTCAAGTTCAAGTAATTCTGTCCTAAAAATTATACTCATAGTTTTAAAGGAGGCTCAGATATGTTGTATTCAGATTATCATGAGCTAATAAGCCATGACTGCAATCACAGTTGCAAATGCTACGTTTTCAAGTACCAAATGCCATCCGGATTGCCTAGCCAAGATACATATTAGTCTCTAAAAATCATTTTGTGGACATTTACATTTGATCATCACAGCCTCCGTTATTTGCCGAAGCCACAAACATTTATCTTAGAGCCTTAATAGGAAACAATGTTAGTATGTACCCAGCTATTGTGGCGGTCTATGATTGGCCCATTGCAAGGCCAAAGGTTCCTGTTCATGTACGGCCTGTGCTAATCACCCACTAACAGAAATTGTTTCGGTTTTTTGTGAGTTAAATCAGCTTCACTAAAAGCGATATACAGTGTAAACCATACATATGTACATTAATTATGCCATTGTTCTGACAATAAAGCTTCCTGAATATAGTAATTAAAAAAAACATAATTTTACGCTATACATATTGTTTAACTTATACATTGAACCCAGGCAAAGGGGAAAAAGACCAAGAAGAACCACTTGACATAGCAGATCAAATGTGGCGAAAGTATAGCATCAGTTCCATACAACCGCTCAAGTTCAATTAATTCTGTCCTAAAAATTAAACTCATAGTTTAAAAGGAGGCTCAGATGTGCTGTATTCTGATTATCATGAGCTAATAAGCCATGGCTTCAATTACAGTTGCAAATGCTACGTTTTCAAGTAGCAAATGCCATCCGGATTGCCTAGCCAAGATACATATCTGTTGATGCAAATAATGTTCTAAAAACGTTATTTCTATCTTTCGATAACTTCACGTTTTGAGGATGACAAAATGTGAAATCACGTTACGTTAAAATTAACGAAAACAAGTTTTTAATCGGAAGATCCCGTTTCTACACAAATCACTCTAGAACAAATTTACAACTTCACTAATGATCGAAAAAGTAAATTTGGATTTAAGACTTCACATTTTTATGTGACAAAACATTTTCTTCAAAAATATACTTTACAAATTATTTTTGAATAATTAAGAAATGTTTTAATGGAAAAATAAGTTTAAAATACATAACAGCTATTTTCCCCCCCAAAATCAGCTCCAAACTTCCCAAATAAGTTTTCACCAGAAAAGACAAAAAATGGAGTGTCTTTGTCTGACACGGCTCCACGGTTCCACTAAATTTAGTGGAGCCGTCGGTGATTTAGTGGAGTCGTCCCTCTGTAACGGCCAGATTTTTTCTGCCTATAAATACCAGCCCACTCCACAGATTTTCTTCACCCTTTTTCACACAGAAACTTCTGAGTCTAAATCCCTCACACCATTTTCTTTTCTTGATCATTTAGTTTAGTTTTTCTTTTGTTCAAGAGTGATCCAATCATCCAACTTAGATATCCTCTTCATTCCTCTTCAATAGTAAGAGAAGAACACAAAGTATCCAAGTTGATACAAGGTGTTGTCATTCCTCTTCAAGTGCTAGAGAAGAACTCAAGGTATCAAGAAGATACAAGAGTTGTAATAGTTGTTAGGCTTCTTGTAACATTTGTTACATCCTTGTTGTATCATAGCATACATCAAGATCATTTTTCTTTTGTGAGAGTGTGAGTGAAGATCATTGTGATCTTATAGAGATAGTGAATATCTCTTGAAGCCATTGGGCTTGTGTGATTGATCAAGTAGATCAAGGGTCAATAGGATAGTGTTAGTCAAGTGAGTGTTGATCATTGTGATCGTGTCGAGATCTTGGAGATCTCTTGAAGCCAGTGGGCTTGAGTGATTGGTCGTGTGGATCATGGTAGATTGGTGCTAGCTAAGATTAGCACTCGACATCTAGCTTAGTGTCGAAAAACAAGTTAAGCGACGTGTACAGTTTTCTCCGCCTTAAGGGAGGTTGTTGACATAGTGCTTGAAACTCTCGAGTGTGGTACTCGGGGAGTGGAGTAGGGCGAAGAAGAGCTTCGTAGCCGAACCACTATAAATCCTTTTGTCCCGGTTTGATCTTTCCATCTCTACTCTTTACTTTCATTACTTATTATTAGTTAGTTTAGAGTGTAGTTCATATTGGTGTTGTTTGATTGCACATAAGAATCGAATCAAAGGTTTTCAACAGCAAAGTTTTTAAGAAGTTTTAAAAGAACTAAAAGAACTTAAAAACTGGTAAAACTATTCAACCCCCCCCCCTTCTAGTTTTCCACAATTGGTATCTGAGCCAGGTTAGTCAAGCTTTTAATGTAAATTGTATTTTAAAACTTGAATCGCTCAATGGATTCCGACAAATATCTAGAAGGGCAATCTATGCAAAGACCACCACTTTTTGAAACCGATTGCTTTATCTATTGGAAAACAAGATTCGAAACGTATGTGAAATCAAAATACATTGATCTTTGGCATGTTATTACCGAGGGTGACTTTCAACCGATTCAAATGAATCCGGAAGCTAAAAAGGATGAAATAGTTTCTTATGATAAACAAAGTGATGAACTTAAAAGAAAACTAGCCAAAAATAATGAGGCTAAAATAATGATTTACAATGCTTTGTCTAAAAAGGAATTTGAAAGAATTTTCATGTGTAATACGGCAAAAGACATTTGGAAAACTTTGTTAGTCACTCACCAAGGTAATAACCAAGTCAAAGAGAACAAGATAGATCTTCTTGTTCAACAATATGAATAATTTTCCATTTCGGAAGATGAGTCAATAGATAATGCTTTTGCTAGATTTAATACTATTATCACTAGTCTTAAAGCTCTTGATGAAGGTTATTCTAGCAAGAATTATGTTAGGAAGTTTCTTAGGGCTCTACATCCTAAATGGAGAGCAAAGGTCACTGCCATAGAAGAGTCAAAGGACTTGGCAACACTATCACTCGATGAACTAATAGGAAACTTGAAGGTTCACTAGATGATAATCAAGAAAGACTCCGATATAGTTAAAGGCAAAAGCGAGAGAGTTAGATCTCTAGCATTGAGAGCCAAGAAGGAGTCTAGTGATGAGGAATGTTTGAGTTCCGATAGTGAAGATGAAGAGTATGGACTAGCCGTTAGAAACTTTAGAAAGTTCTTTAAGAGGAAAGGTAGATTTCCTAGACAACCTCGCGATGAAAAGAGGTCATTCCTAAAGAACCAAGATGATAGGAAAGGGACAAGTGATAGGAAATGCTTTAGATGCGGAGATCCTAATCACCTCATAGGAGAATGTCTCAAACCACCGAAAACCAACAACCAACGAGCTTTCATAGGAGGCTCTTGGAGTGATAGCGGTGAAGAAGAAGAGAAGAAGCCCAACGATGAAACGTGTCTAATGGCTTAAGCTTCTAATGACGTACATTCTAACTCTTCTTATTATAGTCATTAAAACTCGTCAATAAATGACAATAGATTGCATGACGAGTATAATAAATTATGCGAGGTTAGTTCAAAAATTTTAGGTAGAAACAGAAAACTAAAATTGAAATTGAAAGAACTTGAATTGCTAATTTTAGAACTAAAGGATCAAGTCAAAAGACTTGAGAAAAATAAAGAAGTAGACTTAGGATGCGGGTCATGCATAAGTCTTCAAGTAGAAAACGAAAAACTCAAAGAAAATGCTTTGAGAATCATTAAGTTCGAAGAAGGAACAAAAGTGCTTAATGATATGCTTGAAAACATTAGGTATAATGAACATGACCGTGCGGGTTTAGGATTTGACCCAAATCAGGCTTCTACAAGTAGTACTAAACAAGTAAAATTTGTAAAGTCTGAAATATCTGAGTCTGAAGGAGACGGCACCACTAAAGGCACACAAAGTTGTAAAGTCTGAAATATCTGGTTCCGTCTGGTGCTGAGGTCAGATCAGCGTCAATTTTGAAAAATAACTTAAGTCCTAAACCAAGTCACACAGTTGTAAATGGTACTAAAGTACCTACTGCTAGCATAGAGGAAGTCAAAAGATTTTACAAACCCTTGTCATCTCCCGAACTTGGATTTGTAAAACCCGACACTAGGTCAAAAACTCCTCCACCTAGAAAAATAAATTCTCCCAAACCTCGGTCAAGAACTCCTCTACCGAGAGGTAACTTTAGAAGACAAAGTTATCCAAGTAACTTCCCCGTAACTTGGAATAACCGTCAATCACAAAGTTACTTACCATGGGAAATGTGTCCTCCATTCTCACATCCTAAACTAATGCAACAAATGCGTAGGATGTTTGCCACTAACAACTTTGGACCCATGAGATATTGGGGACCAGATGTTTGAACTTCTGTTTTGCTAGATAAACATGGTTGTAAATAAACGAGAAGTCCAACAAATGGAGTGTGATTAGTAATTACACTAATCTAGTGATGAAGAGTCAAGTAGTGTGTCATATGCCTAGCTTTCAACAAAGGTAGTCTAGTCTTCAAAGTTTTAAGGGCAACACCTCAGGCTCAGGTACGCTTTCTTAAAACACCCTTTGTTGGTAGAAATGCTAAGCATGTAGTGTCGTTAGAATCTAACATAGTAAGGCACTATAACAAAGAAACAAAATTCATTTTCATCATGACTCAAGTTTTTGTCAAAGACTAT
This sequence comes from Artemisia tridentata subsp. tridentata, assembly GCA_021014915.2. Lineage (NCBI taxonomy): Eukaryota > Viridiplantae > Streptophyta > Magnoliopsida > Asterales > Asteraceae > Artemisia > Artemisia tridentata. Next base: position 194,785,781 of record CP139503.1, on the reverse strand, counting down.
TATGACAAACTCAACTTGTCCAGAAATGTACAATGATCGCTCAAAAGATCATGCGTGACATGTTTGAGATGAGCAATGATGAGTGAATCAAGTTTCTTCCCTAGCCCGTATATAATACTACTCAAAGAAAGTATCCTCATAAACCTAAGTATACTATATATGTATAAGATACTTAGCTTAGAAAAATCTTAATTCATTTCAACGCCCATATCCGCAAAAATGAATCTCACAAGAGACGATGAAGGTGAGTGCGCGGATAGTACTAGGTTAGAGGCATGATAGGTAATTTAATTCACCTAACGACATGTAGGCCCATTATCATGTCTAATGTATGGCTTTGTGCCCACTTGTAAGAAGGATCCCAAAACTTCTTACCTTAAAGTGTTTGATGTATCTTTCGATGCATTAAAGGCACTATACTCTTGAGATTATGAGATCTCAAGGAGATTGGTGTAAGAAATTGTTGTCTATACCAACTCTGTTAATGCGGGAGATAATGTGGATTGATAAAGAGAGAGTGATATTTGCACCCTCATAGGTTGTTGTCAAACTTCTTGGTTCTCCAAGAAACAAACCACTCTTACTATCTCCACTACCGAAGCCGAATACATAAGCGCTGGAAAGGCATGACAACAAGCACTATGAATGAGACATTTCCCCATGAAATGCGGCAACCAAAGTGCAAATAGACTTGACCAAGAATCCCGTGATTTGCTCATGTACGAAGCTCGTCAAAGTACGTCACCTCCTCCGTCACGATAATGTTCAAAGAGAAATCCTTTTCTTGGAAAAGTCTCTCACAAAAGACAACATCATCGATATCATAACCAATACGTCCTTCACACCCCTCTCATGACTATTTGAATATTTCTTTGGAAATAGTTAAGTCATCTCTCATATCTCGTCTCATGACTTTCTAAATATTTCACTGGAAATAATGAAGTCATCTCTTGCGTCTCACCTTATGACTTTGTGGAAAACTAGAAGGGGGGTTGAATAGTTTTTACCGTTTTTAAAGTTTTATTTGCTTTGTTACTATATGTTAATTCAAAGGAAACAATCACAAATAAATAATCACACAATGTAAACAAAAGATAAAGAGAGGAAAGATCAAACCACACGACACAGTTGTTTATAGTGGTTCGGCTACAAGAACTCTATTCCTTGCCCTACTCCACTCCCCGAGTTTCCTACTCGAGAGTTTATCTTTCACTAAGAAACAAACTCCTTTCCTAGGCGGAGAAAACCTTTACACGTCGCTTACTTCCTTTTCCGGTACTAAGCTAAACACCGGGTTCTTTTCACAAGGTAGAACCAACCTGACGTCGCCTACTTACTTTACCGACACTAAGCTAGATGTCGAGTTCTTTACACGGGTACAACCACTCCCTACACTCTTTGTACTTTAAGGACTAAAGTACTAACCACACTCACTGATTACAAATGATAGATATGATGTGTGAAACAAACTATAAGATCACACAGTAATGCAACTAAAGGATTACGGTTCTGTAGATCCTTGAATGCTTGATCTCCTTTCTACAAAATGGAAGATCAAAGTGAAATGCAACTATGAATGATGTTAGTAAGATATGTACTGAATGAGTATATGTGTTTAAGCTATATGAGTGATGCCAAGATCAAATACCAAGCCTGCTATTTATAGGCAAGCAAGGAAAGGCTCCCACGGATCCGGCGGATCCTTCAAAAGGGATCCGTCCCTTATAACACTTGGATCCGTGGGATGTGACAGCTATGTAATAGTTGTCTCTTACCATATCTTAGTTGTATCTTACCATATCATCCAAGATCTTCAAATGTCAACTATGTTGCTTGCATATCTAACCAAGATATATCAAAGATATTGTATGTGATGCATACAATGATGTCATGGCATAGATTATGAATTAAAGTTTCCTTTTAAGGAAACAAGTTACTAAACTTGTAATTCTAAGTTAATATGTGAAGTGTAAAGTGTGTACTTAAGAGACTAAGCTAGTATTTATTATTTGCTAAAAGATATTCCTTATATTTGTCATTAACAAAACTAATGAAAGATCAAAGAATATAAATAACGTTTTTGGGACGCTATTTGTATTAACAATCTCCCCCTTTTTGTTGATGACAAAACATAAAGTATATTTTTGAGCAAGAGAATAAATATAGCATGAGTTCTTAAAAATATATATTAAGTTTGTTTATTTAAAGAAAAGTTTTGTAAAAAAAAAAAAAATGTATGTACTGTGATAATTCACAGTTGATGCAAACTTAGTCCTTTCTCCCCCTTTTTGTCGAAACAAAAAGAGTAGCGAAGCGGAATGCGATTTTGAGAACTTTAAGAGCTCCCCCTTGTTTTATACTCCCCCTAAATGGAGTAATCAAGTAAATGATGCATGAATCTACAAAACAAACGGTTAGTATATGAGATGCTTATGAGATGCTCCCCCTCGATGTATACTCCTCACTTCTCGAGTTACGTATACTATTGAAGGGTATGATATGCTGCAAAAGAAGTGTTAGTTATGAAATGACTTCAATGAAGAAGTAGAATGCATGTGAAGTATTCTCCCAAACAAGTCTTTGACTTTACACAGTCAAAGTAAGTGTCTGATCATAATTTGTACCTAAAGCAATCATATGCCGGATATAATATATGCAATATAGGAATGTTAGTTCATAATGATAATGATAATATGCAATATGTTGATCACTCATAAGCATAAAACATCATATTCATATAAATTGAAAATTTTGTGACAAAAGTCACAATGGAGAAATGATGTTACAAATAAGAAGACATCCTAAAAAATAAAAAGTCCTAAAGAAACAACTTAAAAAAAAATCCAAACAACTAATCTAAAGAGCTCCTATTGAGGAGGATGAGAGATTGCGTTCAAACGTTCAAGAACATGGTTCAAGATGAACCTCATCTCGTTTTGAAGCTCATGGACCAAGATGTTGGTCCTTTGGGCCAAGTGAGCCGTTCTCTCACAATGTGCGCAATCATGACTTGAGAAGCCGGGCGGAAGACTAGGGTCCAAGTTGTGTGGTGGTGGTGGTGATGGTGGTTGGGTGTTGTTGTTGTTGGATGGTTGTTGTGGTGTTTGGAGGGAGTTCATAAGGATGTTTTGGATGTCCATTGCTTCATGAAGGCGATGGTCAACCATACCCGAGAGAGTGTAGAGACGATTAAGCTCTTCACTAACCTCCTCTTGGGTGTGAGGGATATTCATCCACATTGCCTCGTCAATGGCAACTAGAGTGGATGTGGGTGATAGAGGTTTTTGTTGAGGTTGGGATGATTGTGCATCATGGTATAAAGGGCCATGGATATCCGGGTATATCGGGTGAAAAAGCATGGGTTGTTGACCTTCAAAAGTCATGGGTGGAAGATTGGGTAATTTTGGTGAAAGTTCTTCTAAGTCATCAAGATGTGGTGATGTAGGAGGAGTCCTAAATAATTCCAAGGGTTGGAGTTTAGGTGATTTTGGTGGTGATGGTGATCTAACAGTCTGTGATGGAGCCGGTGGTGGAGTAGTGGCTATTGGAGTAACGGTTGGTGGTGGTGTTTTTATAACAACATGTGATGGTGTTGGGGTGGAAAGTGTAAGGAAATTTTCACTAGCAATGGGTGATGATATATTGAGAGGAGAATTTTCCTCAGATGAGGAGTTTGCTAAGTTGATAAAACAACAAGGTTTAACACTGATGCGAGCTGTTCTTCTTGGAGTTCTAGATGTGGAAGAGTTGTGTGACTTAGTCATGGTGAAGAAGGATATCTAAAGTGTACAGGAGAGGAAGTGTTTGTTGTGTGAAGAAATGATCCTAAAGTACTAATTTATAGACAGAAGGTTTGTGAGTCTGTGTGTTTGGATTTGATGTGAATCCAATAGAGAATGTTGGTTACTAATGATTTGGAACAGAAAATTGTGCAGGTCATATCAATGAAGTCAATCCATTGAGCTTTGGTTGAGTAATATGTTTTGGATATGCAGTTAATACAAGAGGATAGTGGAAAATCTGATGATTTGATATGTCCACGGATTTGACGGATCCCTAAAAAGGGTTCCTTCTTTGTATTGGTTTGGTAACTCATACCTCAAGTTTAAAAATTTAAATTTTGGTGGGAAATTTTGTTCCTAAGTTTCTAAGAATCCCTAAATGATTCTAAGATGAATTATGATTAGTACATGAATCCTAGATTATACTAAACACTAAGATTTAAGAATCGGGATGAGTCGAAAAAGTTTTAGAATTTTGCTGGGAAACCTGCGGATCCAAAGTGGATAAAAGGCGGAACCATTTTCTGGGATCCGCCAAATCCGCAGGTAGGCGGATGGCGGATCCAACGATAAGCCTTGGCGGAACCCTGTTTTGGGATCCGCGGGATCCGTAGGCCTAAAACTAAGAAAGTAAACAGAACATATGTCATATTTCGCGTTTTTCGACGAAAACCCGAAAATACACCTAGACCTTACTTAACATCTAATATGTATAGCAAAACAACTAAATATGATAACATTAACACATGATTGCACATAGTTTAATCCATACTTAGAAACTTACCGTTTTAGGTGTTATGCCAAACATAGGCAATCACCCGGAAAATTGATAACCATGATGGTTATCTACCTGCAAGTGTTAGTTATTACACATACACAATAAGTATTATCAGATAAATTCAAGACACATAGAAATTTAACAACACAATATCCAACATTGTTTAAAACCAAACACTCCATTAACTCAGCTTCTTCTTCAACTTCTTCATCCCCTTGTGTAATTTCATCATCCAACGCCCCAGATTCTTCACCATTCCTTTGATGTTTCGATACTCAGCGGATTCATGTGGAATTGGAGGAAGATGGCTCAAGTATTCGGGTGGAGGAATCCTAGAATTTGGCATACCATCATCTTCACTCATGGAAGATGATGAGGATGATGTTGGAACACGAGGACGTTTGCCCTTATCAACACTAACCCTAAAATCACTCAAAGGAACGAAGGTGTGTTCAATTTCATTGTAATCCGGAACAAAGCCTAGATGGTTTGGACGAGCGGGTGCGAAGGCTCTATAAAGTCGGGTTAAGAGCATACCATAAGGCATTGCAATCTTGCTTTGAACCGGAATGTCACACATTCGTTTGGCAACATAATAGGCAAGATTGAAGGGTTGACGAGTAGAGATGTTGTACATCATGTGACATAAACAAGCATTGATATGATCACGGTTTCCTATGGTGCACATCACATTTGCCCTTAACACATCCTCCATCTTCTTGAATTCGGGTCTTAGTTCATTAAGTTCCATTGCGAATGGATCTCTAGCAACTTCACGACCACGATACATTCTTGTGGGGTTGTTCTTAGGAATGAAGAGGTGGTCCCTAATCACTTCTTTTGATTGGAGAGGAGTGGCATATCGTGCCGTCCTATCGAGATTGGAGTCTAAGATTGTTAAGGACCATTTGTCCGAGTAAATACATGTACCTTGACTTGGAATTCCTAAGACCTCACCAAATTGATCAAGAGGGATGTTGACAAGATTTCCATTTAGAGTAAAATGAAGACTTAAGTAACCTTCATCACTTGAGGTAAGACCTACACTAGCATAGAACTCAAGTATGAACCTAGGAATGATTGGCTCGTCTATGTCTAAAAGAGAATCAAATTGAATTGCGGCTAATTGTTCCCTAAGTTGAGTGCCTTCATAAAATGATGCATCTACGGCTCTACCCTCATGAACATACTTTTTCTCTAAGACTTTGTAAATTTCTATTTGGGCATCGGTTAGACCCTTGGTTTTGTGGACTTTAGGTAAGTAGTTAACGGTTTTCTTGTGATCGTAGTTGGTTGCGGGAGGCATGATTTTCCTAAGTACAAAAAGTTACATAGTTTTAGTTAAAATGATCAAAGGAAGTGTAAAATTCCTAGTGTGTGCCTACATGGGGACAATGTGGAGGTGCGGTTATCTCGACTCTTTTGATGCAAGAAAAATTAGTTTATGCAAGTTTTGTTTACAAAATGGGAGATAACCCAAACACTCCTATTTCAATGTAGCTACGGTTGAATGTACCCGAAAATACATATTAGTTATGTATTCCCTTTAGCATTCAAGAGACATTATGCAAGTGAAGTCTAAAAGATAACGTTTTTGCATTTGTATGAACAATGTAAGAAAAGATCATTTTACCTAGTCGTTAGAAGATTTTAGTGAAAAATTTTCATGGGGTTTTTGTTAAATTAAGACAATGTGCTATAAGATGCAATTCCTAACTAAGAAAAACATGTTTTTAAGTATAATGCAATAAATATGCTTCATGATTTTTCAAGAATTATGCATATACCCCAAGTTTGGTTTTGTGCATGAAATGGAAATCCTAGACGCAGATCAGGAGTATAAATGTGATAAGAATACTTACAGTGATGTTAGAAACACAAATTAGTGGAAGAAGATGGTCCAAAATATGATGGAGATTAAGTGTGTGTCGAGTTATAGTAAGGTGATATGTTTTGGAGTGAGGAATGAATAGTAGTTGTTCTTGTTTATTAAATAATAAACTGGAGTTAGCATGTGGCGGATCCGGCGGATCCCAAACAAAGGATCCGTCTTTGTTGACGATTGGATCCGCGGATTCAGAACACATGTTTTGGTTTAGTGTCGTGTGTGGCTAAACTAATGTCTATACTAATGTTTCTCCTAATCACTAGGTTCCATTAATCCTAATCCAAGTCTAAGATAGTTGAAAGGTTCACGTTTAAGTGGTTTAGTGAGGATATCGGCAATGTTGTCTTCTGAGGAAACTTTCTCAATTGAGATGATTCCCTTCTGTACATTGTCGCGAAGGAAGTGATGGCGTATTTCAATATGTTTGGTTCTAGCGTGTTGGACTGGATTTTTGCTTAAATCGATAGCACCTTTGTTGTCGCAAAGAATGGGAATGTTGTTGAGTTCAATTCCATAGTCGACGAGAGCTTGTTTCATCCACAGTGCTTGTTGACACGCCTTTCCTGCAGACACATACTCTGCTTCTGTTGTTGAGATTGCGAGGGCAGTTTGTTTCTTAGCAAACCATGACGTGAGATAATATCCTACAAAAGTACAAATACCACTAGTACTTTTCCTATCAACATAGTCACCTGCATGATCTGAGTCGGTATACACTATGGTTTCTACACCCGTTCCTTTGGGATACCATAATCCTAAGTGTGTAGTACCTTTGATGTACTTAAATATTCTTTTAACGGCTTCTAGATGGGATGTTTTTGGATCTTCTTGAAAACGTGCACATAGACAAACACTAAACATAATGTCAGGCCTACTAGCCGTAAGATAGAGTAAACTACCAATCATTCCTCTATATTTAGTGCTATCTACGGATTCATTTTCTTCATCCCTAGTGAGTTTGGTTTCGGAGGACATGGGTGTTCTCATGGGTTTTGAGTCTTCAAGACCAAACTTCTTAAGCATATCTTTGATATACTTTGATTGGTTGAAAAATATCCCATCTTCTAATTGTTTAATTTGGAGACCTAAGAAAAAGTTTAGTTCCCCCATCATACTCATTTCAAACTCGTCATGCATGATTTTTGAGAAATCGTCGCATAACTCTTGACAAGTTGAACCGAATATAATGTCATCCACATATATTTGGACTATAATAATATGTGATCCCTTTTTCTTGGTGAAGAGAGTATTATCTACTAGGCCCATGGTATACTTATGGTCAACTAGGAAAGTCTTAAGTCGATCATACCAAGCTTTTGGTGCTTGCTTAAGTCCGTATAAAGCTTTCTTAAGTTTGAAAACATAATTTGGTTTTTCAAAGTCGGCAAAGCCGGGAGGTTGTGCAACATATACTTCTTCATTAATAAGACCATTTAAGAAAGCACTTTTGACATCCATTTGAAATAACTTAAAATCATGTGCACATGCATATGCAAGTAATATCCTAATAGATTCAAGTCTAGCTACTGGTGCAAAGGTTTCATCGTAATCTATACCTTCTTGTTGATTGTAACCTTGAGCTACTAGCCTAGCTTTGTTTCTAGATATAATACCCTTTTCATCCATTTTATTTCTAAAGACCCATTTGGTACCTATTATGGTTTGGTTTTTAGGTGGAGGTACCAAAGTCCAAACATCATTTCTAATAAATTGATTAAGTTCTTCTTGCATAGCAATTACCCAAGATTCATCTTTTATTGCCTCTTCAATATTTTTAGGTTCAATGGTTGAAATAAAGCAAAAATAATTACTTTCATTTTGAGCTTTGGATCTTAATGTTCTTTCATTAAGTTTTCCTATGACGTTTTCTAATGGATGACTTTTAGTTTCTTTAATATTGACTATTTCTCCTTTTACGGGTTCATTATCATTTTCAATGTTTTCTATAGTATTAACCATTTGACTTTCAACCAAGTCATCATCTACCAAAGGTGATGTCTTAGAGGGAGGTGGACTTTCGTTGAATGTTACGTTCAATGATTCCTCGACTCTTGATGTTTCCTTGTTTAATACTATGTATGCTTTACTATTTTGTGAGTATCCAAGAAAAACACCTTCATACGACTTTGGGTCGAACTTGGTGAGATAGTCTTTTGTGTTTAAAATGAAGCACTTGCTTCCAAAAACTCTAAAATATCCTAATGTAGGCTTTTTGCCTCGATAAATTTCATAGGGAGTTTTATTTAAGAATTGTCTAATTAAAACTCTATTTAGGATATACGTGGAAGTATCTACAGCGTGACACCAAAACTTTTGTGGTATGTTTTGTTCATTTAACATTGTTCTACTCATTTCTTGAATTGTTCTATTTTTACGTTCTACTACACCATTAGATTGAGGTGTACGAGGAGCCGAGAAATTATGAGTTATTCCATTATTATCACAAAAATTTCCAAATTGAATTTCATTGTCAAATTCTCGACCATGGTCAGTTCTAATAGATACTATATTACTTCCTATTTGATTTTGAATTTTCTTGCTTAGAATTTCAAATTTATCAAATGCCTCATTTTTAGTTTTCAAAAACTTTGTCCATGTATATCTAGAGTAATCATCTACTATGACTAAAGTGTAAAAATTTCCTCCATAACTTTGTATAGCCGACGGGCCAAACAAATCCATATGTAATAACTCTAGGCATCTAGATGTAGATACCATGTTTTTAGCCTTATGGCTACTATGTATTTGTTTCCCAATTTTGCAAGCATCACAAAAGTGTTGGTCATATTTCAACTTGGGTAGGTTCCTAACGAGTTCTTTGGAAGACAAGGATTGAATAAGCCTCATATTTGCATGACCTAAGCGTCGATGCCATAGAGTTGAGTTTTCGTCCAAGGAGGTAAGACATAACTTATCTTTAGGTGTTTTATCTAATTTCATAACATAGACATTATTCTTTAAAACACCTTTTCCTACGGTTATGCCATCTTTAAGTATTTTACTTCCATTTTCACTGAAAAGGACGTTATACTTTTTGCGGCATAATTGACTTATACTAAGTAGATTAAATCCTAAATTATCTACATGAGCAACATCATCAATAGATAGAGAGTCATGAGAGATTGTACCTTTTCCGATGATTTTACTTTTAAGCTTGCTACCGAATGTGACATTACCTCCGTCATACACTTGGTAGGATGAGAAAAGATTTTTGTTTCCCGTCATATGTCTTGAGCACCCACTATCTTTGATCCACTCATCAGGTTCAAGATCAACTTTCAAGCATACCTAATGTTCATAAAAGACTCAAGCATTTGGTCCCCAATATCTCATGGGTCCGTTTGGGTTAAGCATGACATTATCATGGTTTATGTACTGAAAAGGTGGACAATTGTTCCACGGCATATAATTAGGACCATGAAAGTTTCTAGACATGTTTTGGTTCCAATTATTTTGATAAGTGTGTTGTGAATTAACTATACTCTTTGGAAAGGGGTGTTTGGGAAAACTCATCTGAGGTCTTTGTTGATTCGTTTTAACTCTATATTCATTTCTAGCTTGACCTCTTCCTAAAGATACTGTTGGTTTGTGTTTATTATTGGTTATGCTACTGTTAGGTTTCTTAGTAACTTTAACAAACTCGGAACGGTCGACTTTGTGAACCTTCTGTTCAACTTCTGTACCCGCGGATCCCTTGGATATACCTGGCGGATCCAAATTTTTGGATCCGTCGGATCCGTGGGTGTCCAACTTGGTTGAATCAGTTTTATTCACAGTCTGTTCCTTATAATCACTTAAGGTTCCTAGTTTCATAAAGCCTAGTCCTGTTTTATCATGAGGTAGCTTTTGCATTTTCATTATTTCATCTGCACAACTTATGTTTTTATCAAACCTTTTAAACTTTGAATTTTGTTTGATTAAATCTTCCTGTGTGGTTCTTAAGGTTTCTAGTTCAAGTTTTAGTTCTTGACAAGACACACATGTTTCTTTACTAACTTTACCTTTTTCAATTCTTATTGCTTTTTCTTTAAGCCAATATATTTCATTTTCTAAAAGTGTTGTCTTTGTTTTCAAAAACTTGTTTTTGTTTATGATTTTTAAAGTGACATCACACAGTTTGTTATATTCTACTTCTAAGGTTTCATCATCTATAAAGGAGTATGAATCAGAATGTACCTCTTCTGTGTCATCGGCCATAAGTGCAATTTCGTTGTTCTTAGGCTCATCATCATCATCTCCTTCACTATCGCTCCAAGCTCCACTAACGAAGGCTCTTTGAGACTTGGTCTTTGGAGGCTTTGGACATTCTCCTATTAAGTGACTGGAGTCACCACACCTATAGCATTTCCTATCATCCTTACCTCTCTTATCGTCACGATCTTTCCGAGAGGATTTCTTTTCATCACGAGGTGGTTTTACAAACTTTCCTCGTCTCCTGAAGAATTTCTTGAAATCCCTCACAGCCATGGCATATTCTTCATCATCACTGTTTGAACAAGACTCATCATCACTTGACTCGACTTTGGCTTTCAAGGCAATAGACTTAATCTTCTCCTTTTTGCCTTTGACAATTTCCGAGTCTTTTTCCATAATCATTTCGTGAACTTTTAGGTTTCCTATGAGCTCATCCAGTGTCATGCTTGAGAGATCCTTAGATTCTTCAATAGCTGTCACCTTTGCTCTCCATTTCGGATGGAGTGCTCTTAGAAATTTCCTGACAAAATTCTTGCTAGAAAAAGATTCATCAAGTGCTTTAAGTGATGTAATTATAGTATTGAACTTAGCAAACGCACTATCAATGGTCTCATCTTCAGAGATAACAAATTGTTCGTATTGTTGGACAAGAAGATCAATTTTGTTATCTTTTACTTGTGAGTTTCCTTGATGTGTGATAATAAGAGATTGCCAAATATCCTTAGCCGTTTTACACATAAAAACTCTTTCATATTCTTTCTTAGGTAAGGCATTATAAAGCATCATTTTGGCTTCGTTATTTTTGGCAATTAGTTTCTTTTGCTCATCACTGTGACGAGTAAGAGAAGCTCCATCATCCCGACCACCCGAAATATTATTACAAATAGGCTTGTAATCACCATCAACTATAATATACCATAGATCTATATCCTTTGACTTTACATAAGTCTCAAAGCGATTTTTCCAATAAATAAAACAATTTGGTTCAAATAGAGGTGGTCTCTGCATAGATTGCCCTTCTTTAAAGTTTTCAAAATCCATGGATCGTTTTAAGTTTTAAAATACAGTATATTTTAAAGATCTTAAGTAACGTAGCTCTGATGCCAATTGTGGAAAACTAGAAGGGGGGTTGAATAGTTTTTACCGTTTTTAAAGTTTTATTTGCTTTGTTACTATATGTTAATTCAAAGGAAACAATCACAAATAAATAATCACACAATGTAAACAAAAGATAAAGAGAGGAAAGATCAAACCACACGACACAGTTGTTTATAGTGGTTCGGCTACAAGAACTCTATTCCTTGCCCTACTCCACTCCCCGAGTTTCCTACTCGAGAGTTTATCTTTCACTAAGAAACAAACTCCTTTCCTAGGCGGAGAAAACCTTTACACGTCGCTTACTTCCTTTTCCGGTACTAAGCTAAACACCGGGTTCTTTTCACAAGGTAGAACCAACCTGACGTCGCCTACTTACTTTACCGACACTAAGCTAGATGTCGAGTTCTTTACACGGGTACAACCACTCCCTACACTCTTTGTACTTTAAGGACTAAAGTACTAACCACACTCACTGATTACAAATGATAGATATGATGTGTGAAACAAACTATAAGATCACACAGTAATGCAACTAAAGGATTACGGTTCTGTAGATCCTTGAATGCTTGATCTCCTTTCTACAAAATGGAAGATCAAAGTGAAATGCAACTATGAATGATGTTAGTAAGATATGTACTGAATGAGTATATGTGTTTAAGCTATATGAGTGATGCCAAGATCAAATACCAAGCCTGCTATTTATAGGCAAGCAAGGAAAGGCTCCCACGGATCCGGCGGATCCTTCAAAAGGGATCCGTCCCTTATAACACTTGGATCCGTGGGATGTGACAGCTATGTAATAGTTGTCTCTTACCATATCTTAGTTGTATCTTACCATATCATCCAAGATCTTCAAATGTCAACTATGTTGCTTGCATATCTAACCAAGATATATCAAAGATATTGTATGTGATGCATACAATGATGTCATGGCATAGATTATGAATTAAAGTTTCCTTTTAAGGAAACAAGTTACTAAACTTGTAATTCTAAGTTAATATGTGAAGTGTAAAGTGTGTACTTAAGAGACTAAGCTAGTATTTATTATTTGCTAAAAGATATTCCTTATATTTGTCATTAACAAAACTAATGAAAGATCAAAGAATATAAATAACGTTTTTGGGACGCTATTTGTATTAACAGACTTCTTTAAGTCATCCTTCTCTTCCCACTCATGACTATTTCAATATTTCACTGGAAATATTAAAGTCATCCCTTACGTCCTATCTTGTGACTCGCTCAATATTTCACTTGAAATATTAAGTCACTCTTCCCATCCTTCCAATGACCACTCGAATATTTCACTGGAAATATCGAAGTCATTTCTTGCGTATCGCCTCATGACTTTACAAGTCATCCATCTAAATCCGTCTCATGACCTCTCAGGTATTTCACTGAAAATACTAAGTCATGTTTCTCGTTTTGCTCCATAACTCTATGAGTTATTCGTCTCATTCCGCTCATGACTAATTAAATATTTCATTGGAAATATTGTAGTCATCCTCCAAATCTCGACTCATGACTTCTATTTATTTCACGGGAAATATTAAAAGTCTATTCTCATTCTCCTTCAATGACAACTTAGGCATACTAAGGTCATTCCTTGTCATTTCACCTAATCGCTTTCGTCAAAGAGTTTATTAGGTATAAACTTTTTCCTCGCATCAAAAAGTCTTACTAAATAAGTAAGATTAATCAGTCAAGAGTCGAAACAGAACGAAACTGGGTCTCAGAGACACACGTCTCCACTAAAGTGGCACGGCACCACTAAACATTAGTGGTACCGTGGTACCGTATGTCTGAGAAAACGCCATTTTCTTCTATTTTCCCTCTGCATATCCATTTCAAAACAAAACCACTCCTCTTGCTGTCATAAACCGAACCCAACACCACAATCCAATTACACTCTTGCTAATCAAGATCGAGGCATTGCAATCAACAAATCTTAATCACTACAACACAAATTGTAAGTCAATTATCTTTAATTTCTTTTCAATTTGAGTCTAGGGTTTGTTCTTGTGCATAAATCCGAATTGGGGATTTTCAATTTTTGTTGAACTTTCATGCAATTAGGACTAGGATTAGACAATGAAGCACTTACATGATTCCCTAAACCTAAGATTTTTATAAACCCACTAATATGGCATAATCTAGTCCGAATTTTTCCATTCAAATTGAATTAAGATTAATTATTTTTGGTGGAATCATGTCTAGGATGATTAAAATTGGATTAGGAACAATTAACATTGAAGCTTTTCAATTTTAAGATTTTTGGCGCCACATTGAGGCATTTGCCAAACTCCCCAATTTCATCATTTTCGAAAAAGTTCACGTGTCTAGGATCATGAAACCTTTTTCGTGCATTGTTGATGCAAATTAAAAACGTTTTTGCATGCATACATGATCTCACAAATGTTGATCGAATTACATAATTGATATGTACTCTTCGACACATTTGATTGAGCAAAAGTGAAATTAGGAGTGTTTGGGTAATCTCATTAGGTTTATTTTTATTTTTAGAGTCGAGATTACCGCACCTCCACATTGTTTGCATTTATGCACACACACACATTAAATATATGATCGCTAAAATGCAACAAGTTAACATGTACAAAATTATACTTTTGTAGGTAATGATGCCTCGTAATGATTATCAAGATACCAAACCTTACATTCCCCGTCTATTAGACGATCCAAACATCCCCGATGAGCAAAAAGCTCATCTTGCTAAAGTCCAAGATCGATATATATACGAAGGTCGTGTAGTCGATGCTCATTACGTTCTCTTGGATAATATCCAAATTTGCTTCCCTACTATTGACTTTGATTGCTTATACCAAATAAACGATCAAATTTGTCCTCATTTTGTCCTCGAGTTTTATAGTAGAGTCCGTACCTTCAATGACCCTGAAGGCAATGTCTTTCTTGATTTTTGGATCCAAAACCAAAATATCATCTTGTCCGTCTCCGAGCTTGGTGAAATTCTCGGTGTTCCTTCATATGGTCAGTGTGCATACACTGAAGACCATTCCCTTGAGTCACTCTTCTATAATCTTGAAAGTCAAGGTACTTATCGTACCGAAATCCCCGACCTTGAAGCCATAAAACAAGTCATCCAAACTCCTCGAGTCGCCAACACGTATCAAAAACGTAATGGTTCCATTGTCCTTCTTGACCCCAACAAAATCTACCTCAAAGAGCTTCTTCCCGACCTCAGAAGTTGGGAACTTCTTCTACGTGAGAACGTGTTGAGCCTTGCGGGCAACCGTGATAATGTTTTGGCGAGTCTCGCCCACATGCTCTATTGTCTTAGTATCGAGGAACCATATAACCTCGCATACTACATGGCCAAAAGGATGGCCAACATTCATAGTCGTTCCGATAAGCTCATGTCATACGGTATGTTGCTTACTCGTCTTTTTAGGTGGGTCATGGAAAATTTCCCACATCTTAATAATGTCGGCTATGTCCTAGTCAATCTGCATTTGTTGTCTTCATCCCTTTGTAGAAACAAAATAGTTAATATTTACATTTGCAAATGATATCTTTAAATAAGAGAAATTGGTAACATAAATGTTGGTACCTGAGTTTGCTTCTATTATTTTGATTCTTCATTCATCTGTATTGGTGTTGTTGATAGTATCAACCTTCACCAACCTATTGTAATGCATTCTTTTTCAGATTGTTTGTTCTCTCTACATTTTCACCCAAAGCATAAATCATGAAGCTGAAATATATCTCTACATTATATATAACAGGAGGCGTTACACGTAGATAATGCCACATAATGCCACCTCAATGCCATGTAATTGTGATTTAAAGCCATGTCATCACATTTTGTCCACCTAAGCAACTATTAATCAACTAAAATTAAAATTCGGATTAATAATTAAAATGTTAAGATGGTGAGATTTGAACCTGTATCTTCACGTTTCAATGCAAACGTCCCAACCAATGGAGCCAAGCCCATTGATTGTGATTAACAATCCAAAACTAAATCTATAAACTTGGGCAATTAATTATTACTGCTAATCCACATATATCTAACAAAATATACGGCTTTTATTTATTCATCACTGCAAAACCCTAATATCAGACCTTTTTCTCAATGGACGGGTGTTGGCTCGTCTAAAAAGATGTATGGCTACTCAGTTAAATAAGAAAGGTACATATAAAATTTACATATACGTTTTTAATATTCTTCTTCTGTGGATTTCAGATTTCATGTTAGCATGTAGACAATTGTGTTAATGGCCTTTTTAGGTTTATTAAAGTATTTATTTACCTTCTGTAATATTCCAAAATTTGTCAATCCATTTAAATAAAAACATTGTAGTTATTTGTAAACATTTTCTGTATTGCCTGCATTTTTTCATTATTTCTCATAACAAGGAAGAATATAAGTTATTGATAACGAACATGCTTCCCAGTCTGCCTTCACATTTGTGCAGTGTATAAGTAATGACCATATCTACTCTGTAATTTGAGTGCATGTGACATCCATAGTTACCTATTTCAAATTTTCTTATAGGATTCTAATATTGATGATGATTGATTGATTATAATGTTAGTAAACTATATTTATTTGCTGGTACGTGATGATCACACATCATATTCTTACAATTATCAATCGAAAATCAGAAAATGATTTCGTACCCATGCAACCAACAGCCGAAGACTGTCTACAATTGAAGGCAAATAAATTTATTACTTCTATTAATCGCTTTGCTGCATTGTGGGTATATTATACATGCTTTCAATATTTAATTCTTTATTACTTTGTCAAAACCCATAACTTTCAAATGTCAGAACCATGACTTTTTAGCATTATAAATTGTATAAGATACATGACGTCTAAAACTTTTTAAAGAAATGCTAATACCACAAAAATGCTAATTGACCTTTAGTCGATGGAGAGGTTAGGAGTAACTGGAAACATTTGCATATGTGCAAGTTTGGCTACTGACCCAGAAGGATATATCCTTGCATCCTTGGCCGGTTTGTTTCAGATTAAAAAAAAAAGAAAAAAGATGATAGTAACTGATATAATCTCAGGATCACGCTCTATTTTTTTAGTTATGATTTGTAACAGTAGTCGACTTTTATTTTGTAGCTCTGCCAATCACTTATTGTTTGATTTCATCTAAATGCAGACTATGAGACTGTCTTAAATGTTCTGTTTGTTGGGGTGGCTGAGCGCATAATAAATTGTATCATTGATGATATTATTTGTTTGAACATGTATATGAAAGAATTGGAAATATTCTGTTGTCTTTTCTTACACGTATTGCAACAACAAGCTCACTACTTTATTTATTACGATGTCGCAACAACAACGGCGGCAACTTCAACAACAACTCCAGTAATTTTGGGCAAACCATTATTGAGAAATAGAAAATGTCAATGATTTCAAGAACCACAGCCTTCCATTAGCAATAATTAAGAAGATCATGAAGGTTGACGAGGACGTAAGAATGATATCAGCCGAAGCACCTATTGTGTTTGCAAGAGCATGTGAGATGTTCATATTGGAGTTAACTCTACGGTCATGGAATCATAATGAGGAAAACAAAAGGAGGATACTGCAAAAAAAAAAAAAAAAAAAAAAAAAAACGACATCGCTGCTGCAATCACGAGGACTGAAATATTTGACTTTTTGGTTGATATAGTCTCGAGGGAGGATATAAAAGAAGAAGTTATCACATCTATGCCAACGGTGAATGTGCTAGTTGGCGGGCCTTCTGATACGTTCCCTTATTATTACATAGCACCTCAGCATTCACCGCGGTCCGGATCACTAGGGATGATCTCAAACAAGCCTGTGATGGATCCTGGTCTTTATGCACAGCAGCCTCCACCATTTATGGGTCCAGCAATGTGACCATAGCCACCAATGCAGCCACAGTCACCTTCGGATTCATTGATGCTCTAGCCTAATCCCTCTTCACAAGTATGTGCCTTTTTATCTGAATTTCATTTAAAGTTTTTTAAGTTTGTACATGTTTTTGTGTGGCTATGGTATAAACCGCCGAAGGGCTGTATGATTTGTGTTTTTAATTTCATTCTCTTATTACTATCACTCTTTGAATATCAGTAATCAGCAAACTTAATAAGGTTAGTAAATGATTTGATGGATTCGTCATGTTTTTATCCTTTGTTTTTCAATTAAAGTATAAATTTACAATCTGCACATATGGATCTTTAGGTGTGATAATGGAAGAGTATTTTCTACTTGAAAATCGAGCATTTAGATGGTTACATGTGCGGCAAAAATATGTTGTATTCGAATTAGGCAACTGCTGTAATAAGGTGTGTTTGGATTAGGATACTGCATAAATATGGAGTGTTTGGATCAGGTTAGAAAAGGAATGGAAAATGCTTATAATGGGCTGCAGATGCACCGTTTGGACCCGAAACCTGATAAACCGACCTCTTATACGATCCACTCAAGTCTTTAAGTTACAATAATTGGTTTACATTTGCTATGTTACTGAATTTATAAGGCACTTCTTTTTATAAACTTCAACCTTTAGTGAAGTGGGAGAGTGCAAGTGTAATGAAAAGAAAGATCTGAGGAACCAACTATATACAATAGTATAATTATATGGTGAAATTGTAGACAAACGTTGACTAAAGAAACCGAGTTAAGTGTTTAGTATCCAACATAGACCAGTCTTTAGTCAAATGAGTGAACTCGATTTGCTGTTGACCAATTTCAAACTCTCTCTTGTTTTATATACTTATTAATTGATACCCAACAACACATGCATAATACTTGCAAGAAATAAAGAAAACTTACAAGTAGATAATGCCGGTTAATAATTGGGTCACAGGTAACTACAAAAACTTATTATATATATATACATATATATATATATATATATTATATATATATATATATATATATATATATATATATATATATTATATATATATATATATATATATATATATAATCCAAACAACATCACTAATATCCAAAAAAAGCATGTTTTATTTTTCTCATGTATGCTGATAAGCACAACAAAGCATATACATGGTCTGGTATGTTTACTACTATAAAACAGATTAAAATTTTCTTAAAGAATTGTTTTATCCCATGTTTTTTTTAATGACAACTCATTTGTATGTCTGTGCAGGGCCATTTGGATTTTAGACCACCAAGTTTAGGTAGATTTACTTTCAAATGGTGTTTTGTCGTAGTCTCCGTTCATTATATGTGTCTGTGGCATAAATACCATAGCTGATAGTATTTTCGTGTTCCCTTGAATTGTACAGGTGAACTGTCATGTCAACCACACATTGGGCGTAATACGAGCTCTGCTGCTATAGGTCACTCGCCATACATGCTTACCTTTGAATGGTTTTGGGAATCGGGTCTCCGGATATCTGTTTCAAAACTTGGTTTCCAGGATCCCTGTAATCGTGGCGGCTACTGATTTAGTGTCAGCTGTCATTCTTGCAGTTGATGTCAATACGCATACCGGGTATTCCGGTAACATCAACATGCGCATCAATCAGTGTACCTGTCCTCGCCAAGGTTAGTTTTCTTACATACGTCAGTTTGCAAGGTAAATAGTGTTCAGCGTTAACCGCTGTGTTGATTTTGCTTTTTACAGGGCCTCCGAATACATATGTTTCAATGGGTCGTTGTGACCGTGTATGTACCCATTGCCAAGTTATAATAGAAAGTGAAAACTTATTTCAAAACAGTCTCTTTTATAGCATGTTATGTGTACCTTTGATAATGGAGTGTACATTATTGCGATTCACTGTATGTCATGTTCTGATATTGTGTTATTAATTACCCAACAATATCAACTGCTATTATACTAATCGGCTTTATATGATTGTAATATTCACTTTGGTATAATTTCAAGAAAACCAACCTATTTTTCACACCCTCACTGAACTCTCGGCTAAGTTCAAAAAAATTTAACCAGCTTTGGTATGATTGTTATATTCACTTTATATACCTGCAGTGGTGAAGTGGTGACAAGTCTCCTGACATTCTTCTCTCAGACGAATCTGATCACAGGTTTGTGCTCACTTTTAGAAATACCAGATTTCACACCATAAACACGAGAAGTTGTTACTAACATTGGTACACTAACACCTGAGTGGCTACCCGGTATAAATGTGCTGCTGGTATAGCAAACAAGATTGCTAAGCCGTGGGTTCTTGATCCTGCTACTGTTGGTGCTTCGAGTTTTCGGTTGAATGCATTTTTGGAACTTTTGGCATTGAGCCCTACTATGATTAGAGGAAATGCGTCTGAGATTATTGCTCTTAATATGAGTTCTATGGGGTCAACTAAAGCAGAATTGACCTTTTATTAACTCATTTTTGTGTAGATGATAGGTGGCTATGGTAGGGGCGCTCTTATCATATTGACCTTTTTTAACTCATTTTTGTGTAAATGATAGGTGTCTATGGTAGGGGTCGCTCTTATCATGGGTTGTTTGGATTTGCATGTAAGCAGTTTTTAGAGGGTGTTTAACATTGTATATCAAGTGTCTATTTGCATATTTTCAGAGCAGATAAGCATTTCAGAGTATTTGGGCGGACTGCATATGTGTTAGGTTAGAGTATCTAAGCACTTTAAGACAAGCGAGTTGTTATGTGTTAGTTTTTAGATGAATTGTTATGAATTGCGTTGATGTATGCTTTCGGGTATAAACATACATTGAGTATTAAATCTTATATAATTTGGAAAACGGGTTCATATGTGATCTCATGTGCTTAACAGGTCTTATCTTTTCTGTATGATATTCTTGACACACTTCTGAAGGCTCTATCAGATCCTTCTGACAAGATATCAATTATTTGACTTTCAATTTAATGTCTCATCTTACTGCCTCCTATATATTTTTTTGTGAACTGCTCTCATTAGGTAAGATGGAAGATCTTGAGGCACATTAGTTTAAAACAAGATGTTAAGGACGTATGGAAATGGAGTTTAGCAAAAAGTGACAGCTGCTAAAGAGGTTTTTAAGACATCTAACTAAAGGCATATGAGTGGATTTCAAGGAGATCTGGAAAATGCAATCTATATGTGGTTCGGTGAATAATGAGGCTACATGATTTCTGTTGTCTATCCATGGTGTTTGGCTGTCGCTGATGCTGCATATCGGGGGTGTTTGGCTGTGTGGGTCTGGTGGGAGACTGGGAGGTAGCAACTGGCAAGGAGGTTTTGTTGCCATTTTGATCATTTATATTCTGGTCCTACACTTATCTCATGCTCTTTTTTCGTTATAATAATTTTACCTTTTAAAAAAAATAAGTTATGGTTATAGCTTAATAAGCCTTAGAACTTCAGAGAGACATGAATCAAGTATCCTTTCCCATCTCATCAATTCTTCTTTAATCTCATTATTGGAAATACGCTCCCTTATTCTCATAATTGAGTTGTATATGGGTGCTACCTGGTCAACTACATTCTCCCCTTCGGTGATTGAAAGAGTATAACCAGGCTCTACTAAAGAAGGAGGCGCATCTGTTGTAAAGTTTGTTTTAATTGTTAGAATACATACTCTAATTGCTCGACTGTAATGTTAATTTGTAAAATGAGAGCTACCTTTAATGGAGAATTCGATGGGTAGGATGTAGACTTGAGGTTCCTTATTCTGGCATAACCGCGATAATTGAAGCCACACCTGTGTGGGACTTGGGGACAACAGATTTTTCAGCAAGTTTGAGTCTTCACCAAGTAGACTTATACATATTAATGGGACACCAGCTGGAAGCTCAGTAACAAATTTTGACACGCAAGTGTCAAGATCCTCTTCAGGATACTGCAACAATAATATAATGTCGTTATCTTTCATTAACGGTCATTTATTTATTAGACAAACTCAAATTTGGCAAAATAAAATAAAATATAATAAAATAATTATCATAACCTCATGCAACTGAAGCATATCCAAACACTCTCTCAAGCAATTGGTGACAAAAATGTACAAAATTAAATGAGCATATTCTATTAGAACTGATAATAGAAACATCCGTGATTTTGACTAAAAATTATCAGCATAGAAGAATAAGTGGAAACTACTCAATCCAAGAAATGTATGATATTTTGTATCCAAACTTGACTATAAGTGAAGGTTAGATACATAACATGATAATATATTTTCATATCTAACTATGTTGAAATACTTACATCTTTCATAAGGTCCACACCTGCTTTCTTTTTCATACGTGCACATAAAGTGTTATTAAAGGTTGTTCCTATTGATGCCTGATGAAAATATGCTATCCATTGGTGAGCGTCTAGACCATTGCTGAGATTTGATGGTCCATTTCCTTGAGTAGATATCATGTCCTCATAGCTAAATGACTTAAGTTTGTAACACTTTGTTTCAGTTTTATTCACAGTCGTACACTGGCATATCTTTGTTGTTGTCACACATATATGCTCATTTATGTTGTTCTAATTACCCTACATTATTTTGATGATGTCTGGTATCATTATACGTGTGACCAACCAGGCGCCACCAAACAGTTCCACTTCACGTGGTAGTAACACACGCGCAACTGTAACCCCGTTAGGTCGTCCATATACTTATTTCTATCATGGGTTGGAAACGCGTTTCATTACTTATTTAATAACCTCTGCACTTTTTTTTTACATGTACAGGATGTTCATTGGATACAAATAGGCCAGCGCAAAATGTATGCGCAACTCCACATTCTCATAACGACCGCATATATACAGTCCTCTGTTATTGGTAAGCAACCATATACTTTAATTTTCCGTTAACTTATTGCATGTTTAATACTGAATCCTTTTTCTTTTTTAAGTAGCACTACTGCTTTAAAAATCTTAAACTGACTCACGCATTATTGCTACTATTATAGGTGCGTACGGCAAACAATATTAGGTACTTCCGACTCACATCCAAATAGTGAATGCACACGCTCAACGACACAAGGTTATTCAACTCCTGATTTATAACATGCTTTAGATAACATGTTGCTGTTACATTTACTTACTATTGTGCCATTTTAAATAGCACAACCACTTTGAAATACCTTATACTAACTAAATGGTGACTGCTACCATTGTAGGTGCGAGTGAACAAACAATGGCGAGGCGTTCCTATCAGAATACTGGAAGTGCAGACCACCCACCCGAGGTGACGCAAATACTGATTTGTAACATGCTACATATTTATCTGTAGCACATATAATTATTTGACTTTCAATTTAATGTCTCATCTTACTGCCTCCTATATATTTTTTTATGAACTGCTCTCATTAGGCACTATTTTAAGTTATAGTCACTCATGTAGTGGTTAAAATATGATAATTAGACCTGCTATAAGCATTTCGACATGACATTATATCACGTGGCAGAATTTATTTAGAGTCAATTTTTAGAAAGTTTATGTATGGAACTGGTGAATTAGTAACAATACTTTTTGTTAATGTGCAGCTAAGAGCTTCATCTACCTTTTGGACTGCCATATTCATACCTATAACTCTTGTGGTTGCTTTTGGTGAGGTAAGTTCTT
This sequence comes from Artemisia tridentata subsp. tridentata, assembly GCA_021014915.2. Classification (NCBI taxonomy): domain Eukaryota; kingdom Viridiplantae; phylum Streptophyta; class Magnoliopsida; order Asterales; family Asteraceae; genus Artemisia; species Artemisia tridentata. The sequence continues at coordinate 194,762,525 of CP139503.1, read as the reverse complement.
GCTCTTCTCTATTTTTTCCCCTCTAATCAGCACTAAATATATTGATATTCATTAACATTCCAATATTGAGAATTTATTATGTTGTTTTTGGCTACTGATTCTGCCCTCGCATTCACGTGTATTTTGTTTTCTACTTTATATTGATGATACCAGATTGTGATTCGCGGGTTAGAATATGTGGTTTCAAGTTTGGGTTTTATGCATTTGCATATGAAGAGAAATTCTATCAGGTTTGTTATAAAAAGTGATTATGGCTTATTGATTCACCTTCCATTTTTGAAAAAGGGTGGTTTAAATGAGTTACTTTAGTGCGAGTCGGAATGTGACAGTTGGCTGTTATTCCATTCAATCAGTCACATGGGCTAACCAATCTCCTCTTTCAAAATTTCATGTTTTTTGCAGGCTAAGGATTCTCCGGTTGTTGCATCAACAGCGCCAAACCATACAAGCTTATCGTCTCAATCAGTTACTCGTGGTTACCTAATTTTTTATTTGACACCACATATTTTTAATTCATAGATGAGCTTCAGATGACAATATATTTTAATTTTTTTTCTAAGACGAAGAGGAGACCCCGCCACCTCCAAGTCCTTCAATAATGAGCCAGTCATCAGATGTACAAAGTTAAGTACAAAATTCCTATCACTGGTTGTAAAATTTCCATCCTTTTGACAAATCTTTAAGCAAAAGTGAGCCCATTTCTGCCATTTAAGTTGTTCTTACTTCTTACTGGTGTTGCATTACATATATCAAGGGTAGATTGTCATATGAGCAGTTTAATGCTTTTTTAGCAAATGTGAAGGAACTAAACTCCCACAATAAAACAAAGGAGGTATGTGTACATAACTATCGTGTATTCTTTCACCTAACTTGCCCTCAAATCATTCACTTTTCTTTCATTTTCTGGTCGACAGGATACTTTACAAAAGGCATATTGGCCCAGAAAACAAGGACCTTTATGCTATTTTTGAGGGTGTAAGTTTTGCATTTACATCTAAAAACTATCAACTTTGAAGCTTAGTTACTTAAATTATAGCCAAACTATTGTAAGTTGAAGTAGAGAATGTAGATCATGAATAATAGTGTCGATTTGGACACTTTGAGAGTGTACGTGGCGTTTGTAGGAAAAGTAATGTAGAAATGGCAAAAGTTTATATATGAAGAACCGTGGGAGGATATGTATTTTACGACTATCCTTCTTTATCATAGGTTAGGGGAAGTTGTGTATGGCATACGGACGTGCAAAGATATATATATGTGCCATTAAAAAAATCTTATCTCAAACTAGCTTGACTAGCCTAGAATGCAAACCAAACAATTCTAAAGTAGTGCACTTTTGGTGAAATTTAGAACTGTTGTAAATTGAAGCGGAGATTGTAGATCATGAATAATAGTGTCGATTTGGACGTCTTGAGAGTGTACGTGGCGTGTGTAGGATAAGTAATGCAAAAATGGCTAAAGTTTATATATGAAGAACCATAGGAGGATATGTATTTTACGACTATCCTTCTTTATCATAGGTTAGGGGAAGTTGTGTATGGCATATGGACGTGAAAAGATATATGTGCCATTAAAAAAATCTTATCTCAAACTAGCTTGTCTAGCCTACAAAGGAAACCAAACAATTCTAAAGTAGTGCACTGATGCGTGGTTTTGCGACCTTACAACAGGTTTTACCTCTTGAGGGATCTCAAGAGGCTTGCAATCCCCACGAGGCAGTGTACCTGACCGATGTAGTATAGTGTAGTGGCAAGTACCGGGGGATTGATCGTTCTCTAGGGGAATAGTGTCGTTAGGATTGAAAAACTACTCTAATAGGTCTAAGGGTGAGGGAAGATTCTTTTTGTATTTTTTTTATATTTTTATAAAAGCAAGTAAAATCTCGGGTTTAAAGGAGTGGGCGGAATTAGTTACTAGTCAACTAACCCAAATAACTACAATTGCAAATAAAATAAAATAACTGAAAATAAAAAGGTTGTGGAACTTATATGGAGAGAAATGTGTTTACTTAGATTTCCTTACTCCCTAACTTTCTTTTACCGGTTGATTAGTGTGTATTAATTGCGTGGATGACGGGTGTATTCCTTAATACCAATCGTGGGGTGGCGTACGTACTTCCCCAACTCTATAAGCTCCTACTTCACTCCTATGTCGAGCCGGCTAAGAAGCTCCTAACATGGGATCACTAGAATTCGCTCATGCATTAAATACAACCATACAAACCTTAGTACGCATTGGTTCATGTTTCTTAAGACGTTCAAGCAAGTTACCGTATAGGAGGTTAGCCAGTTTTCTTAAGCCTAACATCGATAAACAATCATCCAATACAATTAATAACACACCAACAACCAATAATCAATAGTTAGGTTTCATTAGATCTAAGCAAACACAAGATAAATCTAGCCTAGCATGTTAAATAAAAGACAAGAACAAGATATAATCAAACAACACATAGACATATTGAATGATTAATTGATTACTTATCTTCAATTGAACATGGGAGATCCAAGGGTATAAAACCCTTAAAAATGGCAGAAAAATCGTCTTAGGGTTTCTCCTCACAAAGTTGCACACTAATGACTAAAAATTATGAGAATATATATAGAAAATCAGATCTGACGGCGTCACGTTATAGAGCTGACGCCGTCACCTCGCCGCGGTTAGGGTTTCTTGATGGCCTTCTTGACGCCGTCCCCTTTTAATCATCCAAAATCCTCTCTGGCGCGTCAAGGGTTGACGGCGTCACAATGGTGCTTGACGCCGTCACAGGTACTTTTCCAGCCGATTTTGAGACTTTGTCGTTTTCTTCACTTTTATGCTCCAAAAACGTCCAAAATGCTTCCTTTTCCAGATTTCTTCTCCAAAGTACCTAAAATGACAAAAGGAACGATTTAGGGCAATATTTGATCAAATAAATACGATTTAGGGCTTAAATGACCCCCTAAAAGCGGTACACTTTTCGCTTCATCAAATACCCTTACACTTGAGATTTGCTTGTCCTCAAGCAAATGCGCTTTTATTCTAATCAAAATACAAGTTAGGGGTCATTTAACGCTAATATAAAAGTAATTACAACAAATAGTCGTTCCACTTTAATCATAATAAGCACGGAGATTACAGACTAGCACCTCACAAGTAGTGTTTAGATACTCACATCTCTCAGGTGTCATAAAAGTATATCTCATAAATGAAAATGAATAATATCTCTCACTACCTGTCATAGTAAATAGATTACCATAGGCTTGGGAAAGGATCAAAAACCTCCTCCACTAGGCGTAAGCACCTAAGATAAACTATCAAAGAGGGCTTTTAAACGGGTTATAACGTTAGGTGTAGGGATATGATAAACACGGTTTTGTTGGATAAAGGATATTTTACTGGTGGCGAGTTAAAGATCTTGATTAATTACATGTACAATATGGCGTTGCTAAGCCAAGACTAGACTCGACTTAAGCTAATGAAAAAAATAACAAAAAGATAAAATAAACATAAAATGAAACGGGATAGTAGTCCGTATATTTTTTCTACTTTTTTTTTTTTTTTTTTTTTTTTTTTTTTTTTTTTTTTTTTTGTGCATACACTCTTGCCCTACCATCCAAAATAATACATCGTAGGGGGGTTGTATCCCCCTTACACTTGAACTTTTACATAACTTTACAATTAACTATTCTAATGATTCGAATTAAGATAATCGAAACACTTGGAGTACTTTTAAAATATTTAGCACAAATGGGGGTAATAATGTTGTTCTTCCCCATTACTCCATTACACTAGTACTTTACCCATGAGTCCCAATCGTCCCAAAATAATATGTACAAGGATATGACTCGACTTAGCAACCATGTAATCAATTAGATAATTAACTTGGGGTTTAAACAAATGTTGTCACAATAATGCACTAAAAATGAGTGCATACAAGGCAGGCTAAGGCGATTTGGGTGTACATTTAAGTGGGGTGTAAACAAATTCTTACTTTAAGTAAAATGATTAAAGTTAGAAACGAAAAGATAGGCTCTGAGGGGTGTACTAGGGGTATCGTGTACTAAAAATGAGTACAACGCAAAGGGTGTGGGAGAATTACTTGACCAATGTAGCCAATGTAATTATAACAAAAAACAGGTGTAAAACAATGGGTTAATCCTAATGCCTCTTATCATGTAGTAAATCTAACTACACGAATGTAGTCTCACTTGTGGCCTCGGAATGGTCCTAACGCAAGTTCTAGAATCTAAGTGCTACCGGTACACACATCATAGCATAAATGCTTTTCCTACCAATTCTTGGGGCGAACCTCACATATTTGGGGGTGGAAAAATTTTTTAGTGGTATGGTTTTGTGCTAGTCATATAACTCCTATCCGTGAGACGCTCATTAAGACCAAAGTTTCACTCCTATATGTTGTAAAAAATTTTAAATTTGGCACTAAAATTGCCTTAACAGGTATTTCTCTCAGTTTTATTACACATCTACCATTAAACAAACGAAAAATCAAGCGTAATAGCATTCTCTAAGGTATCGTACTTTACCCCCCCCCCCCCTTACACTTAAGATGAACATTGTCCCCAATGTTCAAATAAAAAGATGTAAAAGTAAATAAGGTAAAAGAATGAAATCAAATACTCCCCTGATTCGCTCGGTGGATAAAGAGGTAACATGGTTAGATCTTCTTCCAAGGTAATGTTGAAGCTTCAAGATTAAAGCAGCGCCAAAAGCTAGATTCCACATACATCTCCTTGTCCAAAATAACCTGTTAAACCTGAGAAAACAAACACGAAAACCTGCATAACATCGGCGGGATAAATCTGTATAAGGATATAATGCTTGTGGAATGATTATTTTGCAGATTCCTGGAGTTTATAAGTTAGAGATTTAATAAAGCATTTTATGATTCCGGAAGAAAAACAAAACTTTCAAAAAAAATTCCAGAAAACTGTTCCTGACGCCGTCAGAAGTGATCTGACAGATTTTTCATGTTAAGTTTCCGGAAAATTTCTGGAAAAACTCAATCCTTATTTCCTGGAAATCCTGCAAAATATCATTCTGACTCGATACAAGCAATTGACTCAAACAATTACTAATATGTATGTTAATTTAATATTGTTATGATTCATGTTCATTTGTTCTAATAAACCGATTTGGATTTCCCTTACACTTATCTTTTTGCAAAATACCTTTATATGTAGTTAAGACGAAGTTAAAAACAAGATAAAGCATTTTCACAATTTAGTTTCGAACATGAATCAATAATAATAAAAATTAAACATACATACGGAAGCAAATAAAATCAAACAAACAAATAAATAAACACATAAAACAAATAAAGCTTGGGTTGCCTCCCAAGAAGCGCTTTTCTTTATTAACGAGTCTTGTAGCTAGACTCAAAGTCACCGTACATTACGTGACTCCATCATTGGTCACGGTTTCTAGGCCATTCTCATGTCCGGTTTTATATTCCGGTCCTAATTTCAAACAATCCTTGTAGAAACCGGATATCCTTTCCATAACATAGTCTACTCCTTTACTTCTATCTCCATCATTCCTATAGTAGACTGCTTGCTTAAGCTCCTTCTCAACATTTGACAAGTGTTGGAATTGCTCTATCTTATATGGCATTTGGTAGTTTACCTCATCGGTCTCATCCTTAAATCTAACTATCCCTAAGAAAGGTTCATAAGTCATTCTAGAGACCTCAACAAATGGTTTTCCAAAAACTACTTGAGTTAAGCATGCATCGACTATTGGGCGGATATCTTCTACAATTACAAAGTCGGTGGCATAGGTGAAGTTTCCTACATAAACCGGTAATCCCTTAACTCTTCCCGTGAAGTTACTCATCCAACCCTTATCAGGGAGCATCCTATACCCAAGTTGATTTTCCATTATCAAGTTGTAGTGGGCTCTAGTCATGATGTTTATGGGCGATCTAAGGTCGATGTAAGCTTTCCATACATGTAAATGTCCGATGTTGCATGGTATGTTGAGATTAGAAGGGTCACCCATTTCTATAATTGGTCAGCCTAGGAAGTATGGTGTCTCGGGGTCATCGAATAAGTCTGTATGATATGCGCGCTCTTCCTTAGTGGGTAGCCTATTGAAGTAGTCCTCATCATCATCTACTTTTTCAATCTCACTTTTCCTATCTTCTTTATCAACCTCGACTTTCTTAACCTCATCCTCAGGTTCACTATTATCCTCATTCATATCAATTGGTTTAATAGTGACAATATTGACGAAGTGGACATGTTTGGATGAAGAGGGGTCTTTTACTTGGGGTCCGTTATTTGTGTTCCTAGCATCCTTATGTGGAGGAGATAACACTTGGTTATTGAGGGCTTTCAATAAGTTGTCAATTTTATTGGTCATCTCCGTTTGTTGTTGATTGAATTCGGATTCGAATCTAGCTATCCGAGCTTCTTGAGATGCCATAAATTTGGACATCAATCCTTCAAGATTATTGGTACTACCATAATTGTTGGAAGGATTGTTATTGAAAGTACGGTTCGAGGATGAACCGCTTGATTGAAAACGATTAGGTGGGTTGGAAGAATTGGTTTGTTGTGCGTTTTGGTTTTGTTTCCACCAAAGGTTTGGGTGATTTTTCCATGAGGGGTTGTATGAATCACCGTAGGGGTTTGGCTCGGGTTTGAAAGTGTACCACTTGTCTCCCGCTCCGTCGGTACGCAAGGATGCGTAGTCCGCAAAAGCTTGTTCGGGGAGTTCCACGCAATCACGAGTGTCGTGGGGACCACTACATAATTCACACGAAGAAGTGATTTTTTTCACTTGGCTTGAAGGTTTAGGAGCCTCGTAGGATTTCATAAGAAACTTGAATTGGTCTTCAAGTTCTATGATCCTACGGTAGGAAGTGCTTGAATTGTTCGAAGGCAAAGATATTGCCTTGACCGTTTTATTCAAATCACGGGGATCATTCCAACTTTCGTTGTCATAAAGAGCAAGATCTTCCAGGAGAGCCCATGATTGTTCCGCACTTAGATCACGTAGCTTACCACCGGCCGATTGGTCAATGGTTTGCCTCGTGGAGAGATTGATGTGGTCATAGAAGATTTGGACTTGGAGCCAAAGTTCTATGCCATGGTGAGGGACTTTTTGGAGTAAGTCCTTGAATCGAGTCCATGCCTCGTAGAGGGTTTCGCCTTGACGTTGTTGGAACATCAAGATATCATTCCTTAGCTTGGTAGTTCTTCCTGGTGGGAAAAACTGAGCGAGGAAACGAGTGGTGAGATCATCCCAAGAGGTGATGGATCCTGCGGGTAGACGCTCTAGCCATTGACTAGCTTGGTCCCGCAGAGAGAATTGAAAGAGACGCAGTCGGGTCGTCTCTCGAGTGGCAACATCAAGGTCTATGGAATCAACGATTTTGAGAAAGTCCTTGAGATGTTGATTAGGATCTTCGGAACGAAGTCCATGGAATGCGCATCCGCTTTGCACCAACCGGATGGTGTCGGATCGCAAGGGAGTGACATTGGCTCCTTGAGTGAGCTCAATGGTGTTTCGATAGCCATGGTGGCTAGGACGGGAGTAGTCTCCTAAGGTACGGCTCTAGGAGGTGGGTGTTGTTGTGTGGTGGGTTGTTGGGATCGAGGATATTACCACCTTCCATGATGTCGGATGGTAATGGTTACGAACAAAGAAACGAAGAAAAAAGATAGACTAAATAAAAACTAGAAAAATTAAATAAAAATCTCACTAGAAAGGAATCTAGTGACTAGACCTAATAAAATAAAAAATTCAACCTAAACAATAACTATTCCCCGGCAGCGGCGCCAAAAACTTGATGCGTGGTTTTGCGACCTTACAACAGGTTTTACCTCTCGAGGATCTCAAGAGGCTTGCAATCCCCACCAGGCAGTGTACCTGACCGATGTAGTATAGTGTAGTGGCAAGTACCGGGGGATTGATCGTTCTCTAGGGGAATAGTGTCGTTAGGATTGAAAAACTACTCTAATAGGTCTAAGGGTGAGGGAAGATTCTTTTTGTATTTTTTTTATATTTTTATAAAAGAAAGTAAAATCTCGGGTTTGAAGGAGTGGGCGGAATTAGTTGCTAGTCAACTAACCCAAATAACTACAATTGCAAATAAAATAAAATAACTGAAAATAAAAAGGTTGTGGAACTTATATGGAGAGAAATGTGTTTACTTAGATTTCCTTACTCCCTAACTATCTTTTACCGGTTGATTAGTGTGTATTAATTGCGTGGATGACGGGTGTATTCCTTAATACCAATCGTGGGGTGGCGTACGTACTTCCCCAATTCTATAAGCTCCTACTTCACTCCTATGTCGAGCCGGCTAAGAAGCTCCTAACATGGGATCACTAGAATTCGCTCATGCATTAAATACAACATAAAAACCTTAGTACGCATTGGTTCATGTTTCTTAAGACGTTCAAGCAAGTTACCGTATAGGAGGTTAGCCAGTTTTCTTAAGCCTAACATCGATAAACAATCATCTAATACAATTAATAACACACCAACAACCAATAATCAATAGTTAGGTTTCATTAGATCTAAGCAAACACAAGATAAATCTAGCCTAGCATGTTAAATAAAAGACAAGAACAAGATATAATCAAACAACACATAGACATATTGAATGATTAATTGATTACTTATCTTCAATTGAACATGGGAGATCCAAGGGTATAAAACCCTTAAAAATAGCAGAAAAATCGTCTTAGGGTTTCTCCTCACAAAGTTGCACACTAATGACTAAAAATTATGAGAATATATATAGAAAATCAAATCTGACGGCGTCACGTTATAGAGCTGTCGCCGTCACCTCGCCGCGGTTAGGGTTTCTTGATGGCCTTCTTGACGCCGTCCCCTTTTTATCTTCCAAAATCCTCTCTGGCTTATCAAGGATTGACGGCGTCACAATGGTGCTTGACGCCGTCACAGGTACTTTTCCAGCCGATTTTGAGACTTTGTTGTTTTCTTCACTTTTATGCTCCAAAAATGTCCAAAATGCTTCCTTTTCCAGATTTCTTCTCCAAAGTACCTAAAATGACAAAAGGAACGATTTAGGGCAATATTTGATTAAATAAATACGATTTAGGGCTTAAATGACCCCCTAAAAGCGGTACACTTTTCGCTTCATCATGCACTGTAAGACGCAAATATAAGAGGTGCAATGCCAAGGTTACAAACGTGAACGATGTGTAATACCTGAAATTTAAAAACATGCAAAATGACCAAAATGCCCTTACAAATATAAAAATTTATTTAAAAGCTTATAAATCACCAAATAAATCCCAAACCATCGGGAATGAACAAGATATGAATCCAAATAATTTTTGTAACTACATTTCAACATTTTAAAAAGTACAAAAATATGCAAATAATTATTATGGCCGGTTGATATTATTTCGTGTATTATTATTATTATTATTATTAATTCAATTTAAATTAAATAAAATACAAGATAATCACCAATAAAATTAGGAAATTATTATATTCAGTATTTGATAAGTCTTGGACCGAAATCCTTGCCAAAAATCAGTATTTGAGTCGGTTTATAAATTATTCCCTATATATATATAATTTCCGAAAACCCTAAAACCTTAGAAACTCTAAACAAAATTCGATCTGCTACAATTCGACTTGGAAAAATTCGTGGGTTATTTTCTGGCATTGCTTGACATCTAAGGAAGCTAGAAAAATTGGTTAGAAGGTCGTGGGTTCATTCATTCAATCGCTAGGATTTTTGATTTGTCGAACTTTGCATTCGAGAAGGTATAATTCTATATATCCCTTTCACAGTTCGATTCTTCATGAAGTATTTTTATTATGTTATTAAGATCATATAAGTCCTAAATAAAATATATAACATGGATCATGCAAACTTGAATGGTCATACGAATTTTAAATAGCTAAAACACACTTAATTCCCAAATATTAGTATACGATTTTTCTGGGTTGTTTTCATAATTTTTACATGTTCTATGATGATCATATAAGTCTCGAAAAATAGTTATTTGATTTGTGGAAGCTTAATTCATGTGTTCTTGAATTGTTTGTGTAATCGGATTTTAATGAAAAAGAAAGAAAATATAGAAAACCCTAGTAGCGATTTAGGGTTAGGGTTTGTATGTATAGATCTGGTCATTTAAGGCATATTAATGATTGGTAATGATTATTTGATGATTATATGAGCTAGGGTTTGTAATTGCTATTACAAAAGTATATACGATTTGTAAAATAAATAACAAGGACTTGTTTTGCCAACTTTGGAACTTAAAGGTTATTTTTATAATGTTAATTAGATCAGTATAAATGTATAAAAATTATAAGATGAGGTCCTTATGTGTAAAATATGCAAGATAATGATTTATTGGTAAATTAATGGTTCGAATTAGAAATTTATAAATTAGAAGGACTAAAAGTGTAAATTCAGGAAACTTATGATTGTTTGGTGTAAATAATATTAGTAGGGAGGTAATATGTAATTTTGGGTATTTATGGGGTCAAGGTGTAATTAAAATAAAGTAAGGATGTAAATTGTAATACTTGTAAATTAAAGGGATTAATTATGTAAATATGAGAAACATGGAGGTGTAATTCATACCATATGATAGTGTGAGGGTATATTCTGTAATTTAGTAATTTTAAGGGCTTGTGATGTAATTATGAATATTAGTGAGGGTTAGATTGTAACTTAAGTAACTATAAGGTCTACTTTGTAAACTTTAATAACTATAAGGGTGTAAAGTGTAAATAATGAAACTTAAAGGACTAAAGATGTAATTCTGATTAAAAGATGTATTTAAATTAGTAACTTGTGATATTTCATTTAAAACCCTTAACTTTGGAATATTTACAATGGAAACCCTAAGTTATGGAAACTTGACAAAATGAACCTTGAACTATCTTAACTTGCTAAAATGTACCCTATTTCCATAATAGTATTAATTAATGACTTAACAAGAATTGATACTTAAATCTTTCTAATTGAGGAAACTTTATAAAAATGGAAACTTACTTGAGATGGAAAGATAACTGAAACCCTTGTAATTTTTCCTCTACTCCTCTAGGTGTGAAGAAGGAGTAACTCGATCTTTTTCAGCCTTTTGTCTTTGTTCTTGCTTGCTAATAAGGTACAGATATTCTGCCCTTCTTGTAAGGAGCCTTCGTTTCTCTTGATCTCTTGTTTCGATTCGTTTAGGATTCCCCAAACCATTGCTATGTACCCTTGTTTGTGAACCTTAGACTTGAATCTTTGTTTCGAACCTTTGCCTTGATCTTTGCCTTGAACCACTATTTAACCTTGCCATAAAACCTTGACTTGAACCCTAATATGCTTGATGTTGAAATTGAATGAGAAAACCTTGTATTTAATTATGAAAATGTTTTAAGAAGACCATTTTAAAACTAGCTTATTGAAAACTATTTTAAAGACTATTTTTATGAGAACCAGTTTAAAAGATTATTTTATGGGAACTATGTTAAAAAGATTGTTTTCAGATGATCGTTTAGATTGAACTTTGACCTACTTATGGATATGACCTACTTGAACTAAAGTGAATTGAACCCATTGATATGTAAACACGAACTCGAAACTTGAACTTGACTTGTACACTTGATACTTGACCTTGACTTTGACCACAGTTTGAGACTACGAGCCATACTAGGCATGAGGGTTTCATGTCCTTGTCATTGTTGCACCAATGGCTTGACTTTTGGGTAGGAAAGTGATTACCTATCCCGTCCCTGCCATGACTTGATACTTGACTTGCGCGTAGACGAAGACATTGTGGCAGCCTACAGGGGCGCATGGATGCATCCTAGATTAGTATTGTACATGACTTGATTTGCTTGTATTGCTTAGTGATATGATTGGTGTGTGCGATACACGTCATTCACTCTTGGGAGCACGCGACTCCAACCCTTGGAGGTATCCCCTCATATTATACTTGTCATACCGAGGACACCCCTCCGTATACATGTATACTTGTTACTTGATTGATATGAAATGTTCTGGGCTCGTAGAGGATTGCTGTATCTGTTTATCTTTTCGTTTACCTTTTTTTTTTCCAATTGTACATTATTCCTTAACTGTTTCCTATACCTTTACTCTTGATAATCATTTTACATTTACATTTCGTAAACCTTTATTGCTGCTTGTTATCGTTATATCTGTTCACTGAGCTCTCGTAGCTCAGCCGCATTTTCTTTTCCTGCGGCAGGTATTTAAGCTAGGAAGCTGGGTTTTGCTTTGGGATGAGAGCAATTTTGAGTGAAGCATGGACCTTAGTACCTTAGTTCTACCATTTGAAATTTGACTTGTTATGCCTTCGTTTGGCACTTGATTGTTTAGTACTTCATTTATTTCTTTTCTTTGTCTTGTTGAACTTGATATAAGTATTGTTGGCTTATTATCTTTTGGTTTAATGTTAAGACTTCCGCTGTTTTATTATTACTTGTTCTGATGTGAAACCATATCATTGTGACATCTTTGCCCTTCTCGGGTCGGGGTGTTACAATTTATGGTATCAGAGACAGGTTTGGACCCTTAGGTTTCCCGAAAACCCTTAGGCTTAGGCCATTGACCTGTGAGGATTGGGTAGACATTAGGTTTTCTTTCGCGCACTCTCTTTTCCTGTCCTGCTCTTTCATTTTCCCTTTGCTCTTACTAATCGTTTTGACAATCATTCAGATGGTGAATACGCGATTTACCCAGTACACTGATGGGAATGATGGCCCTGATTTCCAGGCCATGATAGCTGCTGCTATTCCTGAGTTGGTGACCCAAGTCACCAATAACATCAGAAATGGGCAAGTTCTTCTGGTGGTGGTGGTGATGCTCCACCCACTGCTCCTCCCGCCGCTCCACCCGTCGGTATTCATGTATGGATTGAGAGGTTCAACAAGCTTAAGCCTCTCTCTTTCAAGTCCGCTGCTACTCCCCATGAGGCAGAGGACTGGATTACCCACGTCGAGAAGTTGTTTAGGGTTCTCGGATGTGCTGACGAGTTTAAAACTCGTTTGGCCACATTCAAGCTGGAAGGTGACGCTCTTAATTGGTGGACTACTCTTGTTCAAGCAAAAGGAGATAATTATGCAGAGACCTGTTCTTGGGCGGACTTCATTGAGGTGTTCTATAGGCAGTATATTCCACTATCGGAGCAGCAGAGATACGAGAGAGATTATGCGACGATTCGTCAAGGGGATCGTGAGTCTTCTGGTGAGTTTATGCAGCGATTCTTGCGCTTGGCCAGCTTTGTTGGGCCGGAGGTTACTGGGGATGCTCATCGTCAGGCTCGCCATTTCAAGTGGGCATTGAAGAGGTGGGTATTAGACCGTATCGTGAACTTTGAACACGAGGATGTGGCTGCTGTTGCGGATGCTGCCCGCAACATTGAGTTGTTACATGCGGACGAGGGTTCTAATAAACGGGATAGAGATGGAAATCGGGTGAACTCTAAGGAGCAAGGTCGCCTGACCAAGGCTATGAGCAGCAAAGGCGGTCTAATAAGAGTTTTGAATCACGAGATCAGATGGATCGTAGTTATGATCAGAAAGGTCGGGATTCGAAGTTAAATTCTAATCAGGGTGGTGATCGTCACGGGCGTAGCGACAGTCAGAGGAAGTGGAAGGATCAGTCTTCCAAGGACTACCAGCAGAATCGGGTGTCTGGATCAAATACTCAGAAGGGATCAGCTGAGAACCTACCTACTCCAGTTAGTTGTGCTTATTGTGGAAAGTATCATTCGGGAGTTTGTCGTAAGGCTTCGGGTGCTTGCTATGGATGTGGATCCACTGGACATATGGTGAAGGATTTCCCTAAGAATCCATCGACACTTGGAAAATATCTTGACCCTCCTCCTCCTACTTCTAGTTCCGGTCGTGTTTTCATGCTTTCTCGTGACCAGGCAGGCAAGGCGTCTGGTATGTGATTGTTTCGTTTCCGTTCTATTTTTCCTTTTCATTTTCTTGCAAATTTCGAGGATGAAATTTTTTGTTAGAGGGGAAGAAGTTGTAATACCTGAAATTTAAAAACATGCAAAATGACCAAAATGCCCTTACAAATTTAAAATTTATTTAAAAGCTTATAAATCACCAAATAAATCCCAAACCATCGGGAATGAACTAGATATGAATCCAAATAATTTTTGTAACTACATTTCAACATTTTAAAAAGTACAAAAATATGCGAATAATTATTATGGCCGGTTGATATTATTTCGTGTATTATTATTATTATTATTAATTCAATTTAAATTAAATAAAATACAAGATAATCACCAATAAAATTAGGAAATTATTATATTCAGTATTTGATAAGTCTTGGACCAAAATCCTTGCCAAAAATCAGTATTTGAGTCGGTTTATAAATTATTCCCTATATATATATAATTTCCGAAAACCCTAAAACCTTAGAAACTCTAAACAAAATTCGATCTGCTACAATTCGACTTGGAAAAATTCGTGGGTTATTTTCTGGCATTGCTTGACATCTAAGGAAGCTAGAAAAATTGGTTAGAAGGTCGTGGGTTCATTCATTCAATCGCTAGGATTTTTATTTGTCGAACTTTGCATTCAAGAAGGTATAATTCTATATATCCCTTTCACACGTTCGATTCTTCATGAAGTATTTTTATTATGTTATTAAGATCATATAAGTCCTAAATAAAATATATAACATGGATCATGCAAACTTGAATGGTCATACGAATTTTAAATAGCTAAAACACACTTAATTCCCAAATATTAGTATACGATTTTTCTGGGTTGTTTTCATAATTTTTACATGTTCTATGATGATCATATAAGTCTCAAAAAATAGTTATTTGATTTTTGGAAGCTTAATTCATGTGTTCTTGAATTGTTTGTGTAATCGGATTTTAATGAAAAAGAAAGAAAATATAGAAAACCCTAGTAGCGATTTAGGGTTAGGGTTTGTATGTATAGATCTGGTCATTTAAGGCATATTAATGATTGGTAATGATTATTTGATGATTATATGAGCTAGGGTTTGTAATTGCTATTACAAAAGTATATACGATTTGTAAAATAAATAACAAGGACTTGTTTTGCCAACTTTGGAACTTAAAGGTTATTTTTATAATGTTAATTAGATCAGTATAAATGTATAAAAATTATAAGATGAGGTCCTTATGTGTAAAATATGCAAGATAATGATTTATTGGTAAATTAATGGTTCGAATTAGAAATTTATAAATTAGAAGGACTAAAAGTGTAAATTCAGGAAACTTATGATTGTTTGGTGTAAATAATATTAGTAGGGAGGTAATATGTAATTTTGGGTATTTATGGGGTCAAGGTGTAATTAAAATAAAGTAAGGATGTAAATTGTAATACTTGTAAATTAAAGGGATTAATTATGTAAATATGAGAAACATGGAGGTGTAATTCATACCATATGATAGTGTGAGGGTATATTCTGTAATTTAGTAATTTTAAGGGCTTGTGATGTAATTATGAATATTAGTGAGGGTTAGATTGTAACTTAAGTAACTATAAGGTCTACTTTGTAAACTTTAATAACTATAAGGGTGTAAAGTGTAAATAATGAAACTTAAAGGACTAAAGATGTAATTCTGATTAAAAGATGTATTTAAATTAGTAACTTGTGATATTTCATTTAAAACCCTTAACTTTGGAATATTTACAATGGAAACCCTAAGTTATGGAAACTTGACAAAATGAACCTTGAACTATCTTAACTTGCTAAAATGTACCCTATTTCCATAATAGTATTAATTAATGACTTAACAAGAATTGATACTTAAATCTTTCTAATTGAGGAAACTTTATAAAAATGGAAACTTACTTGAGATGGAAAGATAACTGAAACCCTTGTAATTTTGTCCTCTACTCCTCTAGGTGTGAAGAAGGAGTAACTCGATCTTTTTCAGCCTTTTGTCTTTGTTCTTGCTTGCTAATAAGGTACAGATATTCTGCCCTTCTTGTAAGGAGCCTTCGTTTCTCTTGATCTCTTGTTTCGATTCGTTTAGGATTCCCCAAACCATTGCTATGTACCCTTGTTTGTAAACCTTAGACTTGAATCTTTGTTTCGAACCTTTGCCTTGATCTTTGCCTTGAACCACTATGAACCTTGATTTGAACCTTGCCATAAAACCTTGACTTGAACCCTAATATGCTTGATGTTGAAATTGAATGAGAAAACCTTGTATTTAATTATGAAAATGTTTTAAGAAGACCATTTTAAAACTAGCTTATGGAAAACTATTTTAAAGACTATTTTTATGAGAACCAGTTTAAAAGATTATTTTATGGGAACTATGTTAAAAAGATTGTTTTCAGATGATCGTTTAGATTGAACTTTGACCTACTTATGGATATGACCTACTTGAACTAAATTGAATTGAACCCATTGATATGTAAACACGAACTCGAAACTTGAACTTGACTTGTACACTTGATACTTGACCTTGACTTTGACCACAGTTTGAGACTACGAGCCATACTAGGCATGAGGGTTTCATGTCCTTGTCATTGTTGCACCAATGGCTTGACTTTTGGGTAGGAAAGTGATTACCTATCCCGTCCCTGCCATGACTTGATACTTGACTTGCGCGTAGACGAAGACATTGTGGCAGCCTACAGGGGCGCATGGATGCATCCTAGATTAGTATTGTACATGACTTGATTTACTTGTATTGCTTAGTGATATGATGGGTGTGTGCGATACACGTCATTCACTCTTGGGAGCACGCGACTCCAACCCTTGGAGGTATCCCCTCATATTATACTTGTCATACCGAGGACACCTCTCCGTATACATGTATACTTGTTACTTGATTGATATGAAATGTTCTGGGCTCGTAGAGGATTGCTGTATCTGTTTATCTTTTCGTTTACCTTATTTTTTTTCCAATTGTACATTATTCCTTAACTGTTTCCTATACCTTTACTCTTGATAATCGTTTTACATTTACATTTCGTAAACCTTTATTGCTGCTTGTTATCGTTATATCTGTTCACTGAGCTCTCGTAGCTCAGCCGCATTTTCTTTTCCTGCGGCAGGTATTTAAGCTAGGAAGCTGGGTTTTGCTTTGGGATGAGAGCAATTTTGAGTGAAGCATGGACCTTAGTACCTTAGTTCTACCATTTGAAATTTGACTTGGTATGCCTTCGTTTGGCACTTGATTGTTTAGTACTTCATTTATTTCTTTTCTTTGTCTTGTTGAACTTGATATAAGTCTTGTTGGCTTATTATCTTTTGGTTTAATGTTAAGACTTCCGTTTGTTTTATTATTACTTGTTCTGATGTGAAACCATAGCATTGTGACATCTTTGCCCTTCTCGGGTCGGGGTGTTACACGATGACACTCCTATCTTAGGGAAACTTATATTTTGTGCCTTATTCATATAAAAGTCAGATATATACCTCAATTAGGATTCTTCAATTAGGATTCTTCTAACTATAGTATTCATCTTAAAACCAAATACTACTCTATCTAATATCCAAATTTGACTTTTATTTCTACATTTATTCTGACTCCAGTTATTCACCTTTTATGTTTACCGATAATTATTCACCTTTTAGAAGGTTATGCGATAGACTTAAAATGGTTAGATGACATATATTAGAGGCAAGGATTATGTCTATTCTCTCCATGAATAAAACTGCATCACGGTTTTAGCATTTTAATGATTTTAATGTGTTTTTTTGAAGGTTATAATAAAGATAGCTGTTGTAAGCTATTATATTTGATGATCAAGATTTAATTGGATGATTTGTAAGCTATTTTGTTTGAGAGGTTTTTTATACACAAATGTATATATGCATTAAATTGTATATATGCATGTCTTTTTATCATTACATAACAAATAACTATAAAAGTCATTGATATCCGAACATGAATGAATTATAATGTAAAAATACAAGTCATGGCCACGTCGGGTGAATACATAATAAATAACTATAAAAGAACACTAATATCCGTACATGATCAAATTAAAATGCAAAATTACAAGTCATGCCCGCCCATCGGGCGGGCTTCGAAAACTAGTATATATATATATATATATATACTATATATATATATATATATATATATATATATATAATATATATATATATATATAATATATATATATATATATAGGGGGGCTTTATTTTCAGAACTCTGTTAAGTGCGGGAACTGCGAGAACCCTTCTAGACCAATGAGCTTTTTTTTGAATATTAAAGATTATTATTTAATCTAAAGGGTATAATAGTAGATGACACTTTTTTATTTTATTTTTATTTTTTTAATAAAATTCCGTTTTTTTTAGACACTTAATTTTCGGTTTTTTTTTTTTTTTTTTTTTTTTTTGTGCTTTTTTCCAGCATGCTTTGTTTTTAAAATTATTAGTGCATATGTGTTTTTACGAATTAATTTTTTTTATTTTAGTTTGTGCAATAATTTTTACAACATGCATGTTTTTCAAATAGTAAAGTGCATACGTATTTTTTTGATAATGTAAATTTATAACAAACCAAGAACATATATGTTAAACACAAAAGTCGATATCGATTGAAATACAATTAAAATACAAATTTCTAAAAAGAAAAAAATACTTGAATCTAATCGATCTATACATGTATGCACTAATAATATTTAACGCAAACGGACATATGTGCAACTCATTGTTATCAATATTTTTAGAAGTCGAACATATATGCGCGCCTTCAATAATCGTATTTCTTCAAACGCCGCATATTATCATCATGTATCTATGTGTGCATCCACTTCTAGATCTTCATTGCTATCACCATCTTCATTAATCTGGTACAAACATACCAGAAAACAATTAAACCTCAACTAAATAGGAAATGAACTTTTTAATCATATTTTTAAAACATACATGTTTTAAGCATACATGTTTATAGGCAATCATGTTCTCAAACATATATGGTTTTCATTAGTTAGATCCCACTAATTAAAACATATATGTTTTGAACACGTATGTTTTGAACATATATGTTTTAAGCATACATGTATGTTTTGAACATACATGTTTTAAGAAAGCCTCACATAGTCACATATATGTTTTAAAAACATCGATCAAAATTATGTCATAATCCATTCATTTTAGCAAAAAGTTAAAAGATCATATATTTGTCACAATCATGTCCTATAAACAATATACTAATTAACCAGGTAATAAATCAAGAGCCTATGCTGACTAATGATTTTTAGCGACTCCAGGTAAAGGCTGATAGAATAACAACCTTACTTAAAGGATAAGGGGAACCTGCTCGACATAAGATTGCCTTGCAATCACCAGCATTAGCAACGAAGAGCTTATTCTGAACAGTAAGTGCAGCAATTGCTGTACAACCAGGATGATAGTCTTTCTGAATAAGCCCCTTGGATTTACGCAAAGAATTTAATTCCTTTCTAAATGCGACATCTGTGTTGATGAATGCCACTTTAAGTGCATCAGGGGGACTGTATTGTCATTAGCATAGAAAAGGTAAATTTTATAATAAAAACAAATGAAAGAAATATAAATGGTCTCAACAGAAGAACAAAATTAGTGGTGGCAAGTCATCCGGGTTGGCTAGCGGGTCAAGACCCACAAACAACGTTTGTCCATCGTGATAAAATTCTTTTTACATGATTAATAGGTTAATTGCAGATACAAATACATAATTATTAGATTAACAATATACAACTTCGAATAGAATGTTTAAGGAATTTTTTATGCACAAAACAAGCTTTGGCCAACTTTTGACCTATTTGACTCGTTAGACCCATTTGAGCTATTGCCCTCCAAAAAAACACAGCCCAATATCAAGAAAATGGGTCAAAATCACCACATCGAAGTAAATTCATGCAAACCTGCTCACGCAATCCATAGTTTGCAATAGTGTTGGTAGTGCTCGAACAGAAAATTCTGCAGCTGCACCACCTGCATACGCCCAATGTCACAATTACGAATACAGTAATACAGCAAGATATTTACCGTATGTATCAAGTAAACTAAGAAAATCAAAACTTAGTTTATTCATAAAAAGAGAATTTAGATGTTTAATTTTGTATTCCAATAGCAACGGGTAAGAACTACGTATATTTTTTTTTGATAAAACAGTTTCTCATTTAATACCCGTTAGGCCACGTACATAAAAGCCAAAAAAGCTCGACTTCCTGGGGTAACCTTAACAGGTATCTTACTCCGTTTACCCCTTTTAGTTTCTCACTGATAACAGGAAGCAGTTCCTAAAATTTTCTTACTTGGACTCCAACCGTATAAAATCATCACAAGGACAAATACCAATAAAGCACCCTAACTGAAGGCACACAAGATCATTTGTGTTGGAAAAAATAAAGTGTATAAACTATATACCAAATAATGTACTCATTTTAACTCGTTACCCAGCCCTTCCGACCTGCCCATTCTGCCTCCTCGACTTAGGTCTCCGGAGGTGATATAGCAAAGAACTAGCAAACAAACTAAACAAATAGCATGTTTTATATCTACAGGAACATCATACAACAATATAACAATCGTATTTGAACCCATATTGCTACTAATGTAGTAATGTCTACCTCGATGACCATCGAAAATTCCAAAGATATGAGTATCATCTTCATTCCACAAACGAGGCATAAGGAAGTGTGTGTCTTCCATTGTCTCCCTTCTTCCACGAGTAGCAAAAGAACCCCATGATAGAACTAGATCTACAGAACTTCGTAATCACTCGGCATCTCAAGCAACGGTGATGTAAACATTTGTAAATGGGGTCTGTGAATGATGGGGAGATGGGGCGGTGAATGATATAGAGATGGGTGTGGTTATGGTGGCTGTGAAACACTAGGGAGAAAGAAAGGTGGTTAGGGTTTTGAGAGAGAAGTATTTTCTCCTTAAATTGTGGATCTAATAAAATAAAAGTGGGATGGACGGTTTAATCATGCCCTTAATTTAGGACGGTTTTCAAAATTGTTTGACATAAAATTCCTATATTGCCCTTCGAGCCAAAAAGGAAAATATTTGTACTTTTAATTAATTACATTAATGGCACAATCAATTATAGCCATTGATCAAACTCATCTAACGGTGTAAAGCGAGTTCTCGCAGTTCCCGCACTTAACAGGGTTCTGAAAATAAAGATACACTATATATATATATATATATATATATATATATATATATATATATATATATATATATATATATATATATATATATATATATATATATATATGTATTAGGGTATTTCACATATGTTGTTTCAGGGTATGATAGTCCTGATCCGATCTTAATCTGAGTTGAACCATAATGAACTGAGGTAGGTGAGTGTGAAAACGTGAGGAGCACAAAAATATTGACAAAGTATCAATGATGGATGTACGGCGACCATGCAAATTTAGTAATAGCTGTCGTTTGGTCGCCGTACATCCATCGTTGATATTCCATCTATTTATTGATATTTAACTTGTCTCCATAGTATCTAGTGAGGTTAGTGAATATGCAAAACACGTTAGCAGAAAAAAAAAAAAAAAAAAAAAAAAAAAAAAAAAAAAAAAAAAAAAAAGCGGACTCGTGTACTACAATTGATTGAGCATGTAAGTCTAAAATACCATAAGCATGCATAGACAAACGCAGCTAGTTTATATCAAACTGAACATGTCAGCATTCATAAAAGAATTTCAATTTGTATAAAAATGTACTAATTAGATAAGCGAATAACCACAAAAGGTATTAAATAAGCAACTCAAGACAGGCAATTTAGAAAGGAAAACACTACCTTTTGTGGAAATGATCAAACATGTATTGATACCTGTCAACATGCATAAAAGAAACCCTCTTGTTGGATGTTGGAAGACTTATTTGAGTACATTTGTATTAGGAGTATGATGATAGCCAATTTAGAAATACAAACAGTTGGTATTAGTAAAAAATCGAAAAGCATATGGCATTTAAAAATCTGAGCCTAATGTGTAATCTCATTGGGCCACCTGTTAATTTTAATGATAAAAAAAAAAACAATATTTCTATCTACACAACCATTGTGGCCTGCTATCTACACAGCCATGTATGGTTTACAAACAGTTGGTATTAGATACCGCAAAATAGATACAATAAACCATTGGGCTCAGATTTTTAAATGAAAACTGGTCAAACAACTTCGACCACCGCCATGGCTGCAAATAAACACGGTTGTACAATAGTAAGTATGCTACCGCGCCATCCGGTAATTGCCCTGCCAAGTTACGGTCCCGACTGCATTTGACCAATACCATCTGATTCACTAATCAACAATTAATCGTCATGGCCCATTTATTTATAGAAACTGATCATGTTTACTTATACCGATAGATAATGTAAACCATACACGTGGACACTAATCATGCTCTTCTTTTGACAATGGATCTTCTTCCACCCTCCGCAACAACACAACATATTTAAAGGATCAGCAGATGCAATGAAAGTGCACAACCAACAACGTAACCATCTATATTTGTTATAGATGATGGTAACTTTCATTGTTTTTGTATATATTTGTGGGCATTGTTTATAGAAACATATAAAATAACTTGACGTTACGAAACACTTGCTGACCCTGCATCCACAATCATGCTATGGATGACCTGCAAATACATAGACTGCAATAAAGAATGCATATGCACAACATATAAGTAATTCCACAGCATAAATACGCAAGTAAAATGATTTTTAGTAAGAACAAAATTGGAAAGAAAGACCTGAACATGGTTAGGTGCAAAGATCATCAGCAATGCCATGTGCAAAACAAATTCAAAAAACACGAAAATTGTAAAAAACCATATGTTACCGTACACAATGGGTGCGGATCCAATAATTTGCCTCGTGAAGATGCACATTACCTCAACTGTAAGTTTGGCGAGCAACACATCAACCATTGTTGCAAATACAGTTGTCGTATAATAAATATGCACACTTTTCATAATTGAACTAACAATTTATGGCACAATTTTTTTGGTAAATGTACCCTTTGACTCAACTCAAAAAAATGGTAGCTTGTTAAAAAGTTTAATCAGATGAAGAATCACAAACACAATTGTGTTTTATGCATCTTTGCAAGTTCAGTGGTACAAAAGGTTTTGATAAGCCGTCGTATGCATTTAACCATGACAGCAACCACAGATGATGTACATCGCTTGTCAATATTAGGAAATGAAGTGTATTTGGTTTTCTTTATTTACCGATACTAAAAGTGATGTTCTGTGTCTGTCATGGTAAGTTTGTTTTCACATATTCGTAAATCCAGTTCCACAAAAGGTACTGATCAAAAATACGGTTCAATTATGAAAGATAGATAGGTAACAAAAGAGGATGGTGCAAAGTAATTTGCACCAAATCACTTGTCACACCATTCTCTCCTGTTTCTCATCTATCTTTCATAATTGTACCCTATTTTTGATCAAGGCCTTTTGTGGAACAGCCGTTACGAATATGCGAAAAAAAAGTTACCATGACAGACTCAAAACATCAACTGTTAGTATTGACAAATAAAAAATACAAAATAGTCTTCATTTTCTAATATTGACACACGATGTACAATATCTGCGGTTACTTTTATGGTTAAATGCTGACGACCGATTATCAGAAGCTTTCGTAGGACTCAACGTGCGAAGATGCATCAAAGACGGTCGTCTACTACAGTCGAGTAACACTCTAAATTTAAAATAAAACAATCATGCATATACAAAGGCAACTATTAGGCTAAGATTTTATAGCCAAACAGGGTGAAAAAGATTTATGACCAGCCATGGCTGCAAAGAACAACGGTTGCATAATGATGCCATCCAGTCTTTGCTGTGCCAAGTTACGGTTACAATCTTTGACTACCCAATTCATTAGTCTCAACATTGGATTCAGCAGCGTCTCCTCATCTCATATACCTAATATTTGATTGTAAAACTATCCCAATGCCAACATAGCTGGAAGCTCTTATCTCCCTTTCCAGTTCCTTTTGTTACTTCAGTTAGACTTTACACAATTGGTTGCACCAGACGCATTGCTAACCCACTGAAGTAACAAAAGGAACTGGAGAAGAAAGGTAAGAGCAGGCAGCTACATTGAACATCATGTGTCAATATTAACAAACTAAGAATACATGGTATTCTTTGTTTGCCAATATTGACATCCAATATTTAACGTTTGTGATAGAAAAGAGCCTTTTATGAATCTGAAATTGGCAATATGCAAAAAACAGATTCAATGGATGACATAAATCATCTCCAATGGTGTTATTGATTTTTAAAAACAGGCTCAGATCTGCAATTCATTGAGCCACCGTACGCACCTGCCATGGCTGCAACCATAAAAGAGTCCTGGTTACCGTGCCAAGATACGGAGATGCGTGAGCCACACATATGAAAAGTTAATACGCAGAAAATTCATCATTGCGTTTTGCGTAACAGGTATAAAGCAGCATAATTAACCCTTCTGAGTTCCCTTACAGTTCCTTTTGTCGTTTCAACTCCCTTTATGCAAACGCCTGCACCAAGCAATTTGCTAGATTGTTGAAAAAACAAAAGGAACTATATGGGAACTTAGAACGGGTAGCTATGATGAACATCGTATGTCAATATTTGCGAATGAAGAACGTGGTGGGCTTTAAAGCAGAAAGAATCTGGCTGACAAACAGGTCTGTTTCCTTTGAAAATTTTAATTTTTTTTAATAATAATAATAATAATAATAATAATAATAATAATAATAATAATAATAATAATAATAATAATAATAATAATAATAATAAAAGAAATTGTTGGCTGGAAACTTTAAGTGCACCACGTTCTTTATTTGCCAATATTGGCAGGCGATGTTAGATGTTACATTTGTGTTTTCTGGGTTTGGGCTTACCAACACTAAATGGGCCAAAGGTAAACACCAGAAACATTATAAAAAACCTGCTAAGATGCATAAAATTCGGTCGTCTACTACAGTAGAGTAACATTCTAAATTAAAAATAAAACAATCATGCATATACAAAGGCAGTTATTAGGCTCAGATTTTATAGCCAAACAGGGTGAAAAAGATTTTTGACTACCCAATTCATTAGTCTCAGAAAATAGGTTTCAATCATCATAGCCCTATCCTAAGTAAACCAACGAATGATGTTAATAGTGGGGTGATTATTTCCATTGGGCCATGTGTTATGTTCAACCAAAAAAAAAAAAAAAAAAAAAAAAACAATATTAATATGCATCGACCCATTGTGGAGGCCTATGATTGGCCCATTGCAAGGGAGAAATTTCTTGTTCACGTATGGTCTGTAGTAGTTACCCCCTAATACACACTGCTTCAGATTTTACTGAAATAAATCAGGTTTACTTATACAGATATACAATGTAAACCATACATGTGTACATTAACCATGTCTTTATTCTAACAATGAAGCTTCTTGAATACAGTAGTTTTATTCAACGATATATATAAACTTGTTTAAAAACTTAGGTATCACAAAACAGATACAATAAACAATTAGGCTCAGATTTTTAAATGGGGGATGGTCAAAAACCTCAGAATACCGCCATGGCTGCAAATGAACACAGTTGCACAATAGCAGGTATGCTACTGCGCCATCCAGTGATTGCCCCGCCAAGCTACGGTTCCAATTTCGTTTCACCAATATCAGCTGGTTCAGTAATCAACAGTCAATCATCATAGCCCATTACTATACTCCACTGAAACAGTCTTAAAAAAAGATAGCAGATGTTTAGTATACACATGTGTGTTTTGCATTGCGTACCGCTATAAGTAAAGATGTTTTACTTCACTTATTCCAAAGAAGTTTGTATTAGGAAGGTGATCACCAATGATTGTACCGCCATGGCTGCAAATAATTGCGGTTGCACAATAGCACATATGCTATCGCGCCATCCGGTAATTGCCCCGCCAAGCTACGGTTACGACTTTGTATGACGAATACCATTTGATTCAGTAAGCAACACCTCATCAACATAGGTGATGAAGCGAAAAGTGTACCGCTTTTAAGGGGTCATTTAAGCCTTAAATCGTATTTATTTGATCAAATATTGCCCTAAATCGTTCCTTTTGTCATTTTAGGTACTTTTGAGGAGAAATCTGGAAAAGGAGGCATTTTGGACGTTTTTGGAGCATAAAAGTGAAGAAAACGGCAAAGTCTCAAAAATCGGCTGAAAGTTACCTTTGACGGCGTCACATTTAACCCCAGACGGCGTCATGCCTTGGCAAGAAAAGGTGGATGTGAAATTTACTCATGATAAGCCAGTGAAAATACCATGTGAATTCTGACGGCGTCATGCTTTAACTTGATCAAGGGCGTCACGGCTTAAATCAAAGAGGGACGGCGTCACGTTCAAGGTTAGACGGCGTCAAGCCTTGATAAGCCAGAATGGATTTTTGAAGAGCTAAAGAGGGACGGCGTCGAGAAGGTCATCCGGGAACCCTAAAAGCGGCGATGTGACGGCGTCACACTCCATAACGTGACGCCGTCAGATCCAAAAATCTATATATAGTTTTCTAATTTTTTGTCATTAGTGTAGAGCTTAGTGTGTGGAATTTTGGGAGAAAACCCTAAGACGAATTCAGCTTCTTTTTCAAGGCTTTTTGCCTTGAGATCTTCCATGTTACATTGAAGATAAGTTATCAATTAATCATTCAATATGTCTATGTGTTGTTTGATTTTATCTTATTCTTGTCTTTTGATTAACATGTTAGGCTAAATTTATCTTGTGTTTGCTTAGATCTAATGAAACCTAACTATTGATTATTGGTTATTAGTGTGTTGTTAGTTGTATTGGATGATTGTTTATCTATGTTAGGCTTAAGAAAACTGGCTAACTTCCTATTCGGTAACTTGCTTGAACGTCTTAAGAAACATGAACCAAATGCGTACTAAAGGTTTTTATGGTTGTATTTAATGCACAAGCGAATTCTAGTGATCCCATGTTAGGAGCTTCCTAGCCGGCTCGACATAGGAGTGAAGTAGGAGCTTGTAGAGTTGGGGAAGTAAGTACGCCACCCCACGAATGGTATTAAGGAATACACCCGTCATCCACGCGACTAATACACACTAATTAACCGGTAAAAGATAGTTAGGGAGTAAGGAAATCTAAGTAAACACATTTCTCTACACATAAGTTTCTCACCACATTTTCATTTTTGTTATTTTATTTTATTTGCATCCGTAGTAATTTTGGGTTAGTTGACTAGCAACTAATTCCGCCCACTCTTTCAAAACCGAGATTTTACTTGCTTTCATAAAAATATAAAAACATAAAAAGAATCTTCCTCAACCCTTAGACCTAATTAGAGTAGTCTTTCACACCTAACGAACACTATTCCCTGTGGAGAACGATCAATCCCCCGTACTTACCACTACACTATACTACATCGGTCAGGTACACTGCCTGGTGGGGTTGTAAGCCTCTTGAGATCCCTCGAGAGGTAAAACCTGTTGTAAGGTTGCAAAACCCACGCATCAAGTTTTTGGCGCCGCTGCCGGGGAATAGTTATTGTTTAGGTTGAATTTTTTATTTCTATTAGGTCTACTCACTAGATTCCTTTCTAGTGAGATTTTTATTTTATTTTTCTAGGTTTTCTTTAGTCTATCTATTTTCTTCGTGTCTTTGTTCGTAACCATACCATCCGACATCATGGAAGATGGTAATATCCTTAACCCCCACAACCCACCACCACAACAACCACAACCACCTCCTAGAGCCCGTACTTTAGGAGAGTATTCCCGTCCTAGCCACCATGGCTATCGAAACACCATTGAGCTCACTCAAGGAGCCAATATCACACCCTTGCGATCCGACACCATCCGGTTGGTGCAAAGCGGATGCGCATTCCATGGACTTCGTTCTGAAGATCCTAATCAACATCTCAAGGACTTTCTTAAAATCGTTGATTCTATAGACCTTGATGTTGCCACTCGAGAGACGACCCGATTGCGTCTCTTCCAATTCTCTCTGCGGGACCAAGCTAGTCAGTGGCTAGAACGTCAACCCGCAGGATCCATCACCTCTTGGGATGATCTCACCACTCGTTTCCTTGCTCAGTTTTTCCCACCGGGAAGAACTACTAAGCTAAGGAATGATATCTTGATGTTCCAACAACGTAAAGATGAAACTCTCTACGAGGCATGGACTCGATTCAAGGACTTACTCCAAAAAGTCCCTCACCATGGCATAGAACTTTGGCTCCAAGTCCAAATCTTCTATGACCATATCAATCTCTACACAAGGCAAACCATTGACCAATCGGCCGGTGGCAAGCTACGTGATCTAAGTGCGGAACAATCATGGGCTCTCCTAGAGGATCTTGCTCTTTATGACAACGAAAGTTGGAGTGATCCCCGTGATTTGAATAAAACGGTCAAGGCAATATCTTTGCCTTCGAACAATTCAAGCACTTCCGACCGTAGGATCATAGAACTTGAAGACCAAGTCAAGTTTCTCATGAAATCCTACGAGGCTCCTAAACCTTCAAGCCAAGTGAACAAAATCACTTCTTCATGTGAATTATGTAGTGGTCCCCACGACACTCGTGATTGCATGGAACTCCCCGAACAAGCTTTTGTGGACTACGCATCCTCGCGTACCGACGGAGCGGGAGACAAGTGGTACACTTTCAAACCCGAGCCAAACCATTACGGTGATTCATACAACCCCTCATGGAAAAATCACCCGAACCTTAGGTGGAAACAAAACCAAAACACGCAACAAACCAATTCTTCCAACCCACCTAATCGTTTCCGATCAAGCGGTTCTAACTCGAACCGTACTTTCAACAACAATCCTTCCGGTAATGGTAGTACCGATAACTTTGAAGGATTGATGTCTCAATTTATGGCATCTCAAGAAGCTCGTTTAGCAAAGTTTGAAGCCGATTTCAAACAAAAACAAAGCGAGATGACCGATAAGATTGACACCTTGTTGAAAGCCCTCAATGACCGAGAAATGGGAGCACTCCCTAGCAACACGGTCAAGAACCCGAAACTAAACGTCAACGCTATTTCATCGGTTTCGTCCCCTAGTTCTTGTCCACAATATTATTCGGTCAATTCCATGAGCACGTGTTTCAAACAAACCCAAGTCGTTCCAAGTGACCAAGAAGTTATGACATCCAAATTGGTCAACAACATAGTTGAAACACCTCCCACTCAAAACCTTGACGAAGAATTCAAGGAGCTCCACCTTGAAAGTCCGGTTGTTGATGAGTTGGATGAGAAGAAGCTCAAGTTAGGCGAAAAAGGGACCGCCTTTGTTCAAAACAAGCTACCTAAGAAGTTAGATGATCCGGGCTTATTTGTTCTACCTTGCAAGATCGGTAATTCAGAGGCTTATGACACATTAGCCGATCTTGGATCAAGCCTTAACCTACTTCCGTTACCTCTCTATACCTCTCTAAAACTAGGAAAACTTGAAGAAACCGAGGTGATAATAGGTTTAGCGGATGGGAGTGTTGCTTACCCGGTTGGGGTAGTTAAGGACGTGTTAGTGCACATTGGAAAACTAACCATTTTAGCCGATTTCCACGTCCTTGATATGGTTAGCGACCCTACATGCCCCTTGTTGATAGGTAGAGGATTTTTGGCGACCGCTAGTGCTATGATTGATTGTAAGGAATCCAAGATAGCGGTAGGAGAAGGAGATACTTGGTCAGTCTATGATGTTAAGAAACATGCCTATGATACTAGTGAGGAACCAACACCACATTGGCTAGAATCAAATAGGAGACCATCTAGATATGGACCTTGGATTGATAGAGACTTCATAGGACCCCAACGCCCATTTTACCTAGAAGAGGACTTTGTTAACCGAACGCATTCGGTAGAGCAACTCTTGGCTAGGGACACTGAATTGGATCCATTTGAAGATTCTCTAGTTTTTAGAAAGATGATTGATTTCCTAGGAGTTTTGCCAATTAACCTAGGAATGAATAAGTGGATTTGTGAGGAAGATGATCATAAGTGGAATTGGGATAAACCACCCAAAGATGGAGATGGGTCATGGCATATCAAGATGACATTGTATGACCCGGATGGAGAGAAGTTTGAAAAAACATATCGTACTAAGCGGACCAATAGGAAACTTCAATCCAAGCTTAACCCTAAAGACGTCCTTGATGACGAGCTCACTTACATAGGGTAGAGTGACTTTGAGTCTAGCTACAAGACTCGTTAATAAAGAAAAGCGCTTCTTGGGAGGCAACCCAAGCTTTATTTGTTTTATTTGCTTTGTGTGTTTATTTATTTGTTTGTTTGATTTTATTTTCCGTATGTGTGTTTAATTTTTATTCTTATTGATTCATGTTCAAAACTAAATTGTGAAAATGCTTTATTTTGTTTTTAACTTCGTCTTAACTACATATAAAGGTATTTTGCAAAAGATAAGTGTAAGGGAAATCTAAATCGGTTTATTAGAACACAAATTAACATGAATCGTAATAATAATAAATTAACATACATATTAGTATTTGTTTGAGTCAAATACTTGTATCGAGTCATAATGATGTTTTGCAGGATTTCCAGGAAGTAAGGTAAAGGTTTTTCCAGAAATTTTCCGGAAACTTAAAATGAAAATTTTTGTCAGGTCATTTCTGACGGCGTCAGGGTTTATAACCTGACGGCGTCAGATTTAATTTTCAGAAATTTTTGAAAGTTTTGTTTTCATAAAAAGTTTTTATTAAAATCTCCAACTTATAATCTCCAGGAATCTGCAAAGTTATCATTCCACAAGCATTATATCCTTATATATAGATTTTATCCCGCCGATGTTATGCAGGTTTTTGTGTTTGTTTTCTCAGGTTTAACAGGTTATTTTGGACAAGGAAATGTTTTGAATCAAGCTTGTGGCGATGCATTAGTCATGGAGCTTCTACATTACTTTGGAGGAAGATCTAACCGTGTAATTTCATTATCCACCGAGCGAATCAGGGGAGTATTTGATTTCATTCTTTTACCTTATTTACTTTTACATCTTGTTATTTGAACATTGGGGACAATGTTCATCTTAAGTGTAAGGGGGGGGGGGTAAAAGTACGATTTTAGAGAATGCCATTGCGCTTGATTTTTGTTTGTTTAATGGTAGATGTGTTATAAAACTGAGATAAATACCTGTTAGGGCAATTTTAGTGCCAAATTTAAAATTTTTTACAACATATAGGAGTGAAACTTTGATCTTAATGAGCGTCTTACGGATAGGAGTTATATGACTAGCACAAAAAACCGTACCACTAAAAAATTTTCCACCCCAAATATGTGAGGTTCGCCCCTAGAATTGGTAGGAAAAGCATTTATGCTATGATGTGTGTACCGATAGCACTTAGATTCTAGAACTTGCGTTAGGACCATTCCGAGGCCACAAGTGAGACTACATTCGTGTAGTTAGATTTACTACATGATAAGAGGCATTAGGATTAACCCATTGTTTTTACACCTGTGTTTTTGTTATAATTACATTGGCTACATTGGTCAAGTAATTCTCCCACACCCTTTGCGTTGTACTCATTTTTAGTACACGATACCCCTAGTACACCCCTCAGAGCCTATCTTTTCGTTTCGACCTTTAAGCATTTTACTTAAAGGAAGAATTTGTTACACCCCACTTAAATGTACACCCAAATCGCCTTAGCCTACCTTGTATGCACTCATTTTTAGTGCATTATTGTGACAACATTTGTTTAAACCCAAGTTAATTATCTAGTTGATTACATGGTTGCTAAGTCGAGTCATATCCTTGTACATATTGTTTTGGGACGATTGGGACTCATGGGTAAAGTACTAGTGTAATGGAGTAATGGGGAAGAACATCATTTATTACCCCCATATGTGCTAAATGTTTTAAAAGTACTCCAAGTTTTTCAATTATCTTAATTCGAGTCATTAGATTAGTATTTGTAAAGTTATGTAAAAGTTCAAGTGTAAGGGGAATGCAATGCCCCTATGATGTATTATTTTGGATGGTAGGGCAAGAGTGTATGCAAAAAAAAAAAAAAAAAAAAAAAAAAAAAAAAAAAAAAAAAAAAAACATACGGACTACCATCCCGTTTCATTTTATTTTATTTTATGTTTTTGTTATTTTGTTTCTAGCTTAAGATCGAGTCTAGTCTTGGCTTAGCAACATTGTATAGTACATGTAATTGATCAAGATCTTTAACTCGCCACCAGTAAAATATCCCTTATCCAACAAAACCGTGTTTTCCTTTTCCCTACACCTAACGTTATAACCCATTTAAAAGCCCTCTTTGATAGTTTATCTTAGGTGCTTACGCCTAGTGGAGGAGGTTTTCGATCCTTTCCCAAGCCTATGGTAATCTATTTGCTATGACAGGTAGTGAGAGATATTATCCGTTTTCATTTATGAGATTTATTTTGATGACACTTGAGAGATGTGAGTATCTAAACACTACTTGTGAGGTGCTAGTTTATAATCTTCGTGCTTATTATGATTGAAGTGGAACGAATATTTGTTGTAATTACTTTTATGTTAGCATTAAATGACCCCTAACTTGTATTTTGATTAGAATAAAAGCGCATTTGCTTGAGGACAAGCAAATCTCAAGTGTAAGGGTATTTGATGAAGCGAAAAGTGTACCGCTTTTAAGGGGTCATTTAAGCCTTAAATCGTATTTATTTGATCAAATATTGCCCTAAATCGTTCCTTTTGTCATTTTAGGTACTTTTGAGGAGAAATCTGGAAAAGGAGGCATTTTGGACGTTTTTGGAGCATAAAAGTGAAGAAAACGGCAAAGTCTCAAAAATCGGCTGAAAGTTACCTTTGACGGCGTCACATTTAACCCCAGACGGCGTCATGCCTTGGCAAGAAAAGGTGGACGTGAAATTTACTCATGATAAGCCAGTGAAAATACCATGTGAATTCTGACGGCGTCATGCTTTAACTTGATCAAGGGCGTCACGGCTTAAATCAAAGAGGGACGGCGTCACGTTCAAGGTTAGACGGCGTCAAGCCTTGATAAGCCAGAATGGATTTTTGAAGAGCTAAAGAGGGACGGCGTCGAGAAGGTCATCCGGGAACCCTAAAAGCGGCGATGTGACGGCGTCACACTCCATAACGTGACGCCGTCAGATCCAAAAATCTATATATAGTTTTCTAATTTTTTGTCATTAGTGTAGAGCTTAGTGTGTGGAATTTTGGGAGAAAACCCTAAGACGAATTCATCTTCTTTTTCAAGGCTTTTTGCCTTGAGATCTTCCATGTTACATTGAAGATAAGTTATCAATTAATCATTCAATATGTCTATGTGTTGTTTGATTTTATCTTATTCTTGTCTTTTGATTAACATGTTAGGCTAAATTTATCTTGTGTTTGCTTAGATCTAATGAAACCTAACTATTGATTATTGGTTATTAGTGTGTTGTTAGTTGTATTGGATGATTGTTTATCTATGTTAGGCTTAAGAAAACTGGCTAACTTCCTATTCGGTAACTTGCTTGAACGTCTTAAGAAACATGAACCAAATGCGTACTAAAGGTTTTTATGGTTGTATTTAATGCACAAGCGAATTCTAGTGATCCCATGTTAGGAGCTTCCTAGCCGGCTCGACATAGGAGTGAAGTAGGAGCTTGTAGAGTTGGGGAAGTAAGTACGCCACCCCACGAATGGTATTAAGGAATACACCCGTCATCCACGCGACTAATACACACTAATTAACCGGTAAAAGATAGTTAGGGAGTAAGGAAATCTAAGTAAACACATTTCTCTACACATAAGTTTCTCACCACATTTTCATTTTTGTTATTTTATTTTATTTGCATCCGTAGTAATTTTGGGTTAGTTGACTAGCAACTAATTCCGCCCACTCTTTCAAAACCGAGATTTTACTTGCTTTCATAAAAATATAAAAACATAAAAAGAATCTTCCTCAACCCTTAGACCTAATTAGAGTAGTCTTTCACACCTAACGAACACTATTCCCTGTGGAGAACGATCAATCCCCCGTACTTACCACTACACTATACTACATCGGTCAGGTACACTGCCTGGTGGGGTTGTAAGCCTCTTGAGATCCCTCGAGAGGTAAAACCTGTTGTAAGGTTGCAAAACCCACGCATCAATAGGCCATTAGTATACAGGTACCCTGCGTAAGGTATACTTATCAAGGTCAAAAGAATAGGAGGACAAAAGATACTGAATTGGTATAATAGAATTAATAATGGGCTAATCATAGGCAGCCACAATAGGTTCATACATATCAGTATTCCCCCCCCCTAAACATAACAGGTGGCCCAATGAAATTCAAGTTTGACGCATAATAAACAACATAATCATGTATTAGTATTGTCTTGCTGCAAACGTAGAGGTTGCTGAGGCAACTGGTTGTTGCACTCTACCATCCTTCCAACTTCCACAGCAAGACAACATATTTAAAAGATCATCAGATGCAACCAACAAACACAACCAACAATGAAACCATCTATATCTATTATAGATTATGGTAACTACTGTTGTGTCTTATATATTTGTCACCACGGTTTATACGAACATGTCAACTCACTTAACGTTACCAAACACTTGCCGTGTGTGCACACACAATCATGTTATGGATGGCACGCAAACATACAGCCTGCAGTAAACAATGCATATGTACAACATATAAGTAATTACTAACCATAAATAGGTAACCAAAAGAGAAGGAAAAAATACCTGAACATCGTTAGGTGGAAACATTATCAGCAACCCCATCTGCAAAAGAAATGAAGACAACCCCTAAATTAAAAACCCCTAATTATAATTATATTATTATAATGTATACTAAAAACCATTTTTCCTTACGACTAATGGTGGATCATTATGTTGTGTTTTATACCATAAACTTGAAAGTGCTCGAGTATACCCATCGGGAACAACAAACAGTATAATTATAATCATATTATAAAGGCCCCAAATTGTAAAAACCCTAATTGGAAATATAGATTAAAGTTGAAGGAATACATAATTGTAAATCATTAAGAAAACCCCCAAATTTTTAAAACCCTAATTGGAAGGAGATACTACCAAATTTTAAAAACCCTAATTGGAAATACAAATTAAAGTTCAAGGAATACGTAAATGTAAATCATTAAGAAAACCCCCAAATTTTTAAAACCCTAATTGGAAGCAGATACTAAAATTAAAGAAATACGTAAAGCTAATAATTTCTTAACCCAAATGAAATCATAATGAAAGAAATCGGTTACTGGGTTCGCTGGAAAATATCCCTCGCAAGAAAATATCCCTTAATTCGTCAAGTCGGAACCGACTGAAATCGACGAAACTACTGTATTCAGGAAGCTTCATTGTCAGAATAAAGACATGGTTAATGTACACATGTATGGTTTAGATTGTGTATCGGTATAAGTAAAGCTGATATATTTATTTACCTGAGTAATAATGTCGAAGCAGTGTGTATTAGGGGATCATTAGCAAAGGCAGTACGTGAACAGGAAATTTCTCCCTTACAATGGGCCAATCATAGGCCTTCACAATGGGTAGATGCATACTAATATTGTTTTTTTTTTTTTTTTTTTTTTTTTTTTTTTTTTTTTTTTTTTTTTTTAAACATAACACATGGCCCAATGGGATTGAAGATTATGAGATAAAACACCACATAATCACACACCATTTTCCCTAATCAAAATCCATCTTTAGTATATATTATAACTAGCTTAAAGACCCGTGGATGCGCGGAGTTTTTAAAGAAATATGAAAATGAGATAATAAGAAAACAACGAACGTCAACATGTTTCATTAATATATAAAAGAAATAATGAGATAAAACGTGGATTATTCGACAATCAATTTAGTTTATAACAATTAAAATAATAGACGTCCATGCGTTGTCGTCTCCAAATTTGATGGTCTTGAATAGCAAATGACGTCTGTGACCGCTAATCAATATAATAGCCAATGTCCATTCGGTGTACACCCAATAGTCCATAGAAACCCTTTAAACAACCACATATAATTGTTCGTGTGTGAATACCGGCTTTTGTAAAGCTAAACAAAAGTTATGTCTTTATAGTAAGTATTTAGCTCCACTAATCCTTTAAAGCATAGAACCCAAGCAATTCCAACTTCTACAAATAAAATAAGAAATTTTAAAAATGGATACTAAAAATGGTAATTAAGTTACACAAAGACGCATAAAAGAAGGTTAACAAAATAAAGAAGATTGTGATTATTTTATGAATCAACATACAATCATGTTTCACATCCATTTAATGTTTTTGCTAATTAAGTTTGAGAACATATCTCGCATAAAAAGAGTAAAAATAAGGTAAAAACAAAATAAATAAAATCAGTAACAACAAACACAAATAACATTTCATAGCATTTTATAAAAATTTTATAAACATATAACTTTTTATTGATCCGTGAATTCAAGGGATTAAATGAAAAAATGTGAAATAGTAGTTTTGAATTTATTATGAATATATATATATATATATATATATATATATATATATATATATATATATATATATATATATATATATATATATAAAACAGGAGGCGTTACACGTAGATAATGTCATATAAGTCCACGTCATTGCCATGTAATTGTCATTAAAAGCCATGTCATCACATTTAGTCCACCTAAGCAACTATTAATCAACTAAAATTCGGATTAATTAAAATGTTCAAAAATTCAGTCCATTACAAGATTCGAACCTGGGTCTTTACATCCACAAGCAAGTGCTTCAACCAGTGGAACAGACATGTTTTTTTGTTAGACATTTGAAAACAATAATATGTTTATATAAAGGATTGAATTTAGATATTATTGTGCAGACCTAAACAATGACCCATACTTTATGACAAAAATTAACAGCAAAGCATTACAAAAATAAGTTCCATATAAAAGACATTAATATATGACCAAAATTTCAGTAGATATATGAGGATATCAAAAGCTTACATATGCTTTTGCAATTAGAGTTAACCATAACTATTTAAAATATCTACATGTTTGTAGGTACAAAATCACACTTAATATATTTTCTTAATACGTATGGGATATGCAACTAACAGTTGTCACTTTGTAGTTTGTAATATGTTCGATTGCTCCCTTTTGACATCCACCACCCTAAGACTTGTACCAAAGAACCATGTAGTTACCTGCAATATGAATATTTTTATTCAATAACTAATTGCAACTACATAAGTAAATGTTTTTTTTTTTTTTTTTTTTTTTTTTTTTTTTTTTTTTTTTTTTTTTTTTTTTTGTTAAATAAGATTGCTGATAGAAGTGCTTACGTACCTGATATGATTACTTTCCCATTTCTTTCATTGTTGCATAATCTATTTTCATGCGTTTTGCCTAGAATGGTCCATTCTCATTTGTTTGTCACCAAAGGTAAAATTAATCAAGTAAAAGGGTCACTGAAAAAGGGTTACCAAACTATCATCCACAGTTTGCAACACCAACGAATGCCTCAAGCCTTTCCTTGAAAAAGGGTTACCAAAAACTTTAAAGGGTCACTGAAAAAGGGTTACCAAACTATCATCCACAGTTTGCTTATCTTGAGCCTGGATGTGATGTTCGTCAAACTTTTACCTTGCGGCCCTCCTTTTTGCAGACTGCTTATGCACAGTAAAAGTTTGAAAAATATGCGTTACATGTGGCAGAACTTACAGGAAAATATATATGTCGAAAGAAAAAACCTTTTCAACTCATTTGCATGCCAAAGTAGCCCGACAACTGATGACAAAATTATGGTACATAACATACTACTATTAGAGACCGTATTTAAAGTTTTTGTGGGGAACAATTGCTGCAGCATGTACACTCGTCCTTTCATGTTGTAGCATAACTGTGTTATTGACACGTTGATTCAGTATAATGTTAGCTTTTGGGGATGAACATATTGATATTCTACTTCAATCTTAAGAGCAATAACTATCTTCCCTATTATCTATGGCTTATCGTCTGCATTTGCACCCTCTATGATCTTACAAACAAAGACCCGTCCATATATCTACATAAAGAAGTTTCTTTAAAGCTCGAAACTACCAAATAAAAGTAAAAAAACAACAACAGAAAAATATCTTACACTACTAAAACCGCAGCCTCCTCAGAAAAGAAAGCCATATCCGTAACTATTTGAGAATCGCAGATAATCAACTAAATCAATGAGCATACTTGGAGTAAAATTAACTAAAAATAACGATAACTTTTAACAAACATGGGCTTTAATAATCAGTTTCGTATTAGTTGGCGTAAGGGTAACTAACCTGGATAGAGTTAAGTTAAACAACTCTTCACCGATTAGCATATCACATCTGGATATGTCAAACAAAAGATGTCCTGATTTTTTCAGATATCTAACATTGTATAACAGTTAAATTTGTAAAAGAAAAGGTAAGCACATACCAAACTGTCCATCCTCTTCATTTTGCAGGCCAACAATCGAGTTAAAAGGTCGAAACTGAAAACCATGGATAGATCCTGTAAAATCAGGACATGGTTCCACTATAGTGGTGGATAAAAAGTGTTACACCCGTATCCCGATGAGGTATCATTTATGTAAATATATGCTTTGTAAATATAAGTTATATGGTATAGATTAAGTAATAACTTAATGTGTGGCCAAAATAGGAAGAATAGGACATAGAGGGACTAGCCTTGCCAATTGACCAAACTAATAACAACACATGATAAATAGCTCAGCTCCTAGAATTGCCTGGAAATCTTGAGTGAGTTCTTGGTGTCGACATTTAGCAAGGAAAAAGGAGGGAAGGCCAAAAACATCATCTTATCTCATTTTAGCTATCAAGAAGTGATCAAAGGCACTAGAAATACCTTAATTGTTATCTCTTCATCAAGTAAGTAACTTTCCCCAATTTGTAGAAATTAGGGTTCATGTGGTGGATTGGAGTATTATGGATAAAGGTTGTAAATGATGATCTCCTTAGTTAATTAGTTGCTAATTATAGTTAATTTTGTAATAGGAATCATTGTAGAAGCCCATTCAAACCAAGTAGGAAGCTAGTAGGAATCAAGGTAAGTATATGAGTATAATCCTTGTTAATGCTATGATGATAATGTTATGTTTATGATTAATGTGATTTGTATGGAGCTTGTGAATGTATGTTAGCTTGGATCCAATGCTAGTTGTGTTAATGCTAAATAATTACTTGCCCGGTCAAGGTGAGTAATAATCTCATTTGATGCTCCTTGTTAATGTTATGATTGGTGGTAATCACCAATCTCATGTAAATGTGATGTGGATTATATCTTGTATACTTACTAAGCGTTTTCGCTTACGGTTTAGATGTTAATGATTTTGTAGGTACAAGTGGAGAAGGCAAGGGTAAGGGCTTAGCTTAGCTCTAGTGTAGAAGGTAGACTAGAAGACCATAACCTTTTGGACCGAGCGTATTAAAGTTGGAAGCCCCGAAGAGTCTCTTTGTGTCTTGGTATACTTTAATCTATATGGTCGTTTTGTTATCAAATGGTCTTGTCGACATGTAAAGTCTTTTGTTCATGTATGGGTCATGGGTCAAATATGTATAAGTGTCATGAAGTCTTTATGGTTTGTGGTTAAGGTGGTAATTAGAAGGATGTTTGGCTTTTAGCCAAACTCACCCATTTTGGAAAGCTACGGGTCAAAACTTTGTACTAACAAATTTTCAATATATTAGAAATGACAAAGAATGTATGCTTTCAAATGGATATGTTGTGGATAGGTGTATTGGGTAAAAGTGTGTAGTTGAAATGGGTTCTTAAGAGAGTGTTTGGTATAAGGTGTTTTTACACATTTTGGGGATGTAACGGGTCAAGTTGTTATGAAATGAGTTCAATATGTTAGCTATAGTCTATATGTCAAGAGAATAATGTCGGGAATATTTATAGCACCGAAATGGTGTTAAATGGTTTGGGTGTGTTAATATTAAAATGTGCAGGTTTTGTTGCAGGGTTGTAGTTACGGCGTAATCATGTTATGGGTTACGGCGTAACTACAATACCGAGGCATCCCATTTTCTTGTAATTAGGTTACGGCGTAACTACTTCTTGTAGTTACGGCGTAACTTTTGTGCTGCTTGAATTTAAGTTATTTCCAATTAATGTGTAAAAGGTTTTTCAAAAAGAAATCAAATACAACGTAATGTGTCGGGAGAGGAGCAACGTATAGATTTCTGTTTTCAAAGAATGGTGTAACGTATGTATACTTTAGTCAAACGTTTCCGCGTCGAAAAATTTTCACGTTTTTGGTCTAATCGGGCACGGGGCGTTACAAAAAGCTTAGCCGCAGTCCTTTTTTCACAATCCGTATTTTGGTTGTATTTCATCCAAGGCTGTAACCTTGAAGTGTTATAGCTTTACCCTCTTCCAGCTGGTGTTTGAACCGATTAACTGAAGCCATCCTCACATGACCTTGCATCCTAGTATCCTGTTCCAAAAACATGTAACCAAATTTAGTGTCGGAATAATTTTTTTTACATCTAAATTAAACAAACAAAACATATTTACTTGCCTTTGAGGAAAAAATATACCTTTGAGGAAAAAAAACTTGGTTAGCTTGAATATTCAGTTTGTTACCAACAGTGAACATGAGTTTGATTTAGAACGATAAGTTTATTAAAATGAGATCTCACAGGATTCCTAAAAACATTATGGGTCAAACGAGCAGTAGCATGGGTTGGCAATTGGGAGTTTCAAGCATCAATACAACATCTATTAAGCTTGATAAGTAACCACACAAAAAAAGCTTACCGAACACCCATTTAATGAATCGGAATCTAGTATCCTTTGTATCTATTGCACCCATTAGTATGCTTTGGAAAGAACCTAATAAGAGAATTACTTAAAATACTTGCCACTTTCTTTCCTATGCAACCCTAAAAACCATATCGCCATGACCCATCAAGAATTATAAGGTTTATCTTTAGCAAAGCATAAGTATATGTTAAAGTCTTTTACAATTTAGTAACAAGCTTTTTAAAACACATTTACATATCACATGATCACTAGAAATTACACATTGCATACATATATACATTTACATGTTTATTTTTATTTCTTAAAAATGGAAATACACATGACATCATGGCATACCTCATTAGGAAATCTAAGTTGACTTTACAATATATTTTGGAAAGATCTTGAAGCAAAGGAGTTGACTTTGTAAGATCTTGACATGACTAGACAAGATATGGTAAGATTTTGAAATTCCTTAGCTGGCATGTTCCCGCGGAACCAAACCAGTACAAGGGCGGAACCCTCATTTTGGTTCCACCAAATCCGCCAGTTGTCTGATCAGTTTTGCCTATAAATAGCAAGCTGATCATTCAAGGACAACTATCACTCATATAGCTTAAATTATATATTCATTCATTTGTACATTACTAACCCATTACATTCATTCATTTCATTCTTAGTGATCTATCTTTTGTAGCAAAGAAGATCAAGCATACAAGATTCAACACACTGTTGTAAGTCTTGATAGTTAGATATTGTGTGATTTGTTAGTGTTCACACATCATTGTCTATAACATTCATTCAGTAGAGTTCGGTTAGTGTTTTAGTCCTCAAAGCACATAGAGTGTCGGGAGTGGTTGTACCCTTGTTAAAGAACCAACGGGAGTAGTTGTACCCTTGTAAAGAACTCGGTGTTTAGCTTAGTACCGGATAAAGAGTAAGCGACGTGTAAAGGTTTTCTCCGCCTAGAAGGGAGCTTGTTTCTTAGTGAAGAAAAACTCTCGAGTTAGAGGCTCGAGGAGTGGAGTAGGGCAAGGAAGAGAGTCCTTGTAGCCGAACCACTATAAACATCCGTGTTGTGTGGTTTGATCATTTCTTTCCTTACTTGCTTTATATATTGCTTGATTGTTTGCTTTACTTTGAAATCACGTTAAGTATACAAAACGAAGAAAAGTTTAAAACGGTAAAAACTATTCAACCCCCCTTCTAGTTTTCCACACAAAGATATGACCATTCAAGAAATACCTTTCAAGAAACCTTCTTAAAATCATATTTTCAAATCTATAAATACCTTGTTGATATCATCGGCTTCTTAGAATCGAGTTACTTTTCAAGAAACCTTCTTGTAGCTTAAAGACTCCTTATCTTCAAAATGAGAATTCCTGTTATTCACAAAGCAAAGACTTTTATGAATACAAAACACGTAATTAAACCTCTAAAACAGAATTGTCAAACAAAAGTTTCATTGAGGAATTTTATCAAATAGTTGGCGCACATCTCAAAATAATAGCAATAATTTGAGTTTTAAGAGGTCGTCGAACACATAAACTTAATCAATCAATTAACAACAGGAAATCAAAGTCGTAAGAAAAGGATAAATAAACCAACAAATATATTAAACTGAATCAAAACAACAACAAAACACATCAAAAAACATGTACTATGTGATTTAAATCGAAACTCATAAGATATTCAATTGAATCGTATATAGGAAGTCATCATTATTTGTCGAATTAACCAAATCACACATATCAAATCAAATATATTCAATTGAATCGGAACAAAATTAAAGTGACAACATATTAAAAAACACATACAAATTATGCAGAGTATGTGATTCGATCTTGGTTTTTCATACTCGGCGGCATCCAATTCCTGAATTACTGGGTTTACATCATAAACATACAAAAATCATCAATAATACAAACCAAATCGATTCAATACATTTTAAACTTACCGAATTATTGAGTTTTTAGGGTTGATAAATCCTTGAATCAAAGATATATAGACCAATTTGTAGGTTATTTTTGGATGTTTTTTTGAATGCATCGAATTTAATTGATGAATTGAAACTGAAAATTAAATACCGATATACATCGAGGAGCGTATAAAGGAAGATTTTGAATTGGTGACAATTTGTTGAATGATAATAATTACTTTACTAAAATATGGCTTCATAAGAGCGGACATGAGTTTGACTTTGGCCCTCTGCGTTTGAAAGAAATAATGCTTTGGGTTGTTTGTAATTATGGAATTTGTGTCATACATTTAATGAATTTTTTTAATGCTCGTGCTTCAGAGGACTTGTACATTCGTGATAAATAAGGAAGGACATTAATAATTGTTTTAATACTTGTGCTTTAAGGCACTTGTAAAAAACCTTATTTTATTATGACGAAAGTTCTTTACAGAACAACATTTAGCTAAAGATCAAATTAGATCATCATGACCATTCATTCTTATATCATCCGACGGCATAGATTATATCCTCCCATCATTTTAAATTAAGTGGAGGGGTACTTTTGTAAATTAACTACACCCTTACTCACAAGCTCACACAGTCATTCACTCTCATTCACCAACCTCATTTCTCTCTCAATAATTGTTTCCCCAAATTATATCTCAAACCCTAACCGCCCAATTGATCTCTCAAACCGCTAGATCACTGCTATTCAATGGACATACGAGATGAATTAGCACAGATCTACAACGCGAAAGAAAAAAACGGCTAGGAATTGTTGACAAGGACACGCAGTTTGTTGATGAAGACTTGAAGACATGGAGGAGCGGTGGAGAGAAGTGACGACGGCGGTGGATTTGGGAGCGATGGTCCAACAAGTAAAAGCCGTACGCCGGAGGTGGTGGCGGTGGTACAGGTGTTTGTGGTGGTTGTGCGGTACGCCGGAGGTGGTGGCGGTGATACTAGTCATTGGTAGATAAATGTAATTATTAATTAGTTAAAAGTATGTTGTTCAAAAAATTAGTTAAAGTATGATTTATTTACTCACAAGACAAATTACTTTGACTTGTTAATTATATAGTATGTTTTGATAACTTTTTGTTATATTCAATGCATCTCGTGTAATTTACTCGTAATTCGAAGATGTTTGGCAAAAATGGATTTCAACCTGGATTTTGATAAACTTTTGATATAACTTTGATTAAGAAACACAATGTCCAATAAATGGAAACAATGATTGAGTAGATAAAATGGGTGCGAATCAGAATGTCAAGCAAAAATGGATTTCAACATCTACGAATGAAAATGGCAAGAGATTTTAGATTGAAAAGATCTTATTAGGACTAAAAAAATGCAGATGAGCTGAAGAAGTGAAGAGTAATGGGGTAATGAAGATTGAAAAAAAATGGTTTTTTGTCGGAAATGGGGATTTGGTGGTTGGTGAGCTGAAGAAGTGAAGAGTAAGATGAAAATGACAACGGCGGTTTTGAACCTTATACAGTTTTGTATCTCATGTGATTAATGTAATGCAAATTCATAAAAAAATATTCCCTTGTGATTTCATACATAATCTCATGGGATGCATCAAAGAATCCGATGGGATTCATACAGAATCCCATGGGATGCACCAAAAAATCTCATGGGATTCACAATGAATCCCATGGGATGCACAATGAATCCCATGGGATTCATACAGAATCCCATGGGATTCGTAAAAGTCCCATGGGATTCGTAAAAGTCCCATGGGATTCATACAGAATCCCATGGGATGCACCAAAAAATCCCATGGGATTCACAATGAATCCCATGGGATGCACAATGAATCCCATGTGATTCACCAAAGAATCCCATAGGATTCATACTGAATCCTTTGTGATTTATCGTCTTTTTACGAATCCAGTGGGATTTTTCTGGACGGAAATTTTGAAGAAAAAAAAAATTCGTATTTTTACGAATCCCATGGGACTTTTACGAATCCCATGGGATATTTCTGGACGAAAATTTTGAAAAAAAAAAATAATCTTTTTACGAATCCCGTGGGATTTTTCTGGACGGAAATTTTGAAAAAAAAAA
This sequence comes from Artemisia tridentata subsp. tridentata, assembly GCA_021014915.2. NCBI lineage: Eukaryota > Viridiplantae > Streptophyta > Magnoliopsida > Asterales > Asteraceae > Artemisia > Artemisia tridentata. The sequence continues at coordinate 194,717,816 of CP139503.1, read as the reverse complement.
ATCGTCTTTTTACGAATCCCATGGGATTTTTACGAATCCCGTAGGATTTTTTTGGACGGAAATTTTGAAAAAAAAAATCGTCTTTTTACGAATCCCATGGGATTTTTTACGAATCCTGTGGGATTTTTCTGGACGGAATTTTGAAAAAAAAGTTCGTCGAAAGTATATAACAATGCATATCTATAGAAAGATAATTTTTTTCTCGTCGCGATGGTGTATTTTTCGTAGCTTGAAGATTTACCGTTTGCAAGATATGTTGTTTTAAAAAAAAGGTGAAAAGTGGGTTTTTATATTAAATGAGCTAAAATGTCAATTTTGCCCTTCTTTTTTTATTTTTTGATTTGATCTTAGCCATTAGATGAAAGGTGGATGAATGGTTGAGATTGATTTATTTGTTTTTTATGTGATACTTGTTTTGCATAGATCTCACCTTATTTTATTATATTAGATTTTTTTTCGAAGGGCAGTTGAATATAATTCACAAGTGATTCTAGTAACGTGAGCTCTCATTTTCATCAGATTTAGAAAAAGTCAAAAAAATTACAAAAATAATTCACAAGTGATTCTAGTAACGTGAGCTCTCATTTATGATTCAAACATTGTGGATTTGTGGTCCATTTTAGATTTAGTCGACTATTAATTTATGACTAATTAAACAGTACAAAGTATACAAGTCGTTTTTTACCAAAACCTAAATATAATTACATCATAAAATTATAGGGAAGTACCACTGTAGCTGCTACAGTGGACTAAATAGTACCCTTGCTACCTTCCAAAAAAAAATAGTACCCTTGCTATAGTGGACTAAAAAGTACCCGTTTGCAAATTAGTCTACTGTCGTTGTAAGTTAGATTCTTCGGGGACTAACGGTGCAACACGCCGAGAATTTTAAGAACTTTTTCAGCAAAAAAACATACTATTTCCAGATTTAATTTTCAAAAATAGTCCTTGGGTTAACATTTGTTATGTGCAATTTAGTCCCTAAGGTGTAAATGTTTTTGCATGCTAGGTCTTTCGGGGACTAACGATGCAACACGCCGAGAATTTTAGAGATTTTTTCGAAAAAAACATATTATTTCCGGAATTAGTTTCCAAAAATAGTCCTTTGGTTTATCGATCTTTTTCAAATTTAGTTCTTAATGACTAACTTTCAAACAAGATTTAGCACCGCATTCCCGCAGCAACGCGCAGGTCCTCTCACTCGTTATTTACTAATGTTGAAGGGATGTTTTATATAGTTTTCACCGCAGCCAGTTTTGTGAGTAATGACACATAGAAAAGTGTCACTAACTGAGAAAGAGTGTTGTATATAGCTTGAAAAATTGCACCAATAAGAGCCGGATAAGTAAACGTGCCCCGCCACGGGCGGAGACAGGAGGGGGGCAGGGTGGGCACGTGCCCCCTAACGAAAAAGATTATAGTGTAAAATTTTCAAAATATCTTGCTATTATTTGTAATTTGCTCCCTTAATGAACTGATTTGTAGTGTAGTTTCTAAAAATTATCAAAGTTTACCCCTCGAACATAACTTTCTATCTCCACCCCTGTTCCGCCCATATTACATGTACAATGACACAAAAAGGAAATTGTTGCCATCTTTAACGTGGCCTAGCTAGTGGTAAAGTGTCTTTAAAGTTTACAAAGAGACTTAGGGTTCAAATCTCCGTGAACATCTTATGATGGCCATGAAAAGTATGAGAATGACACAAGATTACCGGTCTAGCCGTGCACATCACAGCAGAAAAGAGACTAGGGTTCAAATCTCCGTGAAACGAACATCTTATAATGCCATGAAAAGTTCAAGAACAGTACAACATTACCAGTCTAGCCACATAAATCATAGGAGAAAATGGCTCGACTATCTTAGCAAAGTTCTTCTCCATTTACACCTTACCAGAAAAGTGTTAATATGCATACATAACCAACTTTTTCTGACTCGATGTTTTCACCAGAGCCGTATACGAGAGTGTGTGAGGTGTGCTACTGCACAGGGCCTCAAATTTTCAAGGGCCTCAAAATATATGACCCGTTATATATTTGGGACTTCAAAATTTATTTCCAGAAAAAATGCTAACGCCGTACAATCTTATGTCGTAAATATTTGTTAAAACTTAAAATAGATCATCAAAATACTAAGGTTCTGGTTTCTATAGTTGGTATAATGTATTTTTGATCATCGCATTTTGTTATCGTGTAAGCTTTTGCACAGGGCCTCCGTTGGCTCAGCTACGGCACTGGTTTTCACATAAATGCTAATATAATCTAGACTATACTGTCAAAATTATTCACATAAATGCTAATATCATCCTTGTTGGATGTTATCAGCAATAATCTTTTTTAAAAGGTAAATGCTTAGCATAAACCATCTCGCAGAGGATCGTTTTTGCAAGACTTTATGCTTAACTTTTTGCATTATATATATGAATATGATAAGACTCCGCTCGGGTGAAATTGGGTATATTATTGTTGTTGTGGTAAGAATATGACAAGCATGGCTTGTGTTTTTGATCTATTAGAGATAGTTAATGCTTATAATTTCAGACATGCATGAGTGATTTGTGGCAAACTAGACATCATAGAAACGATTACTCTCTTTTTATTCGCGTTCCGCTACGAGGCACCAGCTTTTACGCGAAAGAAATTTATGTAATTATAAGATCTCATTTAAACCAGTTTTAGTTTTGTACTCACAAAATATTTTAAACTAGCTGGGAAGCCCGCGCGTTGCGGCGGGGTGTTTTGTAGGACGTTTTGTGTTCATAGTTTGTTTTATATGTTTTGTATGTATTGGTTTTAAAATACGTGTGTGCGGCGTGGTGTTTTGTAAGAAAGTTATGTTTTATGTGTATGGGTTTGTAAAAAAAAATTTTAACGTGTTTTTTGGTAATGTACATATATTTTTTTTGTGCTCAAAATGTCAGGATAAAGATAGATATGTGCTCACTTTAATACGATACGTTTTAGTATATAAGAATATTGTCCCTATTTGTCAAAAATTTTGATTTTTGAAAATATTGCATGTTTATAATCGTTTTTATTGAAAAAATTATTTCGTGAACAATTGCGCAAGTTTCGTTAATTTTCGAGTCCGTTTGGTATGTCGAATAGGTCCCGCAGTGTTTATTGTAAAAGAATAGTTAAAGTGGCAAGAACAGCCCCTCTGCCCATATTTACATTACACACCCTCACTTTTAAAATTTCACCTTTGGTCCCTCCATAAAAAAAATATAAATACCCCAAATTAATAATAAATCACTCATTATTCATTTACTCTCTCTCTCTACCCACCGGCGATTCCCCACTACCGGCAAGTATTCCGGCCACCGGAAAATTTTCCAGCGAGTTGTTTTATTAGCCGAATCAATAGATCGGCCATTTTTATACGTTTCTGGAAAGTTTGAGCGTTTGGCTCCAACCACAACACCACCTACGCGCCACCACCGCCACTGCCCTCACCACCGACCCACCACCACCTACTCTAGCCACCTCCTCTTTCGGTAAAAACCCCTCACGCGCCATTTATCTTTATTTTTCTTAATTTATTTTGAAACCCTAATTTCTTGGTCAAAGATTTGTGGCAAGTGATTTATTGATTGGCTATAGGGCTGTAAACGAATTGAACGTTCAGTGAACATTTCATGAACCGTTCGGTAAAAAGTTCGTTTATGTTCGTTTATTTATTAAATGAACGAACATGAACAATATTTTACGTTCGTTTAGTTAAATGAACGAACATGCACAAAAGTCCTGTCCGTTTATTTATGTTCGTGAACGTCCGATTATGCGTACATTAACGTTCGTTTATGTTCATTTATTTATTTATATTCGTATATCATATCTTTTAATTGTATAATTTAAATTTTGGTTTATTTAAACAAAACGACACTTATAAAAAAAAATATTGTGCATAATTTAATAGAGTTTATGTTTGTTTGTCTATGTTCATTTATGTTCGATTGTTTGTGTTCGTTTAGTGTCTTAATAAACGAACATAAACGAACATGAACAACTCATTTTCTTAATAAACGAACATGAACAAGAAAATTCGCCCGTTTAAGCGTTCGTGTCCGTTTATTTGTCCAGTTAAAATTAAATGAACGAACATGAACAAGGCTTCGTTCGTGTTCGTCCGGTTCGTTTACAGCCCTAATTGGCTACTTTAATTAAGTTGCTGGTGGCATGTGGTTATTGGTCAATTGGATTTATTTGGTCGGTTGAGGTTGCTGCTGCTATGTTATTGTTGAATTCATCATGTGGGACTCGTTCATTGTGTCAGTCAGTGGTCAACTTATGCTATTTTTGGCTTGTGTTTGATTTGGGTTTTTTGTAATAACAACTCATGTGTACACTTGTTCCAGCAGATGTTGGATTTGCTTGTTGATCAGATGTTGGATTTGCTTGTTGATGAGGATTGGGTGTGTTGGTTTAAAGAGAAAAAAAAAAAAAAAAAAAAAAAAAAAAAAAAAAAAAAAAAAAAAAAAAAAAGCTACAGTAAACGGTGAACAGTGTCTTTAGACACAAAAACACTGTTCAAACAACTGTTTTTTCACTGTAGCATTAAAATAATAATATACCCATGCTTTAATAGATAGATAATATATTCAATAAATTCTAAGTAATAAATTAACATATTACTCCGTAAATTGTTTAGCAAATACATTAAATAAAAAAATAGTATCTCTAAAAATGAAAATTAAATTGCTAATACATGTTAGTCGCATGTTGTTATGGGCTAGGCCCGATTATTATTAAGTATGATAGGCCGATTATGTAAAGTGTAACACCTTAGGCAAATCCCACATTAGTCGTGACTTGGAGTGATGCTGGGACATATGTTAACATTCACCTTATATGACAACAACGCGTTTTGTGGTCTAACGGTTAATCGCCCATACGGTTAAGCGTGCTCGTGTGAGAGTAGTACTGGCTTGGGTGACCTACTGAGAAATCTTCACATGAGGGCCACAAAAGCAAAGCCGTAAGCCTACGTACAAAGTGGACAATATTGTCGTCTATAAAGTGGGGTGTTACATCAATGGTGCTACGTCATTGTGATGTACAATGACCTAGCACCCTTGACATAATCAGGCCTATTATACTTAATAATAATCGGGCCTATCCCATAACAGCATACACTAACAATATAGTTCTACATAAAACTAATACAAAATTAAGAGTATTCATGTGAAACTTGCAAACACTGAAAAAATATCATTAAATTTTGAAGTTGGGGATTGTTTTAATTATTGTATATAACGAGTTCGGCGACGATCCGCCGCGTTGCGGCGGGGCGTTGTTTTATTTCGTTGATTATCGTTTTTTTTACCCCGAAAAAGGACTCCTTTTGCAAAGAGTCGCCGATGGCAGGGGTATTTTTTGCCAAGTGTCGAAAAAAAAATTTTTTGGAAAAAGGACTATTTTTGCAAAGAGTCGCCAGTGTCAGGGGTAATTTTTGCCAATTTTTGAAACATTTTTTAGGAAAAAGGACTTTTTTTGCAAAGAGTCGTCAATTTCAAGGGTATTTTTTGCCAATTTTCGAAAGCTGATTAAAAAAAAAAAAAAAAAAAAAAAAGGCCGGTACTGTAGCAGTTAGTGGGGCGGGGGTACTGTAGCATCAACGACGTCGTATTAAATGCCTTATAATATATATATAGTAATTCAAATACTATTTTTGTCGTCGCAGTTTACCCCGGAACTTTATTACAAATGGTATCGTTTTCGTAATCGCAACTAAATCGCAGAGCTATTTTTTTTTTTTTTTTTTTTTTGATTGTTCATTGAACAGTAATAACTGTTGTTTTATTTAAGTTTAAATAAAAAATGATAGACGAGAACCCACTTTTCAAGGTATGAAGTCAAACATCGTGATAAATAAAGTGTCTTACTAAATACATAGTGGATAAATACAACTATATAGTGTTCGTATTTTTATTTAGTTTTTAGTTAGAGAATTACAATCATATATGCACATTTGCACAATAAAAAGTCAATAAATATATGGCATTTGCTTTTCACGGGACTTGATCATAACTTTCTAGTTAAGAAGCAATCTTACTTTATCACATAGTTTCAGCAGGCACAAATCTGTAGTGTGTGTATATCATATAAAAGGCAACATCAAACGTAAATTTAAACGTGAGTACGTATCAGGTTCATTTTCGTGCAACTTGTCTGTAAATACATTATTGACAAACTTTCAATAAAGATTAGATTATCATGTTTTTCGAAACATGATTTAGGAATTATTGTTGTTTATTGAGACGTGGGCTTTGGCCTAATTTGCTCACAAGAGGCGTGCCGTGCATGAGAATTTCAAATAACTGTGTTCTTTTTTTAGCAAGTCAACGTGCAATTAAGCTTAGGGTTGATTTGGTCAACTTTACTGTTTGTTTCTGTTGGGCGTGCTATTGAACAACAAAAAGTCGGTTACTTTTTCTTTTCTTTTTTTTTTAATTGGATGTATATGTTCATGCATGTATCATTTATCATTATTATGTATGTATATTTGCTTAATGTGTTCACAAAACTAAAAAGAGAGAGTGTAATTTATAAAATGTAATTAATGCACATTAATTATACTTAAAAATTACTAAATTACATGTAATTTTCTATTTAATGAACTCGTACTTCACTTTTTTATTCGTTCAAACATGCGCCTTCGGGGCACATTTTAGAAAATCTTTTATCATTATTATGTATATATTTGCTTTAATGTGGATATGTGTTTATAAAAGTAAAAAGACAAAATTCTCCAAGTTTGTCTACAACATGGTTAAAAGAAAAAACTCTTTCTAAAATGGTCTTCAACTCATCACCGACTAACGTGCGATTCCTTTTAAATAATGACATGTGTCCTTAAGGCTGGATTTTGTGGGAGGTGATGCACCACCTCTATCCGAAGCACCACACGCCGTCCCCCATAAAACTCATCTCCCACTATGTGCGGTTGTGGGGTTTTTTTACATCATACAGGTGACCGTTATCCAAAGCAATAGAAATGGGCTAATAAATGGGGCCCACCCCACCCCAATGTCTTGTCCGGTTTTGTGCAACATTTGGTCATCTAGATGACCAAAACTTATTTATTTATTTATTTTGTGTACGTATGTGAGTATACTTGGAGTATGTTTGTATTTAAGCAGGGTGTATTTGTGTGGTTGATTTGATGGTCACCACTACATATGTTTGATGGTTGATGAAATCCTGAATGTCGTGAAACTGATCGAAGTGACGGTGATGGATTTGATCACCGTTAAATCTAGTCTAGAATTAAAAAAAAACTCACATTTCCTATGTAAGCCTTATTCCATTCAAAGAAATTTATGAAGTATTTAAGAATTGAAACTGACATTAACATTATGTCAAGCTCATAAGAATGAGGTCGTCAAACAACTATTCCATTCAACTATTTGACGACCGGACCACAAAGCTAAGATGATTTGATGCATCACTTGGCTAGTATTCTTCCTCATATAACAATTGAGCTTTCGCAATTTCATCAAATTATTAAAACGTGACAATCATTTTATGTTTCAAGAAATCATTACGATGTACACTTTCGGCATTGACAAACTAGGCATTTGTCAACGGTTTAGATTAATGCTTAGCTGTATAAAATATGAATATATGATGTCGAGGTTGTATCAGTTAATTAAGTTTATTTGTTAGATCTTTTAGGGACAATGTTAACTAACTATATATCTCGAGTTTGTTGTCCAATATGGAATTTTCAAATGTTATTCGTACCATAAATGCAACAACCAGAAAAAAAGTCGACAAGTGTATGCCTGTCTTGTTGATTAAATAGAATGGACAATTTTTTTTTTTTTTTTTTTTTTTTTTAACACAATAGAATGGAAAATTCAACCACCAAAAAAAGTATATTCCAACTGCATGTCTTCCAAATGCAACAAACAAATATAATCACCTGTAGCCATGATATATCTCAATAATTGATCTATTAACATTCTAGATTCATGAGGGTAATAAGAAAGATCGAAAATATGGTTTCATCTAATAAATTTAACATGAGTTGAATATCTTGCACAACAGTACGTACTGCATGTTTAGTATACTCGTATATGCTAACTTTTTTTTTGGAAGCAATCATTTTACTCTCGAGTAATGACCTGGTGTGACTGTCTATATCTCACCTCTTATATCTCGTTCCGGCGAGATTGGATATTGTTGTTGCGTATATGCAACCTTTTGTTAAAATTGAATTTGGCATGACATTTGTGAATAATTTTGCTTTTCAATATAACATAAATATTTATATCATCTTAAAATGAAGAATCATTAGTTTATATTCTATGTTAAGATATTTTGGTATTCATTTTATAAATCTAGTAGTTGGTGACTTGGTAAGTAGGTATTGGTGGTATACATTATACAAGTGGCACAGTATAATATAACTTTTGAGCAGGCAGTACATATTATATAATTAACAGAACTATTTTTATATAAACACTAGCTAAATATTGGTCATACTTTCTTGTTTCTTTTATATGTTAGAAGTGCAGCTTTTTCTTCAGAATTCAAGAATCAGCATAAAACTATACAAAAACTTTGAATACATACTACTTTTGATGTAATCCTTTAAATAGCTATATTATATATACTTGCCAAAATGTGACGTCTTACTTATTTATATAAAAGTCTTTTCTAGCATTTTATAGGTTTTGTAAAATATTTAGTAGGACTTTTATGAGATGTTTTAAATATTTAACATCCTTGTTCATAACAGTTTTTTGCTATATATAGAGAACACTCACATATTTTATAATATAGGTTTTATTATCAAACCAGCTGTTCTTTACGATCATGAACCCATTTTATTTTGTCTTTTAATATATGCCTGTAAAATGCACATAAGTCGTTTGATTAACACAAAGAATTATGAAAAATTAAACTTTATCTAATTATATATGCATTGCTCCTAGACCGCTAGACGATATTACCTTTAAATTTAATAACTTTTGTTGAAGTATGTTTATGTAATGTGGACTTCGATATATTTGTTTAAACTTGCCTCTCATAAATCAGCTTTCGATATAAAGATGTGTCACATAATATATCCTACTATTTCAAGTAAGATTCTAATACATATGCATTTTGTGAAAAACTATGTACATGCAGCGCGGAATAGACTTCTGTCAGGGTACGAAATACGAAAATTTGTTTAGGTACGAATCGCAAAAATGACCAAAATGGCAAAAAACGTAAAAAAATAGCCAAAATTCATTACGGTAAAATCAGGTAGGACCGCTACCCTGCTCATGATCGCCTGAATGACAAGTATATTTTAGCTTACAGTAGGTAGGTACGAAGTGCATACAATTTTTTTGCATACTCGATTGTAGTAAAAAGTTGTGTACATTATTTTATATTTCGATATTCTTTTTCAATTACAAGTTAAACAAAATATGGATATCTGCATTTTCAGTTTATATCCTATTAGTAATATTGATCAATCAATAATTATCAACACAGTTTAGTTATTACAAACTACCAAAAATCAGTAGGACTTTCTAAGATACTTGTAATGTCCAGAATCAAAACAATCTAACTTATTCTTGTATTGATTCATCAACTTCAACATCTCAGTAGCCTTCAACTTTGTTTCTTCACCACAATTGACTTGCAACATGAGCAAAAGCTTTTGAAATGCACCAACATGAAGTGCTTCCACCAAAACATTTCCATCAATTCCATCACCATTGTGGCTAAGCTTCCATAACATCGAAACACAGAAATCGGTAGCCAAAGACGACACTCTCAAGATCTTCTTTACTATCAATGGCACAGTCAATGCATGCTTTTGCACTCTTTTTATCCCTTGTTTTGAATCTGAAATGCGGTCTAGAACACCTAATGCCATTTCGCTTAACCCCTTATTATCGCCTTCCACAAGTGCTTCCAAGCTTGTTTCGACCACATTTAACTCCAAGAATCTTGATGAGAGTTTGTGGAAGCCAATTGGTGTTGAAAGGATGTGATATATTACTGAATATGAAGATTTTTTCGCTGGAAGGCAATCGGGCGTGTGTATAAGATTGACCAAGGTTACTGGAAGGCCTTCAATATCGATTAGGGTTTGTACATGGGATTGATCGGCCGAAAGGAGCTCTTTTAGGGTAAGAACACTACTTTTTTGTAGTAAGATATCATCTCTTGATAAAAACCATGTCATGCAACGTAAAGATGATATTGATCCAAGCTTAGATCGCCCTTCGATACCTAAAGGAAACATCCAGGTTAACAAAAACAAGATCTCTTTTAAAAGATATTCGTGTGTTTCATAGGAAAGACTCGAAAATGAATCGAATGTAGCTGCTAACACATATCCGAGCCCATTATCTTTAATGAGGTTCTTGTTCTGTTCACCTTCCAGAGCCCAAACGTTTACCTTCTCAACCAAATCAAGACACCTCTTCCCATCGCCTTTCGAAGATGCAACCATCATTTTTGAACAAATTTCCACTATATCAAAAGAAGTTAAGGGTGTTCTAGGAGTCGGTATTCTTTCAACCCCTTGATCCCTATTCTCGACACACCAATCTTGGATCATTCTCCTGATCATGTGATTTGGTATTTTATCAAAACTTGTAAGCACTTGATTCGTGACCGGACACGTTTGATTCCCATCACGTATCCACTTCTCAATGCTCTCCCGATCATACGTTATACCCGTTGACAACGTCACCGGATCCTTCATTAGATCAAGAGATATCGGGCACCGAAAATGCATAGGAATGTTAAGCTCTATCTTGGAATTTTGCTTAGAAAGAAATTTCTTGCCAGCTAAACGACTAGCTCTAGGTTTCTTCCAGAAAAATGTCATTTGTACACACTTTTTTAATCTGAAATCAAGATTTGGAGATATGGGTATTAATCTTTTTGAAAGAACTGAAACGGGTTTAATGAATCTTGAAATTACGAAGTGTTTGTATATATATATATTGGTATTTGTATTATTTATTTTGGGTCAAAGGTAGGAAGGAATGAAATGTTCAAGTTAAAGGTGATGCATGTTTGGCATTTGAATATTGACCGTTGAAAGTGAGAGTCAGAACTTGCGATAATAATAGCATAAGGCAAACGTTTTGTAATATATTATTAGTTCAAGACTTTAAGTAGTTGTACACTGTTGTAGTATAAGAACCGGTATAATTGGGCGCCGGTAAAACTTGGACCAAACTATTGGCATCCACATGGTCAAAGGTCAATCTAGTTGTTCCACATGACCCGTTGTCTACTTTCGTTTAATGGATCCGACCCGACTATTAATAAACAACTTAATTAATGTAACTGCAAAACTAAACTCAACCCTTTTTTTCTTTTAACGTTAAATAAGTATCTCACCATCTATACATTACAATTCCATATAGCGTGTCTTAAACATTATCTAAACTCATAACCATTTGAATAGAAACATTCTCACACACAACGTGAATACCTTAAAACACAAACTATTTGATAACTTCGACTTTTTGTTTATACAATTTGTATATCAAAGTCCATAAGGTTTGTTTATCAATTATCATAAACAATTTTGATAAGCTATCTATCAATCAATGTATTTATTCTTGTACACCTAACAATTGGTACTAATTTATTTAAACTTTTATTGGTATTATTGACAATATCTTTGATAGGTCATTAAATTTGGAGCTTATCTAAAAATAGAACTGCACGCAATGCAAAAAAATTGTACACCATTTGGTCTTAGAATACATTCTTTGACCCAAAGCTTTGATCTAGTGTTATCTGAGTTGCCTACCAATCTAAAGTTTGTAGGATCAAACTTTTTTAAAAGCATTTGTGAGATTATATTGTGAGATAGCTGTTGTACGATGTGAAAAAATTGTTGATAAAAAAATACACCTTTTATGATAATTAGCAATTTAGCAGATTAATTAGTTATAAAACGTTAGTATGAATCCAACATGATTCACCTAATCCTTCTAAATCAATATTTTTTACTTGCTTAATAATTATGCCTTCTTTGAACTTATACAATAACTAACTCCTAACTTATATTGTTGATAACAAGGAGTATATGAAAATATCCTGAATAATGTTACATATTACAAATTGGCACCTTTCCTGGCCCACGAATAGTACATATGTTTTGTATCTTCTATCTCTTTTGATCACTGTTTATAATACAATATAGTTTTTTATCACTTATATTCCGTACATTTTTTCAGTTTAATACTTTTGACTTGTTAAACTTATATTTTTTATTCCTCGCTTTCTGTTTAACAGTTTTATAATATAAAAAAAATAATAAAAACGATAAAAAATTAAAAAAAAAAAAATGAAATGAGGTATCACTTGTAAAAATGAGAATGTCTTAATAACCTATCGACTCATAGAAACCATTAATACCATACTCAACAATGACACATCTTTTTTTGTCAGTTATGTCACATTAGCGCCACATCAGCACTTAATTGACACACAAACTGACATACCCTACTAATGGTAATGTGTCCCTTTTTGTGTTAGTTATACACAATATACCCACAAAACATTCACACACATAAAGCACTCAAACGGGCCCCACTCTCTCGTCCCTTTCCTCGTCGCCAAACCGAAAAAGACCAAACCGAAGAAGCACCGAAGAGGTGGTGCCATTGGTGTCATAAAACCAACGCTCATCGGTTTGTAAACCGACAAGGCCGTTGAGAGTGGTCTAAGCACAACCTCGGATGCTACGAAAACCGTACTCCCATATTTACAACTCTAATCCATTCTTGTAGCATCTCAAATAACACTAAATATTTGCACTAAAATAGTATAAGAAGAGCATATTTACAGCATATACTTACACAAAATAAAAGTTGCTTCAATTTATAGTACTAAATTTTTGCACTAAACATTTCTGACTAGTTTAAAGTACATCTAGACAAAATGAATAAAAAAAAAATATAAGTAAAATAACATATATCAATATTTGTCTCATTGGATTTGTATTCATTGAAGACTTATAAACATTTAATTTATATAACTTAAAATCTTTATATTTTTAGTTAACTATTAAAGGTTTAACAAAAATGTTGATTTTAAACAAGATGAACTCTATTGGTAACAAATACCGTGTGGCACTATATTGACTGTTTTGCTATTCATAACAATAAATCGGTGTAATGTCCTTTATTTTTTGGGCAACTTGCACTTTAAATGTACTATAATATTAAAATAAATGATACTTGCCAAAATATGATTAAGTTGTACAGTTGCCATGTCGTCATGGTCTTTTTGAACATTCGAAAATGAATGTGTAAAGAGTGATGCCCCCTTGGACGACTGGTCTCTTTTGAGATATTTCCCTTTATTTTAATGATAAAAAGTAATTTAGTATTGGTTTTTAGTGCATACATTAGAGGAAAAAGTGTTTAGTATTAGATTATACCTCATTATCTTAGTGTTTACTTTTAATGTAAACATTATAGATGCTTACTTGACGTCCATAGCTTTGACCATTACAGAATTTTGTAGCAAACTATAGATATAGCATAATTTCGATTGCAAAAATCGTGAATCGGTAGCGTGCGGTCGACCACCCTGCAGCGATTAATCGGCAAGCGGGATTAATCGGTGATTAATCGGATTGGCTTTTTGCATGTTTTGGGTATTTCTGGAGACCAAACTAAAGGTCGTAACTGATTCCAACCTACTATGTTTTCAAACCTCAATAAAAGACTCCAATTCTGATTATGAGGCTCATTGTGTGTTATAAGTGAAAAAACGATCCCCAAATTAAGTAGAATGCCTAAATTTTATTTTTTTAAAGCTGACCGATACGGCTGATTAATCGGCCGATACGGCCGATTTTTGGCCTTTTTTTTTCCCAGACCGATTTTTTGACCAATATGCAAAATTCTACAGGTCGAAGGCCGATAAGTGATATATCGGCCGATACGGCCGATTTTTGCAACATTGGATATAGCATAATTTCGAATGAAATTGTTCGCACTCCACCCAAGAGACGGAGCAATATAAAGCCGAGCAGCTTCTAACTGAACCAACTAAATTAGATATTAATATAAAATCTTAGTGAAAATTAAGTACGATTTAGCATTTATTTTCGCTTTGGACCCACTAATATAGCATAAAACATTACTAATCCAAGTTTTGAACTCACTCGACAAAATGTCTTACTCCGCCCCGACCCAATTTAATCAGTACACCAATTCTACAAATCTAAGACAACACATAGTAGTATAGTTCTACAAATTAAATGCACACAACACGGCTTTGGTTACATAGTAATTATGAATACTTTGTGACATAAATACGCTTTTTAGGGTATCACTCTCCTTAACTATCTCAGTATCTCGCTAAGACATCCAACAAAAATTATGAAATTAATATCACCAAATGATGATTTGGGTTGTAAGTAATTTGCGTTTCTTTTCTTTGTATAATGGTACCTAGAGTTTGATAAATGTTTACTTTGATATCGTACGATCACTTAGGGGGCGCTTGGTTCAAATAGAGGAATAGAAATAGGAAAGGTAAAGGGAATGTTAAGGAATGTAATGAGTAATAAATTCCATAACCCCCAATTTGTAAGGTAATGCTCCATTACGTTGTTTTGGGTAATGGTCCATTGCATAGTAGTAAATCAAGCATAAGTAATGCTTACCTTTTCCATTCTCCACCCTCTAATACCTCTAACCAAGCATGCCCTTACTCTTTTTTTTAAGCACTTTTTTTTTGAGCAAAGTACGATCACTTACTTAGTTACTTCTAGCTCAAAAAAGCTAAACTAGTGAAAGAAAGAAGCAGTCATGCACATGTATCGCTTGTTACTCGATAGTAGTGAATAGCTAATGTACATTGTTCTCACTTAATAAACTTATAAACATAGCATTGTATTAGGTGTGTAGATACTTTTCCTAAAAAAACTGAGTTATGTCGAAATACCGTAATAAAAATATTTACAATAAAAAAAAAAAAAAAAAAAAAAAAAAAAAATTAGTTACTCATCCTAGCAACATTACAGAACAAAAAAGTATTTGTTTTGACAAAATAGAGTATGCATGGCGGCCTTGATATTTCAGAACATTCTAAAACCAAAATATTTGAACGTTAGAAGTCGATCGAAAGTGACACGGAGACATAAGAAAAGAAAGAACTAACTATCTAGAATTGGTTGACGAACGTAAATAAAAGTAACATAAGGTTATAGATAAGATTTTATAAGAAAAGAACAACATTACAAAATCCTTTCAAAGTTACGAAGGGACCTTTATAAAAGACGGTTCTGTTTACCTAAGTTAAATTTGATAAACAAAAGAAATAGCCAAATTTTTAAAAGGCATGATTGATGATGAAATTTTTTGATTTTGCAATATTTTGAAGAAAGGTAAGGATAAATTTTAGAAAAGAAAAGGTACATTAGACTATTTAGAAATTGATAGTTGTTCATAGAACGAAACAACTATTTTCAATTTAAAAGTTATATCTTCTCTGATTTAAAGTGTACCGTTGTTAGAAGTAAATGATCTCATCATCAACATAGAAAGCTATATTCTATTTATCGAAACGTGGAGAAAAGCATGTTCTAAAACACCATAATGATATTGCATTAAGAGAAACTAAAAAGCTTTCTACTTTCCACAACTTGAATAACATGCCTTTTTAACCAAATTATTTGAGACACAAAGTTGGTAATAAACTAATACTAATGGCTTATGAAGTTATGATATGTTTTGCTTAGCATATTAAAATGGACTTTTAGACCGGCCGTAATGGTTATCAAGAACACGAGTGGTTATTCTATGCGGCACCAAGTACACGAGTAGCACATTTTATGCGTGAAGCAACCAATATCGTATCATCCGGTGGTGCATACCACAAGATGAATAAAAAATTGTATTATGGGTATGTTTGGTATTTGGTGTATTTGGTGAGATGGGATGGAGTTGAGGTTGGAGCTGAAACTTATATTATAAGTTGGAAGTTGTAGTTTATATTTTTATAAAGCTGTTTGACGAATTAGTTGAGCTAAATCTTATTAATGTAAAATCACATAAAAATATAGCACATTAAATTCAAATATATTTCAAGCTTTTACGTCTTATCAAACTCACCACCATTATAATTTGAGGAGTATTTAAATAATTTGAATATAAGCCTCCATAAGCCCGTTTCAATTGGCTTGGGCTTATGGCTTATAAAAGCTTCTATTAGTTTGTGTGTTAAACAAAACTTATTTTATAAGCTCAAGTCCCTATAAGTCCCCATAATCTCGTACCAAACCTGTGTTTGTGTGAGTGTGTTGTAAGGTATGTTTATGCTTAATTGAGCATGTGTATAGCGTAAGGAATGTGGTAACAATCACCAGAGTAAATGTGGTGAAAATAGACGTGATACATGTAAATGGGTTATTATTTAGTGATTAGTCTAATTCATATTGGGCTAAGCCCGTTTATTGTTTATGTTTGTATTTATATTGAGAACACTTTTATCATTATGTGAGATTACACAGTTTGATAATTTCGTTCTTTTATAAAAAAACTCAATTTAACGCAAAAAATAAAGCTTTTTAATGTGACCATGGTGGTGAGTTTGATAACACCATTTTTTCACCAATCATTCACTAAACGCGGAATTCACAAACGTTTGTCGTGTCCTCGTACATTTCAGCAAAATGATAAATCCGAACAAATGATTCGTACCATTAATAGCCTTGTTCGTACTTTACTTTTTAAGCCCACCTTCTAGCTCCTTTTTGGGTTGAGGCACTTCACATGGCCAATTGCCTTTTTAAACATTTTACCATCTACTTCCATTAATAACAACACCCCACACCTCCGCCTCTATAAAACCAAACCTAACTACACTTTTTTGCATGTCTTCGGTTGCTTATGTTATGCTCACCTTGAAACCAATCACAAACTTGGCCTACGCTCCACTCCATGTATCTTTCTTAATTACCCCGTCCAATCATTGCGGGTACCATTGCGTAAACCTTTCAACTAATAAAATTATCATCTCCTACAACATTACCTTTGACGAAACCATTTTCCCTAACGGATTTGTCACGCATAACAATTCACCATCATATACATTTCTCGAAACTGGGCCAAATTTTATGGCTCGCTATATTATTCACTCCGCCACTCAACCGGTCCAACAGCAAAATCCACCAGCCCAAACCGCCCCCGTTCAACCCGATCCTACGACCCAGTCCCCAAATCCCCCCTCGGCTCAGTCTACTACTACTCCCGTCGTGGCCCAAACTAAGTCCACCATCCCGTCACCCATACAAATCACACAACCCACCCCCTCTAGCAATTTCAACCCAATTCGGACAACCCATTTCTAGTACACACTTGGCCAAAATCCACCCCCCAATCCGACTTCACCTCATACCATGGTCACACGTTTTCAGCTTGGTACTAACAAAAAGAACCCGCGTTATAATTGTCATGTGTCTACTAATTCTCTAAATCCAAAGTCCAGCACCACCTTCATTAAAGATCTCAATTGGCAACATGCTATGCTAGATGAATATAACGTTTTGATTAAAAGTAATACTAGGGTTCTTTCACATGATGCGAACATTTTTTGTTCTATATGGTTGTTTAAGCACAAGTATTTTGTAGGAAATAACCTTCTTGATAGTGTGGATCTATTCGGGTGGCCTTGGATCTTGAAAGATCAAGAACTCCATTGAGTTAGTTTGTAGAGAGAGGTTTTAGAGAGAGAGGGAAACTCTTAGAGAGAAAACTGGTAATATTAGATTAAGTGAATGAAGAGTTCCAACCCTTCCCAAGTGTGGGAAGGGGTATTTATACTACTACATATTGGTGCCCCTAGTGGGCTGTGGAGTGAGCTGACAGTGGGGAAAGCCCCGACCCACTCCACAAATATAGATACGACTAATCTAATAAAACTAATATTACTAATAATACTAAACGAATATATATAAGCCTACGAGCTATATAAATGCTAATTAGATGCTCGGGGTGACCGAACCTTCATATGAATATTTATATTCCTAACAATCTCCCCCTAAGGGAGGTCACCCCGGAAATAATAATTTGAATTCTAGCATTCTTTCTTCTGAACTTGTCTTTATAGCTCGTAGTCTTTGATTCTTCAAAGTCTTGTATCTTTGTGCATTCAGCAGTGTTCGTTAGATGACTGTTTGATTGTCTTGGATGATCTTTGAGTATTCTTCGACTTTATCATCCAACATTTGTTTCCAAGTCATCTTTCAGCAGTATGTTTCCATGTGATGTGTTATTCTTTGAGCCAACATGCTCACACTATTTGGTGTCATGATCTTTAGCATCAGAGTTTGCGGAAGCCGTTTAAAAGGTCTTTTAGGTTGATCATGACATTCTTGAGTTACAATGATGATGTAGTGTGAACATGTGGTAGAGGATTGGCATCTTTACTGCAACCAGCTACAACCGCATTCAGCTGCAACTTCATTCAGCTACAACCGCAAACAGCTGCAACAGCAATCAGCTACAATCGCCAGAAGTTCCTGCATACGACAGTTAGCAATAAAACATCCGGTACTTACAGGTTCGGACTTCGAGATTGTTAACAGCATAGTGTGAAAACTCTCTCTAATCCTTACCAAGACCGTTCCTAATCGAAAACCCACAGAGGGCTTTTTAAGATCGAACCGTAGCACATCAACGATTAGGTGAGTCGCTGGAGATCACTCCACGACTGTAGACCGTTAGAAACTGTCGTGACCACTAAGCGTAATCCATAAAGAATTACCGAAGTGACCTACTTTCAGGGCTGCTTGATGTTGACCCTGGCAGGAATTTCCATTCAATCATTGAGAATTACATTTGTAAATTCCCTCATAAATGTTCTGGCAGATTGCTAAGATCTGCGTAGGACTCTTAAGTTTACAACTGGTGACCTTAATGTTGAACACCCAGTGTAGAAATAATTCGTGTTCCTATGAGATCTTTTTATGCATCTCGTGGCTCTAGACTCTATAGTGCGTTTTGATTTAGTGAGCGGAGGCTGGAGAGAACTGCCACCTATTCAATATCATCTAACTCGGAGTGAGAGAGACGATAGGAATGTATTGAACTCCGTGACAATTGAAACAAGAATCCTTTGAGGGACCTTGAGTGGCTAGGGAGGGTTGTGCAGCGTATCACTGGGTCCATGATACTTTGTCTTCAATGCCAGCAATCAACTAAGTGATTCTGACAGCATATGTATTGACCCGGTTTCTGCCTAAGTTGTAAGGAGGGCTATTTCTTTTCACCCTTTATCTTTACAATTCTTTTTCATTCTTCAACCCCTTCAGTGCATACCGAGACTTCATAACTAACACCTTGTTGGGTTTATTCCAGTGTTAGCTCCATCTCAGTCGGCACTCTTCCCTTAATCACACTTTTCTCCTTTTTAATCATACCTAAGGACTTCTACACTAACTAGTGGATTGTCCCTGGGTAGATCCCTCCGGCTCTGGCGGGATCGTGGGAACTTGAGCCTAACCTAACCATCCTTATAACTCCATGCATTAATTAAAATGGTCGGTCTTTGGTGTACTTCCACGATTGCCATAAACCAAATCTTTGAAAAATCTCTCAAAGTGTTCATGATTCTGAAACACATTTTTGCAAACACTTGAGAGTTTTATATTTTTCAAATGCTCCCCCTCAACATGTGCTCGGTTGATTGTTTTATAAATTTGCACATGTTAGGTAGAGCTCGCACTTTTTGAATTGATCAACTTTCAGTGAACATGACCGATTCGAGACACGCTTACATCACTAGTTAGACTAGCTTGAAATTATTACCCGGCCTGGTCAAGTCCACAGAAAGTTTCTCGAAACGGTACACTCTACTCAGACACATCCTTTTCGAGACACGCTTACATCACTGGTTAGACCAGCTTGAAATTATTACCCGGCCAGGATATGCCCTTTCGATAGATGACAGTTTAGTTCCGTCAATTCTGTTGTGAATTCTGAGCCGTGCTCACATAAGATGCATGCCAAATCCTTTGCTCCCCCTCAATAAGTGCATTGGTATATGAAAGAGTTTAGCACTTACTGGAGAGCTTATATACACATCCAAAACATTTTGCTCCCCCTCAATATGTGCATTGATATATAAAATGGTTTAGCACATATGGGAGAGCGTACATTATACTTTCCAAAACATCACATTTTCATCAGGTTTCATATTTAAATCACATTCTCTCCCCCGATCAAAAATTTCAAACCTTTTGAGATTTGTGATCCCAATTGATTTAAATAATTTAGAACAACATGAGAGAAAATGAGGTCAGGTTTAACATGTTCTGATGATGAAACATACTTTGCTCCCCCTTAATCTAAGAGGGAGATTCACTGCTCATTTTGCACAAAGTAACTTATATGACACAAATGATATTGACCTTTTTGTGCAGACGATGTAATTATCTGCTTTTCTGAGTGAATCAGTCAATATCAATCATCCATCCACCAACAAATCTTTCGCAAATGTCGTTTGATCCCCACTTAGCGAGACCAAAATAGATGAATAGTGGTGATGGTGGTGAAAGTGTTGTTGTTGTTGTTGTTGTTGCCGACATTGTTGTTGAGGTGAATTCCGAGCCAATCAATAGAGTTTGAACGTCTGATCAAGTGGTTAGAATGGGAACTGGTACATACATTTTGGCTATGGAATCTGCATAAGAATATCAACACAGATATATATGCATGCAGATACCCTATTCCTTAATAGCTACCCTTCAGCAGCTTGCCACATTATAATACCAAGTTCATCTTATAATCAAACCCCAATCAGGAACTACGTCAAACCACTATCTAGCATGAAGAGCAAATAGCAATCATGAACATGGCAATTCACACAGATTTCAATATTTAATTCAGGATCTTAGGAACATGATTCTAATATAATAGCAATCTACCTAAGCGAATCCTGAGAACATATGCACAATATCAACAACAATTAAGCAGCAGAGACAAACAACATTTGAAACTCATTCATTTAGATCATACAAATGCCAGTGGAGTATTCAAAAACATCAAACACAACTGGTTTTCTAACTTCTTTTAGGTTTTGAGTCTTAAAGCATTTTGGGGATTATACGAGGATACCAAAGTAACACAAATGAACCTTCTAGATACATAAAGCTAGGAAACTATAAGCAAATTGCACATAATGTCCTAAACTTTCTAGCAACTAACACACTTGGTCATTTGATATATTTAAGCACGATCCTCTTCAACTAATTCCCCATTAACTACAAAACCTTTTCTAACAAGTATGTTTCAACCAATAAATCCGTTTGATGATATAAAATTTGAATTCACTCTCCCCCTCAATCAATGACCCGTATTCTAGTTGAACCTCAACTAAAATCACGCTCAACCCCACAACTCATCAAACAAGAACTGTCATGAGGTTGTGTAGTCGTTGATTGAGTGACAAATTTTATGCATAATCCAAGTATAAACAAATTTCATACAACACATATTCACCAAGTGTCTCACAAATAATTTTCAGAAGAATCATAGAATGAAAACTATTTGTATGCAAAGAAGACTTCTCTTCTTTTTCAAGAAATGATGCACTGAAACGTACATCAAATCAGGAAACATGGATATGAAGTAATCCATGCCCAGGTGAACATCACCCAGTTGGAGGAACAGCCGTCTTTTTGGCGACGTGCTTTCCCCAGTTTGAAGCGCGGGTTGCTATCTAAAGTAATAGCAAGCCATTTAGACATGTTTTAACCAACCATTTTAACTTCTGCTCGAGCTTCATTTAAAGACCCGTGCCATTATTGAATGACATTTCTAAGTCCGTAAATGTTATCGATAAACAGAAGACATGCCTAGGTGAAACTATTTTTGGTATTTTCTAATTTTTTAATTTTTATGGTTTTTCTGGTTTTACGTTTCTCTATTTACAAATTGCAGGATTTCTATATATCTATTTACAATATGGTATAAAATATGAAAAAGAATGTAAGAAGCAAAATATATACAAGGATACGAACCAGAAACCATTACTCCTCAGCATTCTGAATCTTCACCGCATTCATCACTTGACTTGCTGAAGAGCAATGTGAGCACTTTCAATCAGGGAATGATTCTGGCTTTTCACTCTCCCCTAATTAGTGCTCTCCCCCAATCTGACAACCTCTGACGATCACCCATAATAGGAAGAAGACTTTGGATGAACGCCCGGAATATGAAGAAGTCTTTTGATAACCAAATACATGCCGTCTTTAATCTTCTAACACTCCCGTCCTAGAGTGACTTCGTCAAAAACCTTAGGCAACTTTTCGGTAGTTTAAGTTGAGCCTCAACTGAAATCTAGCTTAACCTCACAACTCATCAAACAAGAACTGTCATGAGGTTAGGTTAACATCAAGTTGGACTTAACCTTAAACTACGGAACAACTTGAACCTAACTTAACTCCACAACTCATCAAACAAGAACTGTCATGGGATTAAGTTAAATATCAAGTTGTAAGAAAAGAGCTCAACATTCTTGAATGTAGAGAAGACTGAAGACTCGACCTTCTTCAAGATTGCCCAATGTGGAGGAACAGAATACCAATCATCTTTATCTCACCAAATGCCTTCCAGTAACCTTACATGTAACCCATCAGCCCGCAGCATACACATGAGAAGATAACTCCCAACAGAGAATGAAGAGTAGACTGACGACTCGACCTTCTTCAGTCTTTAGTATAACACCAAAGTAACAAGTTGAACCACTGATCATCTATAGTATTTATCCATCCTTGGATATTAAGCCCTGATCACGTGAACCTGTTGTGCGTCCTTGGTGTACACATTTCTCTCCCCCATGATGGTTACGATTAATCGGAATCATCATCATGATGTGTACATGTAGCCTGATGACGTATGCATGAAGCATTGACTAGAAACCCTTTGTTGCTGATTGTACCAGCCCGTGAGACTATGTAGATTAGCATTCCATGACCATGTTCTTCAACACCTTGATAGAGGAAGAAGTAGTGTTGGAGAACCATGGTTTGCACGACTCCTGAACTGACGTATTCAGGAGTCGTATGACCATTTCTCAATCATCAACCAACATGTAGATTAATATTCACCCTTTCCCCCCCTCAAAAATTGCATATGCCTTCCAACTGCAATTTTTGATGATTGAACTAGTGAATATGAATACCATCAACGGTAAGTAGCTCCACTTGACGGTTCTTGACGACTGACATGTTGTTTATTCACCCTTTCCCCCCCTCAAAAATTGCATATGCCTGTCAACTGCAATTTTTTGGATGAATACGTGAATAAAAATATACTCCAATATGCGCCGATCCACTTGAAGACTGAATAAGCACGGAAAGAGCATGAATCTTGTTGATGAGAATGGCCATAAATAAGAAGATTCCTCTTCTTTTGAAGATAAAGTGCACTCAAGCGTACACTTTTCTTTTCTTTGAAGAACGAGGCCTGAACTGATGTATTCAGACGTCATTATGATGAAGAACGAGGCTTGAACTGCTGTGTTCAAACGTCATAATGTTGAAGAGCGAGGCCTGCACTGACTTGTACAGACGTCATCTGATGAAGAACGAGGCCTGCACTGACTTGTACAGACGTCATCTCTCTCTCTTTACTTCTTCTCTCATCTAACTCGTTACCAACCCCATTATCATTCTGTCGGCTTGATGTCGTGACCACTGATGGAGAAAAACCCAATATGATGAACTTGATACTGAAGTAATATAACCCGAACTTGTGACTTAAACTTGTACTAATGCGTGACAAAGAGCGGTGTAGAGACTTCGTGCAACATCGAATCCCTAAGTACTCTATACTCTTCAACCAACCAACCATCAAGTATAAGACGTACATCACCTCTTGGATATCCACAACTTCGTGTGACACTGAGCACCACAACGTGACTCCTTAAAGTGATAGTTATTTTGTAATAGGGAGAAAGAAAAAATAACTAGATATCCAAGTCCTTGTCATTGTATTGAAAGCTCGAACAAGGATCTCGAAGAATCTTCATCCAACCTCCCCGATATCTTCAGATGCTAAGTACACGCACCCATGAAATTTCACTTCAGCCTCAAATAAATAATACTGAACTAACCCCGTAGTCACATCTTGACAATTAAATGCCTCGATCCAGCCATTTGTGATGTAATAGCTGAACTTCGATAATGGTTTTAACCCGATCCTGGTCAAGAGCGCATAGCCCATCATCACGGAATTTTACAAATCTATGGTTTAAACCGAGAAATAAGTTCTTTCGCGGAATTTTACAAAACCAAGAAGAAACCGTGAGACAGTAACCGATTGAATGTGGCGTGACTGATTTGGTTTTGGTGAACATCAGTTTGGGTTAAGAATATTTCGTGAGAATTACAGATCACATCACAACCTTTTAAAACCTTTGGCCAACTAACCAACCTTGAACCCAGATTAGAGACCACTTGATGAAGGAAACCCGACGTACCAATACTGAAACCAGAAGAAGAAATCCCCAAATTTGTAACTTAAGCTTGCACTAATGTTGGAAGAACGGTGTAGAGAATTAATGCTCCAAGCAGATCTCTAAGTGCTCAATACCCAACCAAAGTATGAGACATTAACACCTCTTGTGATTATCGACAACGTCAATGACGTGTGACACTGAGTACTCCAGTAACTCTTAAGTGATAGTTACCCCGACTGCTGGTAACTAGATAACCCAAGTCTTCAACTTAAATTTTTCGCACGAGCAAGTTATCATTGAAAGTCATGCATCCAACCAACCCCGACTTCAAGATAAAATAAGTAGACGCCTTCGAGAACTACAACTTCAATCACAAATAAAGAATACCAGATTAACTTCGTGGTCATCTTGTGCTGTTGACTAGCCAGAAAGGAAAAGAAACATGCGCAAATTCTTAGAAGAGCCCATGACTCATAGTCAGTCCTATCAAACAAAGCAGTCTGATCCAGCTACTTGGATGTGGAATAGTTGTCGTACTGTGTACAGGATTTTACAGTTCTTGAGATTTATCTGAGAAATAAATTCAAGAACTAACTGCACAACAGTAAGTATCAAACTGCTGTAGACTGAACCACTGAATCCCGAATCGCTACGATCTGACCCGCTGTAACCGACACTGCTAAGATTCAAACCGCTGGAGACTGAACCGATACGATCTGACCCGCTGTAACCGGAACCGCTAAAATTCACATCGTTGGAGACAGATCTTCTAGGAAACTTACGATAATCCTCCCCCTCAAAAAGGACATGAAATGACCTTTTTGCCAAAGCTGAGAGTCCGTGATGTTTGTGAATTTGGCAGGCACAAAACATGGAAAGAGACAAATGAAACTACTGCAACGAAGATGGTGATTAAGACTCTCTTGTAGTAACCCCTTGCTTTCCTCATCATCAATGGTTTAGACCAGCTCGAGACACGCTTGATGAACAATTCATTGAAGTTCGTAATATGCCAAAACCGCTTGATGAAATGCATATGACTTTAAAGTGAGTAAAAGGTTAAAACATGTCTCCAAACAAATCACCTCTTGTCTTTAAGCCTGACTACCTCTTGAGAAGATCTTGAACAACAATCCCATTAGAAGCTTGAGAAACAACAATCACTTGATGAAGCTTGATAAAGAACAAGTCCGCGACTTAAACTTGCACTAAATTATGATTTAGAACCTATATTGAGCACAACAACGTAACTCCTTTAAATATAGGTAGTGATATATACCCAACCTTCCATCCTTAATTGTATATATCCACTTCTTGAACATCCAGGTCTAATCACCTTAAATACGCTTGAGCAAGGGTCATCAAACATCGTGCATCCATCCACCCCGAGATGTTTGTGACACTAAGTACACCAACCCGTGAATTAACAAACCAACCAAGTTATCATAATTTCCCAATTCCTGCTGATCTTGAAGCACAAACTTATCCCGAAAAATTAGTCACACCCCGTAAATTTCATTATGTCTAAATCCAAGTCCAGCCAATTTGTCCAAAATTAATTTCACGGGATTTTACAGCTCTTGAGATTTAAACCGAGAAATCGAATCTTTCGCGGGATTTTCTAAAATCTACAGGAGAAACCGTGAAATCAACCAGAATACCCAAGAGTGAGGTGCAATACCAATCTTCGAAATTCAAGTCACAGAAGTCAAATCACAACATGATCAAATTGCAACAGGCCAAGTCACAGATTGTCAATTTGCACCAAGACAGATTGCAATCAACCAAATCACAATAAGTTGAATCGCAAGTGTTGACTCGCAACGTCATATCGTAACTGGTCAAATAGCAATCCGTCAAGTCGCAATAAGACAAACACGCAACTTGACAAGTCACAATTAATCACATTGCAATTTGTCAACTGTAGCTCAAATTGCAAAGATCAACTTGCAGGATCACTCAAATTGTGGGCACTAATAGGACAATGCTGACAAATCCCCACCTCTGTAATTTCGATGACATTCATAACCCCAAATATGAGCCGTATGAAGGTTTAAATAACCACTGTAGTTTTATCCAATACACTTGAAACCATCTAATAACTAGCACGGTAGTTATATTCAATGAACCCGAAAAATTTCACCCAAAATTAATTCACAGTCTCGGGTTAACAAAGCATGATCAAAAATATCGTCCAAAATTAGATCACAAATGTTTATAACCAACAACAAACTTGTCCTTGTGAAGAATAACCCAATCAACATTCAATCAACAACAACTAACTACAACTAATCGTCCCTGGTGATAATAAACCACTTGCACAGCCCAATGACAATTAAATTAACTTCGGCCCAATGTGAACCTAGTGCAAGCCCACTCCAATAAATAGCCAACCCTACTTAACCAGTATTTAAAGTTCACCCTAATCAATTGTGTATAAAACACACCCTAATTCCAAATCAGGCAAACCCTAATCACCATCTTAAACAAATCCGCCTCCTTCTTCCAATTAGCTCTTACCTCCAACACCTCAAATCCATCTTCCTTTTACACATAGACTAAAAGTCACTTGGTGTAAACAAATCGAAATGTTATTGAAACATTAACTCAAACCGATCAACACTCATATTCTTGAGTCCGAAATATCAAACACAGAAAAACACAGTCGCACTCCTTTCTTCATTAATTGGTTTGACTAAAATGAGTACGGGTAAGGTGGTTTTTATGTGTTTTCTTGTTGATGTTGAATTATGAACGAATTAAGGAAAAAGAAATAACATATTTGTTATATTCTTTACCCTCTTAAATTCGGATATGAAATATACGATTTGTTTACAACATGAACGATGATGATTTGTTTTCGTGTGTATGGACTTTGAGTTCTTCGAGGGCTGTTGTAACACACGAATAAACAAACTGAGATCATTGTGTTATTTTCGTTTAGAGTCATGTTAGAGGATATGGATTGTGAGTTGGGGAGTGAATGGTGAGGGTTAATTGTAGTGTCTAGATTAGGAATTGTTGATGGACTTGCTTCACGTATTATTACTTTATCAGTTTATCATTTGGACTAGATGTGGTCTACTGGTCTTGTTCTCTTTCTTTTCTTATTATTTTTTCTTTTGAATGTTAATGACCATTGAAAGTTGTAATAGATCTGAGGTCAATGATATTGCTTGTGGTCAACGTGGTCAAAGTCTTCTCTTCATCTTCTTCATTATCTATGATTCGGTTTGATATTCGGTTTGTTATTTGATAACTCGTTAACATCAATTCAATTGTTGCTTTATATGGTAGACAAACCGAGTTAACCGTTTGACCAAGTAGCAGACAAACCGAGTCGATGAAATGGTAGACAACCACACAGACAAACCGCGTCGTCTTATATACACAAGCCGAGTCCATGACAAACCGAGTACGTGAAAAATAGACAAACAGCATCTACAAACACCCACAAACCGCATGCTTGCAAGAAACACAAACCGAGTTCATGACAAACAGACAAACCGAGTACACTTAATGTACACAAACCGAGTCTTAGACAAACCGCGTTCACAACAGATAGACAAGCCGAGTTAGTGACTGTATGGACAAACCGAGTCCAGGACAAACCGCATTGGAGACAAATTGCCACTTTGACCGGTCAACGCTGTCACTTTCGTACTTTCCTTAAAAACCGGATCTAGCTTTTCACATTCATCAAACCGCTGCCAAGAAATCTTCTCAATTCGAACAAGAAAAAAACCATAACTGCTAGAAGAAGTCTGTGATACATACACACAAGTGACAAGAATCTGGTTTTCATAGTATCTCAAATCGCGGCTAAGCCTCAACCCAAAAACAGCTTTGGTTTTCATAGCACAAGTCACGAGTTTATACTAACCCAAAAATCAAACCAAGGCTATTTAAAAGAATGGCAAAAACAAAACGTCATAGCAGTTTTAGTTGGATCTTGGCATGAATATCTTGTGTTGTGAATGAACCAAGAAAAGGTTAAAGTGATAAACCCAGTAATACTGATAGGGGATAATGATAAGACCACAAGTAAGCCCACTTTTTAACAAAAATAAGCCACCGATTAAAATGACAGTGGACTTTTACAACCCATAAAAAACGTTAAAACAACACCACAAAAGTGAATGACACCGAGAAGAACAAGATGAGTATGAATTAACCTTCTTGATTAAAGAAATTATCAAGAAACACTTATTAAAAGTGACCAAGATAAAACACTTTGTCTTCAAACTAACCGAATATACAGCCCACACTTTGTCTTCAAACTAACCGAATAAACAGCCCTTGACCACAGATTTGACCAAGATGAAACCATGGCTCTTGATACCAATTGTGAGAAATAACCTTCTTGATTGTGTGGATCTATTCGGGTGGCCTTGGATCTTGAAAGATCAAGAACTCCATTGAGTTAGTTTGTAGAGAGAGGTTTTAGAGAGAGAGGGAAACTCTTAGAGAGAAAACTGGTAATATTAGATTAAGTGAATGAAGAGTTCCAACCCTTCCCAAGTGTGGGAAGGGGTATTTATACTTCTACATATTGGTGCCCCTAGTGGGCTGTGGAGTGAGCTGACAGTGGGGAAAGCCCCGACCCACTCCACAAATATAGATACGACTAATCTAATAAAACTAATAATACTAATAATACTAAACGAATATATATAAGCCTACGAGCTATATAAATGCTAATTAGATGCTCGGGGTGACCGAACCTTCATATGAATATTTATATTCCTAACATTTAAGCACAAGTATTTTGTAGATGGATCTTTGAGAAGGTACAAGGCTTGCCTTGTTGCTAATGAGAACAATCAACAACTTGGTGTTGACTATGATGTGACATTCAACCCGGTTGTTAAACCGATCCCTACCCATACAGTTCTCGGTCTTGCGGTTTCTCGGTATTAGCCTGTTCATCAGCTCGATGTCAAGAACAATTTTTTGCATGGTACTTTTTCTAAGACCATTTATATGCATCAATCACCTGGTTTTCGGGACCCGCCGCATCCTGATCATGTTTGTCTTCTTTAGAGAATGTTATAGGGCCTTAAACAGGCCTCTCGTTCTTGGTTTCAATGGTTTTCGAGTTATGCTACTCGTATTGGTTTTTTTTTTTCATTAAAGATGTGACTCGTGCCTGTTCAATAGTAAGCAGGGCTTGCATGGTGGTTACTTACTTCTTTATGTGGATGATTTTTTATAACTGCTTCTTTTACAACATTTTTACTGGGTATTATTGTCTCTTTGCATCGGGAGTTTTCACTGGTACAGATTTCACCTTTCGCCACACCAAAAATGCGTGACTATATGCATATAGTCACACACGTTTTTTTGGGTGTGTGTGACAAAAAGTCGCGCCACCGTAGGTATCATATGGTCACATTGTTTACTTTGTGGCCGTTTACATTGAAAAAGAGTGACCAAAACCCGAATATGTGTGACTAATTAGGCACAAGTTTTGTTGGATTCATCAGTATGTGTGACTATTTCCCATCCTATGGCCACATGAAAATATAATAAATGTGATGTTTGTGATGATTTAGTCACACAACGTGTGTTGTTTTTTTTTTGAGTTAGTCACATACAATTTAAAAAACAGTGGCCAAAAGTGTGAATAAGTGTGACCATATGCTGTTTAAAGTGAAGAAATGTGTATTTTGTGTGACTATTGATCATACAATGGTCACATGAATTTTTAGTTTGTGTGGCCTTTTGTAATATTTAGTCACACAAAGCATGTTTGTTTTAGGTATTTAGTCACATACAATTAAGCAAAAAATGGCAAAAAGTGTTAATAAGTGTGACCATATGCTGTTTAAAGTGAAGAAATGTGTATTTTGTGTGACTATTGATCATCCAATGGTCATATGAATTTTTTTTGTGTGTGGCCTTTTGTAATATTTAGTCACACAAAGCATGTTTGTTTTGGGTATTTAGTCACATACAATTAAGCAAAAAGTAGCCAAAAGTGTTAATAAGTATGACTATATACATCTTTTAGTCACATTTAAGAAATCAATATATATCAAAACAAATTCAAATACAATAATATCTAACAGTACTAACTATATGAACCAACCAGTACTAACTATATGAACCAACAGTACTAACTTAATGATCCATCTGCTCATACTATAATATCTAACAGCACAAAACAAGCTCTAATATTCCACAGGTGAGGAAGATCCAAGAAGACCGCTGTCAATAAGCTGCAATTATCAAGCTCCAAAACCTCCAAAATGTAACTATGAGATACTGCAGCCATGGAAGTGGAGGTTATGCCTTCACAACTATGAAGCTTGAGCACAGTCAACATCAACAATCTTACAGACTACAAAAGGAAAACAATAAATGAGGGCTACAGTTATGCAGATGTTATTCTGATAACGGCAGATCCATGAAAATTACCTCAAGTGAGATGTTTGGGCAGTAAAATACATTCAGAATATGAAGATTACCACAAATAAGTTCTATTTTACGTAATGTTTCATCACTAACACGTGAGCAGTTCAACATGTCTAAGGACTCCAGGAATGGACATGATGTTGCTGCTGATCAAACTGCAGCATCTAGCAGCTTGTGACAAGATGCTATATCAAGATCACGTAAAAGAGGCAATTCAGACCAGCAGTATAAACTATAAAAATTACATTGATGAGCCTAAGGACTCTCCAAACTCCTAAGTCACCCATCCCATCCTATCTACACTAAAGATCAACAAATCTAAGATTTCTAAAGAACGACAAATGAAGCCTTAGTCTTTCTGTTTTGTTTAGTCACTTTTCATGTCGCTATGGGGAATGAAGAAGAGTGGAAGATAGATGTTGCATATGCCATGTAATCAGGAAATGTAGTTGTTTATATTACAATACTGTGAGGTCCTTAGAGGAAAACTTGATAACTAGAAAAGGATATTAGATAACTAGGAACTTAAATAAACCAAATCATGATCCTTGTAATTTCATGATGAAGATTGGAACTAAGTGGGCAAGCTTTATTTGAAGCAGGACATTATCCATATGTCAAGAATAAACAATCAAGAAACTAAAGAAGAAAAAAAATGTCCAACTAAGAATTCAAACAAACCTTAACATCTGTTCCTCCAGTTGGCATGAATTGCTCGTATATATACGTCTTCATTGGGTTATGGGAATTCAATCTTCCTATCAATTCTTCCTGGCCTGAGAAGAGCTTGATCCAGAATATCAATACGATTTGTAGCCATCAAAACCTGTGAGTAGAAAAGACGTGTGTAAAGATTATTTTATAACACAATATTTACATGCTTGAGTTAACATTGACCATATCTGATATTATAATTACACTTCCAGCAAAAATTGCAAAAACGTACCTTGATTTTGTTTGATGCCTCAAATCCATCCAGTTGATTAAGAAGCTCCAGCATGGTTCGTTAGACTCCACTGTCACCATTTCCACTTCCAGACTCCATTTTAGCAGATCCAGTACTGTCAATCTCATCCATAAATATGATTGATGGGGCATGTTCCCTGCACAAGAAAAACATAAGCAGACTCAATAAGAAATACATACTTTTTTGTTGAAAAGAAAAGTATGAGCATGTTATATCTGACCACTGAAAATACATGTGGCACAAAAAGAAGTACTCATGCACAAGCTCATACTTCCTAGAGGCCATCATTACCTAATCAAAAATGACACTTTTATCATACAGCAAAAATGATTGACCTAAAGTTGATCTAATCTTGCTAGTACCTCCATTGCAAGTCCATAAGTTGCTCCACTCGGCTGCAAACCACTTTTTCTTAACTCATCAAACAGCTTACTGAAACTATAAATCTTGTAACCCGACCACCCATTTTTAAAATGTCTAATATTTGGTTAACTTCTATATTTGCTAGAGTACAAAGTTAACAGATAAAACAACCCTGACATTTTTCTTAACGACAAACAAAAATAATCCAGTTGAGTATCACATCTCTGACAAAAGTACTTGCCCTTAAATACCGTCTGTTAAAGGTGCCGCTAAAATCCAGTGAACAATATTATGCGGGTCCTATCACGTAGCTTTGCTCTCAACAGCAAGTAGATGCTCCTTGGCCATAGCTGGAGCAATTCCGAGTGTCCTTGCAGCATCAGTAGCACTGACCCCACTTTGCAGGGCATCGGGCTTTTGTACTAGTGATATGATCCTAGAAAATACCTACAAATGCAATTAAAAGTCAAGTAAATCCTATGTTTATGCAGAAGCTAAAATCGGATACAATCCAGATTTCAAAGATGCAACATCAACCGAACCACTGAAGAAGTGACATAACGTTTAATTGTTTATCACCAGTGTCACATGTTGAAAAAACATAACCTCTTCATCACTGTGAGACTTGTTTTGGATGACCATAACCCTGCTCTCAAACTTCTTAAGCATTACTAGTCTGCAAAATAACAGGTAAAATAAAGGGAATCAGCTAAAAACATGTAAAGGCAAACTAAATACTGAAATAAAGATTAATAAGTATCAGCAATTTTCACAATTCTGGCCACAAATAATTCATTAGAAACACATAAAGAGATGCAGGACTGTCCTGTACATGCACATTAAACTTATCCCATAGTGAACAACTCCACAACAAATCATCAGGTGAATTTATAAGACAGTTCCACCAATTGAATAGACAGAATCTTTACCCAAGGTGAATTTATGAACTTGGCAACTAGACCTAAAAAAAAACACAATGTGGGTGGATTTCCAAAAAAAACAAATAACATAACTAAAAATGCTAAGTTTTCTTAAAACATATTCCCACCCTCCAACATCCAACTCTCTGAATATAGCAGTTATCTCGTCCTTGGACTTCAACTAACTTGACAAACATAAACATCACACGAGAGCATTTGATGCATCCACATTTTGTGCACATACTATTGGATATACTGGTTATATTTATTAAAGAAATGGGTTTAAAGTCAAAGACTGAATCATGTTGCAATATATCATTAATAATCAGATACATACCTTTGACATTGAGGTCAATATATCTGCTACGAAAAAATTAGCAAATGCTATTGCCTGCGTACATCATAAAAGGCAAACGTCACTCATATGAAAGCAAAACATACAAGAGACCTATAGAACACCACTCTACCCAATCAAAATAGATACACTCATACACACTATATTTTATATAGAATAACGTTTATAAGCCGGTAGATCATGAAAAGAGGACCAAACAGCTAAGGATTTTGGCATCTAAGCTTAAACCACCGGACATAAAATATAATTTTTCATTATATACTTATTTTTCTAAGAACTGCAAGATAAAGCATGATATACAAGTAAAATGTCATCCACATCAATTGATTAACAGAATAATAAGAAACTACATCAGAATAGTATTATCACAATAATAATCCCTATAGACTTGCCTGAAAAGGGAAGACTATTCTCCAAATCATTCTTAACAAAAAGAATCGTGTCGACAAATAAAATATATCGAAGGTGAGGAGAGTGTGGTGTTGGTGTTGGTGTGAGTGTGGTGTTGGCGGTCTAACAAAAACCCTCAAACACAAACATACAAATAGAGGGGTGGTCTTGGTGCGAGTGTGGTGGTGGTGCGAGTGTTGAGGAGATAGAAGAATACCAGATCTAGTTTATTTGGTATGAAATATTGAAAAACATAGCGGTCAATGAAATATTTGGGAAGGAGAAAATTTGATTTTAGGGAAAAATTTAGGCGGGGCTTGTGAATAGACAAGGGGAAAATTATTTTGGAAAAAATTAAGTGGGGGACATGCAAAATATTAGTCACGTTTAACATATGAAATAATGTGTGACAAATAATAAATTTAACATATGAAATAATAGTCACGTTTAAATAATGTGTGACAAACTTGAGTATATGATTTAGCTACATACACAATTACTTCATGTGACCATATATGTATTTTGGTCACACTTTTTAATTGTGTGACATATATTTGTCACATATGTATATATATAGTGTGACTAATGTTTCAACCTTATTTGTATCCGTCACACGTCCCAAATTATAAGTGACTAAAAAATCAAAAAAATAATTACCAGGTATGTATAGTCACGAAAATATTCAAATGTGTGGCTGTAGCCTCAGATGTAATTCCGAAATGGTCACACAAGTCGGATCAAGTGTGGCTGTTTATTTTATTCTGGTATATTTAATCACATAAAAAAGTTACTGTGTGGCCATTCAAAAAACAACATGTGTGACTAAAACCCATTTTTGTACTAGTGTTTCTATGACAGATGTGGGGCCGCTGAACTATTTTTTGGGCATCTTTGTCACTCGAACCAACACAAGGATGTTTCTATGCCAGAAGAAGTATGCAACGGAGATTCTTGAGTGCGCTGGTATGCGTAATTGTCACTCTTGCAGGACGCCTGTTGACACGAAAACCAAACTAGGGGATGATGGTACCTCCCTTTCCGATCTGACTCTATATAGGAGCCTAGTTAGGGCTCTTCAATATATCACTTTTACTCGCCCGGATTTGTCTTATGTTAGTAGTTTTGTCTTTATATGCACGATCCTAGGGAGCCCCATCTCGCGGCTCTCAAACGGATTTTACACTATGTACTTGGTACTATGGACTATGGTCTTCAGCTTTATTCATCCTCGGCTTCTTCACATGTTGCTTATTCGGATGCCGATTGGGCAGGTTGCCCCGATACTCGTCGTTCTACTTCCGGCTATTGTGTTTTTCTTGGCGACAACTTACTGTCTTGGTCTTCTAAGCGACAGTACTCTCTCTCTCTCTCTCTCTCTCTCTCTCTCTCTCTCGTTCTAGTGTTAAAGCTGAGTATGTGTTGTCAATGCAGTGGTGGAGACTTCTTGGTTGCGAAATCTTCTTCGCTAGCTTCACTATCCCTTACACTCCGCTACTGTTGTTTATTGTAATAATGTCAGTGCGGTGTATTTATCCTCGAATCCCCTACAACGTCAACACACAAAACATATCAAGATGGACATTCACTTTGTTTGAGATCAGGTTGCTGCTGTGCAGGTTCGCGTTTTGCATGTTCGCTCACGTTATTGTTAGCTCATATTATGTAGTTGTAACGGGCCCAAGCCCAAAATCTAGAATATTCGGTATATTGATTTATATATGTACGATGTAATGGTTATGATCAATCAATCAGAATCAATTTATCATTATCCTTCAATCTCATTATCTTACATGGTATCAGAGCCTACAACCGATCCTCAAACCTTAACTCCATCACAACGACACCTTTACTACTCCAACGTTCTTCTTTTGTGTGCTAAGGTCACACGGTTACTTTTTCAAGACGTGCAAGGTCATCGTCTTGGGGTCATCGTGCTAAGGTCACGAGTATTTCAATACGTGCTTAGGTCACGTGTATGTGTTCATTGGTTCGACATCAGTTGTGTTTGTTTCGGTTCGTTTTTACCGGTAAAAGATCGCCGTCAAATATTGCCGTCCCCGGTAGAGGATCGCCTTCGCCGTCGATTATCGCCATCACCGGTAAAAGATCGCCGGAGACAGTTATGTTCTTTTAAGAAAAGTTATTTAATGGTTGTGTTTGAGATTCGGATTTAAAGCAATACAAAGGGTAGTATTTATTTTTCTCGTGACTTTACTTTAAGAAAAGTGTGAAGTGGGAGAAACAGCTTTTTGTTGGTTGTTGTTGTTAATGATGATAGAAATAAAGTGATCTATTATTGAAAGCAGCAAATTGGGTTTAAATTGAGAAAGGGACAAAAAGAGTGGAAGAAATAAAATAATGATCGTGGGTTTAATTTGGTAGGTGTGTGTGATTGTAGTTGATATTATTGAAAGTGATTGGTGTGAGAAAAGTGCCCATATCTCACATGACAAGTCCACCAGGTTTTAATGTTTTTCAGGCCCATCATGCACCATCTATTTTTAATGGTGCAACAGCCCAACAGTCTTCTACATTGGGTCAACAGCTTTCCGGCTTACCACACGTTTTTAGTGCCATGACTCCACAAGATCCTACTATTGGTGCTTGGAATATGGATACAGGTGCAAGCTCTCATCTTAATAATTCAGTTAATAGTCTTAGTGAAATTTTTAATATGTGTTTGTATCCATCTATCTCGGTTGGTGACGGTCATTCTATACCCGTCACTAATACGGGCCATAGTATTTTGCCAACTCCCTTTAAATCTCTTCACCTAAATAATGTCCTTATTACTCCACATATTATCAAAAACCTTATTTCTGTTCATCAGTTTGTTCGTGACAATAATTGCACTATTGAATTTGATGCGTTTGGCTTTTCGGTTAAGGATTTCATGACACGTCGGGTGCTTCTCCGATGTGATAGCACAGGGGATCTTTACCCGGTCACGCCTCCATCTCCGATTCCTCATGTTTTCCTTGTTATTCAGCATACGTGGCACCAGCGTCTTGGTCATCCCGGAAGTGAAGTGCTACGTCGTCTTGTTTCCAATAATTTTATTTCGTGCAATAAGGAGAAACCTCCTGTGCTTTGTCACGCTTGTCAGCTCGGCAAACATGTGAGGCTTCCATTTGTCCGTTCTAATACTGTCGTTACTTCTTGTTTTGACATTATTCACTCGGATGTGTGGACTTCACCTATACCGAGTCTTTCAGGGTTTAAATACTATGTTTTGTTTTTAGATCACTATTCGCAGTTTGTTTGGGTTTATCCCTTGCTTCATAAATCTGATGTTTTGTCTAAGTTTGTATTGTTTCGTACCTACGTTCGTACTCAATTCAAGTGTGAAATTCGTTCACTTCAGTGTGATCATGGTGGTGAATTCGACAACCATAACCTTCATAAACTTTTTGCTGACAATGGCATTCAGTTTCGTTTTTCATGTCCAAAAACATCCCAACAAAATGGCAAGTCTGAACGCATGGTTCGTACTATCAATAACCTCATTCGAACCTTACTTTTTCAAGCCAACCTTCCCCCTACTTTTTGGGTAGAAGCCCTTAATGTGGCCACTCACCTATTAAACTTCTTACCCTCTACTGCCATTAACAATGAAATACCTTATACTCGCTTGTTTGGAACCAACCCTGACTATAGCCTTTTACGTACCTTTGGGTGTTTATGTTATCCTCACCTTCACACCAACCACAAGCTTGAACCACGCGCCACACCTTCAATCTATTTAGGACAAGCTTCCAATCATCGTGGGTATCGGTGTCTTGATTTAAAAACAAATAAGATCATCATTTCTCGTCATGTTACATTTGATGAGACTGTCTTTCCTTATGGCTCGTCTCAACCCGCTTTACCACCTACCTATACCTTTTTAGATGACATACCCGATATTATCCCACCAACAATTCCCACCAATCCCGCTGTGCACCTCCCACCTGAACCCATCACTCCAATTCATAACACACCGACACCACACCACCCTGATACGGCCCAATTATCTACCCCGCCTCAACAACTAACACCATCCCAAGTTCAAACCACCAACAATCAAGCCCACTCACCGCCCCCATCCACGGCCCAACAACACACGCCTACCTTGACTCAATCCGCTGCAACCCAAAACGAAACTGTGACTCAATCACCTATTATCATTCCTGATCCACCTGTAAACCCAAACCCGGTTTCGGTTCACCCCATGGTTACTCGTTTCCGTGTCGGGACTAATCGTCCCACTGAGCGTCTCACTTTACATGTGTCTTCGGTTTCACCCTTACCAAAATCTTATCGTGATGCGTTTAGTGATCCAAACTGGCAAAATGCTATGCGTGATGAATATCATGCCCTTATTAAAAACAAAACTTGGACTTTAGTACCCAGACCACCGGATACCAATATTGTGCGCTGTATGTGGCTATTTCGTCACAAGTATCTTGCAGATGGCACGCTTAGTCGCTACAAGGCTCGTCTTGTGGCAAACGGTAGTACACAGTTAGAGGGGGTTGATGTTGATGAGACCTTTAGTCCGGTTGTTAAACCGGGTACTATTCGGACTGTTCTTAGTTTAGCTGCTTCTCGACATTGGCCGATTCATCAACTCGATGTCAAGAATGCCTTTTTACATGGTGATCTTTCTGAGACAGTTTATATGCATCAGCCTCCCGGATTTCGGGATTCTGTTCATCCTGATTATGTGTGTTTGTTACAGAGGTCTCTCTACGGGCTTAAACAGGCCCCCCGAGCTTGGTTTCAGCGTTTTGCATCTTATATTACACGGGTTGGCTTTTCTCATAGTCGTTGTGACTCCTCCTAATTTATTTACAGACAGGGGCCCGATACTGCTTACTTGTTATTATATGTTGATGATATTGTTCTCACGGCCTCTTCTGAGAGTTTGTTGCAGCGGATTATTGGATCCTTGCATCAGGAGTTTGCTATGACAGATCTGGGTCCACTTAATTATTTTTTGGGTATCTCTGTTACACGTGATTCTACAGGTTTATTTTTATCTCAGAAGAAATATGCTATTGAGGTTTTGGAGAGAGCACATATGCTTAATTGTAACCCTTGTCGGACTCCTGTTGCTATTGAGTCTAAACTGGGGGTTGATGGTGATCCGGTATCTGATCCAACTTTATATCGGAGTCTTGTGGGTTCTCTACAGTATCTTACATTTACTAGACCTGATATATCTTATGCAGTTCAGCAGGTCTGTCTTTATATGCATGATCCTCGGGAGCCTCATTTCTCTGCTCTCAAACGGATCTTGAGGTATGTTCAGGGTACTCTGGATTATGGCTTGCAGTTATTCTCCTCATCTACTACAGATTTGGTTGCCTATTCTGATGCGGATTGGGCTGGTTGCCCCACTACACGGAGATCGACTTCAGGTTATTGTGTATTTCTTGGCAACAACTTACTCTCTTGGTCCTCTAAGCGTCAGCCGACGCTCTCTCGTTCTAGTGCAGAGGCGGAGTATCGTGGTGTTGCCAATGCTGTTGCTGAGACTTGTTGGTTACACAATTTGCTGCATGAGTTGCATACTCCTTTATCTTCCGCTACGCTAGTCTACTGTGATAATGTCAGTGCAGTCTACTTATCCTCTAATCCGGTTCAGCATCAGCGAACGAAACACATAGAGATTGATATTCATTTTGTTCGTGACTTGGTTGCCACTAGTCAGGTTCGAGTTCTCCATGTTCCCTCACGTTACCAATATGCAGATATTTTCACAAAAGGCTTACCTTCTGCTCTATTTGAAGAATTTCGCTTCAGCCTCAGCATCCGGTGTCCTCCCGCTTCGACTGCGGGGGAGTGTTAGCCCATATTATGTAGTTGTAACGGGCCCAAGCCCAAAATCTAGAATATTCGGTATATTGATTTATATATGTACGATGTAATGGTTATGATCAATCAATCAGAATCAATTTATCATTATCCTTCAATCTCAATATCTTACAGTTATCAGTATGCAGATATATTCACGAAAAGCCTTTTGTATGCCTTATTTGATGATTTCCGTGCCAGTTTGAGCGTTTAGCGTCGTACCTCTCTAACTGCGAGAGGGTGTAAGTGGGTTATTATTTACTTATTAGTCTAGTTCATCTTGGGCCAAGCCCGTTTATTGTTTATTGTTTATGTTTGTATTTATATTGTTTGAGAACACTTTTATTATTACGTGAGAATGAGATTACACAGTTTGACAATACATAGGTGAAACCACCACCACTACACCAAAACTTATTTGAAAAAACGAGATGTGAGCACTAAAGATGATATCCAAATATGAAAAATCCTCAATGGAAAGTTAAAATTTTAATGAACACTTCAAGATTATGGCTGAAGCATTTATTTAGCTCAAAGATCTTAATTGACAAATTGATGATCCTTTTGTATGGGAGTGAGAATTCTTTAATTTAAATTGTATTAAAAGTCTTGAATTGTGCCTAAAGTGGTTGGTTTTTAGTCCAACAAGCACCATTTTAGTAAAGTTGTGTTGTTTGTTTTATAGTAACAAAATTATGATATAATGGGACTAGAATATGACCTCTAATTTGTCCAAAATGGCTGTTTTGCTTTTCTGAATTAAAGAGGTTAGCTGGCGGTCACTTGGCCACGAGTAGTTGAGTTAGATCATCATCAGTGACGCTAGCTCGTTGGTGGAGCCTGATGCCATATAGTGGAAAAAAGTGTATTGTATCCACTATTCATCTAAAATATTACAGTAGTATGCTTTAAGTATTTTATAATTAGAATATGACTTTGGAATTATAATTTGTAACTTGATGAATTACTAATGTCTAGTTTTTGTTAGACTAACTAGCATGAAGGTTTATATTTTAAAAATATATTGTTAAAAGTAACATTAACAGCTTAAAGGACTACAAGAGTGTGGTCAATAAGGTTCTACATAGAGGTGCAAAAATGAGCCCAGATGGCTAGATCTGAGTTCGGTTCCAAACCCAGCAAGAGCTTGGGTGTATTTTTTGCTAAGCCCGAGTTTAATCAGTACATATTAAGGCCCATTTACGAGCAAGGACCTGTTGAGGTCTTAGTAGTCTTTGAACTCTGTAATCTTCTTTATCTCGATACATTAGTTTTTTGTTTCTATTTTATGAAAGATATCGTATCAGTAATTCAGTATCAACTAGCTTTGGATTATCTAGAAGCCAACGACATGACGAAACAATATTTGCATGGACCTAAGTCAATAAATCGACCTCACTATGTAATGTGCCATTTTCCATTCTAATCCATGACTTGAGGGAAAACGGATCATCGGATATTTCCAAGATTCTAGCACCTCGATCCCAGCTTCCATAGCCACCATAGCCTGTATGCCTGGCGTAGCACAACCACATCTTCTCGTATGGACAACACCAATCTAGCCCATGGTTATGACCCACAAATACTGCCTGCCATCAAAATAATTGAGTTTCAGTATAACTAATGTTTGACCTATGCATATAAAATGTGATAGCATTCATATGGTATAAATGTAATCCATACTTTAACTGATGGCCTTTCTTTAAGAAGCTTCATCATGCCCATTTCGGCTTCTTGGGCTGCAACACGTTCCTCGAACAATGAACCTACGCATTGCTTTCTTGCGCGTGCAGCTTTCTTAGCTACCTTCTCGTAGGCTTTACTCGGTATATGCCAAAAAACTATCTCAGGGACGCTGTTGCACAATGTCACTTTAGTTAAAGTAACATGAACAAGAAGATTTTAAGAAATACTACGTACTTG
Source organism: Artemisia tridentata subsp. tridentata (assembly GCA_021014915.2). Classification (NCBI taxonomy): domain Eukaryota; kingdom Viridiplantae; phylum Streptophyta; class Magnoliopsida; order Asterales; family Asteraceae; genus Artemisia; species Artemisia tridentata. The sequence continues at coordinate 194,676,188 of CP139503.1, read as the reverse complement.
CCAATATGGGTCGGTTGGGTATCGGGTCAAAACGGGTAGTTTTAAATAACTGAGGGTCGACCCCCAGTATTTTGTACATTTCTTAGAGCTTATTTACAAATAATTAGTGTGAAAGATATGATTACAAAGCTATGTAATTTCAGTAAAATACAAGCATTAAAAATACACATTGGATGAACCTATTAAGTGGTAACCCGTTAGAGATAGGATTAAGCATAAACCATAGCTGCCCGTGAATAATTAAATAGGTCGAAAATGTGACCCCTACGACTCACCTTGATTCTGGGTTCACCTCTTGAGATTTGTTGTAGAACCATTCAGATTGGATAGCTGATATAACTTCGGGGTATGATCCACCACCAGAGTCCAAGAAGTACATAAACATCAATGGCACTTTGTGATCGGATTTCGGGGATGCAAGAGTTAGAACATAATTAGATACACTAGGCCAAAGATTTTTAGGACCAAATCCTGTGTACGACAATGAATTACGCCTTATCTCATTTTTCATGAGTTCCAAACGTGTTGTCCCTTTGAAGCCACATTTGTCACCACCTATTAAAGATCAAAAGAATACATTCATAATCAAATAAATAAACACATAGACATAATATAGATGACAACATTGACGATAACTTATAAGTTCATTAATCTGATAACAATAACATGTATTGTGACACCAACCCCTTCATGGACATGGATTTGATCTGTCTTTTTATGAAGAGGATTTGAATTATAATCGGGTCTAGTACGAAATATGGCCATTGTTTTTCGACATGGTTTTGAACTCACCACGATAATTTCCAGAAGGGCAAAGAATTTGAGGTATCCCAGAAGATGAAAACCAATCAATAGGCCACTCAAACGGTGCATCATCATGGTTACCAAACAAGCTAGCCCATGGTATATTCCTAGCATGTGTTGGAGATATTGCTTGATCCCAATAGAAGCTAGCATTATGAATTGGTAAATTGTTTGCAGTGATCACATCTCCAAGATATACTACAAAATCTGCCATAAACATGTCATATGGTTAACCTTTATGTGAAAATATTTGTATTGTACAGGTAAAACTTAATAAACAAAAAATTAGTTACATAGAAAACGAGCAAAATGGGTCGAAACCTGGCTTTTCTACATCAAGAATCGTGGACATGACTTTGACAGACTTCACATCCTGTTTCGGACCCCAATCAGTCCATGCATTTTCACCAAAATGCAGATCAGCAAATAACGCCACCTTGAACGATGAACCTTCACCACCTCCACCAACTCGTAGACAGCCATCTGTCGGTAAAGTGAGCCCATCTTCCACTAGCCCGATTTTTCTTTCATGTTGTCCGTCTTCTGACCTTCCCACGACAATGTCACAACAAATAAGAACGAGAATGGTGATCATACACCACCTAATCTGCGCCATCGACCTGTTTAGTAATTTTGACATTGATGATACAGTATGAAACAAGTTATTTGTTTTTTAGATGTGGCTAACCATAAGCAAATTATGTAGATAACGTAAGTTTGTATGATTGTTTTTTTGAGGATATACTGATTTTGTTTTAAGAATATCCAACAAAAAACAGTTCTTAATCTTAATCATATGGTCAGATATCACTTTCGACGTTATCCTTGCGAACATTAGACCTTGTATTGTCATTTTTAGTGCGTTTGATCTTTAGCTTGTTTTTTTTTCAAGAAAATAAATATTCCGGGCCCGCAATATTAGCTTAAAACGCGAAATCAAATTTTGATAAAAGCATTGACATTCATTCCTAGCACATTCTCTTAATTATCTTCCTACCCCACATAAAAATTGACAAGTGTAAGGGGGTTGGCAATGCCCACGGTACCACACGGGACGGGACTCGTGTGGCACGGGAACACCGCTGCCGCTCAAAAAAACCACGGGACAGGAGGAGATTGCATGACCATCTCACGCACAGGATAGCATATCTTGCATTCAATTTTTTGACCGTTGCTTTGAATTTTTTGAACGTTCCAAAAAAAAAAAAAAATGGGTCACTTTTTTTTTTATATATCTTGCATTCTTTGCAAACACAAACACAACCAACAAAGATCAACTCACTCGAAAAAAAAACATGGAGCCAGCCAAAAAAATAAAGATCCAAGAAAAACAAACCGAGTATCGAGGGGCGCATCTCGTCCTCGAGTTCAATCACAACCCGTTTACCGCCCCAATTCTATGATTCATCTTCCCAATCTCAACCCGTTTACCGTCCCCAAATGTACGAACCACAATCTCCACAATTTTTCTACACCCAACAACCCCTCCCGCAATTGCCTACTCAATTCAACCCATTTGAGCCGCGGTATACCCCACAAAGAATTCGTGAACGGGAAAGCGCTACGTTACCCGTTCGTGATGATACCGATGATGATGAAGCCGAAGAAGTTGAGATGGTACCCGAGACACAAGATGTTAATAAAGAAGAAGACGAAGAAGTTGAAGCCGAGGTGGTTGTAACGCAGGCTAAAAAAAAAGTCATTAAGATTTGGTCGGCCGATGAGGAGGAAGCGTTAGCTAAGGCTTGGGTTAAAATTTCAGTTGACAAACAAGTTGGCGACCGTCAAACAAAGCAAAGTTTTTGGAAGCAAGTGCTAAAGCATTTTCATAGCCTTTTGCCGAGAAGTATACGCAATAAAGATCAACTGAACTCGAAATGGACTCCTATGAACGCGGCTATCATTGCGTTCAACGGCTACTACCATCAAGCGGTATAATTTATATCTTTGTGATTTTTTTAAAAGTTTTATATATATACTCGAATTACATTTTTATATATATACATTTTTTTTTTATGTTTTATATATAGAGTTGAGATCCATGAAGAACCCATCCATGCCAAAGAACCAATCAACAAATCCTAACCATACAATCCAATTTGATCCAAAAGCTTAGATTAAATCTAATATTTACTCTTGAGGGGCAAAAAAGGCAATTACATAAACAAAAAAATATCCAATACGTTTCATTATTTCCCCAAAAAAAATTAGGGCAAAACATACACACACACAACCCCAATCATCCTCCAATCCGCCACCTTCACCACCACCGCACCTTCACCGCCGCCGTCACCTTCACCACCACCGCACCTCCACCACCGCACCTTCATCACCACCACATCTTCACACTTGTTAATGATTAGCTAATGATTTAGTTGATGTTCCAGTTGCGGTTGATGAACATCAAGTGGTGGATGATGGAAACAAGCTTATGAAAAAGATGTTGAATTTCCAGATGAAGAATAAAATGTAGCTGCTATTCAAGGTAAATGACATGTGATTCAGCTTATTTTGTTGCTTATTTAGGTTTTTAGGGTGTCTAGGTAAATCACATGTGATTCAACTTATTTAGGTTTTTAGGGTTTCAAGGCAAATCACATGTGATTCGGCTTATTTTATTGCTTATTCAGCTTATTTTATTGATTTGTGAGTGAGATAAGTTGATTTGTATTGAAATCAGTGGTTAGCGATGTACTGATGTATATGTTTTTGTTGCTGATGTACTGATGTATTTTGTTAGAATCATATATGATTCACATTGAATCATATATGATTCATATAGAATCATATATGATTAAATGTGAATCATATATGATTCTGGTAGAATCATATTGATTCTTTATAACATATATGATTCTTGGGAAATCATATATGATTCTAATGAAAATACTATATTTCAGCATCTGTGACGACACCAATGCCGACTTTATACGCACATGAAGAAACTCCCGGGGATATGCTAATTGGGAACCTGTTGTTGATGATATTTATATACCTGTTGAAGAGAAATAGCACTTGAAGAAACATCTAAGAGAAAAAGGAAATGTGGATTCTGTGGTGAAAAGACTAACAAGCACACCAAGTCGACATGTCCAATGAATCCAAAGTATATTGCAAAACTTGCGAGAGTTGCTCCTGCACAAAAGAGTGGAACTGATGCAAGAGAACAAAGGACTAGAACTGATGCAGGTGAACAACAAACAAAAAATGTCGCAGCTGAAAAAGCGACTAACGCTTCTTGAATAACAATTTCTTTAAATTTGTTTATTATTATTGCACTGTTGGAAAAGTGTTATGAGGATTTTAATTCAACTACGTTTAATTGAATACTTTTTGTTTGATATTTCAGCAAATTTGACAAGTGATTCTGAATATATGTGATTTTTGACAAGTGATTCTGAATATATGTGATTCTGATATGATTCTCTGATATGATTTGAATACATGTGATTCAAAATCATATATGATTCAAAAGAATCATATATGATTCACATTGAATCATATATGATTCACATAGAATCATATATGATTCTGAACATGAATAATTAATGAATAATATATGTTATTCCAATATGTGATTCTGAACATGAATATATGTGATTCTAATATATAATTCAATATAACAGAAACTATTTCAAAACTACAACAAATTTAAAACTATGTGATTCAAAATATCAAACTATTTTAGAACTACCCATCAGAAAATATGTACTACATAAACCATCAGTTTCCATCAGATAAAACATAAACCATCAGTTTTACTACCACAGATGTACTACACTAAACCATCATTCAAATTACCAAAAGATTTACAATCAATTACATATGCTACCATCTATACATCTACCACATCACTTGTTGCTCATCAACCTCTTCAATTACCAACTCAAACATCTTTTCACAATTCAACTCATTCAAAGATCACCCCTCTCCTCACCACCACCTTTCATCAGACTCACACTCGTCCTCACCACCACCTTCTTCATCAGACTCACCATCCTCTCATCATTACCTCTCATAACTCACCATCGTCCTTACGCACTACCTTCTTCATCAGACCCATTCTCGTCCTCATCACTACCAGATCTCATCAGTATATGGCTTCACATTGTTCTTTGCCAAGACAATGTTGACAAGAGAGAGGAGTTCTTGTACTTGCTCTGTTTTCTTTTAAATGCAACAGTTTTTGATCGACCTGCATAAAAATTTTAAATGTTAATAACTATAAAATAATCTAATACAATCATATATGATTCTATCAGAATCATATATGATTTTCCTTTAATCATATATGATTCTATGTGGATCATATATGATTCTAACAAAATACACTTATAATGAAAATCCTATACATCAGGCCAATCAAAGTGGTATCCAGTTATAACTAACCACTAAATTCAATCCCAATCAACTTATCTCACTCACAAATCAGCACTCACTTACAAGCACAACCAAACTTAGATTAGTAGATAAACACTCAGCATAAAGTAACAGTTAGCACTGTGCAGACAGAGATAAGCTAAGCAAACAAGCTCAAATTACAGAAACAAGCACAGAAATAAGAAGCTAGTACTAGGATCTATTAATAGAAGCAAAAAGTAAAACAATAAGCTACTCTAGAGAGGCTAATATGAAGCTATGAAAAGGCTCAAGTATCGCACTGTTGGTGGTGCTTGACGAGTATTAGGACGTCCTATAATTAAACTCCATAAAGAGCCGAGACCTTGATTCTACCAGAATCATGTATGATTCTACCAGAATCATGTATGATTCACATTTAATCATATATGATTCTATATGAATCATATATGATTCAATGTGAATCATACATGATTCTAACAAAATACATCAGTACATCAGCAACAAAATACTATACATCAGTACAGTCACATGTATATTACAATCTATTCTCTAGCCCAACCTAACATCATTTACATATCCACTGTAACCTTATAGCACTAAGCATCACATCATGCCTCAATAATAACTACCTCAAAATACTACCTCAAGCTGATTAGACGAAAGTTTCAACGAAACAATATAAGCTTATTTAAAGGCTTATATTGCTAATATACACAAAACGTAAATAATCAACAAAATAAGCAATTTTACCCATTATTTCAACAACGGAGGCGGTTTATGGCGGTTAATGGCGGTTCACGACGGTCAACGGCGGCGGATAACAGTTATTGAGAGAGATTGAGATTGATATTTATGATTGAGAGATTGAGAGAGTGTGAGGGTTTGAAAGAAACAGTGATAGAGATTGTGACGGTTTGAGAGATTGTGAAGGTTTTGAGAGAGTTATTAGTAATGAGTGAATTGACCACGATGCCCTTACATTAATAAAAAAAGAAAAAGAAAAAAAAAGGTTGGATTTATGTGCACCGTAGATGGTAAAAGGGATGGATGGATGAGATTAAATGTTGGGTTCTATGGTTAAATTGAGATCTACATGGAACTTTTGGCTTTATATATATACGTTATATATTTATACGTATATATATACATTTTTTTTATGTTTTATATATATACTCGAATTACATTTTATTTATACATATGTAGGTGCGTATCAACCAAAGTGGATGTAACGATCTACAAATCTTTGGGAGAGCCAATGCCGATTTTGAGAAACAATTTAAGAAACCGTTTCCGCATGTGAAAGCGTGGCACATTCTCAAAGATCAACCAAAATGGCTAGAACAACCATTGATTGGTCAGACTCAAGAATCCCAGGGATCGAGCAAGAAGAGAAAGTCTTCCGAGTCAAGTAGCGCTCCAACGCCAAGAAACGAGGACGATTTCGACTGTGACTTACCAAACCTCAACGAAAACCCTACTCCCTCACGTCAATCGAAAGGCAAAAAAAAGGCGAATTATGAAGATTCAAGCCGAAGTTCGATTCGTGAAACCTTCGCAAGTTACACGAGTAAAAAGGAAAGTTTATTGGAGGCGCAGTTGGAGGTTCAAAAGAAAAAAGACGAAGAATATTTCAAGTTTATGGACGGGGAGGTCTACAATCGTGACATGAAGTTCGTTATGGATCCGCACGACAATATCCCAGACCCGGCTTTTAAGGAATTCGTCATCAGCAGGAAACGCGAGATATGCGCCAAATACGGTTGACCGTGTAGCTTGTAGGATTTTATGTTTTTAATGTGTTTACGAGTTTTAATTTCATTTTAAGTTTTTTTTAGTAATATTTTATGTAAGGTTTTTTATTTGAATGGAATTTAGTTATTTTATGTTTTTTTAATTTTAATGGAATTTTAGTTTAGTTTAAAAAAAAAATATATATATATATAGAAGTGAGTGATGGGATGTGGTGAGTGATGTGTTGCCTACAAAATATTGGGTGAGTGATGGGAGAGAGAGTAAATGATGTGGCATAAGGGGATTTGTTGAGAGTGAGTGATGGGAGAGAGAATGGGTGAGGCATTGCCAACCCCCTAAACACTTGTCACCATCCTAAATGTAGGAGAATAAGTACGAATATATAGTGGAAAGATTTATCATTTTCCTTTTAATAAAACCTTAATCCAAGCGTAATTGTAATCCAAAGAGAACGACGCTAGAAACTCTAATGAAAACTCAATTAAATTTTAATTCAAGAAAAGTATGTCGGGAAAGGAAATGTGAATAAAATAAAATAGACGACCTAAAACCTTCTAAAACATTCCTAATTATACTATACTATAGACGAATACCCGATATATAGCGACAAATAATTATATTTGCAAACTTGCGGTTTTTGTATGATATTTGCATGTTCAATTTGTAGTCATTGTAAGAAAGAAAGTTTGTGGTTTAAAAACGAAAATTTAAAAATTTGAGGATTCAACAATATTTAAACTATTAGATCAGTGGTAAATATTGTTGTCATTTTTAATTAAGGGTATGTAAGAATTTGAAATTTAAAATGATATTTTGGGTATAACACATTACTCTTTTTAAGTTTTTTAAGTTTTAAGGAAAATTTATTCGTGCTTTATATATAGTATAGATAACATTCATTGAAATGAAACTAGGAGTCGATATTGTTGCGAAGTCGCCGGTTGTGTGGTCAGCTGCAGGGAGGATGGCTCGGGTGTACTATGGAGTCGTGGCTCGAGCCGGCACTGTTCACACACCGAGCCTAGCCGTTGGCTAGGAGGGATTAATTTTTTTTTTTGTTAATGTTGTTTTTCTTAGTGGGTTCTCCACTAGGCTGCCACTTAATTATTTGGGTTATGTGTTTCAACTGTTTTACATTATCAAAGATTTTGAAGGTTTGTTGCATGTTGTAGACCTTTATTCCATTATCCATTTGAAAACCATTTACATAAGTGACACCGGCGTTTCATTTGTTTGATTTTTTATACAAAAGCTCACACACACAATGGGTGCATGCAAGAAAATTAGAGTTGAAATTTATTTTATGCAAAAAATATAGTTATTTAGGGTTTCTGGATTTATGTGATTAAAGTTGAAACTGTTTTAGGGGTTTCGGTGGGAATGTTTAGTAAAACGCCTAATTGAGTTTAATTTTATTGATCCACAAAAAAATGTGTAGATTGACGGGGACACCCTGACCCCCCACCCCACAAGGAATAGTATGTTGTGATTTTGCAAAATTTATGGCTAATATGTGTAATTGTGCTTGCTATATCATTACAGTTAGCTACTAGAGTTATTAGAGGTGTTAGGGTATTTGTCGAGTGTTGTTGCATTTTATTTTGAATCACATTTATTTAGTTCAATTACGTTAATTTCGTGTTTAAGCTGAATTTTTTTAAGGGCTTTTGTTTAGGTAATGAGTAGAATACTTAGTGTTGTTATTTAAAATTTAATTTGCATGTTGTGATTTTGCAGAATTTATGGTTGATATGGGTACTACTTGTTTGGCAATGATGATTCGGTCATCTGGTAAGTCATAATTTTGGTCTGGCAAAAAATCGAATGGCATATAATGCGACTGCGTTTTACATCCAACCTTAGTTTTGGCGTGGCGAAAGCCGTATGGCATAAAATGTAAACGTATTTTGCGGCTGATTTGATATTTGAGCCAGGCTACTTGATGTAGAATTTCAATGACTGTCATATGTTTTGTAGATCTAATTTTGATAATACTTGCTTGGCTATGCTGATTCAATTACTCTATGAGTCGTGATTTTGGTGTCGCAAAAATCGGGTGGCGGCATAAACTGCAAACGTGGTTTGCAGCCAATTTGATATCTGAGCCCACACTCAAACTTGTTTATAACTTGGCTAAAACGGGAATTTGATTTTTCATTTTAGAAGCTGTTGTGTCATTATATAAAGTTGTTTTGGAAAGACAATACACAAATCTTATCATCTTTTGCGCTTAATGTCCTTCAATGTAGTTTCTTGATTGTATTTAGAGTTTTAAAGCTCATTAAGGATCTGTTTTTATATCTGAATTCATGTTTTTAGCTTGCTACTAATGTTATTGTGGGAATTTTGTGCATGTCACAACCAAAAGTGGTTCTAGCTCCAATCATCTTCAAGCTAAAAGAGGGTCCAACTCTGAACATGTTTACGTTCCAGATCAGAAGGTTCCAACTCAAGAATTTCGTGCTACAAGACCCCCTCCAATAAGGAATTGCACTCTAGGCCTTGTTGCAGTTAATACTTGGGAATGTATTGGTAATAAGACTTTTGGAATAAGAAAACCCAAAGATGGTTTAGAAGCAAGGAAAATGAGAAAAAAGAAGATGGTATAGGAGCAGTTTATGATGGTAGTTGCTGCATCTTTTGCTTTTGTGAATCTTTTGGACAGTTTATGATGGTAGTATATGTGTACAGTTTATGGTGATAGTATATGTTATGTATAGTTAATATTTTGAATAGTTAAGCTTTTGGATGGTACTAGTTTATGTATGAGTAGTTATAACAATTACAGTAATATTTTGTACCCATACCCTATTAGTAACATGGTTGGGCCTTTATTTCGTGTCTTTATATATTTGGGTTCTGCATATGTTCATGCTTTATATATTTGGGGTGCATATGTTCATGCTTCTGCCGATGGTATATGTTTCTGCATATGCTTCATGGTTTTGCATATGTTCATGATTATGCAGTTTTGCATATGTTCATGCTTCTACAGTTCTGCATATGTTTATGCTTCTACATTTCTGCATATGTAATGGATTTGGTTGAGTGTTCTGAAGAAGCAGACATATGGTTCTGCATATGTAATCGATTTGGTTGATGGTCCTGCATATATAATGGATATGGTTCTGCATTTGCTTGATGATGAACATAGTTGACTTGAAAAGTCAACAGTCAATTGCTATGGTTATTTATCTAATGAAACGTGTTTCTACTTTATAATATGGTTTTGCATATGTTTTTGCTTGATGATGAACACAGTTCTATCAATTGCTTTGGTGGGTAATTAGAGTTTAAATTTGGATGAACACTGCTACTTTATAAATGTGGTGATGTTGGTTTTTAATTTGGTTAGTTAGGGTTTTGAATTAGAATAATTAGAGTTTCGAATTTTGGAAGATAAGTGAAAAGTGGGTTATAGTCAAGTGCCAAAAAACGGGTTAATTGCACAAAACGGGTAAGTTTAGGTAGAAAATATTAAAAAAACCACGTTGGATACAGAAAAATACGTGGATAATCAACAGGTCATATTGGTAATTACCAAGTGTTGGGTCCATTCAGTACCCAAGTGTCCTAAAACAAGGATTTGAATACAAATTAGCCCAAGTGTCATAACCGTGAACGCTCTCAGGTCACTGAGTGAACAGTCACTCAGTGAGTTATCTTCAGGATGCTTAGGACGAGTCTAAGAAGAAGGATTCACCATTCAGTGAGGTGGAACTCCCTGAGTGTCACCTAAGCCAAAGAAGAAGATAATGGGTTCAGTGAGTGATGACAATAACTCACTGAACCCCAGTCTCCTCAACAACTATAAGTGTGAAGATTAAAGACTGAAGACCAAGACTGAAGAACCTGAAGTCTGAAAGAAAGGCGGGACAAGGCGGGAAGAGTTTGAAAAGATAAGGAGAAGTCCTTATCAGGCCAAAGTCAAACTTTCCCTGAAAGGCTTTAGAACAAGAACAGTGTCATCACTGTTACTCAGAAAGCATATTTGTCTTATGCCCAAAATAGGTTCTTGTAACAGGGACAAAATACATCAGTATTTTGTCCTGATTAGTTAGGTCATTCTTTTTGTCTTTTAAGTCACGGGTGCTCTTTTATACTTGTGTATAAATAGGATCATAAGGGAGAAAAGTGGACAAGTTTTGTGCACTTAATGCTTAGACATTCACAAAACCACTTTTCTCCCCCAAAGAGCAACCTAGTCCCTGAGATAGCTCAGTGGTTCATTTCTAGTTGCCACTTAAGCATAACTTAAGTTTAGTGAGGAGACCATACCATACTTTGTCGTTTCAATCCTAAGTGTTTTTTTCCTGGCGAACACTTGGGTATAGATTCTTTTGATTAACTTCTAATAAGAATTTAAACGTTGAAAAACTCTTGTGTTTATCTTTTACGTTTTACTTATTTTGCTTTGTTAATCAACATATTACTCAGTCATAGAACATGATTAGCTTAACTCTGTAATTAATTCTACTTGTGTAACGGAAACAACACCAAGTTACAACAAATTTGATTACCTATATAGTAATATAGAAGTTTGTTAAAAATTTAAAAAATTTGTTTCTATTTTATGGACTTAACGCTACATTTTATCATAATATCTACTATTAGTATATAGATAATAAAATAATTTGTAACTTTTATTAATTATAGAAATGGAAAAAGTATTGCAATTATGAAACTTAGGGTCCGTTTGGTTTATAGGTGGGTTTGAAATAGGATTTGGATTTGGTTTGGGATTTGGATTTGATTTAAGATTTGGAGAGAGAAAATATATTTATTAAATGTATTTTATAATAAAATTATAGTAAAAAAATATCATTTAAAAATTTATATAAAAATGGTATGTGAGAGTAGAAAGTGATGGGTCCCACGGGTTTTGCCAAAACCCTCGAAATTATCCAAATTGATGTGGAATTAAATTTCATTCATTCTATCATTCATATTATTAAAAAAATGAACCATGTAGTAAAATATTACTTATGGGCTTATTAGCTTATGTCTATTCATTCTAATCTTGATTAACAAGTTAGGGTTTTCCTATGCCTTATAAATACCTCCTATTATAACATTATGAATACATCACCTAATAATAAGAATTCTCTTCCTATTTCATTCTTGTGTTCTTGTTCATTACATTTACAATACGTTATCAGCACGCTCTACAAGTGGTTTTTGGTTTCTATAGATGTCTCCCATACAAAAGGTACGTAACTTGTCGATTGACAAAGAGGAGAACAAATTAATATTAATTTGAAGTTAGCAATTACAATTGAAAACGGTAAGTAAAACATACTCTATTTATGTATTATATTATGTTTGTTATTCGTCCCTATTTACTGTGATTTATAATAAAGAATTATAACACGATCTAACGATCATAATATGCACAATATCCATGCTCTATATATATATGACTTATGAGTAGAATCGTAAGTCTATCACGATGATTGCATAGATCATATAGTGTTATCACAACACAATTTCTACTATGATTCTATATAATTATCATAATATTAATCCAACATGTTGTTTAGAGTTTAACTCGGAATGCCTAATAGTTTGTATTATTATTCTTTATTGCTCCATGTTATTAATTCGTTCTTCTTGTAGCGATTGAATTAAGGTGATTTTCGATTAGAGGTAACTCTTAAACTTTTATTCGTACTTGGATAGATCGGTAGATAAGTTTTTCTCTTTTATGTTGCTTTATAATTATCTCTATATATTAAACCCCAAGTATGCAAAAAAAAAAAAAAAAAAAAAAAAAAAAAATTTTTTACTTTTAAAAAAAAAAAAAAAAAAAAAATTATTTTTACTGTTCATGCTACAGTATTAATTTTTTTTTTTTTTTTTTTTTTCTGTTTTTTGTTTTGTTTTTTTTTTTTTTATTATTTTTCGTACCAAACGGGCTCGAAAAATTATGAAACTTGCGCTATTATTAACGAAATAATTTTTCAAACAAAAACGAGTATAAATATGCTATACTTTCTCGAAATCAATATATTTTTCTTTGTTTTTGTTTTTATTATTTTTCGTACCAAACGACCTTGAAAAATTATGAACTTGCGCCATTATTAACGAAACAATTTTTTCAACAAAAAAAAGTTGGGGAACACCCCCACCCCCTCCCCCGCAACGCGGGGGGTCGTCCCACTCGTTATAATAATACCATGATTGCTTTATCTTCTTGATGCCGTAAGTTACGTGTAGTCATATATGTTAATCACGTTTGATATTTTAACAACCATTCATATTAAATAATTGGATTCTTGAATCTAAAGATACTTAAACAATTAAAGAAGACTTATTTTAATATTGCATAGGATTTGTTTGATAATCTATAATTATAATTGGTTTTATGATATCTATAAAACTTGTAAATAATCGTTTTAGAAAATTTGTTATACGATCTTAATCCGTAACATCAAGTTTAGACCGCAATGTTATCATGCATTATGATGATTAAACTTTTAAGAACTTTTTTTTTTGTTTTGTGCTAATCTTAATTTGCTTTTAATAAGATTTACTGTGGTTTCTTTGCGAAAACATAAATAAATTAATAATAAATCAATTACCTAAGTATTAAAATGGAGCATAATGGTGAGCTATTTGTAGTTTATGATCATTTACAATTTGTATGATATATAAAAGGAAGTGTGATCTCTTACAATTATAACATGGTGCGTCTACTGTTAATTAGCTCATGATTATCAATATGAACGAGGTTTGTAAGCCCGCGCTTCACGGCGGGAAGTTTGAATACAAAATTTGCGTGTGTTTTTGTGCAGATCCCTTCAGAATTCATACACATATTAGACACTTGAAGTTTTTCTCTATTTTTATTACATACATCACTTATTAAAAAAACTTATGACACAATTCATGAAATAAACAAAGGGTTACAATTCATGAAATAAACAAAGGGTTTAGTGTAAAATACTTAGACACTAAATAATAACTTTGGTGTTTGCACAAAAGTTTCTTGGACCTGATTTTGAATTGATATATATATATATATATATATATATATATATATATATATATATATATATATATATATATTTGTGCTTCTGTTTGCAACTTTTTAATAAAATATTAGTATCATTGTTATTTAGACTTACTTAGCTTTATTTATAATGGGAAGATGCGTAATGAGAAAGACCAAGAAAGATTCAGAAGTATATCTGTGATAAAAAATGAATAAAAAAATAGGTTATTGTTGCATAGACTGTTTATCTCAGCACGTTTGGGTACCAGAGAAGAAGTGTGAGTGAGGACGAATATATGGATATCCATCTTATAATGTTTTTGTGTGTTACGGAAAATGGGAGAGGGTTTTAGAATATTTGATGTGCGGAGGAGAGAATAAAAAATTGAGGTTACTATTGCATAGATTGTTCATCCTGGTGAAATTCGGAGCCGGAGGTGGGTAGCATGCTTTATGGCAAAAAGTTTAAATACAAAATTATTGATTTCAGTGTTTGACAATGTGTAATTTGATGTTTTGCGTGTGTTTTTGTGGCCTGGGGGAAATTGGCTATGTGCAATTTTGTATTTGCTAAGCACTGTTTGTTAGACTACTGGAAAGCATGGGTTGGGTTTATATTATTAGAAATAAAGAAGAATTTAATAGAATATTTTATGAAGAGTAAAATTATTAGACTAATGCCATCCAGTTTTTTTGTAGTTAACATACATGTGTGGTTAAAAACGCGATATGGCAAATGTCTAAGTTCAAACCATTTAATTTAATGAAGCTATATCAGGAACAAAATTGTAAACCTGAAAGCATAAAATTAGCGGAACTGACAAAAAGGCATGAAAACAGAAATATATGTGCACCAATCTACTTATACTTTGCAACAAATCGCCAAGGTTCAAACCATAAAATTAGCAAAACCAATTACAAAGTGCTAATAACTATGCATTGCAAATACATTCGATTGATTAAAGTTTGAGAATTGTATAGTGTTTTGCAAAATGACAGGCTGTTGATTCTGCACAATGTGTTACATTGATAAGTATTACAGCACTAAAAAGTACTCATTTTCACACAACCTACAACTGAATACATGTATGTCCAACATGGTTGTAACTGTAGTAATGTGTCTTTGGAAAGTGTGGAAACTGAATACATGCATTATCAAGCCTGCTATTGCAACCCAATGAAGATTGGAAATCGCATCAGCTGCAGTTTAGGAATTGAATTTTGGCTGAATATTTGTAACTTTACACAGAAATTGCGGGATTTATTGGCACATTACGCTTGCCGACCCATGAATTCTTCAGACGGAAATTGCAATGCATCTGCTGCAGCTGGAAATAGACCCATGCTGGGATTTGGTATTTCGAAGGCCCTATGTGTTACTATTATTTCTGTGGAGTATCTGTAAACGAACATATGTTTTGTTATCCTTCTCCACATTATGCTGTTTCTCAGCCCAAAAGCAATATCATGTTTTGGCAGTCACACTTTGCAAAAAAACAACGAAACATACCTTGAGTTAGTTTAGTCTTTTCTGCGACAGCTCTTTTGTCTTCAAAAAGCACCAGTTTTGTGCACTTGATAGAAAATAACACTCTAAAATTAAATCTTCTGCAGTGAAAATAGACTTATTATGACATAAGAAGTGATTATCGAATATCTACATGAATATCTTCGGCTAATAGATTAACAGTTAGGGGTAGTTTATTTGAAAACACGAAATATACTTCTCTGTATACTCAATAACTATGTTAATCAGTGTAATAAGCTGCCATTTAGGGATATCAAAGTAATCATCAGGTATTTTAATAATGAAATCAACATTTATGTTTCTGATATTTTGAAATGGCATTATGATTTAAAAGAAAGTATTATTACTCTATTATTTTGAAATGGCATTATGATTTAAAAAAAAAAAAAGTATTATTACTCTATTATTTGTATTTGAAAATACCAAGCGTCTATTTAGCGTTAATTTATCGTGGTGCTTGTATTTTCAATTATGTTGTAATGTTTTCATGAAGTGTTTGTGATGTGGTTGTAATATATTTTGGTTGGCAAAAACGATGATGCATATTAAGTTAAGATTCATAACTTACCTTTTTGTCTCTCGGCAGATGTTGACTCATCGTTATAATTGTTTTTTAATTGGCATTGAACTGATTCGTTTAGAAGGAACCTGAAAAGAAGCGTAAGATCAGACAGCTCCTTCGGTAAAAAGTCATTGCGAACAATACGTTTGATTTCTGGGAGATCGGTGGGAAACGAAATAAGATATCGTGTAGAAGTAATCTGTATCAAATCACTTGTCATACTATTCTATTTCGTTTCACACCTATCTGTCAGAATTGTATTAGATAAATAAATGTATTATGCACTAACCATGAACTCAGGCGAGTGTGAAGAACAGCATATGTTGGCAATTCATGAAATTTATCAGCGCATTAGTATTTGATATTGTGAAAAACAAACATAAAACATCCATGTAAATTAAGTATGCTACAATGTGAAACTAATACAGTTATACGAAACGGGTCAAATTGCCAAAACAATGAATTCTTTTCTTTTTTTCAGTATACCGCTGAACTACTTGTAAAATATGTCGTATGCATTTAACCATAACAGCAACCACAGATGATGCACATCACCTGTCAATATTAGGAAATGAAGAGTATCTGATTTTCTTTACTTGTCGATACTAATGCTTGGTACACCGTAACTGCGATGGTAAGTTTGTTTACGCATGCTTGTACATGCAGTTTTACAAAAGATCCTGATCAACAATACGATTCGATTCAAAAAGATAGATGGGAAATAGAAGAGGATGGTATGAAGAAGTAATTTGCACCAAATCACTTGTCACAGCATTCTCTTCTGATTCTCATCTATCTTTTAGAATTGTATTATATTGGTGATCAGGACATTTTGTACAGGTGCAGGTACAAACATGCCAAAAAAAACTTGACATCACAGACACGGTGTACCAAGCGTTAGTATCGACAAATAAACAATACCAAATAGTCTTCAATTCCTAATATTGACAGGCGGTGTACAACATCTGTCGTTGCTTTTATGCTTAAATGTAGATGGTTTATTATGAAAGGGTATGTAATCAATGTTTATGAATAAATCTTGCTAATACAACTTTGCAAGTGGCATAGAGGGTGCAAATATTACTGATTCTGTTTTTCGTTTCTGTGTGGATGTATAGTAGATAATGCACATACCATGTGAATACAGTAGTAGTTCAGGTCAACATCCAGACGTCTATCACTGATATTTCATCTGTTTTTGATATAGCCTGGTGAATATAGAAAATCAGTTAGCAGAAAAAAAGTAAAGAGGATGAATACAATGATTTAAGTTTATAAATTTTAACAATACTTATCTTCTGTTTGTTGGCGTGTGTGAACGTGCAAACCTGAGGACTAGGAAAATATCGATAAAGTATCCATGTAAATACAGTAAGTATGAAAATATTGAGAAACTACGAATATTGAATGCAGTTACCATGTAAATACGGTAATTGTTCGGAGCTCATCAAATCCGCCAGGCCGCAGTATTTCATATGAAGAAACATAAATATAAAAGAGAATAGTTACTTTTAAAAAGTGTATAATGTAGTATAGAAATTTTCTTATAATAAAACTGATGAAATATATACATATATATATATATATATATATATATATATATATATATATATATATATATATATATATATATATATATATATATAACAGGAGGCGTTACACGTAGATAATGCCACCTCAATGCCACATAATCATAAAAAGGCC